>OZ007594.1:7041203-7761203 GCA_963931845.1 Maratus michaelseni | reverse complement strand
GTCCATTACAAAATGTGTATGATCAAACAATTGTGTAAATCAAAATGCCCCCATTTTTTATATATAATACAATTAAAAAACAACATGAGTTCAAATAACAAAATAAATATTCAACTTAAATAGAAATAAGATAAATAAACAATTATTCAACAACTTAAATAGAAATTAGATCATAAATTAATCTGGAAGACTCACCAAAAAAGACTAATTTACAGTAGATTGAACACGATTATAAGTACTTGACAAACAGTCAGTCATCATTAACAAAAAATGGCTGCTATATCTATGCTCAAACATTGCTTTGAAAAAATGATAATAGGAAATAAAATGTTTAGTGCTGCCATCTATCACAGAAAAATACAAGTAAGAGCTGAAATTGTAGACAAGTTAAATAATAAGTCCAGTGCTGCCATCTATTATGAATGAAGATAAATATATATATATATATACATATAAATATAACTTTTTATTAAATGATTTAGACCAGTGTTTCCCAACCTTTTTTTGGCCATGCCCCCCCCCCAAATTATCTTTCAATCCTTTATGCCCCCCCCCCCCTCTGTCTGTGACAAATAAGTCTTTTTATATAAAAAGTGAACTTTTATTCCCACTAAAGAAGTCTTAAACGCCCTTAATTGGATCTAAATAATGAACAGTACACCCACGAAAGAAAAACATAAACGTAAATAAAGAATTTATGAAGAAATCGTTAATAATAATAATAGTAATAATATGCAGCGATGTAAAAAAGCAAATTATTTTTTTTTAATATTTAATAAAAATTGAGATACATACATTTTCTATGATGCTTTTATAATTTTAATTACTGACAGTACAAAAAGTGCATAATAAATTCAGAATAGACTCGAGATGAAGAGAATAAAATTAATGTGATCCTTGTGGTTCATGCTGGCTGCAGAGAGTTTTTATATCAGGCTCTAATTTAGTCAACTTTAATCTCAAGTCCCCTCGTTTAGTTATGTCAAGTCGATTTCTTTTCTTCAGCAGTAAATCGTTTACTGCACTAAAACCACATTCAACTAGGTATGATGATGGGAATGGTAGCAATGTTTTTCTTGCAAATTTTGTTGCATTGGGATATTTAGATTCTGTCTCAGCACATAGCCATGCCATAACTCCTTTTATACTGAATAAGGTTTTAACTGACTCATCGTTTTGAATTTCAGAGAGTTCTTCTTGGTATCGTATTGAATCATCAGATGATAAGTCCACTAATATTGGCTGCATGACCCATGATGGGAAATCCATTTGCTTTAAATCAGAAAATCTATCGTTCAAATCAGAGGCCAATATTTTTAAATGACCCACAATAACAGTTATAGCGGCATCGGTTACCTCGCATTTTTTAACCAATAAAATAGGTCAAACTTTCTCTCAGAAATATGTTTCTGCCATACCTCAATGAATGTAATAAAGCCAAGTATTTTTGCTTTTGCATTAACAAGTGTTTTATCTTTTCCTTGAAGTTGTTTATTCAAGGTATTCAGTTTTTCAAAGATATCTGCTAAATAACTAACAAATGCTTTTCCATCAATGGTTTGTAGATGCTTCATGTCAGAGTTCTCACTTAAAAATTCACCAAGAACATCAAACAACTCCATGAATCTTTTTAAGCAATTCCCTTTTGAAAGCCATCTTACATCAGTGTGAAGTAACAGACGAACGTGGTCTGCGTTTTTGTCTTCACAAAACTGCTTAAATAGACGCTCACATTTGGCGTTGGATTTTATGGAGTTGATACATCTTATAACATATTTCAGTATATCATTAAGAATAGGTGAAATGTTTTTAGATACTAAACTCTCTCTATGGATGACGCAATGCACAAGAAGCATTTCTGGATTCTCATCTTTCATTAATTTTAAACATCCAGCTCTCTTACCCATCATAACTGTAGCACCATCTGCAGCGCAAGATGTTATGTTTGACATTGGTATAATATTTATATCTAAATAATTTTTCAATGTATTAAATATATCAGAAGCAGTTGTGGTGCTCTCTAATGATTTACAGAAAAGCATTTCTTCAGCAAATTGCCCTTTATCAATATACCTTACATAAGTAAGCAGTACGTCTCTTAGAGTAGATTCGTCCATTTGTATGGAGAAATTTCTTGATTTCAGCTTTTCAACAAGTTGCGCTTCAACGTCCTGACTCATTTCATCGATTCTTCTACTAACAGTATTGTTACTAAGTGGCATGGATTTCACATCTTTGTCATCTTTGCCCAGGACTGTTTTAAGGAATATTGATATTGATGGTTTAATCAAATCTTCACCTATAGTGTGGTTTTTTTTCCAGATTTTGCAATAAGTAAAGATATTTCATAACTAGCCTCAAGAGTACAATTTGCTGTAGCAGTTTGTGCAGTGAATAGAGACTTAACCGTTGATCTTTTTTCAAACTTTTCCTTTAAAGTTTTAAAATAACTTAAACCTGAGTTTATGTACTCACTATGTTTTGCCTTCATATGTGCTTCAAGACGACCTCGTTTCATAGATTCGTTGCTTAAGCATTGTTTGCATAAAAGACAGAAAGGGGATCGTTCATCGTTGTTAGCCGGCATGAAACCAAATTTTAAATATTCATCTAAATACTGGCGAACTTTTTTCTTGCTTCCACTACTCATTTTAAGTATAGGATTTATGTCTGAAACAAAAAAATGAATGTGAGAAGAATTTATTAAAAGTAATGCACTTTTTTGGTAGATATAATTATTTATAAGTACTATATTTATGTCTCAAACACGGGCATTTATCGATCTCTATAAAAGGTATGCTGTTACAGATAAATTATTATATATAAACTCTAATTTTATATTTTTAAAAAATCCTAAAAGGAAAAAATATTCAAATTATGTTTTTAAAGCTGTTATATTTTTGAGCATTTAAAAGTTGCACGCTATTTCTTATAGTACATTATACTTTCTATTATATCCATAATCTTTCTATTATATACTTTCTATTATATCCATAATCTTTCTATTATATACTTTCTATTATTTCCATTATTTAGATCAATGGCTTATTAAATATTATTAATTACATAGTTATCATCTTCATCCAAATATATATTATAAAGTGGGCGGAGCTAAGACCTAACTACAATCTTTTTTTTTAGTACAATGTATCGTATAAAAAATTCGATGATTTTATAGAAAAATACTGATACCTGACAATTATAAAATAGTTTATTTTTCGAAAAAAAAAAAAAATACATTTTAACAATCAAAGCTGTACTTGACTGTTAAAGAGAAAACCCTTTCTGGTGAGAACAAAGCCACGTGTTGCATATAATGCGATTCAGAAAAATTAAATCTTTAAGGATCAGTAATTGAGATATTAAAAAAAGATTAGTTACACTATTATAGTAAAAATTATTATTTTTTAAATATCACATAAAAGGAAAAGGTACTCAGTAGAGTGCTTTTAAAATGTCTTTAATTTTCGCAAACAAAACCTGTAATATTATTGCTACCAAAGGCAAATAATTATTTGCCGTCTTTCAATGTCATATTTTAAGCAGCATGTTTTATTATATAAAATCAACTGCTACCGTTACCACTCTAGAAGTGCCGTCTCATACATACCAACCTTATTTACGAAGCTCCGCCCCTTCCTTGTGTTTTGATTTTTTTTTTTTTTTTAATTAGCACCTAATGTACATTTTCTTAATTTTAAGTATTTTATTTTTTAATACTATAATTTCCAAATCTTTAGTAACCTAGAAAAATAATTATAAGTGACATTTTGATAATAAAACTTTGTTCAATTTTTCGTTTGTGTGCATGGAATTCAATATTTTCCTATGATCTGAAGTTAAAAAAAAAAAAAACCCTTTTAATAATAATTTTTGAAAACAATTGTAGATAAAAATTTAAATAGCTTGAAAACATACCACAGAAAGAATTTAAATTTGTTAAAGCATAAAATAAACTAAAGTCAGAAAATTAAGTTGAGAAATTTCTCGCATAAAAATCTCTAAAATTTATGAAGGATTACTAATTACGAGATTCTGAAAACGAATAGTTATCCCAGATTATCTTTTTTTTTTTAAATGATCATATGATTTGTTTTTCAGATTTTTCACAGAAATACCAATTATATTTTCCGAATTCTTTTTTTAAACTATACACAATCATATGATCAATAATAATTTGATATGTATATAGTATTAAGCTAATGTTAACTAGAGCATATGAAAATATCAGCAACGATAAAATAAATATGTAAAAATAGGATTATTTCACTTGTTGCATGACAAAAAATACCAAGATTACAAAACAGAAGGATCTATCGAATAATTTAGCCCAGAGGAATATCAAAGAAAACTACAGAAACAGTTTTGCAAAACAATAGCCAAATATACAATATAAAATAGTGTGCACATATATTCAGAACAAATTTTTCACACACTTACCTATGCATAAAAAAAAGGAAAAGAATGAAATATTTTGTTCCTGGGCCTGTTAACGGTCTATACAAATTTATAACACCTAAAGAGAAAAAAAAAATACTGATTTAATCGTAGAACTTGTGATTCAATAACAGAAACATTTCTGTTTAAAAGTATTGGTGGGAGGTGGAAGTTAACCTAGAATTAAAAAATCTTCCTAAAACACCATCAAAAACTTATAAAAGCGCATTTATAATTTTTTGATGGTGTTTTAGGAAGATCTTTTAGTTCTTATTGTTTCATACCAGTTTCAACTTATTTACGTTAACCTATGTGTTAATGAAGCATTATATATTACACAGAGTACTTCCATACAAAAAAAGGGGGGGGGGGATAGTTGCATTAACAGAACCTGATTATTTCAAAATATCACAGTTTCCATTCATTCAGAACAAAAGTTATTTTAATAAGCAGTAAAAAGAATAAATTATGAATTAAAAGAAGAAATAGTAAGTATTAAAGCTCATTTTAAACCATTAAACTCAGAAATGCATACGGAATAAGAATTTTTTAATATCTTGCATTTCAATAATCTAAGATTTAAAATTTTTGAAATCAGAAAATGAAAAATTATTAATTGAAATATCATAGAAAATATTTTTAAAAAATGAATTTCCCATTGAAATATTAGGATTTCCAATATAGCCATTGCTAAGTTAAACACCTTAAAATAATATATTTATGGCATCATACAAAAGAAAAAAAAATCATGAAATAATGAACAGATATAAAATGCTATTATGCAGTTTTCAGAACTTATTTACATTAACTTTTGTATTTATATTACTATTTACAAAACGAAATATTTAATACCTTATTGAAATCTTTATAATACCGAAAGTTAAATCATTTAAATAATAACTATAAATTGAAACACAAACCACATCTGTAAATCACTTGACGGAAAACCGCCAAATAAATCTTCGAATATACAGTCAGAAAACGCGACACCCGTAATGAGGGACCGTTCTTTCTCAATTGCAATATTTATAATTCTTTCCAAGAACTAATTTTTTTTTTCACTGACTATCAGCAAGATTCAGATATTCGCTCTACGATCCTAAAATAAAGATATCTAAAAATATGCGTTTTAATTGGTTGATCGAACTTCTGGTCATGTGTCTGGCGGTACCGGTTTGACTTTTGTGTTTTTCAAAGCTTCAATTTAAAACAATTAAAATAAGAATTGTTTTACACCAGAAAATTTATATTGCAAAATGTTTTGTTAAATTTGTGTTTTACATTTATTACTTTTCAAAAGAATTCTACAAATTGTTTTAGAATTCAAAGAACGGACATGTGAATTTCGCCAAATTCCAAATTGCCCCCCTAAAAAGTCAAATTGCCCTCTTGTGGGGCGTGCGCCCCCCGTTGGGAACCACTGATTTAGACTGTTTCTCTCTGTTTTCAATCAAAAATTCAAAAAATAAAAAATTACTTGTAATGTTTTTTGCATAAAAATCGTTGTAGGTACAAACCCTAATACATCCATGATCCATAAGAATGCTTATTTAACTATTGATGCTATTTTACATTTTGGTCATCGTTTGATTTATGGTTTAAATCGCCATAATAAGGAAACTAGGATAATGTATAAGCATTTGGCTAAGTATTTTTTTTAAGCTTAGTGAATCGTTTTCATACTGAAATACAAACACCTAATTTTGACACCATCTCTTTCGGTATACACTTTACTTTAGGACATTAAACAGGAAGTCATTCGGTCAAGTAGTTCAGGAATTATGAAGGTTTATGAAGTTTGGAACTCCCAATGTTAAATTCATTTGTAATCGGTTGCAAAACAGATTGCAATGCTGGTAGTTTTTTTAGCACAACTCAAAAATTACTTGGTGGTAATTTTGGATTCGCATATTTGAAGGTAAATCGATTTATGTTCAAAAACAATTCAAAAATTTTTTTCAAAATTTTCTTTCTAAAAATATACTTTTTTGAAAAAATTATAAATTGTTACCTATGCATTTTTTAAACAGAAACTAGCTATTTAATCCGTTCTACGCACGGGAGTTCATGAATTTAATTTTAAAACCAAAATTATACATAAAAATCAGTACAACCAAATGTATCTATGTAATAGGTAGAAAAATATTTTTCTACTACTGTGCATTTTTTTAAATGAAATTTAATTTATCATGTTGCTGTGGCAGCAGACGATAAAACGATATCTTTGGAATAAGGGAATAAATAGAATAAAAAGTTTTGCTGATGTTTGTGATAAAATGTTTTTCTTTATTATTTTAAAAAGGGTAATAATTTGTTACTTTGCTCAATTAAATAATCTCTCATTATTTGCATGCGATGTAAAAGAATGATCGTCATACCCGCTGCAGCTTCTTGGTATTGCAGTGTGACGTATGTAGTATGTATATCTCACATTGCAGTAAACATTTAGAACGGGTTAGAACTCTCGCGATTACGGGTTAAACATAAAAAAGGGCAAAAATTCGTCAAAAACATATTTCAAAAATATTTTTCCCCAATCGTTCATGGGCCTCCTACCAGCAACCCGTGTGCCAAATTTCGTAGCCCTGTGGTTTCCGAGTTTTTGAGGTTACATAGATACGCGTACGGATTTCAATAAGGATAGATCGTTTTCTAAAATCTTAAACTATGCTAATTCAAAATCACAACGCATTCTGCCAAGGTGATGGCAAGTAGTTCTTGCTTAAGAAACTACCCATAATAAAATCTGTTTTGAAACGAGTGCAATTTATTTTAACATTAGGAATTCTAAACTTTAAAGCTTGCCTAATTCCTAAACTATTTGACCGGATGACTTCCCGTTTTGTATCCCAAAGTAAAATGTACCGAAAAAGATGTCAAAATTAGGTGGTAAGTATTGAAAATTTCAGAGTTTGGTGCAATTTCTGTATGAGGACGACCCCACTACTTTTTTTTCCCCTTTAACATAAATTTAAAAAAGAACATAATTTCCAGTCGATTTTTTTTTTTTGGGTGGGACAATTTGATGTTTAAAATGTATGCGCTGTTCTCTAACTTTACTAACTCTCATTAATATTAAAATACATTTAAAAACAGGACTAACCTGTTAGGCTTAGGCTTACCTAACAAATTGTCAACCTATTTGCAGAAATATTTTTAAAATAATATATGTGTGAAATGACTAAGGCAGCTTCATTTTTTAACACTAATTTAAGCCATAACCTTTTTACAACCAATTGTAAGTACGCTTACAAAGAAAAAAAAAATACTGTCGAATGTTTTTTTTTTTCCTTTGGCCAACTAACTGGTTAACTTCGATTCCCAAGTTTGGAACGGGTAGCGACACGAAGGAATTTATTTCGTCGGGTTCGGATGAGTTACGATTCGATGAAATTTTTGACGGGTTCGGGTTTTGGGTTAACTTCAATTCTCAGTTTCGGGTCGGGTTGTGTTTAAATTTAACTTTAATTTTCAGGTTTGGGTTATATTTCGGGTTAAATTAAATTTTCAGGTTCAAATCGGTTTTTGGGTTAACTTAAAATTTACCTTTTGGGTCGGGTTGTGCTTCAATTTAACTTTAATTTTCAGGTTTGGGTTATGTTTCGGGTTAAATTAAATTTTCAGGTTCAAATCGGTTTTTGGGTTAACTTAAAATTTCACTTTCGGGTCGGGTTGTGCTTCAATTTAACTTTAATTTTCAGGTTTGGGTTATGTTTCGGGTTAAATTAAATTTTCAGGTTCAAATCGGTTTTTGGGTTAACTTAAAATTTCACTTTCGGATCGGGTTGCGTGACTACGAAATTTAATTTGTCGGGTTCAGATCGGGTTACGGTTCGATAGATTTTTTTATCCGATTCGGGTCGGGTTTCGGATTAACTTGAATTTTCTGGTTTGGAACGGGTTGTGACAAGAAGAAATTTATTTTGTCGGGATCGGATCGGGTAACTGTTCGATGGATTTTTTTGTCGGGTTCGGGTCGGGTTTCGGGTTAACTTGAATTTTCTGGCTTGGGTTATGTTTCGGGTTAAATTAAATTTTCAGGTTCAAATCGGTTTTTGGGTTAACTTAAAATTTCAGTTTCGGATCAGGTTGCGTGCCTACGAAATTTAATTTGTCGGGTTCGGATCGTGTTACGGTTCGATAGATTTTTTATCGGGTTCGGGTCGGGTTTCGTGACGACAAAAATTATTTTGTCGAGTTCGGATCGGTTTACGTAATCAATGGATTTTTATTTCTCTGGTTTGGGTCGGCTTTCGGGTTAACTTCAATTTTCAGGTTCGGGTCGGGTTGCGAGACGAAGAAATTTATTTTGTCGGGTTTGGATTTAGTTACGGTTTGGTGGAATTTTTTTCTTGATTCGCGTTGGGTTTCGGGTTAACTATTATTTTAAGGTTCGGGTCGGTTTGCAACACGAAGGAATTTATTTTGTCGGGTTCGGATCTGATTACGGTTCGATGGAATTTTTATGACTTGTTCGGGTTGGGTTACTAGTTAACATCGAATTTTTAGGTTCGGGTCGCTTTGCGACATGAAGGAATTTATTTTGTCTTGTTCGGATCGGGTTACGGTTCAATGTTTTTTTTTTTTTTTTTTTTTTTTTTGGTCGAGTTCGTTTTGGATTTCGGGTTAACTTGAGTTTTCTGTTCGGGTCGTGTTGCGACTCGAAGGAATTTATTTTGCCCTTTTAGGATCGGGTTACGGTTCGGTGGAATTTTTCTGCCGGGTTCGGATCGACTTCGAATGGAATTTTCAGGTTCGAGTTGGGTACAACACCATATTTTGACAAAGAACTGGTCATTTTCTAAATAGGCATGGTCATTTTTCAATTAGCCTAACACTATCCTAGGCTCTTTGCAATGAGCCTGAAAAACACCAGGCTGATTGGGAAAAGGGAAATGATTCTCCAATTAGACCGGCTCTTTGCAAAGAGCCGGATTTCTCAATTAGCCTTACGACATATGTATATAAGGTAACGTTTTGAGTAAATGTGTAATATTAAAAAAATATTTATATTTAAAGGTTGTTGACTTTTTTGATGAAAATACAAAATGTCAGTTCATTTTGCCTCCACCTTTATAATTCAGATTTAAAAAATAAATCTTAACTTACTTACATTGGATTATTGACGGATACCGAATGACTTTTAAATATGCAAAGTGTTAATGGCGTTGTAATAGAGCTATTGTTGTAAAAGTAGTTTTACAGTCTTACTAGGATCAATCAAGTTTAATGTTTTAATGTTGCTCAATTCAAGCCAATTGTATAAAGCTGTAGGTTTATTGTATTAAAGCCATTTTTTTTCTACGGTCCGTTATTATAATGTGGAGTTGCGGAAAATAGTCCGAACGATGGCAATCATTTCGGTTCTAATTAATTTAAGAAAAAAGAACAACAAATTTTTAATTTATACAAAGTTTTTAGGTGCGTTCGTAGTTATACAAATAAGTAGCACCTATAGTCGTCGTCTGGTCCGTCCGTCTGTCAGTCTGTCCGTATATAATATAACAGCGCAAAAACTACTGAAAACTAACGGTTTGAAATTTAATATATATTATCGTTGCAGAATTTTGTCGAGTCATTTAAAAAATTATGAAAATCGAATCAAAACTTAAAAAGATATTAATCAAAGTTTTCTTCGTTCTATTAAATCCTATCCTACGTAATTCATTCAGGGATATCCCATGATAGGTCATGATTCTAGGTTGCCAGGGTGATGACGTCCTATTTAAGATAGTCCTATTGTTTCCGTATTACTGAATTTAATAACCGAATTTGTATACTAATTTGTTTAGTTATAGTAATCCTATAATCTACCGACAGTTTTTCGGATAGATGTTTCTGGAGAAATAGATATTCAATGGAAAAAGAGTCTCAATAGGGATTTCAAGTTCTGACATTTTCAAAGCTAGGCTTAAGTTTCCCCATTGGAATTTTCAGTCCATAAAATATTGCCAACTTAAAATGTACTTATTGTATTACGGTAATGAATCCTATCCTGATATCAGACGCTATAGTTCATTTTTTCAGTGAAATAATAACGATGATTTTTTTACATTGTCTTGTATTGGATATTTGCGCATAGTGTATTTTTAATGTAAGAGAATTCTAATGAATTGTTAGTAAAAGTGTACTGAAACTTAATTTCATAAAATAAAATTAATATCTATACAATATGAAAATCTGCACATAAAATAAATTTTGTAAGCATGCATTTTTGTATAAGAGCACTATTACACCAAGATATGAATACTTATAAAACTAGTTATAGTAACGAATGCTCATTTGTCACGTTTGACGTGCAATTTCCAACTTGTTTATAGCTGTATAGGTTTATTTTGTCGTAAGAAACAATTTACATATTAAAATTGAATCTGACTTTTAAAAACTCAAATTCTAAATATTAGTAATTTTTGCAAAGCAATTTACTTATTATTAATAATTATTTATTCTTCGAGCATTTAAATATATTGAATTTCGATTGATGCGTTAAAATTAGGGGAAACATGTTTACTCTAACGCTGTTATCATGATTTTTATACATATTTAAATTCCGCATACTAAAAAAATTTCATCCATTTCAAATGATTAGTGTTTTACATAATATAATTTCGTAAACGTTCTTGCTAGATTAAGAAGTATTTCTACTTCTTTTAGAGTGTATGCCACGAAATTGTTTTTTGCCCCTCAAAATTTTACAAAAGAGTGGTCGATAAATAATAATAATAATTGGCTTATACAATCAACAAAATTAAATATGGATATGGCACATGATTTAACTTTTGGTTACCTTTTTAGGCATGCGTCTTTTTCTTTCTTTCTTTTTTTTTTTTTTACTTATCCTTTAAAAAAAAAAGACAGCAAAAAAATAAGGACGCTATTTTAATGGCATTAAAAAGCAATTACTAACTAGGAGAACGTAGAAATAAACAACTCGCAAAATGAATTTTGAGCTAAAAGGACCGGGATAATTCTATTGTCTCTTTCTTTTAAGCTAATTATGGGAAATAATGCGTAGTAATTACCTAACATAATTACAAACCACTGTAGAATGATAATAAAATAACAGAAGAAAAAGTAGTATTGAATAAAAGGAATAATAAAAATAAAAGATTTTAATCACATTAATATTTAAGAGTTTTTATTCTTCAAAAATTATGTTCTCAAAAGATAGAAAGCATTCATCACGAAATCGTTTTAATAAAAAAAATTAAGAGACTATGGTAATCGTTAAATTAAGTTAATTGTGATAGTGAGATTAAATTGAGAAATTTAATATGTTTTCTCCCATACAGAAAAATATTCCATTATGTGTTACTATCTTTTCATTTTTTGCTATTTAAAAAAGGTTTTCTTGATATACGGCATCTAATATAATGATGTTACTTAAGGCTGTTCTCAAATCCAAAGGAGCTACTTTCTGACACAATTTTGAATTCATTTTTGCTCAGAAACTGGTGAAATCGGCAGATGTTCTTAATCAGAAAACATGTCGTCGAAACACATTTTCCCTTTTTCGGTAAAAGCAGACGATCTTTCAGAAAATACTGTCAAAGTCGGCGTTTTGAACCGAATTCCCGAGGCAACCCAGCCAGAAGGGGGAAAACCTGTCGACACGTGACACGAATTGCTTATAACTCGATAAGTAATTTATTGATAAAAAAATGGAAAATTCATTTCGATTCCAAATCGCTTCCATAGTCAGGTCTGCCAATTTTATGCTTTTGCGTTTAAGAATGAGTCAGAAACAGGGCTTAATTTGCGCCGGAGATCACCGGAGCTCAGCTCCGGTACTTCTCTGTTTTTAGTAAAAATGTAAATATTTGACAGACTTCACCGCAGCTCATAAACGCTGCGCTCCGGAGCCCAGTGAAATAACGTTTCCGAAAAACGAATCCTAAATTACCCTTTCCTTTCCCTCCCATCTCCAATCTTTTGCTTTCTTTTGTATCGAAACACTTATAAGTGACGTAATATGTCGCTCACGTAAGAAATGGAAATGAAACGAACTTGATTTTTTTATATCAGTCTTCGAGTTTGGGCAGACTCGAGCTCAATCGGTCTTAAATTCAAAATTTTATTTATTTCCATTTCAAATCATTTTAATGCTATTTTGATCAGAATAAAGAGTCAACAGAAAGAGTCTTTTTCTATTCTCTGCATAGCTGCGAACTATTCATTTTTTGTGTTAACACTCTTTACGAATCCTAATCTTGAGCTTATTGAATCGCAGAATTCTGAGATTCATTAACATTAAGATTAGACAAAGCTTTCTATTTGGAAGTAGTAATAACTAGAAAGTGGAATAGTGGATTTAAGATTTTTATTTTGCTAAATAAAAAAAACAATGCTTTCAATTTTGAAAATAATGTATGAAATACAAATATGCAGATGGGAGTGACGGCGGAGGGGGGGGGGGAGGTACGCTACGGGCACTGCAGAATATTAGGACTTTGGTACTCGAACTCGATTATTTTTCGAAATTTCTGCTTAAAGTAAACCCGAACCCGACAAAAAAAAATTCGTCAACCTGAACCCGATACACTTCAACTTGAACTCGAAATATTCAAACCCGAATTCGAACCGAACAAAATTAATCCATATTTTAATACAATTGTGTGGAAAAATAGTTTACAATTATATCTCTATTATCGATTTTATCTCTTTTTGTATAAAAATGAAGACTTATACACTCATTAATATTCAAATATATGTATATACTTTTTTTCTTTTGAAACATATTCTGGACTTTCTTTTGAAAAATCGGTTCAACCAGATTCCGACCCGAAAAAGTCGCAACCTATTACGAAACTGACTGGAACCCGAAACCTTTAAAGTCAACCCGACCCGCAACGAAAAAAATGAGTGTCAACCGGACCCAAACAGAACAGCGGGTCGGGTTGGATTCGGGTAAAATCTGGTAACCCGATCCGATACATAGGACTCTGTTTTCTCGGTCTTTCTCTGGGGCCGCTTCACTGAAACTCCCCGATCGCTCAATCCCATGTTATTCCCATGTTATCGCGATGGGACATCACCTAATGTAGTTACTGAAATACGGTTTTCACCATCAGAAAGTACACGTCAGATGCCGACGGTGTTCGTTTTTAAAAATTGTCTCCTTAAAATTTAAAAAGATGATAAATTTTCATCAAGTGGAAATTTCAAAGTTTGTAGGGATTTTTTAATACTTAAAGTTTAAGGAGACAATTTTTAAAAACGCACACCGTCGGCATCTGACGTGTACTTTCTGATGGTGAAAACCGTATTTCAATAACTACATTAGGTAATGAGTTATCGCTATTCTAAGTTTTCCCATAGGTTAACATGGGGATTGAGCGATCGAGTTTCAGTCAATCGGCTCCTTACTTCGTTGAGCCTGGAATTTCAGCCCCCATAGTCCACCCGCCCCCCTCCCCGGCACACACACTTAACTGGGCTCTGTACTAAAAAAAAAAATATATTCGTCATACATTTGGATTGGGACTTAAAACGGCCTATAGAGGCGCTGATTGCAGCCGTCGGTACAGGAAAATTGGCCCTTTAACTAATGCTAAAGTGCCATTGAAACCATTATTTATTGTAAACACGTTTAAAAGTGTTAGATATTCAAATTCGGATAATTTTTACTTTGACATATAAACACAGAACACAAATAGCACATGAAATCTGAAATTGTGCATAAAAATAATCATTATGAACAAATTAAAAATGCATGTAACGCAATGGGATTGCAAGGGATTTTCCTGAAGGGAGCAGTTATATATTTTTTCCACCAGATGGCGGATTCGAGCGCTTGAATTCCCAATATTTTAACGCGGCGAACCTTGAAAAAAGTTTCAACAAAAAAAAAAAAAAAAAAAAAAAAGGAGGGCCGACGAAAACGACATGTAAAAATGCCAAGAGCAACATTTATTCTGCGAAATGAAGTTATCAGCCGCGATTTATAGTGATGCGTGGCACCCGAAGGGGCATTTATTAAGTATGACAGCCGCATGAGCAAGAAGAATGCTTTTGCGTCGTCAAATCCATTTTTCTGCTCATCTCTGACAACTTAACTTCACGGAAAAATCCCTTTTTCTTTATCGTTGTCCACTGTCTTCACTTTAAATCTCTGGATACTTCAGATCCGAATATGCATTAAAGACATATGTAAATCACGTTCTATTACCATATCGTCCAAGCTATCCACGTAAAGGGCCGAGACACAAATGAATTCTTCTAAAATTCAGTGACATGAATTAAAGCGGTGAAGTTTATTAACAATAACAAATCAAGGATGCATCTCTTTTATTTATAATACGTACACCTCTATCGTTTTAGAACACAGATAGATACAGCTATAAATAACATTGATACAAGATAAGATGTGTATTTATATTACTTACTATAAAAATATTTGAAGTAAATAATGGAATGAATGAATGAATGAAAGAAAGAAATCAGCTGTACAACAAAAACACTACTATAAAAACAACTTGTACTACTATTTCAACTTGTACTATGAACTATATGAGCAGCAAAAAAACCCGAAATTGAAATACGTAATAGAATTTAGATATAGTTCCCACTTTTTTGCAGTGTTTTCTTCCTTGGTTTTGATGATTTTAATCATTTTTCGAAAGTTTAAATGAGTTTTTGATATTTTTCGTTTCAAAAACACAATCCTTATTTTTATACATACTGTGTACAGTCCTGGGGGGGGAGGGGAGTTATACCTCTACTAACTCTGCCGCAAATCACTGTATAAAAATGTCACAAGTAACAATAGATTAATCTAATAATATATAGATAGTATAATAGATTACATCTAATAATAGTGCTGTACATAAATTTTGCTGGGGGGGGGGAGGAAGAGGAAGTTACGTATAGCAATTGTAACATATTCCAAAACTTTTATTACTAAACCCTAATTTCGACATCATATTTTTCGGTAAATTTTAACAAAAAAAATAACAAAGTTACCAAACTATATCTACGTTCATTTTCCTTTCGAAAGTTGAAATCCGTTTAAAAAAATATTATTAACCTTTCATATATGTAGTAAGTTTTTAAGCATTATGTGTCATAATATGTACAATTAGTTGAAAAGAAAAGAAAAAAAAAACAGAACCTTCTCCGCGTATATTTTTATCGGAGAAAAATGACAGGAATTCAGTTGGAAAATAAGTCTTTTAATATTCTATTAAAATATAAGTTTGAGGGGGGCCGTCTCCCTATTGAAATAGTAAAAGCATTTTAAATTTCCAATGCTAAAACACGATTTTACTTCCTATTTTGAATTAGAGCAAATTTTAACTTTAACTATCAAACTGGAAGCCATTCGGTCAAGATTTTTAGGAATTATAAATATGTAAAATTTATTTCTAAATAGGTAAATTGATTTTTATTCATATTGCCTCTCTTCTTATTTTTTCACATTGTGTTAGTGTATTAACCATCACAAATATAATCGATTTAAACATTTTAACAATTTTTATACGTGAAATATGAGTTATGACACTAATATTCGAAAAAAATATATACCTATGAACACAGCCAAAATTAGCGTTTCAAAGCAATTTTTGGGATGTGAAAAGTATGAAAAGTGGGTCACCAAGGTAGCAATTGATTATAATCAAAGATGCATCATATTTATAAGGGTACGGGGGTGCACGTTTCTTAATTATTTAATACCTGATTAAAATTATTTGAAATTTGCATTTATTGTTTGCAATTGTTAAACCGGAAAAAAATAAAATTTCAGAATAGCCCTGATTAAATTATTTTATGGCAAGATTCGATCGAAGTTTAATAACCACCTTTTAAATTAACCCTGTTTGTACATCAGAATCTGATTCAATTAAAGGGCGTGGTACCGATTCAAATAAACAACAATTAACGCTATGGCTTTAATTAAAAAAAAATGGCTGAATGGATTATACAGTGATCCGTATAAGCGATGGATTTCCGTATTTTTGGTTTGCTCGGAGTCCCGCAAAACCTGCCACCGGCCCTGCCTATACAGGTTTTGATCAGAGGTAAGCACAGGCTATAAATGACATTTATACAAGGAACATGTTTTGTAATATACTTATTACAAAAATAAAATCCCTGACGGCTCGGCTTACAGACACAAGTAGATTTCGGAGATGCAGACCGTGGGGTACCTGTTTATTGAGAATTGCAGAAGAAGGATCTTTTTGCCATGATGCGGCAGTTGGGACCGCTCACTTTGAAATCTACCTGTGCCTGTAGGAAGCAGCCGGCAGGGATTATTATTATTATTATTTGCTGTAAGAGTTGGTCCCATAAAGAACTTATCAATATAAAAGTTGTAGATAAGAAGATATCGAAATAAAATTTAAGAAAACTTGCTAAAAAGGTGTATTTAATATCACAAATATAAAAGATGTTGTAACATAATAAAATAGTTTTTAAAGACTTCCGAAAATTTCGCGCCGAGCGCTTTCGATCAGACCTTGATCGTCATCAGGGTAGCTTTGATTGAGTACTGAAAATTCCTAATCGCGTAGCGTACTCCGTCCTCGGCTGGGCAGCCAGTTGAATCTACTTTACAGTGGAAGGGAGAAGGGCAGAGAAGGCACTAAACTGAACATTTCTATCCAACTTTAACAAAACATTTTCTATTTTAAAAACTTTAACCAAATACCCGTAATGTTATATGACATGTTATCATTAAGAGCCTTATTACCTTTTTTATAAAAATTTCTATGGAATCTTTTATTAACGAAATATGATAATATGAGGTAGGAATGATGATTCTTGCTTCATTAAAACGAATATTTAAATTTTGCTGCAAGGTTAAGTCTTGCCAACGCTGTGGTTTGTCTACTAAACTTAATATCACTTACGTGATCTTCCAATCTGCCCTTAAATTTACGTCCGGTCATCCTAATATATACCTTTTCTTCTTGTATTTCAATTACCAATGGAATTACGTAAATACCTGCGATTTAATCATTAGGAATAGGGTCAATCTTTCTAGTAAGTCTTTCAGTTTTCTTGTTGTTCCATCTACCAGATTAAAACAACCAGTTTCATATATAAATTTATCTGATAAAATTTTAAGTGAGGAAGAGCACACAGTTTTAACTCTTAGCCGAAAGTATATTTTTGGCGATAATTTTAATATAAAAACAGCGATCGCAGAAAGTGAAAATGTTACTCAATTGGTTCAACCAAATGCGAAAGATGAAATAAGTAGTATCCCTCCATAAAAATATTAAGAAATTTTCAAAAGAGCCTCTAAATTATAAAGTTAAATATAATAAAACAATCAAAGCAACTTAAATTTGATTCAAATATTACGATTATGGAAACCGATAAAACAAATAAACTTGCAATCATTAATATAAGTGACTATATTATGGAAAAACAGAAATGCATTATTTTGCTTTATGGTGCTAAGTAGGGAAAGATTGAGAGTTTACCGTCAGCAGGTGGAGTGTGGAGTAGGAGCAGGGAGCAGGAGCAGGGAGTTACTCCACCTGTAGGTGGGAGAGGAGGGCCACCTCCACCTGTGAGTGGGAATGAGGTGAGTGTATTATAGTAGGGGGTATTTTAGGAGGGGGAGGGCTTAAAATTTAGGGGGGCTTAATTTTTTTTAAGATCACATTTAAATGTTAGATTGAAGTATGCTATAGGAGAGGGGTATAAAATGGAGGGGCTTGTTTTTGAAGAGGCGGCTAACTTTTTTTGAAGGGGGGGGGCTTATTTTTAAGGGGGGGGCTTATTTTTTTTTATTTTTTTTTTTTTATTTTAGAATGGAATTTCAGTTTGAAGGCGAAACGGAGATCAATTTTTTTTGGTGGCGCCCTCTATCGGAAGGGAATGCAATAACGAATATTTAAAATAGGTTTTCTTGAAAAGATTTCACTGAGGTTTGAACCTGCAAAATAGCTTCTTGACTTGATAATTTGTGGTAGGTTTAACTAATCAAGCCAAGAAGCTATACATGAATGTTGAGATTTTAAGTGTTTAAAGAGAGGTATCGTAAGAGTGACGTATCATCTGTTAAAATGATTTGAGAAAGGAAGTGATTAGCGTCGTATGTCTGTATATAACGGTCTGCATTGTGTTTTCGCTCATTTACGTATTTACCGGAAGTGAAAATACATATATTACATACATACTACATACATATTACATACAAAATACATACATTTATACTGAATTTAAATGAAACCGGAAATTTATCTTTTTCAATATGATTGGATTGAATATTAACATATTTATTTTAAAATGTATAGTGGAAGCAATGGTAAAAAGAAGACATGTTTAGGGGTAAGTACTGTTTTTATTGTGTTTGGTGTAGAAAACATAGGAAAGAGGTTTAGTTTAAAAAAACAAATTCAATTTTATTAATAATTTTCCCAATGCAATACATGTGGACCCACTTTTCGTTTTTTAGCGGGTTTTGACAAATCTAATACAGAATCTTGTTTAATGTTTGTTGACAAATTTTTATTTTTAATAAAATTTCGCGGGACACTCATTTCGTTTAATGTTTCTAATAATTCGTTTTGTGTCCCTGATCGGTTTTCTTTTATTTGCAGAAAACAAAGATTAAATAAATCTGCCAAGTTCGATTCGGGGATAGGTTTTCCTTCGAAACTTACAGTCAAATTTTTATCCTATCGAAATTTTCTTGGACGTGCCATGACAAACTGAACTAATGCTTTGATAATTTAGGATAGCTTTATCTGTTCAAGTTATGATATCATGGTGGATACAGATCATCAGATTACGGATATTTGTGTTTGGAATAACGTGATTTTTAATTTTGCCTATTCAGTTTCAATTATATTGTGAAATGAGGATTTATTTTTGGAAGATAATGTTAACTTTTTGTGATTATCTTGTAACAGACTGCTTTCATTAAAAGTGTATTTTAGAATTGTAAACTACAATTTTGAAATTTTCGCCTGTTTGGAAAAAAATCACAGGGAAAAAAAAAATAAAAGTATTAAAAAAATAATAACAACAACTGTTCAAAAATATAATAACAACTAAACAAATGATCAAAAATAATAAAAAATGTTCAAATAATAATAACAACTGTTCAAAAATAATAAAAACTATTTAAAAAATAATAACAACTGTTCAAAAATAATAAACGATTGACTTTATACAACCAACATTTAAAAAAAAGATAATCGAATCTAGTTTTTTCTAACATGACTTATTTGAAATATTCACTTTTTCTAGTTAGATTTATAACACGTAAGTGATTCGATCAGTAAAATTTTATTTATAAAAGCACTAAATACGAGATTAATAAGAATTTTTAACTTACAAACATATGAACTTCTGATACACAAGTGATTCGACCAGTAAAATATTATTTAGAAAAGCATTTTTGACTTACAATTGTACGAACTTCTGATATGTAACCCTTTCTGAATCAATGTGTAAGAATTAACTGACTATTGAACTTATAACAGAGTATGATAAAATAATCACGTGACTTTTTTAAACCAATAAAATGTTATTATTTTTAAACAAGCGCCCTCTATCATTTTATGAACTACCAAGAAACGAGTTAACATGATTATATTGTTTCCTGTTACCACTGTGAAAGGTTGTGTTTTCCGTTTTAAGTTAGTTTACATTTAAGTGATTACAGAACGAGTCATGGATTCTGCTTTGTTAAGTGCTAATGATATGTCTAACGTGAAGAGTGAACCCTCATCACCAGGATTAAATGACCATGACATGGAATTTTTAATACACCCTAAAGAAGAACCCGTTTCGAATTGTGAAGTGAAACCCACCTCATCAGGATTAAAGAAACAGAAGTTACCCTTTGTGTGTTCTACTTGCGACAAAGCTTTTCCCCGAAAGGTTAACTTAACGTTTCACATGAAATGTCATCTGGAGAAAATACCTCTTGTGTGTATAATTTGTGAAAAAGCATTTGCTAGAAAGTATCATTTATTAAATCATATGAAGGTCCATTCAAAGACCCCTGTGATTCATAATTGTAATGTATGTGGCGAAGTATTTTCACAAAAGAGTGATTTATTAAAGCATGGGAAAATTCATAATACTTCCAAGCCAAATCAAAGGAAAAGTAGACAGTCACCCAGTCACTGTAAATGCGACGACTGTTTTGAAACATTTAATAATAGATCTGACTTAGTGAAACATAGAAAAATTCATCTTTCACCGAAAGAACTTAACCCGTCTGATCAACTTTCCTTGGGAAACAGTTCGAAATATGAAATTTCAGACATCACTCAGTTTAGTAAAATATTTAAGTTTTTCGATGTTTTTACTCCTGCTCATTGGAATTTAGGTGAGGAAATGATTGTTGAAGTACAAATGAATAAGAACTATGAGCTTTATGTTCACATACAGAAATACGAAGAATTTGAAAAGAACGGTCGTGAACTTACCCCCACAAATGAAGGCATTACATTATCATGTGCAACATTCGACAAATTTGAATCGAGATTGGATAAATTTAATTTTGTTTCTGAAAAAGATACATTCGTATGTAATAATGACTTACTAATCGCTTATGTAAATAAGGAATCATGCATACTGCAAAAATTATTCAAATCGAAAAAGTTTGGGTTTTGTTTGAAGTCTGATTTTTTACTGCTTACAAAAGATCAATATTTGAAACTAGTGAAAAATGGCTTTAAAATTACCAAATGTCTCATTGAGACGCTTTTAACTAAGCTTATTCCTGTTTCGATTTTAGAAAACTTAAACAAATGTAAATGTACCCACCTCACAATAGAAGAGACTTTGAACTATTTCGTAAAATGTTTCGATGACGAGTTAAAGTCATCCGTTTCTCGCGTGTTTGATTGCTATCGATGTTCAATCGGAGAACCAATTAATGT
The DNA here is from genome assembly GCA_963931845.1 of Maratus michaelseni. Classification (NCBI taxonomy): domain Eukaryota; kingdom Metazoa; phylum Arthropoda; class Arachnida; order Araneae; family Salticidae; genus Maratus; species Maratus michaelseni. The sequence goes on along the minus strand of OZ007594.1, from coordinate 7,739,913 downwards.
GAAACACGAGTGTGATAGTTATAATTTGCGTAGAAAGTATAATTGGTGTAGCGACAGTGCACTGCTAAATTTCAACGTGACTGAATTTGTAAAAAACATATTCAAGAAATGTTCATGTAATTATACTCATTTATTTTTTGAAACTATGAATATGGACTTTTATAATAACCATTTAGACAATGTATTTGTAAATTAACATAGAAATGTATTTATTTAATAAATATTTGTTTTTATATCACATATCTGTTTTTATTTCACATGTCTATTTATTTATTTTTTATTTATGAAATCAATCTTTGAAATCTCTTTTTAAGAAAAATTGATTATTTTTATTTGAATAGGTATTAAACTTATTTATTGATAAGAAAGTTTAATTTTTCTCTCCTTTTAAACAATGACATTGCATGTTTTGATAATTTCCATCCCACAGTTAACATTACAGTATTTAACATAGTTAAGAAAATGTTTAACTTAAACCGTCACTGTATTTATTATAGATAAGTAAACATTTTATCTTTAACCTAAATGTAATTTAAATGGTTAACTATAACTGTGACTGCTTTTAATCTAGATAAGTAAATGTTTCCAGGAAACACAATCAGTTTACTGTTGACTTTTATCGAGATTACACCAGTTAGTGCAATGCTGATGAAAAATATTTTATGATATTAATATGCAGAAAAGATCTCACGAAGAAGTACTTTCACCTTCGAAACGTCTATGTTTAGAAAAACCCATGGAAAATTTAAATACCTATGAGAAGGAGTTAAAAGACCCAAGATTAAAACTTTCTAAAATGGGTAATAACTGTGTAACTACTGAGGACTTACAAGATGTGAAACCCGAGATCGCTATGAATTTTTCAAACTTTGCCTATGGGAATGATACAACATCTTTCGAGAATCCCGGTCGAATGCCAAATTCTGCCACGGACTATTTGAATACATTTTTCGAAGACATAAGTTTTGAAAATTTAGATTGTTCTACTACCTTAACGTTTCAAGAACCTACAAATAATATTTTACAGACTACTGTTAAACGCGAGGTCAACGAGCTACAAGCAAGCAACCTTTCGCAAACAAGTGGTGAATTAAAAACCACCATCTCACCTACAAATGACATTAAAAGTGAGAAATTATGCAATTCATATGTGTTTCACAAAGAACTAAGTGACTGTTTCTATTTAACTTTGAAGTTGAGAACTAAACAATATTGTATACTTATACGAGAATTTAAACGCAATGTATCTACTAATGAAGAAATCCCGACCAACCGCGTGGTTAATATGGATATTCCTAGCTGGTTTGAGTTTCAATATAAACTCATTGCATTTAATTTAAGATACAAAAGTACGTCCTTTGTTTCTAATAACATGATTTTAGTGTTAAACCAATATTCTACAATGCGAATTAAAAATTTAAAGAATCATTCTTATATTGACTTAAACGAACATCAACTAGAAAAATTAAAAGAAAGTACCTCTCATTTAAATAGTGCACTTTTACAACATATGTATACAAAACTTTTACCATCTCTTATTAAAAAGAAATGTATGGTGAGTAATATATCTACAGAAAATGAACAGGTGTTAAAGTATAAACTTAACACGTGTATCGAGAATAATATGTTATCAATACTTAATCAATTGTATGAATGCCATGCTTGTGCACTACGACATTCGAGCAAAAGCCTTCACTCCTGTTTCACATTTAATAATAGGGAAAAATTTAATCAATTAGGGGAAGCTTTGTTAATGCTCGTAGATTTCGATTATGTAACTTCAACGTTTCTAAACGGAGTTTATATTGTTAGTGAGCACTTTTTATGTAAGATTAATGAACAAACTATTTGTAATGAATTGTTTAAGACCTGAAAATAAAATGTTTTTGATTAAGTTCTGTCTGTTTATTTTTGCAAAGTGTCTATGAGTGAATTTATTAGTTTATAATTTAGTAGAAATTTTAAGTGAAGTGATGTAATCCAATTAAAAAAAATTATTACAAAAAATTAATTGTAATAAAAATATTCACATTAAAAAAAGGTTAAAAAAATTAGAAGTTAATGAAATTAAAACTTATTAAAATTAAAAGTTAACAACAAAAAATAAATAATAAAATAAAATAAAGATTAACAAAAATATAGTTTTAAAATAAAAGTAAACAAAAAAGTTATAAAGTAAAAGTTAACAAAAAGTTAAAAGTTAATAAAATATTTAAAAAAGCAAAAGAATGTACGTGTTATGAAGAGAGGGGTTTCCTTGTGGAAGTAACTTACAAAATGTATGTGTATGTATTTATTAGTTTTTCAGTTAGTAGAACTTTTAAGTGAACAGTTAGAATTTATGTTTTTATATAACTTAACACAAAATAAAATTTTTAACTATTGCAAAAAGATTCAACTATTGAATGGAAATATGCATATTAGTAAAACAATCACAAGTTAATAAAATGAAAGATTTTAAATTTCATACAATTAAACAAATATATATATATATATATATATATATATATACGAAACACATTACGGATTTAAATATTATAAGAAATGTTTGATTGAAATTTTTAAGACAGATTTAATTCTTGGTTCTGCCATATATAGTTCGAACTTATTTTAAAAGATAGTTTTCAATAGTCTTGTGGTTCGAACTTGACAAAATGAAATCAAGACACAATGAATTGTATGTTATTTTAATCATTATGTCATGACTTCATACTTCTGAAAGTGTATTTAAAGGTTTCTCTAGCTTTATTCAATGTTATTAAGCGTTTGTGAAACCGAAAATTAATGAAAAAACAGATCGCCTTCTACCAATTGCGCTAAGAATGTTTTATTCAATTATTATAAATAATAAAACCTTTTAGAATATTACTTATTTTAAATTCAAAATAATAAAAATTTAAAGTTAACAAAATAAATAATTCCTCTGTTCATTATAAATAAATAAAAGTTTACAAAATAAAAGTTTACAAAATAAAAGTTTCAAAATTAAAACTTTATAAAAATTATAAGTTAACAAAAAATTAAATAAAATAAAATTTTAAAATAAAAATTATGAAAAGTAAAGTTTATAAAAATTAAAAGTTTTTAAAATTTTTAAGTTATGTTTAAAAATCTTCAAATTAATCAAAATTGACTTTTAGTTTTATGTTAATGTAAGTTTCAATGTTTTAAATATCGAGCTAACTGTTTATCCCCATAATCATTTGTTTACCCATCTTCCAACCAACCAACTGGTTGCCTAGCCAACCATATACTTTGTATCTACACATGCGCAGAAAAAAAACACTAACTTGAGTTTTACTTTAAACCTTTGCTAGATTAGATATATTATACAAGTCGAATATCTTCCATACTTAGAAAATTTATAATTTTCAACTATTCGTCCCTATTTATCTTAAATCATTAACAAATAAATATAATTTATATACTTACAAAAACAGGATAACTTAAAAAGGGGTCCATACATTTCAGCTTGCTAAAGTCAAGTGTCTGGTTTATAACAGAATGAGGTTAAACTATCAGTTTACTTCCTTATCACTCACGTGATCAAGACCTTATCAGTTACATGTTCAGGCCGATAACAGCTAAAAACAGCGTGTTGGTCATTTTAACTTCTGACTTGGCATACTGTGGTTCGGTAAGTTTTCTTGTCTAACATTTCTTTCTTTTTAAGAAATAAACTAATCGGAAAAATTTCTTTTCATACCCACTTACTTTTAAATCACAATGTTAAAAGACTAAATTTTATTATCTTAAATTATTCTTTTAAATGTCAAACAAAAGATCTTACAATATATTTGCAAATAAGTTCTTATAAAACGGTTTTAATTAGTTAAAGGATGAACATTGTTATTTTAACTATCTATTATTTTGAAAGCGAAAAAGATTAATTCACATGAAAATTAAACTTACCTTATTTATAAGCTGGGTAAGCAGGGTCTGGCTTTTGTGACGACTTGTAGAGATTTGAAAGATAGTACAAACGTATATCAGTTAATCTCACGTGATATGATGACGTTACTAAGTGACGTCATCCACCACAGGTTAATCACGTGACTACGCGACCATAACCTTCATATTACTAGTGATGTTTAGATCACGTAGCTAATTTTAATTATCATAAAATATACTTATAATATATTTATAAAAATATATTCATAAATTAATCACTAATTTATTTGCGTATTATTTTGAAAAGCATAGCATTTTAAAATAAAAAATTATATTCGACTTGTATAATATATCTAATCTAGCAAAGGTTTAAAGTAAAACTCAAGTTAGTGTTTTTTTTCTGCGCATGTGTAGATACAAAGTATATGGTTGGCTAGGCAACCAGTTGGTTGGTTGGAAGATGGGTAAACAAATGATTATGGGGATAAACAGTTAGCTCGATATTTAAAACATTGAAACTTACATTAACATAAAACTAAAAGTCAATTTTGATTAATTTGAAGATTTTTAAACATAACTTAAAAATTTTAAAAACTTTTAATTTTTATAAACTTTACTTTTCATAATTTTTATTTTAAAATTTTATTTTATTTAATTTTTTGTTAACTTATAATTTTTATAAAGTTTTAATTTTGAAACTTTTATTTTGTAAACTTTTATTTTGTAAACTTTTATTTATTTATAATGAACAGAGGAATTATTTATTTTGTTAACTTTAAATTTTTATTATTTTGAATTTAAAATAAGTAATATTCTAAAAGGTTTTATTATTTATAATAATTGAATAAAACATTCTTAGCGCAATTGGTAGAAGGCGATCTGTTTTTTCATTAATTTTCGGTTTCACAAACGCTTAATAACATTGAATAAAGCTAGAGAAACCTTTAAATACACTTTCAGAAGTATGAAGTCATGACATAATGATTAAAATAACATACAATTCATTGTGTCTTGATTTCATTTTGTCAAGTTCGAACCACAAGACTATTGAAAACTATCTTTTAAAATAAGTTCGAACTATATATGGCAGAACCAAGAATTAAATCTGTCTTAAAAATTTCAATCAAACATTTCTTATAATATTTAAATCCGTAATGTGTTTCGTATACATATATATATATATATATATATATATATATTTGTTTAATTGTATGAAATTTAAAATCTTTCATTTTATTAACTTGTGATTGTTTTACTAATATGCATATTTCCATTCAATAGTTGAATCTTTTTGCAATAGTTAAAAATTTTATTTTGTGTTAAGTTATATAAAAACATAAATTCTAACTGTTCACTTAAAAGTTCTACTAACTGAAAAACTAATAAATACATACACATACATTTTGTAAGTTACTTCCACAAGGAAACCCCTCTCTTCATAACACGTACATTCTTTTGCTTTTTTAAATATTTTATTAACTTTTAACTTTTTGTTAACTTTTACTTTATAACTTTTTTGTTTACTTTTATTTTAAAACTATATTTTTGTTAATCTTTATTTTATTTTATTATTTATTTTTTGTTGTTAACTTTTAATTTTAATAAGTTTTAATTTCATTAACTTCTAATTTTTTTAACCTTTTTTTAATGTGAATATTTTTATTACAATTAATTTTTGGTAATAATTTTTTTTTAATTGGATTACATCACTTCACTTAAAATTTCTACTAAATTATAAACTAATAAATTCACTCATAGACACTTTGCAAAAATAAACAGACAGAACTTAATCAAAAACATTTTATTTTCAGGTCTTAAACAATTCATTACAAATAGTTTGTTCATTAATCTTACATAAAAAGTGCTCACTAACAATATAAACTCCGTTTAGAAACGTTGAAGTTACATAATCGAAATCTACGAGCAATAACAAAGCTTCCCCTAATTGATTAAATTTTTCCCTATTATTAAATGTGAAACAGGAGTGAAGGCTTTTGCTCGAATGTCGTAGTGCACAAGCATGGCATTCATACAATTGATTAAGTATTGATAACATATTATTCTCGATACACGTGTTAAGTTTATACTTTAACACCTGTTCATTTTCTGTAGATATATTACTCACCATACATTTCTTTTTAATAAGAGATGGTAAAAGTTTTGTATACATATGTTGTAAAAGTGCACTATTTAAATGAGAGGTACTTTCTTTTAATTTTTCTAGTTGATGTTCGTTTAAGTCAATATAAGAATGATTCTTTAAATTTTTAATTCGCATTGTAGAATATTGGTTTAACACTAAAATCATGTTATTAGAAACAAAGGACGTACTTTTGTATCTTAAATTAAATGCAATGAGTTTATATTGAAACTCAAACCAGCTAGGAATATCCATATTAACCACGCGGTTGGTCGGGATTTCTTCATTAGTAGATACATTGCGTTTAAATTCTCGTATAAGTATACAATATTGTTTAGTTCTCAACTTCAAAGTTAAATAGAAACAGTCACTTAGTTCTTTGTGAAACACATATGAATTGCATAATTTCTCACTTTTAATGTCATTTGTAGGTGAGATGGTGGTTTTTAATTCACCACTTGTTTGCGAAAGGTTGCTTGCTTGTAGCTCGTTGACCTCGCGTTTAACAGTAGTCTGTAAAATATTATTTGTAGGTTCTTGAAACGTTAAGGTAGTAGAACAATCTAAATTTTCAAAACTTATGTCTTCGAAAAATGTATTCAAATAGTCCGTGGCAGAATTTGGCATTCGACCGGGATTCTCGAAAGATGTTGTATCATTCCCATAGGCAAAGTTTGAAAAATTCATAGCGATCTCGGGTTTCACATCTTGTAAGTCCTCAGTAGTTACACAGTTATTACCCATTTTAGAAAGTTTTAATCTTGGGTCTTTTAACTCCTTCTCATAGGTATTTAAATTTTCCATGGGTTTTTCTAAACATAGACGTTTCGAAGGTGAAAGTACTTCTTCGTGAGATCTTTTCTGCATATTAATATCATAAAATATTTTTCATCAGCATTGCACTAACTGGTGTAATCTCGATAAAAGTCAACAGTAAACTGATTGTGTTTCCTGGAAACATTTACTTATCTAGATTAAAAGCAGTCACAGTTATAGTTAACCATTTAAATTACATTTAGGTTAAAGATAAAATGTTTACTTATCTATAATAAATACAGTGACGGTTTAAGTTAAACATTTTCTTAACTATGTTAAATACTGTAATGTTAACTGTGGGATGGAAATTATCAAAACATGCAATGTCATTGTTTAAAAGGAGAGAAAAATTAAACTTTCTTATCAATAAATAAGTTTAATACCTATTCAAATAAAAATAATCAATTTTTCTTAAAAAGAGATTTCAAAGATTGATTTCATAAATAAAAAATAAATAAATAGACATGTGAAATAAAAACAGATATGTGATATAAAAACAAATATTTATTAAATAAATACATTTCTATGTTAATTTACAAATACATTGTCTAAATGGTTATTATAAAAGTCCATATTCATAGTTTCAAAAAATAAATGAGTATAATTACATGAACATTTCTTGAATATGTTTTTTACAAATTCAGTCACGTTGAAATTTAGCAGTGCACTGTCGCTACACCAATTATACTTTCTACGCAAATTATAACTATCACACTCGTGTTTCACATTAATTGGTTCTCCGATTGAACATCGATAGCAATCAAACACGCGAGAAACGGATGACTTTAACTCGTCATCGAAACATTTTACGAAATAGTTCAAAGTCTCTTCTATTGTGAGGTGGGTACATTTACATTTGTTTAAGTTTTCTAAAATCGAAACAGGAATAAGCTTAGTTAAAAGCGTCTCAATGAGACATTTGGTAATTTTAAAGCCATTTTTCACTAGTTTCAAATATTGATCTTTTGTAAGCAGTAAAAAATCCGACTTCAAACAAAACCCAAACTTTTTCGATTTGAATAATTTTTGCAGTATGCATGATTCCTTATTTACATAAGCGATTAGTAAGTCATTATTACATACGAATGTATCTTTTTCAGAAACAAAATTAAATTTATCCAATCTCGATTCAAATTTGTCGAATGTTGCACATGATAATGTAATGCCTTCATTTGTGGGGGTAAGTTCACGACCGTTCTTTTCAAATTCTTCGTATTTCTGTATGTGAACATAAAGCTCATAGTTCTTATTCATTTGTACTTCAACAATCATTTCCTCACCTAAATTCCAATGAGCAGGAGTAAAAACATCGAAAAACTTAAATATTTTACTAAACTGAGTGATGTCAGAAATTTCATATTTCGAACTGTTTCCCAAGGAAAGTTGATCAGACGGGTTAAGTTCTTTCGGTGAAAGATGAATTTTTCTATGTTTCACTAAGTCAGATCTATTATTAAATGTTTCAAAACAGTCGTCGCATTTACAGTGACTGGGTGACTGTCTACTTTTCCTTTGATTTGGCTTGGAAGTATTATGAATTTTCCCATGCTTTAATAAATCACTCTTTTGTGAAAATACTTCGCCACATACATTACAATTATGAATCACAGGGGTCTTTGAATGGACCTTCATATGATTTAATAAATGATACTTTCTAGCAAATGCTTTTTCACAAATTATACACACAAGAGGTATTTTCTCCAGATGACATTTCATGTGAAACGTTAAGTTAACCTTTCGGGGAAAAGCTTTGTCGCAAGTAGAACACACAAAGGGTAACTTCTGTTTCTTTAATCCTGATGAGGTGGGTTTCACTTCACAATTCGAAACGGGTTCTTCTTTAGGGTGTATTAAAAATTCCATGTCATGGTCATTTAATCCTGGTGATGAGGGTTCACTCTTCACGTTAGACATATCATTAGCACTTAACAAAGCAGAATCCATGACTCGTTCTGTAATCACTTAAATGTAAACTAACTTAAAACGGAAAACACAACCTTTCACAGTGGTAACAGGAAACAATATAATCATGTTAACTCGTTTCTTGGTAGTTCATAAAATGATAGAGGGCGCTTGTTTAAAAATAATAACATTTTATTGGTTTAAAAAAGTCACGTGATTATTTTATCATACTCTGTTATAAGTTCAATAGTCAGTTAATTCTTACACATTGATTCAGAAAGGGTTACATATCAGAAGTTCGTACAATTGTAAGTCAAAAATGCTTTTCTAAATAATATTTTACTGGTCGAATCACTTGTGTATCAGAAGTTCATATGTTTGTAAGTTAAAAATTCTTATTAATCTCGTATTTAGTGCTTTTATAAATAAAATTTTACTGATCGAATCACTTACGTGTTATAAATCTAACTAGAAAAAGTGAATATTTCAAATAAGTCATGTTAGAAAAAACTAGATTCGATTATCTTTTTTTTAAATGTTGGTTGTATAAAGTCAATCGTTTATTATTTTTGAACAGTTGTTATTATTTTTTAAATAGTTTTTATTATTTTTGAACAGTTGTTATTATTATTTGAACATTTTTTATTATTTTTGATCATTTGTTTAGTTGTTATTATATTTTTGAACAGTTGTTGTTATTATTTTTTTAATACTTTTATTTTTTTTTTCCCTGTGATTTTTTTCCAAACAGGCGAAAATTTCAAAATTGTAGTTTACAATTCTAAAATACACTTTTAATGAAAGCAGTCTGTTACAAGATAATCACAAAAAGTTAACATTATCTTCCAAAAATAAATCCTCATTTCACAATATAATTGAAACTGAATAGGCAAAATTAAAAATCACGTTATTCCAAACACAAATATCCGTAATCTGATGATCTGTATCCACCATGATATCATAACTTGAACAGATAAAGCTATCCTAAATTATCAAAGCATTAGTTCAGTTTGTCATGGCACGTCCAAGAAAATTTCGATAGGATAAAAATTTGACTGTAAGTTTCGAAGGAAAACCTATCCCCGAATCGAACTTGGCAGATTTATTTAATCTTTGTTTTCTGCAAATAAAAGAAAACCGATCAGGGACACAAAACGAATTATTAGAAACATTAAACGAAATGAGTGTCCCGCGAAATTTTATTAAAAATAAAAATTTGTCAACAAACATTAAACAAGATTCTGTATTAGATTTGTCAAAACCCGCTAAAAAACGAAAAGTGGGTCCACATGTATTGCATTGGGAAAATTATTAATAAAATTGAATTTGTTTTTTTAAACTAAACCTCTTTCCTATGTTTTCTACACCAAACACAATAAAAACAGTACTTACCCCTAAACATGTCTTCTTTTTACCATTGCTTCCACTATACATTTTAAAATAAATATGTTAATATTCAATCCAATCATATTGAAAAAGATAAATTTCCGGTTTCATTTAAATTCAGTATAAATGTATGTATTTTGTATGTAATATGTATGTAGTATGTATGTAATATATGTATTTTCACTTCCGGTAAATACGTAAATGAGCGAAAACACAATGCAGACCGTTATATACAGACATACGACGCTAATCACTTCCTTTCTCAAATCATTTTAACAGATGATACGTCACTCTTACGATACCTCTCTTTAAACACTTAAAATCTCAACATTCATGTATAGCTTCTTGGCTTGATTAGTTAAACCTACCACAAATTATCAAGTCAAGAAGCTATTTTGCATGTTCAAACCTCAGTGAAATCTTTTCAAGAAAACCTATTTTAAATATTCGTTATTGCATTCCCTTCCGATAGAGGGCGCCACCAAAAAAAAATTGATCTCCGTTTCGCCTTCAAACTGAAATTCCATTCTAAAATTAAAAAAAAAAAATAAAAAAAAATAAGCCCCCCCTTAAAAATAAGCCCCTCCCCCCCTTCAAAAAAGTTAGCCGCCTCTTCAAAAACAAGCCCCTCCATTTTATACCCCTCTCCTATAGCATACTTCAATCTAACATTTAAATTTGATCTTAAAAAAAATTAAGCCCCCCTAAATTTTAAGCCCTCCCCCTCCTAAAATACCCCCTACTATAATACACTCACCTCATTCCCACTCACAGGTGGAGGTGGCCCTCCTCTCCCACCTACAGGTGGAGTAACTCCCTGCTCCTGCTCCCTGCTCCTACTCCACACTCCACCTGCTGACGGTAAACTCTCAATCTTTCCCTACTGTGCTAAATTTGTATCCTATATGTATACATATGTATAAGAGAATTGATTATATAAAAATGTTATTACAACAATAACTGGGAAAAGTAAGCATAAAGATAACACTTGGTGCCCTTAGTCTTTTAAATATATCTCAGTATCATTAGAAAAATTCAAAATAAATATAAACAATACACGTGGGGGGGGGGAATACAAATATATATCTACAAAAAAAAAAATCTAACAATTTTACAGTTATGCTGTTAAGAGTGTAGAGTAAAATTAACAATGAAAAATGCTCTAAAATTTACAAATTTACTGTAAAATCTAAAAAGCAAAATTACTGTAAAACTAACTGCAAAAAATACTGTAGAATTAGAAATTTGCTGTTTACCAATGAAATACAAAATTGCTGTAAATTTACAGCAAAATATGCTGGCACCCATATTGCCAGAATTTTTTGCTGTAAAACTACAGAGGTTTTTTTTTTTTTTACAGTGGGGTTGTTTAACAATTAAATAAAGATCCAAATACTACCATGGTAGAAAGAAAAACAAAGGAATTAATCAGAAATGGTACTTGGCCTACAGATATGAAAAATAAGATAAGAATTAACAAAACCGCAATAACGCCTAGGTTAATTGGGCGCGTGAAGGATCATAAAGATAATTTTCCTCTTAGATCTATTGTTACTAAATGTTCAGGGCCCACCTACAGTATTGAAAAAGCATTTGTTTCTTTCCTTAAAACAATTCTTCCACCTTCTAAACCATGCTTTAAATTCAACCACTGATTTCATTAACAGAACCAAAGATATTAATTTGAAAGAAAATAGTATGATAGCAAGTTTGGATGGATATTGTGTTTTTATACCCCTCCATTGATTTAAACGAAGTGAAGAAGTTTGTTATAGATTCCATAGAAGCCAATATCATATTTAACACGGATATAAAAACAACTTTGAAATCGGCATTCAATTTGATTACAGAAAATAACGTATTTTTATTTAACTAAATATACTATAAGCCACGGAGAAAGAACCTGGAGGGGAAACTAGAATAGGCGAGGATATCGAAAATGCAAGTAAGATTTTTTTAACGAAAGAGGGCGCTGTAAAATTTTGGCGGCTGTGTTTAAACAGAATCTCGTTAGATTACATGTTAAATTCTGAAAGTATTTTACTCGATTATTTTTAATTATAACAATTATATGTCATAAATTTAAGATGGTGTATAAATGTTTTATTCCGGATGTAAATCGGGCTATGATGATGAGATAAAAAAAAAGAAAAATCGAAGGGGAAAAAATTTAAGTATGTTTAGAGCTCCAAAGGTGAGTGCTTTATATTGTACTTTAATTTAAAGTTATATGCATGTAATCATTTTTAAACTAAGAAATTTTTATTTTAGTATATCGATTTTAGTGTATATGTTTTTAAAATGTTATACTTATTAATGAATGCTAATGTCTGTGGCTAATTGACATGGCCATTTAAATTGTTTGGGCCGCATGACATCAGAATCATTATTCTATCAATGAATTTAATTTATTTGAGTAAAAGTATTTTGGGGCTTCACTCAAAAGTGCAAGTGTAAGAACTTATTTTTTTTTAAATGCCCCCCTTCCTTCCGTCCCATCATATCTAGAGTAATTAAGGATTTATTTTAACAGTTAAATTTACTGAAACTACTTGACATATTACTTGTAGCAAAAAGTAAGTGAAAAATAAATCTGCAGATTTACTAATTTCATTCTACTATAAATCTAATTAATATTTCTGTATTTTTTATCTACAGAGTTGAATAATGAAATATTTAAATCAAATATTTAAACTATATTAAAAACAATAGATTTTTAACAATTTGTGTCGCTTAAAAAATTGTCTTTATTTGAATGGGGAATGCTTGAGCCCCATAAGCCCCTCCTTTGTATATCTAGAGTAATTAGGGATTTATTTTAAAAGTTAATTTTACTGAAACTTCTTGATATATTACTTGCAGTAATTAGTAAGTAAAAAAATGTTATCTGCAGATTTTCTAATCTTGTTCTTATTAGATTCATGTAAGTAAAATTTAAAAATTTAATTTGTTTAGTTAGCTGTTCAGTTCAACCAAAAGATTTAATTTTAAATAGATAAAAGGGCAGTTACAACAGAAAAATTATAAAACTACATTTAAAACTGAATTCTATTAGTTAGAGGTATTTTTAAGGAGTTAAATATCTATAATTTTATTATTTTATTTTTGTGCATGGAAAGAGGAGAGGGGGGGGGTCCTAAAAATTTCATCTTAATCAAAGAAAAAATGCTTAAAATGTGCTCCTTAGTTTGATAAAACTGTGTTAAAAAAATAAATAAATAAAGTGTCTGGACCAGTTTGGGTCCTGTGACATCAGAATCTTTATTTTATCCATCAATGTAATTCATTTGTAAACTAAAAAGTATTTTGGGGCTTCATTAAGAAGTGCAAATGCAAGAACTCATTTAAAAATATATATATATTTGCCTCTCTCATAAGTGTAATTTAAAAATTTAATTTCATTTGGCTGTTCAATTAAATCAAAAAATTTTATTGATTGTAAATTAGGAAAAAGAACTAATTTAAATAACAAATTTAATATTCACAAAGAAAAAAAGATTTAAGTATACATTGTTTTTGATAACTGTATAATTTTCAAATTGTAAGGTAAGTATGTTACCTTTTCTATCTGCAGCAGTGTGTATGAAAGAGGAAGCATTTATGTATGATAAAAAAAATGAGAGTTTTTGGACCATTCATAACTAACATTATATTAAAGTCACAATTTACGATTCTTGCAAAAATTAGTTAATAGACCCTATTATTTATTCAAGTTTTATTTCCCAAATAAAAAGATAAAAAGATAAAAATTTGTTTTTAAATGTACATAATATTAATTGCATAGATATAAAAAGTTGTGAGTTATTAAATTATTCAAAGGTTATCGATATATAAGCAAGATTAAAACTTATTTCAGAAAATTTGAATAATACTTTTAATCTGTAAAAATTTTACGTCCATTCCGTATTTCTGCGCAGTACAATATCCGTGATATTTATTTTTAAATGACTATTCAGATGTTTTTGTCAGGATGAACTCTTATTTAAAGAGTTATGAAAAGCAATCGAAACGCCAAATATCTATTAAAATATATGCATGTTGTGAAGAAAACTTTATTTAATGAAATTTCTACTTGTTTGACTTTTTTAAAATTCAAATTTTCAATCAAAAACATTTAAAAAATGAATGCTTTTCGCATTGAAAAGCATTGCAGAAGCAGGCTAAGACAGCCGTCAGTTTACCGTAGCGCCGTCTATGAGGAGAAAAACTGTATTGTAAAATTTCAACGTTACTTTCCCCTCCATCTATCTTCCTCCGTGCTATAAGCAAATAAAAGGCGCCCCAATGGGATCACCTATGTCGGGATTATTAATAGAAATTAAGGCCATTAGAGCAACAAATCTTAAATACCTGTAAGTGAAAGCCTGAAGTATGGCTGAGATACGTTGATGATGTAATTTATTGTATGTGAATACAGTATTGATGAACTAAAAGGATTTTTACAGGCTATCAATGCAATTGACGATGACATAAAATTCACTTTAGAAATAGAAAATGAAAATACCTTACCGTTTATGGACGTTGAATTGACTGGGAATGACGGAAAATTAGATAGAGATAGGTCAAATAGGTCAAATGAATAGGTCAAATCACACCATACCTTATGACAGCGCTTCTCCTTTTGGATACAAAATAGCAGAGCTTTTGAAATATATACTGGCACTTTTCTAGATAGTGAAATAAATAAAATTAAATGCATCGCCAAGGAAAATGGTTTTCCCCTATACATTTTGTTAACAAACTTATCTACGAACTGAAATATAAAGCACATGCACATAAGAGCAATCCAGTTAGAATAAACTTAAGTTTTGTAACGTTAGCTATGTTCTTGGTTTATAGGAGAAGCTAAGGTATATGCATAGTAAATAAATTTAATGTTAATCTGGTAGCTAGAACAACAAGAAAACTGAAAGACTTAATACATAGCAAGATTAACCCTATTCCTAATGATGAAATCGCAGGTATTTACATAATTCCATTGGTAACTGAAATACAAGAAGAAAAGATATAATATTAGGATGACCGAACGTAAATTTAAGGACAGACTGAAAGAACACGAAAGTGATATTAAGTTTAGTAGACAAACCACAGCGTTAGCAAGACTTAACCTACAGCAAAATTTAAATATTCGTTTTAATGAAGCAAGAATCATCATTCCTACCTCCCATTACCCTAGAGTCCATAGAAATTTTAATAAAAAGTAATAAAGCTATTAATGATAATATGTCATATAACATTCCGGGTATATGGTTAAAGTTTTTAAAATAGATGTTTTGTTCAAGTTGGATCAGTTTAGTGCCTCTCCTCCCCCTTCCCCACTTCACTGTAAAGTAGATTCACCTGGTTGCCCAGCCGAGGACGGAGTAACGATTAGGAAAATGTTCACTACGCAACAGGGCCGTATACACAAAGACCGCGGGCCTCGATAATAGTTCCAATGCGGGCCCCCCACCATAAGTCTGATAAATTAAAACCTTCTTAGACAAAAACGTACAGGAAATTCCGATTTAAAAGTTTTTTTCGTCTTAAAAGATATACATTCATGGAATTGTTTCGGCTAGATCATGATTTTTTTCTCCCTTTACAGCAGAATTCGGTTATAAACAGCCTTTACTGTATTATAAAATAAATATGTTGGATAGTACTTTTTAGAAAATCTATATAGCATTTTCTTGCAATTTTATTATTTTTCTTTTACTGTATTTTACAGTAGTATTACAGTTTATGATGCATTGGTAACACCTTTTCAAATAAGGATTTTAAATAGAAATTTAAAATATTGAAAATATAATTAAATTTCAATTCAACTCATCAGTCAAGGCGCCGATTGCCTGACGCTATTTTAACTTTAGTTATTGAGTTTTACAATTTAGAAAATATTTATTCTATAAAACGTAAATAAATAAATGCCTGCATCTTTGCTATGTGCGTTCTGCTGACTTTTAATAAAAGCTGGATTTTATTTCGAACGTAAAATGCCTCCTGAGCAACCCCCCCCCCCCCCCACCTCCCTTTTAGCCTTGTAAATAGGTTCAAGCAACTTCTGAATTTTGAATTTTATTATTTGTTAGTTATTTTAATTAAAATTTTTATGTAAGTAATACCAGTTTACTTTTTCTGGTATTTATTTAAAAGCAGTACCGAAGCCGGACCCCTAAGAGATCCGGCCCCAGGTAATTTGTACCGGCTTTACTTTGTACCGGCTGTTTTTAAAAACTATTTTATTATGTAACAGCATCTTTTATATTTGTGACACCTTTTATATTTGGGATATTAAATGCACGTTTTTTAGCAAGTTTTCTTTTATTTTATTTCGATATGGCTTTAAGGTGAATGTGACATTCCAACAGTATATGTTTTTTTCATTTATACATTTTATGTGTAATATTAAGAAGATTTATAATTAATTTGAATTTAAGCGGTTTTGATATCTTGTGAATGGACGAAGTTATGATTTTTTTTTTCTTCTTAAACCCCTCCCCTCCCCCCCCCACCTTTTGGCCATTTTTAATGATATAAAAAAATCTGTCATACATAAATTTTTGGCCATTTTCCTAGAAGTAATGATAACTTTAAACGGGTTCGATATGTATCATAATTAAGAAGTCATGTTTTTTTTTCTGTTTTCACCCCCCATTTCCCCCTTGGTCCGATTTTTCCCATTAACGAACTTGACCGAAAGTTTACGTCCCTTGATTTTATGTATCCGTTTGGAAGAGATTTGTGCAGAATTATGGAAGTTATAGTGTCCATAAAAAAGTGATGTAGATTAGATAGATAAAGTTTTAAATTGGGGGTGGTTTTATGTTCTAGGAATCATGATCGGCGTAGATCTGCAAAAATTTTTCAGAAATTCCAACATAGGGGAGAATGTAATAGAATAGGTAGTCTTTCTTACGAAATCTACCGTATTTACCCGCGTATAAGTCGAGAAATTTTGGACAAAAAAAGACTTTAAAGTTGGGGTGGTCGACTTATGCGAGGGTCCTTAATTTTTTTCTTTTTTACTAGAAGTCAAAAATTCCCTTCTGAAAGGCAATTGTTCTCTTTTCGCATTCCATAACACAATGACGTCGTTTACTGTCGATGATAACTGCAACTCCCAGTATATGAGTAAATGTATATCACATCCTAAGAGAGCCATGTGAATTAAGTTTAAAATACTTTAAAGTAATAAAAAATGTAAAAGAGAGCATAAAATGCGTTAAATTACAGTCTATTGCAATGAGAGAAAGTTTATAATAATATTAGGTAACAAAAAAGTTAAAAGAATGTAAAAAAGTGCGAAATATTACTGTCTAGTGCTTTACAGCGTAATAGAACTTAAAAGTATTCCACGTAGAAACCTGAAATTGAATAAATAAAGATTCATCCAATAATTTTTCTGGTTTGAAAGGTTGTTAAACTGGGTCAAATTAACCCGCATATTACGGAATATTAATGAGAGTTTGGCACCTATGTATTTAGCACTTTTTTTCAGATGATTTCGAATAAATGTAAAAAAAAAAAATAATAATAATAAAGTTTCTTTATTATTGTATATAGTACTTTCTTGTTTTTCCAGGTGATTTTGAATAATGTATTTTTAAAAAAATTCAAGTTTGTTGATCGGAAAAGTGGGGGGTCGACTTATACGCGGGATTAAAAAAAAATTCAAGTTTCTTGATCGGGAAAGTGGGGGGTCGACTTATACGCGGGTAAATACGGTACCTAAAATACTTGAAGTATATAATGGAATGAAAAGACGAAAGAAACCTTCATGAAGTGATAAAGCACTTTAAATTTTAATACTATTTCAAATTGCAATTGCGTTTAGACTATAGAGCTTAATACTAATAGAGAATTTTGTACAGGAATTACCTAAATAACGTTAAATTTAAAAAGAAAAACATGTACTAAGCTTTACTAGCATATTTTAACAAAACACTACCATTCAGAAACGAAAAATAAATTACAAATTCGACTACATAATATATAACGTTTTTTTTTTTTTTTTTTTTTTTTTTTTTTTTTTTATCAAATGCTTCACAAAATCATCAACTGCAAAATCGATAGAGCTCAACAATCCGATAATCGACTATCCCTGCAAATCGAATAATAAAATTTCTCCCATTTCCCGTGGGTACCGTTTTACGACCTATAACCCTTCCCTTTCAAAGTAACGAACTGCGAATACGAAAGTTAAAAAAAAAAAAAACTTTGATATTCAATTCACGATATTAGCGTTTTACCGTTAATCTTTCTTCACACGTCATAAAAAAAAACCCCATTATAAAAGCCAAGTGCCGGGATCTATATATCCCATCTGTCCCCTGAGCTGTCACTCAAAGCGAAATACAACAGGCTGAAGCCTACAGCACCTGGTCGAACATAGGCAGACTGACTGCCGCCTAAGAAAGGCCCTACAGAAGAACTCCTCGGTATACTTTTTTTAATATAGGCTATTATTCTAACAGGTAAGCAGGCATAAAATAATTGCTTATTGAATAAGCCTAGAACTGCATGTGAGTCAGAGTTAAAAACCCATCACATTCATAAAGAATATTTATGATACTTGTAAATCTGAACTCAAGTATGCACCATGAATACATAAAAATGTGTTTGTAAATGCAGTAACTCTCGGCGTCAAAAGACCTAACAATTAATAATTTTTGTAATTAGAAATTCTGGTATCTGTCAGATCGATGCAAAAGTCTGTAACATCTCTTGAAACACGCATTTTAAGTGTAGAATCCTGTTTCACAAGCTGCCAAGTCTAACAAATTTTGAGCACCAGTATTTTCTAGAAAATAAATGTCACGGAAATCTGCGATGAAATAAGTCGATGATTACTAATTGGAGATAGTGATACTCAAAATTCGGGAGACTATGTTGCTATTAAAATTAACTTAGATTCTAGATGCAATAAATTTAGATCATAAAATCATTTTACAAGGCATTTTTATATTAGATTCAGAACCTCCCCCCCCCCCTTTTTTTTTCTATTCAATAATAGACTGTTTAAAACAAACAACAACAAAAAAGAATGAATCGTAAAAAACACGTGTAACATGTAACCGATACGAAAATGGAAACGAATCATACACTAAAATTTATGGAATCATATTAAACGTTTCATATCTTGTCACCTCATTATTTTCTTTCATTTTAAAACTTATTTGTTATAACATGGATTATATAAAACAATGTTTATATTAGCTTTACAAATGTATTCCATTTTCTCATACAAATTTTTAAATTCTTCATGGAATTATTTTCAAATTGGTGTGTTATTTTTGTATTACAATTTATTTTTAGAATGCGGTTAAGTGTACAAAATACCTGCTTTCTCGAGGTGTTGCACCAATCTCTCTATTTTATTTAAGTTTAAAATACAAATTACAAGTACTATGTCGTCCTGTTACAATGTCTTTATTGTGCTTTTCTCAAAATCTTTCGAAAAAAATACAAGTCCATGCATTTTATTACCAAAAAAGGGTTAAAACAGCATACAACAATTAAACACCTTTATGCATCAATGTTGTTTCATGATCAGATTTAAAAAAAAAAGTTTCACTGAATAACTCTCAATATAACCTTCTCTAAAAATTAAAAAATGCGTTTTTAGTTTTTAAAACTTATAGGACCAAGGGTGCGTGTAAAATTTTGAATTTTCTAACTTTTAAAAGATAATTATTTTGATGTAAATGGATTTTTATAGGGTGAAGAAAAGCATTTGAAACATTATTGAAATTGGAACTTTACCTCTATAACTAACGGTTTAGGAATTAGCTACTGGTAAACGATGACAAGAAAGAACACCTTGTATATATATGTATATATCTTAAGAATATATTTATATGTATTAAAATAATAATAATAATAAAAACGTGCCCCGGACCACCTCAACAACTTCTTTGAAGAGCGGCGATTCATTTTTGGACCACTTAATTTTAATCCCTAAGTGCCTCTTGGCACCAAAATTTGGGAATGTAAACTCTCCTTTTATTATGCACGTAGAGAAAAACATTTACTTATTTTTAGATAAATTTATCTGTAAATTCTGGTGTCATTCAATCATTTCAGCATGTTGCGAATAGAAGCATTTTTTCCCTGAAAGGATTAATTGTTAAAAATTATTAGAAAACTTTAATTTACAGGAAGTATTTGACAAATACAATACAATACTAGGTAGGATTCGAGACATCCAATATTTGCCATAGTCAAAGTGTGTAGAACCAGGGCCGGCGTAACGTCGCTCAGAGTCCTGCATAGTTAAAAATTTGCTGCAAAGTGTTCAGTCATTCGACCGTATTTATAGAAAATGGTTACATAACCGTAATTTAACTCTATTCTGACTATATTTTTGCCCATATTATGGTCAGAATAGAGTTAAATTACGGTTATGTAACCATTTTCTATAAATACGGTCGAATGACTGGACAGTTTGCTGCAAATTTTTAACAGTGTTAGCAAATCTCCTAGCAGTGCCCAACGTCTCTGACTGCAATACTGGACTAATAAAAATTATTTTTAAATTGCTATACATCATGGAATAAATTAAAATTTAGAGTATAAAATGTATTAAAAATGCCACACAAATTCTTTCACATGTAATGTACATAATTATTTTTAATTTAAAAAAAATTATGTTTTGCTTTCACGATTACTTAAAATAAATAAATAAAAAATAAAAACAAATTTAGAGCAACGATATCATTATTTCACACAGAGGCAACATTATTTCGAATTGCATAGAGAGGCTCCTAACAAAACCACAACTGGCGAGGGACAGCCGCCACCGTCAGGGCCTAATTTTCCAAAACCCACGAGATTCACAAGCTTCTCCTCTAAAATTTAAAAGGGTCCCAAAATGACTGTGAAGAGGGCCCTCTAATTCCCATTTTCATTTTTTTTTTTTTTTTTTTTTTGGGGGGGGGGGTTTCGTTCATCTCACGAAACCTTATCCGCTACGTTGTCTGTCCGTCACAAAGCCGGTTCTCAGAAACTATATAACTTACAGACTTGAAATTTTGTGTACTTATAGCTGAATATCTACTATGAAGCTGAAACTCATAAAATTTTGAAAAAAATCTTATTTTAATACAGAGAGATAAAAAACCAAAAATCCAACAGCCTTTTCCAATTCAATTTAAACATTTTTCGTTATAGCAGTGGCCCAACCCTTAAAAACCCACACTAAAATTCTTTCTACAATAATTAATTTTCAATAGAAAGATTTCAATGTGCAAAAATGAAAATGAAATAAAAAGTTTCAACCATTGACAAAAGATTAATAGGACGTTATATTGGTAATAAAAAGGACATTTTCAAACATTTCTCAATAATACAAAGGAGTATGAGTATGTGTAAGTACAGAAAGCAGGTTCATAGGATGTCATTAGAGAATTAAAAAGAAAATGAATCTGACGACCTATTGGAAGTTTAACGGACTTTTTCAAATGTTTGAGAATCATACAAAAAGAGTATCAATATGAGTCATAGAGAAAGCAAGCAAGTGATTATAACGTCCTATGAGTTTGAGGAACGTATTGAATGAGGATAAAAACCCGATTATGGAAATATTGGCATATTTTGACATTTTGAAGGTCTCTATACAACATGTTTGATCTGGTTTTTTTTTTTTTTTTTTTTTTTTTTTTTTAATATCGCATTTAGTCCACATGACAGATATTATTATGACAGCGGGTTTTGCTCGCTATCAGACAGGTTCAGATTTTCGAAAAAACGAGAAAAATAGACCAGTAAATTTTTACTTTATAAAATACGTGACATTTTTTTATTAATGAAATTTATTTGGCTTTATTAAAGAAAGAATAAAGTGTTTTGAAAGGAATATTAAGCGAAACCTTTTGTGCGATCTTCGATCACACTTTTTTAGCTTGTTACATTATATTTATATTTTTATTTATTTATTCATTTATTTATTTATTTATGATTTATTTATTTATTTATTTATTTATTTATTTATTTATTTATTTATTTATTTTTTTTTAAGTTTGCTTAAGAGGAAAATTACGCACTTCTTCACGAAACTTATTTAACAAGGAAATATGAATGTCATCAATAGGATGTTAATTAATCCTATAGCATCCTGATGTGCCTGCTAGAAACCCCCCCCCCCCGGGAAATTGAGCATACAGCTTTAGGTACGAAATTTATCTGAAGTATATACAGGGAATATAAAAAAGCTGTTTAATGAAATATATGTGTGGACCTCGGCTAAGCTTACTTCCGGGAACAATATTAATATCATTGGTGAGTTTTCATGAATGAAAAATTAAAAAAGTTTTTGCCAAACGAAAGCCCCCCCCACCCCCCATCCCCACCCCCCAAATGATACTGTACTACCCCTATATTCAGAGGTAATCCGGTCCTGCGCCCCACTTCTTGCACCGGCCCTGTCTAGAACTAAAGCGTACCTCTATTATTCCCAATTTTCATGAAAATTGTTAAAACGTCGAGCTATCACTTCCATCATGCTGAGATCCACCTGCGAAACACACGCCAATAAAAGATCGGCGTAGTGGGCAGGAAAAAATACGGGATATGCAGGGCGCCGAACATTCTGACTCGACCCTGACTCACTCTCGCGCCACTGGCAGACACATGATGTGGGCGACAACGACGTCAGGGGGTCTAATCAGAATTTGATCGTGAAAACAGAGATTTCTCTTCGAATGCTGTTTTTTTTTTTTTTTTTCCCTTTAAAAAGATTGATCCATCAGAATTTAATGAGAAACCTTTCGACATCGGATATTTTCGAAAACAGGTCGATTAAGCAAACTAAATGCGTTGTTGTCTACGATGTAAATGAGGTGTCATTTTAATCGAATTCCATGATCTGGCGATAAAGTAGAATAATTAGGGAAATCATGCGAATTATATGCTGTTTGTTTAGTTTTCTTTTGAATGAATTAATCGAAATGTAGTTGTAGATGACAATAGAGATGTAAACTTTCAGGAAATTTTCAAGTGGTGGAAAAACTTTTTTTTTTCAGATTTTTAAAAAATGGAATTCTAATAATAGGAGTTTTATTTACATTATAGTTTCTTAATTTTATAATCAGGGGTATAGATGCAGGTTGTTTTTTCTCGGGGCCCATCCTGTGAAAAGAAAGTTATCTTTGTGAAAAATAAAACTTTGTAACGAAAGATCATGTTCAAACCAAGCATTTATTAATATCTTTTTTTAAGTCCTCCTGCTAAGGTTTTTTTCTCTTTTTCTGGTACACTTGCTTTATTTTCAAATTAAACATGTAAAATTACACACAAAATGAAATTAATTAATTAAGGATATACTTTTATAGAATATAATTTTCTGAAGGCGCCTGTGTCATTAAATGGATTTTTGTGAAAGGCAACCTAAATCAACCCCCTTTTTTTTTTTTCGAAAAAAAAAATACAAAATGCCCCCAATTATACAAAAAATTTCTCATTTTTTTCTTGAAAGTTTATACGCATTTATGTAAAAAAATATAGAAATTACAATTACACAAGTTTAAGATCTACATTTATGACAAAGACAGATTTGAAAACTAGAAGTAATTTCCGTTGCTTCTTATTAAAATAAAATATATTATAATAATAGTCAGATGACGCTGATGATTATAAGAAAAATTGTACATAACGGGTTGCAATTAAAAATCTCCACTCTCCTTTGGAAAATGATCTAGTATTCAGTTTTGTATTATATTTCCACTTCAACTTCTTTTTACCATGCAAAAAATACACTGAAAAATTAAACAAAACATGAAATAAACATGAAAGCTAGTAAAACAATGAAAAAATCACAATGTGTAAAGTGTAATGCATTTTGTTGCTTAAGGTATACAAAAGTTAACCGCTTACACATTAATTCAGTGGTCAATGCAGGGTTTTTTCCTTGGGGTCCATTTTGTAAAAAGTAAAAGTTATTCTTGTTAAATGTATTATATTTTTGTGGAAAATAACATTTTGTAACGAAAGTTAAGATCCAGTTACTCAAATCAGAAGCAAATACTTATTAATAACCTCTCTATGTCCTTTTCTGCTAAAGTTTTCCTTTCTGGTGAGTAGTAAGGGCGGCACTATAGTAGGCGGAAGTGACCAGCTGTCAATCAAAAGGGGGCGTGACCTGAAGTGACGTCACGTGGACCACGCCCACTTTCCCCCCCGAGCTGTGAGAGGGGGGGATGAAATTTTTCCCCCTGCTGTAAGAGGGGGGCGCATTTTTTTTTTTTTATTCTTGTTCTGTTAGAGGGGGGGAGTGAATTTTTTCCCCGTCCTGTGAGAGGGGGGTGAATTTTTTTCCCCTTGCTGTAAGAGGGGGGTTATTTTTGTGGGGGGAGGGAAAATTTTTCCCCCAACTGTTAGTGGGGGTTATTTTTGTGGGGGAGGGAATATTTTACCCGTACTGTTAGAGGGGGGGATAAATTTTTTCCCCCGT
This sequence comes from Maratus michaelseni, assembly GCA_963931845.1. Classification (NCBI taxonomy): domain Eukaryota; kingdom Metazoa; phylum Arthropoda; class Arachnida; order Araneae; family Salticidae; genus Maratus; species Maratus michaelseni. Next base: position 7,715,350 of record OZ007594.1, on the reverse strand, counting down.
ACTGTTAGATGAGGTGGGTGGCAACACCGAGTTATGATTTGGCGAATGGCAACGGGCAATTAGTTTCGGTATGGGACTTTGAAAATTTTTCAGATTTTTTTTTTTTTTTTTGTTTTGGTTCGTTACCATAGTTACGTAACAGCGCCATCTGTTGGGGAAAAGTGGCAATCTTTTCTCGTGAAAGGTGACGAGGGTTTCTCGGTGGTGGCAACACTGAGTTACGGTTTTGACGAATGGCAACGGTTATTCAGTTAATTATATTTATTTACGAATTAAGAGGTAATTATTTAGGAGATGTGTATTTTAACTAATGAATAATTTTAATTATTTCAATTAATTATTTACTAATTAATATTTAGTTTCGCGATTGGACTTATAAATTTTCTCGTGAAAGGTGACGAGAGTTTTCTTTTAATGGGTGGCAACACCGAGTTACGCTTTTGCCGAATGGCATCGAGTTTTCGAAAGGAGAGTTTTTAGGAAAATTTGGCGTCGATGACGTCACGCGTGCATGCTGGAACAGGCCGACGAGCAAATTAAAATAGATTAATTTTACTGATCACGTGGTCCACATGACGTCATGTTAGAATAGGTTCGTTCCTGTTTTGCTGACTCGCGTGTCACTGAGTTACTTTTTTAAAGGTGGCAACATGCTGGACTTGTAAAATTTTTGGTAGATCTCACGTGTTTAATTAATTAAATTATTTAAATCAGAATATTATTTTTTAAACTTAATGAATGAAGAAATATGATTAAATCAATTAACTTTTAATTGGAGGACTTTGTTATTTTCTCGGAAGATAAAATGACACGGGGCATTTTCACGAAAGCATAATCGGTGGTTTGAATTTATTTAATTGAATGAATTAACTAAAAATATAATTATTTTTAAACTGATTTTAAAAGTTTTTAAATTAAATTTAACTGAAAGTAAAGTTTAATGACCTTCTTTCTTTTAAGTGTATTTCTGTAACATGTGATATAGACAAGACGGTTTATGTTCGAACATGAATGTGACGTCATGTAATGACTGCACCCTAGACATACAATGACGAGGTCCGATTCAAAAGTTGAGTTGTTTAAATGGGTTAAAACTTTTTTTTCATAAACGCAAAAACATTATTACTTAACATAAAACTCTTTACTGAATTTAAAAACTTTTTTCCTAAACACAAAACTTTGTACTGAACTTAAAACTTTTTTTCTAAACTTAAAACTTTTTTTCCTAAACTTAACACATTTTTACTGAACTTAAAACTTTTTTTTCTACTGAACATAATTTTTTTCTAAATATATTTTCTTTTTTAAAACATAATTTTTTTTTCTAAGTCAGAAATTTTTTTTTCTAAAACATAAAAATATATTTTTTTCTAAATATAAAATATTTTTTTTCTAAGTCAGAGAAAAATTTGGCGTCGATGACGTCACGCGTGCATGCTGGAACAGGCCGACGAGCAAATTAAAATAGATTAATTTTACTGATCACGTGGTCCACATGACGTCATGTTAGAATAGGTTCGTTCCTGTTTTGCTGACTCACGTGTCACTGAGTTACTTTTTTAAAGGTGGCAACATGCTGGACTTGTAAAATTTTTGGTAGATCTCACGTGTTTAATTAATTAAATTATTTAAATCAGAATATTATTTTTTAAACTTAATGAATGAGTTTTTAAATTAAATTTAACTGAAAGTAAAGTTTAATGACCTTCTTTCTTTTAAGTGTATTTCTGTAACATGTGATATAGACAAGACGGTTTATGTTCGAACATGAATGTGACGTCATGTAATGACTGCACCCTAGACATACAATGACGAGGTCCGATTTAAAAGTTGAGTGTTTAAATGGGTTCAAACTTTTTTTTCATAAACGCAAAAACATTATTACTTAACATAAAACTCTTTACTGAATTTAAAAACTTTTTTCCTAAACACAAAACTTTGTACTGAACTTAAAACTTTTTTTCCTAAACTTAAAAACTTTTTTCCTAAACACAAAACTTTGTACTGAACTTAAAACTTTTTTCCTAAACTTAAAACTTTTTTTCCTAAACTTAACACTTTTTTACTGAACTTAAAACTTTTTTTCTACTGAACATAATTTTTTTCTAATTATATTTTCTTTTTCTAAAACAATTTTTTTTTCTAAGTCAGAAATTTTTTTTTCCTAAACATAAAAATATATATTTTTTTCAAAAATATTATTACTTAACATAAAACTCTTTACTGAATTTAAAAACTTTTTTCCTAAACACAATTTTTTTTTCCGAAACTTAAAACTTTTTTCCTGAACGCAAAAACATTATTACTTAACATAAAACTCTTTACTGAACTAAAAAACTTTTTTCCTAAACACAAAACTTTGTACTGAACTTAAAACTTTTCTCCTAAACTTAAAACTTTTTTTCCTAAATTTAACACTTTTTTACTGAACTTAAAACTTTTTTTTCTAGTGAACATAATTTTTTTCTAAATATATTTTCTTTTTCTAAAACATAATTTTTTTTTCTAACATAGAAAATTTTTTTCCTAAAACATAAAAATATATTTTTTTCTAAACATAAAATATTTTTTCTAAGTCAGAGAAAAATTTTCCTAAACATAAAAATATAGTTTTTTCTAAACATAAAATATTTTTTCTAAAACATAAAATTATCTTTTTTATTTCTTGATCATATTATTATTTTTTTGACGTTGGACATTATTTTTAAAAAATTTCTTTTCTCAAGAAAAATTAAGAAAATGTAATCTAAAAGAATAAATTTTGTATGATATTGTAAAAACGTCTGATGATTAAATTTTTATTTGTTGAATGCATTCTGTCTTTTCATAAAAAAATAGATTAATATTTTTTAAAATAAGTATATATTAAAGGTTTTATTTTAATGCTTTTCATTTTAAGCAAAACTTTCATGCGAAGAACATCGTGTTAATTTGTAGATGAATCTTAACGTTCGTTTAGATCATAATCATTGTTGCAATGGAAGCTTTGAATCAGATGTATCGGGATCCGGAGATGCCAGCCAGTTTCGGTGGTATCAATGCTTTGCAACGTGCTTTAAAAGGTCGCGTAAAAACACAGCAGATAAAGAAATGGTTGCAAACGAAAGATTCTTATACTTTGCACAAGCCTTTGCGACACAAATTCCCGAGAAATCGTGTCATAGTCGGTGGCTTAAACGAGCAGTTTCAATCTGATTTAGTAGACATGCAGTCTCTCTCTTCTTTGAATGACGGATATAAGTATTTACTGACATGTATTGATATTTTGTCGAAATATGCATGGGTCATACCGTTAAAAGATAAAAAACCTCCAGGTGTTAAACGAGCTTTCGAAAAAATATTTTCGGAACGTAAGCCGCAAACGCTGCAGTGCGATGCTGGGAAGGAGTACACGAATAAGCTTGTACAGGCTTTCTTAAAAAAGCATAATGTTCACTTTTTTACAACCAATAACACCACAAAAGCTTCAATAGTAGAACGCTTTAATCGTACACTTAAAACGAAAATGTGGAAGTATTTTACTGAAAAAAATACAAAGAGATATATTGATGTAATCGATAAATTAACACACAGTTATCGTGGCATCGTAGTATTAAAATGGAGCCAGCATCAGTGAACCTTGATAATCAAAGTCAGGTTTGGAAAACATTATATGCAAATGACAAAACCACTGCAACCAAATCTGACTTGAATATAGAAGATACCGTTCGCATAAGCAAGGAAAAATTACGTTTTGAGAAAGGATACGAACAAAATTGGACACGAGAAATTTTTACTATTCATAAAATCATACATCGTGTGCCTGTTGTCTATAAATTAAAAGATTTAGCAGATGAAATCATAAAAGGGACATTTTATAAACAAGAACTACAAAAGGTTTCGGATTCGGGTTTTTACCCTGTGGAGAAAGTTTTGAATAAAATAAAACGGAATGGAAAAGTTCAGTATTTTGTGAAATTTCAAGGATATCCGGAAAAGTTCAATGCATGGGTAAAAGATGTCAGAAAGATATAAATAGAACAGTCATCAGGCTTACAATTCATTTCATGAGAAGATGTCGTTCTACATCACACTTATCAGCGACAGCTCTATGAGCTTTTTCCCCAATAATAAAATATCCCAATTTACAACTCAATTGCTCACCCCCATAAATTTAAACGGTGAATGGGAAATGGCTTTGGTCGATTTTATTTATCCACATACATGGTATAATGTTCGAAACGATAATAATTTGTTTGGTTTTGACTTGGGAGACGGAAAATTAGAAGGTAGGAGAGTTCCTTTTGGCTGTTATGAAACCATACCTGACCTTATTAAAAGTATGACAATACCTTCGCATAAAAATAAGATTGAGTTTCATTATCACCCCGTTACGAAAAGAGTTACAATCAAGACAGATAAAAAATCAAAAGTTATTCTTCACGAAGGAATAGCAGAACTTTTAGGGTTTCAACCCGGAGAATATATAGGATTGCAGCAAAGTCCTTTTGTGGCCGACCCAAAATCATCCTTTCCCGTGATGTACGTATACTGTGATCTCGTGGAGCCTCAAATCGTCGGTGATGTACAGGCCCCTCTATTAAAAATTGTGTCTGTCGAAGGAAACGATGGAGAAATTATTAATGCTCATTATCCAAGACCATTGTACGTACCAATTATTCGTCAGCACTTCCAAACGATACAAATTGATATTAGACTTCATTCTGGAGATTTAGTACCTTTTGAAAGAGGTAAAGTTTTTGTAACGCTGCATTTACGCTTACGGCAAATCATATAAAAGAGCCTTTCGTTTAAATAATTCTCATTTTCCATTTTGATTGCGATAAAGAAAGATCAACAAACATGTTGGTGCCTTATACGTGTTGTACACAAAAGTTCGAAGATTATTATGCAGGGCAAACAGGAAAAGGTTTGCCTTACTATCGGGGGACAGTTTTGCAGAGAGGATACGGTATAGGCGGATTTTTTGCAAAATTTTTTCGCAGTGCGATTCCCTTTTTGATAAGTGGTGCCAAAACAATTGGTAAAGAAGCATTACGAACAGGCACTATGGTTGCGAATGATGTGTTATCAGGCGAAAATTTAAAATCGTCTCTCAAAACACGATCAAAAGAAGCCGGAAAGAAATTAGCTAGAAAAGCAGTTGATAAAGCGGATGAAATGATTGGCCATGGAAAGCTTAAAAGGAAGCGCAAACCTGCAAAACGCATCATTTCATCGAAAACACGGAAGGTGGAAAGACGTGACATTTTGGATTGATAATATCCACATTATACTATGGCTTTTCTTTTAAAGGACTCCCCAGAATGTGCTAAATCTGAATTAGAATTATTTCATCTCCCTCCTACCCAAACCGTTATTGAAAGAGGGCAATGGGTTGAATTTCATCCACTCGCCAATCTGATGGAGGACCTGTAGAATTTAATGTTTCTGGAAGCGGAGAAGATTACCTTGACTTATCGCAAACTCAGTTATATGTTAAAGTAAAAATTTAAAAAAAGGATGGCAAACCCATTCCGGATAAATGTAAAGTGGGACCCGTCAATCTTTTTTTTGCATTCCATGTTTTCCCAAGTGGATATTAGTCTGAACGACAGACTCGTTTCTTCCAGTAATAATACCTATGCTTACAGAGCCATAATAGAGAAGTTACTGAATCACGACTATGATGCAAAAACCTCTCAACTTTCCTCAGAATTATTTTTCAAAGATGGTCGTATGAATGTTGTGGATCCGGCAGATGATGGATTTAGTAAATGACTAAAATGAGTGCTTCAGTTGATAGGATTGGTCGATTACACCTGGATATGTTTCACCACCTCCTTAACATGGTAGATGTGAAAATTAAACAGATCCGTAGTAAACCAGAGTTTTGTTTGTTAGCGGGTGAAGGGGAGTTTAAAGTTTCCCTGGATCATGCTTCCTTATTTGTTCGTAAAGTACGAGTAAGCCCTGGCGTTGTTTTAGGACATGCTAAAAGCTTAGAAAAAACATCAGCCAAATATCCTATTAACAGAGTGCTTTGCAAAACATATTCCATTCCTACCGGTAATATGAGTTTTGTTCAAGACAACATTTTTACAGGCCAGATGCCCAATCGCATCGTGATCGCTTGTGTGGATGATGACGCATTTAACGGTGACTATAAAAAGTCCCCCTTTGAGTTTAAGCATTACAATATTAATTTCATAGGCGTCTATGTGGACGGTCAGCCCGTTCCCCACAATCCACTGCAACCTGACTTTGAAAACAATTTATTTATCCGAGCTTATCAAAATTTATTTACGAATGCAGAAAACAAAGGTCTTTATCTTTCAAGATCAGAATTTTCACAAGGGTATTCTTTATTTTGTTTTGATTTGTCACCTGATTTATGCGATGGTTCACATCTAAATCTAATTCGTCATAGCAATTTAAGATTAGAAATTAAGTTCGGAACGACTTTAGCGCAAACAGTCTCTTTACTAGTGTATGCTGAATTTGAAAATCTAATCGAAATCAACAAATCTCGAAATATTCTGTATGATTTTGGAAACTAATGAATTCATCGCAAATTCATACAATTTTATCTCGTGATCCTGTTTCTGCGAGATATTTTGTAGGCGTTTTCCCTTCTGACAAAATACCTAATATTCGAAAATTTCCTTGTGCATTAGTTCTCAATACTGATAAACATGATGAAAAAGGATCCCATTGGCTGGCAATTTACGTTCAAGACAAAAAAAACTCTTGAATTTTTTTATTCGTACGGACTTCCTCCCGAAACCTATGGAGAAGATATCACAATATTTGTGAAGAAGTATCATCGTATAAACTGGAACAAGACCATGTTTCAAAGTTTAACGTCCAATGTCTGTGGACAATATTGTATTTTCTTTATTGCAAAATGATGTCAAGGACTTTGTATGAATTCTATTACAAATGTATTATCTAGAAAGAAGAATGATTTTCGAATGTATCAATTTGTCAAAAAAAGATATGGTGTAAAGATGATTTTTAAAAAATAAAAAAAATTGTTTACTCTTATTTAATGTGTGTTCATTGTTTTTAAATCCGATCACGTATGGTATATTACATGAAAATGATTCATTTGTTTTTTTAGAAAAAAAATTGCATGTATACATTTTTTCTAACAAAATCATAAAAGTATTTCGTCGAAATATTTAATAAAACTATAAAAATCGAAGTTTTTATTATTTTTTTTCATTTAAAGCATGGAGTTACTCAAGTTAGTACATCCTTCGACTGTCCTAGTTTCTGGACCGACAGGTTCATAGGTAAAACTAAATTTGTCAAAAAATTAATTGATCATAAATATTTTCATCCCATGCCCGCAAGTATTATATACTGTTATGGAAGCTATCAACATCTTTTCAATTCAATGAAAGGTGTACAGTTTGAAGAAGGTTTACCCTCTAACCTTAACTCCCTTCGTGATGCTTTAATTATTATCGATGATTTAATGACAGAGTTAGCCAGTGATGTTCGAATGAGCAAACTTTTCACGAAAGGCAGTCACTATCGAAATCTATCCGTTATCTTTTTAACACAAAACTTGTTTCATCAAGGCAAAGATATGCGAAATATTAATTTAAATTCACATTACTTGGTGATATACAAAAATCCTCGCGATAAAAGCCAAGTAATGCATTTAGCCAGACAAATGTTTCCTGGTAAAACCAAGGCTTTCCAAGAAATGTTTAACGATGCAACTGCATTACCTTTCAGCTATTTATTTATTGATTTAAGACAAGATTGTTTCGAAAGCTTGCGCTTGCGCACAAGAATATTTCCCGATGATACGCATTACGTGTACGAACTTCAATAAGCCATTTGTACAGAGGGTGTCATCTGATGAACATGTCGTCCGTTGTTGTTGAATTCGAGGGGTTTCAGATAAACTCAAGTGATTTTATTATCAAAGAACTCGCTTTTTATGCAGTGGATCATGGGTACCATGCCCGTTGGAGCTTCCTCACTCCGTATCCTTGGGTGTAGCTATCCTTCAAACAAAGAAAAACTTTTGCCTGGTTATCTCGTTACCGTCATGGTTTGCAATGGAATAGTGGTGATTTACCCTTTTCAGCATTGGAGCCTATACTTTTAACCTTGTTTACTTCTTATAAAAATGTCTATACCAAAGGATTAGAAAAAGCAAAATTTTTAGAACGAATGTCTGGACGAAAGATTTTGAATCTGAATGATTTTAACTGCCCTAAGATTGATTTATTAACTATTTTAGAGGTAAACTGTCCCAGTCACAAATCCTGTTTTAAACATTGTGCTTTGACGAAAGCTTTTTCTTATGGCATGCATATAAAAGAGCGATTAATCTCAACGATCATCATTTGTACTCAGGATGTCGACATTGGAACATCTCAAATTGTTAAGCAAGACAAAGCAAAAAGCAGCTTTTCTTAAAAAGTGTCCCAATAGTGTTATAAAAGGTGTCTGTGAATGCGCCTTAAATCTTTTAAAAGGTAACATACCTGTCTCTAAACGCCAAAAAATAGATTAACAGCTCATAAAAGAGCATTGCGTCGACTGGGAGATAAAAAACAACCTTTGTTTAAAAAAAGACGACTTCTCGTTCAAAAAGGAGAAGGTTTTTTGTCTATACTTATTCCTGCTGCAGTGTCAGTGCTCAGTACTTTGATCAATGGAGTTCGCTCGTAAATTCAGACTTGTTCCAGCTGACAGAGATCAAGAGTTTGCCGACGAGCATTTAAGTGATTTAGACAAACAGATTCAGATTATTTTGAAAAGAAAATTAGGGGATGATGAAAAAGCAAAGCTTTATACTCAGATTTTGCAAAAGTTTGTTTCATTTCCAGATGTGAACACGATGAAACCCACCGAGGAACTACTTCCAGAGAAACCCTCTGAAAAGTTTCCTGATATAGAAAATGAAATTCTAAGTTCTGTTCCTGTAAAGCAAAAGAAAACTGCTGCAAAAATAATACAATTTTTCAAACAAAATAAAATTTCCTGCACAGAAAACAAAGAGCTGAAAATAGATGATACTGTAATTATCGGATCAGATGCTATTCAACTAATAAATTTTTTGCTTAGAGATAGAAGTCAAAGACCTGCTGCTTTTGATTTAGTTTCAAGAACTTTTAAATACTATCAGTTTTCCCCAAGAGTTTATAAAAAACAAGTATTTAAAGAATGAACAGAAAGTTATTTATGCAAGACCTGAACCTCGTCATAGAAAAAGAAAATCATCTTAGCATGTTACTTTACCAATATCACCAATACCTTGGTTAAAAATGTAGAAAACTATGTTTTGAAATTTCAATGTATTTTATGAACAAATAAAAAAAATATATATATTTAAAAATATTTATGTGACTATGTTTATGTGTTTTCTTAATTTTTTGCAAATTTGGAAACATTTAGATTACATTTTCTTAATTTTTCTTGATAAAAGAAATTTTTTAAAAATAATGTCCAACGTCAAAAAAATAATAATAATATGATCAAGAAATAAAAAAAGATAATTTTATGTTTTAGAAAAAATATTTTATGTTTAGAAAAAAATATATTTTTATGTTTAGGAAAATTTTTCTCTGACTTAGAAAAAAAATATTTTATATTTAGAAAAAAATATATTTTTATGTTTTAGAAAAAAAAATTTCTGACTTAGAAAAAAAAATTATGTTTTAAAAAAGAAAATATATTTACAAAAAAATTATGTTCAGTAGAAAAAAAAGTTTTAAGTTCAGTAAAAAAGTGTTAAGTTTAGGAAAAAAAGTTTTAAGTTTAGAAAAAAAGTTTTAAGTTCAGTACAAAGTTTTGTGTTTAGGAAAAAAGTTTTTAAATTCAGTAAAGAGTTTTATGTTAAGTAATAATGTTTTTGCGTTTATGAAAAAAAAGTTTTACCCCATTTAAACAACTCAACTTTTGAATCGGACCTCGTCATTGTATGTCTAGGGTGCAGTCATTACATGACGTCACATTCATGTTCGAACATAAACCGTCTTGTCTATATCACATGTTACAGAAATACACTTAAAAGAAAGAAGGTCATTAAACTTTACTTTCAGTTAAATTTAATTTAAAAACTTTTAAAATCAGTTTAAAAATAATTATATTTTTAGTTAATTCATTCAATTAAATAAATTCAAACCACCGATTATGCTTTCGTGAAAATGCCCCGTGTCATTTTATCTTCCGAGAAAATAACAAAGTCCTCCAATTAAAAGTTAATTGATTTAATCATATTTCTTCATTCATTAAGTTTAAAAAATAATATTCTGATTTAAATAATTTAATTAATTAAACACGTGAGATCTACCAAAAATTTTACAAGTCCAGCATGTTGCCACCTTTAAAAAAGTAACTCAGTGACACGCGAGTCAGCAAAACAGGAACGAACCTATTCTAACATGACGTCATGTGGACCACGTGATCAGTAAAATTAATCTATTTTAATTTGCTCGTCGGCCTGTTCCAGCATGCACGCGTGACGTCATCGACGCCAAATTTTCCTAAAAACTCTCCTTTCGAAAACTCGATGCCATTCGGCAAAAGCGTAACTCGGTGTTGCCACCCATTAAAAGAAAACTCTCGTCACCTTTCACGAGAAAATTTATAAGTCCAATCGCGAAACTAAATATTAATTAGTAAATAATTAATTGAAATAATTAAAATTATTCATTAGTTAAAATACACATCTCCTAAATAATTACCTCTTAATTCGTAAATAAATATAATTAACTGAATAACCGTTGCCATTCGTCAAAACCGTAACTCAGTGTTGCCACCACCGAGAAACCCTCGTCACCTTTCACGAGAAAAGATTGCCACTTTTCCCCAACAGATGGCGCTGTTACGTAACTATGGTAACGAACCAAAACAAAAAAAAAAAAAAAAATCTGAAAAATTTTCAAAGTCCCATACCGAAACTAATTGCCCGTTGCCATTCGCCAAATCATAACTCGGTGTTGCCACCCACCCCATCTAACAGTACGGGGGAAAAAATTCATTCCCCCTCTAACAGTACGGGTAAAATTTTCCCTCCCCCACAAAAATAACCCCCATCTAACAGTTGGGGGAAAAATTTTCCCTCCCCCCACAAAAATAACCCCCCTCTTACAGCAAGGGGAAAAAAATTCACCCACCTCTCACAGCACGGGGAAAAAATTCACTCCCCCCCTCTAACAGAACAAGAATAAAACAAGAACGAAAAATCATGCGTCAAGCATAGATTATGTAACACTTTCCAACGCTTCCAAAATAATTTTAAAAAATCATACAGTTAAATAAGCTAAAAGATAACATCTAAGTAATCCGAATACTTTTATTCAGCCCTGTATAGGATCTATAGATTTGTATATATACTACATAGGATGTTAAATTTTAGTTCAGTTAGGAAACGCGTAGCACAGTTTAAAATTCTCCGTCTGGAGTTAAATAATACGGAAATGTGTTCGCGAACTTTTGTGCGTCCCTGTAAATGAACGATGACTGCTGTACACACACTATTCTGTAGTAAGCCTCTTGAAATACACGTTAGTGATATATATAAATTTCAATGCGTTTAAAATAGGGAAACATTATTTAAATAAACCGCAGACGATTTTTCTCCATAGACGTAATGTAACAGAATTCTTTTGACTGTCCCTGTAAAGTAACTATAAGTGCTATGCACACCCTATTCCATATTAAGCTTCTTCTAATGCACCTTAGTGATATATATAAATTTCAATGCGTTTAAAATAGTGAAACATTATTTTAATAAACCGTCAATGATTTTTCCCCATAGACCGCAATGTAACGGAATTCTTTTGAGTGTCCCTGTAAAAAAACTTTCAGTGCTACACACTTCCGTTGAAATAGGGAACATGCTATAGATAACGACTATAACATATAAAAATTGCAGAGCAATCCGTGCATATTTACGGGAGTTAGAGCACGGCCAGACGGCAGACGGCAGACGGCCAGACGGCAGACGGCCATACGGCCAGACGGCAGACGGCCATACGGCCAGACGGCAGACGGCCATACGGCCAGACAAACCGAAGTCATAAACACTTTTCAACTAGGTTGGAAAGTGTTAAAAATAAAAAAAATTCACCCCCCTCTTACGGCAGGGGGAAAAATTTCATCCCCCCCCTCTCACAGCTCGAATAAAAAGTGGGCATGGTCCACGTGACGTCACTTCCGGTCACGCCCCCCTTTTGATTGACAGCTGGCCACGCCCCCTTGTGACGTCACTCCCGCCTACTATAGTGCCTCCCTTACTACTCTGGTGAACTTGTTTTGTTTGCAAATTACACATTTTAAAACCTACTAAAATAAAAAATATCAATGCAGAGTTTGTTTTTATGGAATGAAAAGTTTGTGAAGGGGCCTAGAGAAGAGTTCATATCCTGAGAAATTGGCAAAAAATTCCAAAATGGCACCAAAAGGGGTGTGACGTCACGTAAATAAAGTCCATTTCAGTACTTAAAAAAAGCAACCCCAAAGGCCGAAGATCGTAAAAATCACATCAAACATTTATCACCAAAAACAACTCGCCAAACCTACCGGCACAGGATATGGAACTCTTCCCGGAACCTATTTAATTAAGATAAAATTTGTGAAGGGGCCCCAGATTATTAAGAAAAATTTTGTGAAGGAATGTGTTTCATTAAATGTATTTTGCTGATGGTGGCCGAAATTTTTACCTGTATCGACCCCTGTAATTAAAAATGGAACAATTGAAAGAAAACCAGATAATGGATTAATCTCAAGTATTGTGGCTAAAATTATACAATGAAACAAGACAAACTCTCTCAGAATAAAGATAACACAGATCAGAACGAAGCCGCGAATAAGTTTCATCATTCACTACAATGTACATCAAAAGTTATCCATAACATTTATTGACATTAAACACTAGATAAGAGAAAAGCACAGGAAAATCTGCAGAAGCACAATAAAAATCCATTAAATTGAATTATATGATAAGAAATTTAGGCGAAAGTCATTCATGTTAGACCTTTTCTAGATCCTATAAGTTTGGAAATAATATCTGTTTCTTTACAGACTAACAAAATATAACCCCTAATACAAAATTTAAGGTACTTCTTCATTTATCAAGTCGAACACTAAGCATAAAAAAACTCTCGTCAAACAATAGGAATTAACACCAAAAATGCATTATCGTGACATTATATTCACTCGACGGCAGTTTCGTTACACGTGTTTGTTGCGTTATCAAGTGATTTTTAATTCGACGTTTATCTGTATTTTAAATTAAATTGTACTGATAAATTGGTTCTTTCATTATTTTAAATCAGTGTGGTCCAACTGCGTGTAGAACCAATATTTTTTTACAAAACTGTTCGCCTTATTTAACCACATAATTTCTGAGATTAAACAAGGCAAAATTTTCTGTATAAGAATATTGGTTCCAAAGTATAAGTGTATAAGAATATTGGTTAGTGGCCGCAGTTGGACACACTGATTTAAAATAACAATTAAGTCAAACAGTGACGTCATGATATTAACAGAGAAAAAGCACTGAAAAAAATGCTGTGATGCATAGTTACTCAAAATAGATCATTTTCAACTGACGGCACAAATGTTTATCCACTAGTCAAGGGTACGGCTAGTGGCTCTAGCCGAAAGTGACAAATAAGAAAAAATGTAAATAAATAAATATTCAAGATTATTTTTTTCCGTTTTCCTTAATATAATGTAAATTATATTGTTGAAAGTTACTGATAGTTGATGCTTTAGTGATCGAGCATTTTCGAATTTCTTCTGTTTTAGCTTCCTATACAATGAGGTTGCTGCATCCAGAGTTTTTTATGTGTACGAAGCGCTCATACAAACGATATGGTGATCGCGACATTAACGAATTTCATGAATTTTTTTGGGGATTCAAACACACCAAAATTGCTGCATCCAGCGATAGATTTTTTTCACATACGCGAAGCATTCATACAGGCAATATAGTGACAGCAACATTAACGAATATCGTATATTTTCTTTTTCAACTTCGCAATAACCGTTAACATCCATTGTAATATTGATAAAATGTGCATTAAAACGCTGTTTCTTACTGCTCATATTAACTTTTTTATATATATCCTATTATATTTGTGAAATAAACTATTTGTATTTATTCCTAAATGCAGTACATAAAAATCATCTGTGTGTTTATGATTTAGTTTATTAATTCTGCGTTTAAATTCTTAAATTTATTCTTAGGATTCTTTTGTCCGAAACTCTTATTTAAAGGCATCCTATTCTTCGGTGGCATTTTTATATCTACATTCATTAATTTACCTATCTGTAACTATTTAAATGAATCTCACAATAGTAGACCTAGACGTAAGACTTCCTATGGTTCAGGAGCTTCATGTAAAAACAATTTTCAGAAAAAAACGTAAATCGTATTAAGTGTCGAATTATACAATTTTCTGCAACGAGGCCTGTTTAAAACATTTTTGTAGGGGAAAGATGCTAGGAATTTTTATCTCGCGTGTAATAATAATTAACAACAAAACCAAAAAAAAAAAAACCATGGAAATCAGAAAATATTGCTAGGCTTTTTTTTTTTTAGTATGCGAGAAAATACTCTGATTTATTTTGGAGACGTGTGTTTAGCTTTATAAAAAGTACGAAAAAAAAGGCAAACATGGTATTACAGGGTGGCTAGTAGTCAGGGAAAAATACAGTCAAAAAAAGTGATAAATAGTATATTCTTATAGAAAAATTTATGTTGACTATTCGATCAAATAATCAATTTGAATTTTTCTATAAGAATATACTGGTAAATATAATTTTTTTTTACTGTATTTTTCCCTGACCACTAGCCACCCTGTATTAACAAATCCATGGGTTCCACAGAGATAGCCTGGAAGAGCCTTACTGACGGACATAATTTCGAAATGTTTTATCGATTTTCTAAATAAAATGAGAAAAATATCTAAACTTTCAAAAGTTTGGGGGGTAAACAACCAGCCGATGGGCTAGTGTCACAAAGGGAATAAAAACTGAACTGTCACACTGAGAAAAATGCCACTTTCAAATCTGAGTAAATCGATGTTTTCATTTTGTTATGAAACTTTTTGTTTCCAATAGGACGACCCAATTGCTTTCCATTCTCAAATACCGGAAATACTCAGAATATTGAAACATGGACAAACTCAAAACGGAGCCCATATAGGTCAGTTCACACTCATTTTTGAAACATGGACATACTCAAAAATGATTAGAATCAGTTCAAACTCATTTTTGAAACATGGACATACTCAAATAGAAGCACATGATGTTTTATTTTTGAGTGTGTGGATGTTTCCAGAAATGAGTATATACAAGTTTCAAACTTGAGTCTTTTTGATTCGGAGCCATTTTGACTATGCGACCTACTCAGATTTCAGTATTTTTTGCTCAGTTGTGAAAATGTCGTTTTTAAAGAGCATGCATGGAGGAGGAGGGAGAGGGAAGGGGGAAAACCTAAATTTTACTCTTTAGCATATTATTAAAAAACTTATTAATTGTTACCAATTTCACCCAGCATAATTACACTTTAATAATAATAACACACCAAAAAATTATAAAGAATAACTAAAAACCATAAAAATACGCATGATTAAATTTTTAAAGTATATGTTTGGTTTTTAGAAGTTTCAGAAATCACTTTCAGAAGTTTTTAAAATAATTTCTGATGTAAATATAATTTATTTAAAAAAAATAGTCCTTTAAAATGGAATTTTATTTTTTTAAAAAGGCTAGTAACCTTCAAAAGGGCACCAAGAAAACCTTCAAAGACACCATGGCGCCCACGGGCACCGCGTTGGACGGCCCTGGATGACAGCAATTGACCACAGCTTTGTATCAAGGACTGCTGGTTCCCAGGACTAAACTTTATCTCATCACCAGAGTGAGAGAGAGAGAAACCAAAAAAGTTTCAGAAATCACTTTCAGAAGTTTTTAAAATAATTTCTGATGTAAATATAATTTATTTAAAAAAAATAGTCCTTTAAAATGGAATTTTATTTTTTTAAAAAGGCTAGTAACCTTCAAAAGGGCACCAAGAAAACCTTCAAAGACGTGAATATCGTGTAATATCGTGTAATATCGTGATGTATAATGCGCACCTTTTTCAGACATTTTAAGGCTAAAAAAAAGCTCAATGCGCATTTCACACGAGTACGCATCCTACATGAGTTACTGGATCCACGTCGGAGTTTTTTTGGTTCAATTGTTATTTCAGTGGGGCCAAACTAAGGACATAACCTCTCATGATTCGGATGCTGGACATAGGCGTCAAAATAAGCAAGTCAATACTCCTTTTTTTTCTGTAACTACAGAAAAACCTGCTAAGAAGGAATCGCAAGCAAACGGAAAAATTCCTTTCAGACAGGTTTTTTTTCCCCCCCTTAGCATGGTATGGTATTCTTTTCGACGGAACCATTAAAAATTTTCTTTTAATAAGACAAGATTCCGTTAAGAAAAAATGACTTAGATTCAAGTTACTAATTTTAAATTCTAATTTTCTTAATTTTAAAATGTCTTCAGATGCCTGAATCAGGTTAATTAGATGCAGAGAAATAATGTTTTCAGGATCTGCAATTTCTTGAATTTAGTCAATTTCATGAATGAATCCCAAAACTGTGTTTTTGTTTAATGTTAACAAGATTCTTCTGAACAACTATTGGCTACTTGAACAGAAAATTGAATACATTGTGATTTTTATTGAATTTACCTTTGGATATAGCAGCAGCAATAACTACGGATTGGTACGAACAGAAAGATGATCCATGCGTACTAGGCTCAAATAAAAATTGAGTATAACGTGAATTGAAGGAAGACAGTACTTTTTTGGTGGAACAATAACTTCCTTCTTCTTCAATGTAACAAGGCTTATTTGAGGAGTGATAATCACACAAATCTATAGTAGAATTGACTGTCACAGGATTAATTTTAATCGTTTATTTAGAAACAGAAGACATTTGCAAAGATAAGGTATTAACTTACTGGATCCACACCGTAATTTTTCTCTCTAAGGTTCATATGTTTTTTCAGGGGGTCAAAGTAACCAACCGTTCATGATTCAAACGCTGGTTGGAAAAAGCATCGAAAAATTTAACAAGCATTATTTTTCTGGGATTAGCTCAGGGGTCGCAGCGTCCTATATTTTTTTATATACTTGATACCACTATTTTCAAACTATAAATTTCATGGTAGATTTCTTTAAAATGTGCTATAGAAGGATATTATGAATATTACATTTGGAAAATAGTGGTGGGGATTATTTTAAAAAATATAGGACGCTGCGACCCCTGGATTAGCTAAATAATGTTAATTCCGAAAAAAAAAATTGCAGGATTTATTTTTTTATTTATTTTTTTTTTTGGGGGGGGGGGGGGGACGACAGTAAAATTTGCTAAGGAGCAATCACAAGGAACAGGAAAAAATCCCTTTTAGACAGGTTTTTTTTTTCATAGCATGGTATGGTATTCTTTTCGCCGGGACCATTAAATTTTTTCATTTAAAACAATATATTCCGTTATAGGCAGTTTCAAATTTGTATCTATATTTAAACATATTGATTGCATTCCTCTACGTGTAGTAATTTGCAATTTTATAAATTTATTCACTGCTAAAAAATAGTGATCATGTAATTCCCGATAATCAAACATTCAGCTAAACAGGAATCTTAACAACTCATTAGAACGGGCACAATCGTGACACAGCGGCTATACCATTAAGCGTGATCCACTGTACATCAGTAAACTTCAGATTATATTCTTGGTTATAAGTTGAGGGAGGGGGGGACAAAAAAAAATCACACAAATCGTTTCGTGTAAACACAGCTTATGATTTGTTTACGGCTGATTTGGAAAATCTTCGCTTATGCACTACCATATAATATTAACCTCACAAAGTGGTTTGGCCAAAAGTTAGTTAATTAATTGTTGGCCCACGTTGGTCCATAGCAAGGAATTTTCGCCTTGCAGTACCATTTGCCAACAAAGGTACAGCATTTGTACAACCGTTAATTGCTCAGAATCCTGTTCAGTGATTTCCAAATTAGAGGGGGCTTCCGACAGAGGCCCCGCTAAATTGGCTCTTTTAGAAGCTTTTGTACCTTAGCATTTCTTAACGTTTTCCACAAATTACCAACAATGGGCAACAATCTGTGCTACATAGGAATAATCCAATTTAAACACTCTGCAACAATGTGTGAAAAAACACATAGAAATAGTGTTGAAAGGGGGATAAAAGAAAATTGCAACAATGCTTTATAAGAGCAACACTACATGGATAAATTTTTTACTTAAAATTTTCTCAACAATGAAATCTTTGTAATCATAAAAGGGATTTCAACTTAAGTTGTGGTTTCTGATTACTGCTATCAAAAAAGCGATTTTTCTTATTAAAAAGCCTTTTTTGAATTTCTAAAACGTGATAAAATCATGGAATATTTCCGAAAGAAGTATCGAGCAGGGCTCGTTGATGTGAAAACCTACGAGAGAATGATCGAGATCGTTTACCATCTTGAGATGAAAAGTTACAGTTTTGTGGAAGTTATCGGCAATGGCTCGTTTGGGTCTGTATTTAAAGTGAAACATGACACATCTGGAGAAGAAAAAGCCGTCAAGGTCGTGGCTAAAGATCGTGTCACTGAAGGAGAAAATGAGATATGGGCCACCTTAGATCACCAGAATATACTCTCGCTGATATCCTCTGAATTTGTATATCATGCAGAATCCTACATCTTTTTTACTGAAGTATATCCGACTACATTGGAGCAAGAAATTATGAAGTCTTCGTCAAGGGATGATCGCCAAGCTTTTAGTCAAGCAGTCAACATGTTGAAAGATATTCTGGATCCAGTTGCATACCTACACGGCAAAAATCTGTCTCATATGGATTTGAAGTGTAATAACATTTTGATTTCAAAAGATAGGAAAGCTGTTCTAGCGGATTTTGGATTCACGACATCTTGTGAAAAGCCAGTTGACAGGTTAGTATCAATTTACTATATTTTTAATTTTTATTGTTTTTGTAGTTCGCTGATCTCGGGGATTTTGACCTGAGTAATCGAGCAGTTACGAATTACGTTACCAGAGAAATAACAAATTTTCTACAAGGAATTGTAAAACAACGATACTAATTACAATTATAATAATAATGTCTTTTTACGAATCATTTTATTATCAGCTATGGTGCGCCTCTCCTGTATCGATGTCCAGAAGCTTATCGGACGGAATCGGGTTATTCTGAAGTCGACGGCAAGAGCTTTGATGTCTGGACTCTTGGCACAATCGCTTTCGAATTATTCACGGGAATGTCTCTTCTGGATCAAGTGTGCAAGCAGAACTGTCCTCTAGTCAGTTGGTATTCCCAGATATATCCCATATTACAGGAAAGTTTACAGGTATAAAATTTGTCTGTGTTACATTTCATATAGGGTTCCGTTAGAAAATTTAATTAAGTTAAACAACCAGTTTAGTGAGAAGATTTTTCAAAACTTCTTTCCATCTATAATTCAATCGAATTGTAATAACACAGTCGTACTGAAAAAAGATTTTAAGATGAAAGTACTAACTGTATTCGTATGTAATTTTCTAGTCATTGGAATTTAATCCGAATTAAACAGTTTAATTTTCAACCAATCTAAAGTTATTTCGATGTTTTAATACATTTCCTATACTTTTTGCATTCCATGCAGGTTGCTTCTACAAATGAGGGGGTCGGGCAGGAGACGTTTTTGAACTTCTGAGATATTTCAATTCGAAAAATTGATCAAATACTCAAATCAAGATATATAACAAAGTTTTTTCGTCAATGTCTTAGTAACATTTGAGATATTCTGAGTAACAATATGGCATTATTTTAATGATATTACTATTACGTTTTTTGTAAATGAGCTATCTTCATTGGGGGCATAAACATCTGGGGCAGAAACGAAACCGGGGACATAGGCTGCCACCAAGTGGTATTAGAAACAAATTATAGGTAGGATATTATAATTTACAATATTAAGCAACAGATTACAGTGTTAGATTTATTTCACCAAAAATGTGACTTGGCACTTTCTTGCCCCGACCCCCTCAAATAACACACCGGAAGATTTACTTTTGAATTCATCTGTTTTATTGCTTGTTCTTGTACTCACGACTTTTTCAAGGTGAGATTTTTTAGTGAATACATATAAATTTCAGCACTGTACCTGTTTTATAAATTTGGTATCATATGAAACTTATAAATGCTATTAAATTCGTCGTTATTTAGTTAAATATGTATGAATGCAGTCTGTACTTTTAGTCTGAAAATAGCAACCTGAGGTTGGTTACGTTAAGAGTTTTAACATGTTAAGACGCTAATTTAATTTCACAAGAAGTCAGCTGATTAATATTTTAAGTGTAGATTTGGACAACGTAATAATACTAACATAATATAACATACTAAATAGCCAACGGCATCATCATCTATAGCCTCATAAATAAGCTGTTTTAAATTTTCTATCCCTTAGAAAGAAATATTTTCGGACTTGATGAAAAACGCTTTTCCATCTTCGCCTGAAATAGATGAAAAATTGGATACCGTCATAAATTTTATAACGTCGTGCCTGACAGTGGTTCCAGAAAAGCGCGCCAGCATCCACTGGTTGCAGAGGCATCAGTTATTCGGTGGTTCTTACGAGAAGATTTTGCTAGAACCTCACGAAGATGTGTGGAATAAAAGAGGTAAGGTTTTGAATACTATAGTTGTAGTTAACAATTTCAAGTCACTGATTCTCAAAATTAATAAATAATACAAAATAATTAAATAAAATATAAATAACAGATAATGGTAATTTTGGTTGTTAATGGTAGAGTTTAAAACTATAAGTAATACAAATGTTTCATAGAGTATTACATTTATTGTTTAAAATTATTGAATTAAATTGAGTGTCTTCTAAATGAGACGATAAGATACGCTAGTAAAAATGTAAGATGTAATAAATAAAGAAAGAGTAAAATATATTTAATAGTTAATAATTATATAATAATAATAATTTGTAGGATAATTTTGAGCACGTGTATTGAGATGTTTTAAGATTATATCTTATACTTTATTATCGAGCGTCTACCGCCGCTTCACAAAAAAGTTCGCCAACTGTTTCGATGGAATTCTCTACCAAACCTACCATACGTTTGTAAACCGTATTTACTTACTAGAAAATTAGAATTATTTTACCTAGCAGTTTTCAATTTGTCTCTTGTATTGCTTTTTGCTAATCATATATAGGGAAATGCTAAAACATCGCTCACATACGAAAGAGCATATATCAAGCGCTCGAAAAATGCACAAAAATTAAACAGAAACACAGCATCGCAATTCTATTACTTAGAAGTCAAAAATAGGGTGTCTTGGTCGAGTTTATTTGTCATTTCGGTGCAAAATACCTCCCAAACTCACTTTATACCTATTCAACTTTCTTATTTTTAAAACACATTTATCTATCAAAAATAAGATTTTCAAATCGGCTGTTTTCAGTTTGTCTCTTATCCTCTTAAGACCCGAAGTTAAAATAATAGTACAAATACTCATTCTTTGCTTTTAAACAAACAAAATGACATCATGGATGACCAAAAAAATATACATTTTTGAAATCTATTGTTTTAGGGGACTTGTCATTTAGGTTCACAAATATGAACATAAAATTACTACCCCCCCCCCTCCAAAAAAAAATATCAATTTAACTATCAATAACCTAAAATTACACAATAAAAAAAATAACAGCTTTAAATAAGTGAATAATCTGCAAATTCTTAAATTTTTTTATTATAAAGTTCTCAAGTTAAAGAATTGTAAAAATTACCTACTTTCTTGGATGCACTGTTTCGAAAGCATTTTGCAAACTCAGGTTAAAATAATATTTATTTTATAAGGACATCGACATCGGTGCTGCCATTTATTGCTTTCATTTTAAAGCAAAAGCATATCAACTTTATAGAAGTGAAGTTAAAATCTAAAAATATCAATCATTTTAGTTTTTATGAGCAAAAGAATCTAGGTACCCATTTGGGTACCCAGGATTCAAGAGGTTAAATAGCATTTTTTCTTCATACATATTTATACTTTGGAAGCATTGAATAAAGATTAAAAGCTTTGAAATGAAATATAATTTTATAAAGATACATATCGTTGCAGACGTAAATTACACTACAAACATTGGACAATTTTTTTATGATGCACACTCCATGTACATTTACTTATGACTATTTTGGAAATGAAATTAAAAAAAAAAAAAAATTTTTTTTGGGATATGTTGTGCGTTGTATACACTGGGTGAACGATATTTACAACGCGTTGATATCAAAAGTGAATCAAGTCCGATTTGAATAGAATTATTTCTTAAGTTTAATAATATTAATAAGAGTAACCAGAATGTCGTCATGAATGCGTTAAAATCTTCACTCTCTAAATTAAAAAATAAAATTATTGATCTAAAACGTATTACTGAATATCCCCTCCCCCTTTTCCTATAAAATTAAATGTAGTTTTCGTTTTATTGCACCTTAAAGTAAAGTGCTCAATTTTTTATTATAATAATTCTATTCTATTCAACGAAAATGAACGTTTTCAACAAACCACTTTCAAGGCATGCCAATGGGCGCATACCAAAACCATATATTTTTTAGCTTATTCCATGATTTTTTTTACAGCTAACACGGGTAACCCTTATTGCATATTAAATTGGCATAAAATGAGACTACAAAAAACGTTTAATAAGTCCATGACTGCTTATGAATATTTTAAACCCCATTCAAATGCAGATTATTAAATATATGGCAAGCACATAAAATGGATAAGTAAACGGGTAAGTACCATAGACATCTAATATAAATCCCTCCTCTCTATGGTAAGTGAAAGGAAGCGGTTTCCTCACTATTTAAATGTCATTAGACCCTCTAGCTTTTTCATATATAGAATTTACTAAAATAGGTAAGAGAAATCTGCTTACCTGTAATAAACTTATCCAACTTGTCAGGCACATCACTCAGGGAACAGTTAGAAGTGAGAGTAATTTTTATTTAAAATGATGTGTGTCTGTAGTTGATTGATCTGCACACATTCCACTGTAGAGATGCACTCATTTACTAAAAATGATATTTACATATATTAATTTTGTACATACTCTGGATTAAATATTTATAAAATGAAAAAAGGTAAATTAGATGGGTTATAATTCGAAGTGGATGGTTTTAGGAGCAATATATACTTCCAGAACAATTAAAATTACGACCATTATAGTCATAGGTCTGTATCGTTTGAAAGTCCATACTCATCTAAAGGGGTTTACATATGTCAAAGAAAAGGGTTCCACAGTGCAAAAACATTAAGCCAGTCATACAAACGAAAATAGCTGATCTTACAGTTTTTTCATTGTCTTTCTGTTAATTTTTCGTATTATTTCTCCTAAATTCCGTAGTGTCTTCATCTAGCGAGTTTTTGTCGTATTACAAACAGAATTTGTTCCGTGCACATAAACTGTATGACGCCTTGACAGGTAGCGTCACTATTGAGATTAGTATAAATCACAAACGGCATATTTCACAAATTTCTTTTCTTTCCCGCGCAAGATGAAACAACCCTTTTTCTTTTTAGCTCACAGGCTATCAAAGCCTGAGAGCTAATGTGCTCGCCCGTTCTGTATGTATGTATGTACGTATATACGTAATGCGATAACTCTTGATAGAAATATCCGTTTTGCTTAAAATTTTGTTCATAGGTTCATTCTGATAAGGTGCCTCCCTGATTAGTTTTGGGAGTTCATTGGTTAAGTATAAAAGGGGGAACGGGGGGTAATCCCCCCCTTAATTTAGATAAATGGGTTTTTCATGCAGAAATATCCGATTTGCTTATGCTTTCCCTGATTAGTTTTGGGTGTTCATTGGTGAAGTATAAAGGGGAGGAATGGGGGATAATCCCCCCCCCCCTTAATTTAGATAAATTGGTTTTCCATGCAGAATTATATGGTTTGCTTGAAATTTTGTATATAGGTTCATTGTGATAAGGCGCTTCCCTGATTAGTTTTGGGGGTTCATTGGTTAAGTCTAAAGGGGTAACGGGGGCTGAATCCCCCTTAATTTATTGTCGTTTTCTTTATTTTTTGAGGTACATTATTCTTTGAAATAAGAGTATAATATGAAATTAGTGTGAAAAGCCTGTGAGCTCAATGTCATCAGTTTAACTGGGCACATTTCTTTTCTTATTTTTTATTTCCTACAGTAAGTACGTGTAAGTGCCTACGGTAAACGCATAAGTAACAGGGGTAAGCAGTAGTAAGTACTAAAAGTAACGGTTCCTCTATTTAATCATGACCCGTATTAAAGAATGCAGCCGAGGATTTCTAGAATGAAGCAATCTTTTATTGAGATTCATTACTAATACGTTTGATCTATCTGCTATTTAAATTCATTGACAGTCTTTATGTTTTATTTTAGCGACTGAAGACGATTTCAGTTTCATTTACAAGAAAAACTACTTAGAAGTTACAGATACCAAAAGTAACACAGAAAAAGTTAACAATAGTCAGCAATGTGATGCAGTTGACTGCAGAGAAGAAATGCCGGAGGTACAATCTGTTGAATGCAGCATCAACAGAGATACAGTAAACGAAGAAATAGTAAAACCCGTGGACATACATTTGAATAGTGTC
Source organism: Maratus michaelseni (assembly GCA_963931845.1). NCBI lineage: Eukaryota > Metazoa > Arthropoda > Arachnida > Araneae > Salticidae > Maratus > Maratus michaelseni. The sequence continues at coordinate 7,690,689 of OZ007594.1, read as the reverse complement.
GCATCTGATTGTAAAAAGCAGTCGTTCGATGAAAATCCTGTTCCCGATGCAATCGTTAAAGAAATAGAAATAAAACCTGATCGAGATATTACACCTCCTCAGCACAGTTTCATAACAGTTTCCGATCCAGCTGTAACCTCTGAAAATAATGAGCCCATATCTGAAGAAAATTCACCTCCTTCAATAGGTAATTATTTTTACATTACATATTTTCTATGTTTAAAGTGATATGCTTACAGTGGTAACGTAATAACTAACAGCATAAGACTTGTGATTATTCTTATAAGTTGCCACTCCCAAAATATTCGCGATTTAAGGGCTTTAAGGGAAGGTTCTTTAATCTAAAATTTACGTGATTTTTACGATTTGTTTTCGGTTATAAAGAAAAGGGCTTTTTGCGTTATATTTATTGACATTTTACATATATATTTAAATTTCTGTGTGTAAAATAATAATAATAATAATAATAATAATAATAATACGCCTTGTGCGACAGGAAAAACCTGCAGGTTACTTCCAGTCGGGCGACCGATTTTCTCAATCACCAGCATCTGAAACAAACTGGCTCGCCAAATTATGAAAAGAGCATCAAATTATCTGCATCTCAAACCCACATTTAGTTTTAAAAGTTGATTTTTTTACAAAATAGCGTTCATTTAAACAAAAAAGGACATTTTTTTACCTTTTTACATTTTGCGAGCTCGAAAAAATAATTAATGAAAATTATACTTTTCGGTGTTAATTTCCAGCAAAAACGATTAGCTTTTGTTAAATAAAAAATAAAGGAAATCGGTCGAATAGTTCTCGAGAAAAAGTTTGTCCAGTTTGAAAAACTGGGTTTCAAGAAAAACTAGTCGTTGGGGGCCACCATAATACTTACCCATCATGCGTATGCATAAATAAAGAATGAAAATAAAAAAATGAAAATAAAACATGTGTAAACTATTTGTAAAATGCATTGCCATTCGAATAAAATCCTGACTTGATGACGTCCTAAAATTTAAATGCTCTATAACTCCAAAATTGATAATCCTATTAACTAACGGTTTACTGCGTCGGATGAAGCGTCTCATTTCCAATTTAAATATAATCTTTGAATGGAAATTTGAATGAAATACAGGGTCAAGAAAAATCGAAGCGTGTGGAAAATAGGATGACAAATATCTCGGCAACTCATGATCCGATCGACTTCATTCTTTATGCAAAATTTGTTTTTTTTAATTATCTTTTATATTCACTCCTTAAAATTAAACAATTTCGAAAAATTTTATAGACCTTTTATCAGAACGAATAGTTCGAGAGCCCGAAAAAAATAGTTCCGTATAACCGAGGTGACCGAAATTCAAAAAGCTTCCTCCCATTATGACATACTAAGTACATACCCAATTTCAAGTCTCTATCTCAATATGTTCGGGAGATAGAGCGTTTACAGACGCAGACACAAGACAGACGGACGGCAATTTTTTACTTTCTAAAAATATGTTTTTTTGGAATCTCCAGTATCTGAAACGTAATGTCAATCCGTAAAAAATTCGATTTTCAAAACGATTACAAGACTTACCCTATACTACGATGGGTAAGTAACAAGTTTAAAGTTTTACAATAGCGTTACATTCAACGAGTAAAAAAATTGTAAGAAAATGGAATATCACGAAACCGTTTTAGAGCAACAATCTACACACTTAGAAATTGCCAAAAAAAAAAAAATCTAAAATTTTGTTCCAAAGAAGTAGAACTTTCCCTTAATACGTTCCAATGGTATACAGAAAAGGTAAATGCTCTCGCTTCAGGAAAATCTCGTACAGGTATTTTTAACTGCTTCATAATTTATTTCTTCTTGCACAGTCTCAACTTTCGTGCGACATTAGTACTCTGTCTTGGATAACAGGGTAAAAATTATCAGAATTTAAATATCTGAAGCTTTCAAACGATTTTCTAACAAATAATGGTTTCAATAGCACTGAACCATTAGTTAAAGACACACTTTTGCTGTACCGACACCTCCGATGAGCGCCCTCTATTGTCTCTTAATTCCTAATCCTTGATTCTCATGATTTTTCTTCCTTTCAGAACCAGAAAGCGTTCCGGACCCTCCTCATCATCAAACCTATTGCCAGAGAATCCAAGTGTGGTGTAAAAGAACAAAGACGGCAATCGTCAGAGTTTTTACTGCTTGTGCTCGTTGTCGGCAACTATCAAACAAAAATTAAGAATAACAGAAGAAAAAAAGAAAAAAAGTCCACCGACCCTCGCCACGACCAACATCCGGGGCGCAATACAGGGCGGCGGCGAAGATGGGAGGAATGTAGCCATACCTCCCCGTTGGTTTCTCCCGGACAACGTATAGTTTGGTTACATCCAAATGTACGGCCAAATGGTTGCAAGTTCGAGCGATGCTCTCGAAACATTACATGCTGATGTAGAATATATTTTGAATATGGCCTAATCAAAAAGTTTCAGAAAATACAAATTTTCGTAGCTGAAAAGAATGTGACGGCATGTAGAATAAAATTCTCAATATTTCATATTTACAATAAAGATTTTTTTCTTCCGTTGATGATGTGGTGTCGATTTCTTTCTTTCGCATTTTCTCACAAACTAAGGATCGTAGAGATATGCTTCTTTGTTCATTTTTCTGCGTACTTTCAGGGAAGAATTTCTTCCTGTACAATTTACGCGGTGCTTATATAATTATTTTTAAATAGGGTAAACTTTTCACACGCAAACTGTAAATTTGCTAAATGTAAAGCTAAAAAACAACCGGAAAAGAAAGTCACCTACCTCCTCGCAGTTTCCGCCTGATCAGAATAACGTACTTTAAAATCCTGCATCGAATCTGGCAACTCGATTTTATCCGAATCCCAGCCGACCACGATTCGGGACGGGCTGGAGCTAATTTTTTGAAGTTGCGGATCGGATTGACTCTAATTGTTCGGGTCGGTTTCGGGTTCAGTTTTTGTACATACGGGTCGGGTTAATCCGTTTTATCAAAAGACAATCTAGCATGTTGTTTCACTTTAAAAAAATATATCAGTCTTTAAATATTCATTTTTTACACAAAATATAAAAATGGCATTACATATGATCGTAGACTACTTTTTTTCATAATTGTATTATATTATTAGATCAATTTCTTTGATTTCGAGTTTCGGGTTCCGGTCGACGAAAAATGTTTTCTCGGATTCGGATCAATGCAAATTTTTTTTGTCGGATTCGGGTAGGGGTTTCGGGTTGAGTTTAAGCAGACATTTTGGATTCCCGCGCAGAATCCTGACGTAACCGACTGTACATTCTCCCGAATGTAACAGCTGCAATTCGAAACAGAGTTTATCAGATCCGATAGATTTGTACAGTCGCGCTACGGCGCCAATATTTTTTAAAGTATTCCTCGCCTTATTTAATAGTGATAAATTAAGGCGTAGTAATGGGGACCTCGGGGTAAATTTTCCCTTTTACTTCACTACTTCAGTGATCATGTTGATGTACTTTTGATTTCAATCATTATTTTACTCATAATTTTAAAGTTGTTTTTACATATTAAAAAGATGGTTATACCCAGGGCTTTACAAATTTGATAATATCTGGTAGCCAGGAAAAAAAAAAAAATAGTCGCCAGTAAAAAAATATTTATCCCTCATCCTCCTCTCCGTCATCAATTAAAAAAAAAAAAAAAAAAAAAAAACACACACACACACAACAGTTTTTTATGAATAATTGAGAAAAAATAATTACAAACATAGTTTAGAATTATTAGTTACATAGTTTGGAATTTGGAATAGTACCTAATTTAGAAAGATAATATAAACTATGTTTTCTAATGAAACTTTTATCACTTATATTATGTTGACAACTTAAATAAATACAAAAATTCAACTTACAAGAAAACGTGAGCAATTTTTTTTTTCATTGTATCCAATTTTAGATGCCACAGAGGCTGGATTGACACTATTTTTTACTGTTAATTTGAAATATCCTCTCCCCCCCCCCCACATTCTAATCACGTGACATATACTAGCTGGCTATAGCTGAAAAGAATGGTTTTCTGTGCATGAGTTGGAAAATGCCTTTTACATTTAGTTCTTCCATTAAAAGTACGAGCGAAGAGGGGTGGGGAAGAGAAAAAATGTCATTTGTGATCATTTTTTACAGAAATCATCACGAAAGATTAAATAACTTGGTCGCCAGATCAAAAAACTGGGTAGCCAAGGGCGACCTGGCGAACCGCATTTGTCAAGCCCTGGTTATACCCATTGCTTTTTTTTTTTTTTTTTTTTTTTTTATTATAGTTAAAATTTGTCTAAAGAATTCTATATCTTTAGAAATTGGAGAACCAATATATGCAATTTAGGACACTTCAATCCATCTTTTTAGTTTTCAAAAAAATGGACAAAGCATGGAATTTAGAGCAATATGTTAAGATAGTTCAATTTCAGAATGATATAGGCGCAAGACACATTCATTAATCCAAGTGTAAAAATTTTTGCTGAAAAGTTCCTGTATGTTCAGTTATGTAGGACTAAGCTCTGGTAATTTCTAGTTGCGCAGCTCTAGCAGATGTTTTGAATCTTAGTTACTCATAAAATGAACAATTTTCGTGTTCTGTTATACATGTTTATAAAGTAGTGTTTAAGGCTGTTCTCAAATCTAAACTAGCTACTTTATGACATCTTTTATAATTCATTTTTGTTCAAAAACTCATGAAATTGGCTTGGCAGGTGTTCTTATTCAGAAACTTTCTAATCGAAAAACGTTTTCATTTTTTTTTTTTAAATCAAGGTAGTAGATCTTTTAGAAACTAAAAATACTGTCAAAGTCGGCGTTTTGAACCGAATTCCACGATGACCACAATCGCTTATAACTCGATAAATTATTTATCAAAAAATGGAAAACTCATTTTGATTCCATTCTTGATTGTAACACAAGGGGGTTTTTGTATGCATCTTATTTTTTAAGGGCTCTGGGTGGGGTTTTACCACCCGCCCCAGTGTATTTACGTTTGACATTATGTTTTTCAAGTAATACGTGTAGTGGAGCTAAAACAGCAACCTAGGGTATCAAATATTGTAAATACGATCCTATTCAAACGAATTTTTTAGTTACACTGTTAAGGTCCACTTACATGCATGCTAAGAAAGTCTTGCTAAAAGAGTCGTAAATCTTTCGACTGGCCATTCTTTTCCAGAGGTTCTGTGGTCATCAACAAAAGAAAGAGGCGGTGATATACCAGTCAACGACGTCCCCTGCTGACCTCTGATTTTTAGACATGCTAGAGAAGTCATAAAACATGAAACAGACACTACCTCCGGAATAAATAAATGCTTTTCGCATTCACGACAAAAATTGGAAGTCAATTCTTCCCCCGAGTACAGTGCCATCTATCGGTGACAACTGACATGATCTTTCAATACATATCAGTAAATAACGTAAACCGCTACAGTAAACAAAGGCTGTATTCAGAATTATTTACATGGAAAGTTAAAAGAATAAACTTTGTTTAAAAAATTTGTAATCAATTTTTAGAATTTCACAAATGTATTTGTCATTCTTTTATAAATAACAATTCAAATTTTTATAGTAACTGATATTTTTAATTTATAATATTTGTTTTTAATATAAAAGTTCTTTCTTAAATTAATTATAATATATAAATTAATATAGCACTTACCTTTATTTATAAATATATATTTCCATTAAAAAATAACACAAACAATGTTTATGGAGTGAAAATATTTATTAACGCTATAAAATTTAATTAATAGATCAAAAACTATGAGCAAGTTTTAAAAAGATTAATACAAAATAGGCATTTTGTTATTACGGAGGTAGTGGTTTACGTTATTTACTGATATGTATTGAGAGATGATGTCAGTTGTCACCGATAGATGGCACTGTACTCTGGGAGAAAATTGGCTTCCAATTTTTGTATGGGGAAATCGTGAATGCAAGAGGCATTTACTTGTGAAACACACCGCCATTCCCCAAGAAAGAGACCGCTTTAGGAAAACCACGGCCAGACTTCATCTAGACTTCATCTCTAAGCGAGAGCGCACGAAGTCAACCGTGGGAAAACGTAGTCTTTAGATTACTAAGTTCGAATTCGGAACAGCCTCTATCCCTGGCGGCTCGGCCTACACAGGCACAGGTAGATTTCAAAGACCCAGACCGTGGGGCGCCTGTTTGTCGGGAATTGCGGAAGAAATTACCTTTTTGCGATGATGCGGCAGTTGCAATCGCCTACTTCGAAACCTAACTTGTTTGCAGGCGGAGCCAGCAGGGATTTTTTTTTTTTTTTTAGCTATAAGAGTGGGTCCTATAATAAACTTGTGAATATAAAAGTTTTAGATAATATTAAGAGGATTTATAATAAATTTAAATTGATTTGAAATCTTGGGAATTGCCGAAGTTATGAATTTTTTTCTTCTAAAACCCCCCTTAAGGCAATTTTTAATTATATCAAAAATCTGTCATACATAAATTTTCGGCCCTTCTCCTAGAAGTAATAATAACTTCAAACGGATTCGATACGTATCATAACTAAGCAATTATGGGGGGTTTTCTGTTTTCACAAAAAGCAACCCCACCATCCTCCCCTCTTGGTTCGATTTTGCCCATTAACGAACTTGACCGAGATTTTATGCCCCTTGATTTTGTTGTGTTGATTGGGGTTCTTTCTAAAATAACTTACTTAAACTTAAAAAGCTCATTTATTACTCAATCTTCACTTGACAATTAAATATTAAAAAAAAATAAGTATACCCTGATTAGCTCCACTGAAATCTGTTGCCATGGAAAAGGGAGCAAATTATATTAAACTAATCAAAATAACCAAATTTAAAACAAACCCGAATAAATTAAGACAACATGATACTTTTGAATTCATAATTTTAAAATAATTCTAAATGTAGAAAGGGCAACAGATTTCTAAATCAAGTAGTATACTGAAATACGAAAGAACACCCAACTCCACTCCAACCCGATCAAGCTCAAAACTCCACACACATTAGATTAATAAAGATGTAATCATCATTCAATTTGGAAAAATGAAGACAACCTGAAATTCCTCCAATGTGAGGACCAAAAGGAGAAAGAGTTAAATCCGTTAATAGAATAGGGATATGATGATATACAAAAATTTTAGAACAAAATATGGAGATTCTGAACAAGATCAGATTGGTTAACCAAAATCGTATAGTGGCTTATAAACAAGGAATACAATCCTTTCCTTTTTTTTTTTTTTACTTTTTAAAATAAAACATTTTAGGTGTTTATTTTAGAAAACAATATTTCTGAGAGAGGAGGGTTAAAGCTTAATTTAAACAATTATGAAATTAGATTTAATATTACTGTTTCACTTATTAATCTATCCATCCTTAAATCAAGATCAAAAATACGATTGTATAACATTGAGTGAACTTCAATTAATGTTCATTAAAACAGTCAGTTATGAATTTAAACTTAAGAAATTTTAAAGTCCTAATTTAATAAAGTTGGATTTTATCTCTTTTTTTTTTTTTTTTTTTTTTTTTTATCACTCACAGAAAGGTTAAGCCTTTCTTATAGGTCTACTGTGAATATAAAAAAAATAATTATTTAGAGATTTATACAAAGAAAAACATACCATCTTTAAGAACAAACAAATCTTTTATTCAAACACTTAAAGTTATAACAACGGAGTTACTTCAAATTATTATAAAAACACAATCTAAACGTTGATCTGTAATATGGGGATTAATTACTTAAATATATTTTAAACCAAACAACACATTTCTAAAATTATCACACTATCATGTTTTTAAGGTTGATCAACTTTGCTGAATTCACTTATTATTTTAATTGCAACTAGGCACAGAGAATCTTAAAAATATAACATTACATTAAAGCTCAACAGTCTAAAGTTTAACAGTCCATCAATTGTACAAACATTATATAATAGTGTTTTAAAACACACACTTATCATTCTTAATCTCTCCAAATAGCCATAGATAATTTAAAGTGGGAGAACATACATTTATGAGGAAATAAAAAACTACTTACAAAGTTAGCAGGTTTAATCGAATCATCAGTGGGCAGACTCTATTTCCCTTCCCTCTTGAGAAGAAATAAAACTGTGGACGGGCACCATCTGACGTAATTACACCTCAGGGGGATGGTTTCCTAAATCACCAGAGCATCAGTCAAACTTCACTCCTTCTCAGCATTTCTTGTAACATTCGCGAGCATTTGATTTGAGTCTTTTGCTTGCCAACTCTGCGATTCAACCGAACACCTCATATATCTCCCGACGACGGAGGTTTCTCGGACTACCCATATCTTCACAAATCCAGCTCCAACACACACAGCGATCAGTCTTCCTTATTATAAACAAGACAATATTAACGTCTCATAGATAGTTGAGGCCTCTCTGGACTGCACAAGGAAAAAAAAAACTTAATCTCTACGCATCTGGAACCATTGACGCTCTTTCACTGACTATCATTTTCATTTCTTTGACCAGCAGCTTTTCCCTCATTATCACAAGTACCGCTACGCAACGTCCAGTAATTTTTCGAACCAAACGACGGGTATCTCAGCCAAACAGCAAGTGTCGTAAACATTCATTCTCCCGCGCTGCTTGAAAAACGGGACCGATCCACTCTGCCAGGGGTACGGGAATGGAAACAAAAGGAAAAATGGACTCTTCCTGAAGACTACAGCTTGCCGCTCCACTCTGCCGGCCGCTTCATGGGGGAAGGCAGCCATGCTTCACCCCCATGGCGTGTGCTGAAGGGGGGTCCTGTGAGCCTCTGTTTACATGGGCGCCAGCTATCCGCCTGATAGCAGAGCCAATTGAAGTCTGTCGTAAACTTACAAAGCCTAATTGCGTATATAGTACACTCATAAGATAACGTAATTCTTATACAGGGCGGACGGTCTTTCTTTTAACCAAAACCAGACTAGGTGACTACAAACACATGATTCTAGGGTATGGGAAAATACGAACACGACTGCCCAATACAATATGTGTGGTCTTTATCTGACAAACATCCCTCCTTGCTATCTACTTTGCGTATTTGAAAACAGGAAGCAAAGCTAGACTATAAACGTTGAATTTACTTTGCAAAAAGAAAAAGAAAGAAGAAAAAATAAAAACTGATTTTATTATTATTATTACAATTACTTTTATTTATTTAAATTTTTATTAGAAACAGAAAAAAAAGAGTGCTTTTAAATAAATGTTGAGAAAGTGATTTAAATAATTAATGTAGATTAAAAAAAAAATTGGTTGAAACCAACCGTAACAAGATTGCTCCCCCCGGCTAATTAAAAAAAATTTTTTTGAGAAAACAAATTATTTTTTTGAAAGGTAACTGGGTACCACATGGCATGCTGGGACCTCAACACTGAAAAAACTGACCCACAAACACAAATCATACATCGATCCGGGACGGGATCCAGAGAGTTCACCGCTGAAATACCACCCTGACAATATATTCCGGATATATACAACCAGAGCTCGCACATCCGTAGAAACCATTACCTAAAATATTATCTGAAACATGACCATAAAAGAGTACTACCAGAGGAGGGACCACAAGGCTGATTTTACCACTAAAATGACCAAGATATTTTCTGCACCTGTAAAAGAACACATGTTCCACCTGACTGTGAAACCTCACTTCCCTACTACTGTCATTCCTACGCATAACTGCATCCTACCTGAAATTTCTGGTAACAGAACTGTAAATAATACATAAATTGAATTTTGAAAAAAAAATTAGCCGAAAAAAAAAGGAGAAGTGCCCACTGATTAATTGTCATTATACTGCTTATATACATACCTTCAATAATTGGCATCACAGTATATTACAACACTATCTATTAATGTAAATAAGTACTAGTAATATCATAGTTACAACACTGTAAATGTCAATGAAATTTGTAAAACACATATTAATTCTATTATACAAAAATACACAAGAGCAACTGGTGACACACAAAAAAAATATATACATACTGTAATAGAAGGTTATACATATAGAAAATTAAGAGCAAGGCACACAATTTGGTAATTATAGACCATGTTATAGAATCACGTATACATTTGTTCGTGAAGTTATGTTTGTATTTGAAGAAAGTTCTTAGAACCGTGTAACTGTGTAGATTTTACAAATGCACTTACAAAGTAATGTGCATGGGAAAGAGTATCTCTGCCTCTGTGCTACTTATAGCAAAAGCAGTTTCGGGCTTTTGGGCACTACAGGGAAAACATTCCACAAAATAAAATAAAAAACAGGGGTGGTGACATATATCACCAGGAAGGAAAACACACATTCCACAAAAATAGGAAGTAGAATAAAGAAAATAGTTAATTTTAGCACTTTTAGCCACACACAACAACATACAGGCATGTACATGAGACAGTATCTACAAGAAAAAGAAAAAGGGCCCACACTCCTTAAAGTTTAAGCTAAAAAAAAACCACAAATTGCATAGTAAATAATAAATCTATCTAGTTAAAATGTAGAAATTAAAGTAAACACATACTTAAAAAGTTATATACAGAACACTGATGCATTAAAAAAAACTGAACTAAACAGATCTACCTCGGCAAAAGGGCATACAAAACACAACATCCTAAAACAAAATTTTAAAGTAACAAAAATTACATTCGTTTTTTTTTTTTTTTGCAAAAATACACCCAAAATCTACGAAAACGGGGTGCGGACGGGTACATACCACATAATCTACCATAAAACAGACAAAAACCTTAAGTATAGGCATAAAAAGGGTTAAAAATGCCTACATGAAAGTATCAACACACAACCAAAACAAACCTTTAATACGCTAGAAAAACTAAGTTCCGTTTTAAAAATGCCCAAGAAAATAATTAAATATACATACACATTAACTAAACTATAAATAAATACAAATAAGCAAGGTAAAATTGAATAAAAATGCTTGAATAACGAAAAAAAAGGGAGTTAGTATTTATAACTCGGACGGTCTCTTCTATCCCGTAGCGAATAGTCGGTTCTAGAAATCGATATTGAACGACTACTTCTATTCGATTTAGCAGCTGGACGAATCGATGAACGAGACCTGCGCGAATCGCTGTGCTCAGCAGTTGAACTGCTTTCTGCCGTGGCTGAATTTTTACCTACGCGCATTTCGCTGCCTTCTGCCGTTGCTAAATTTTTATTTACGCACATCTCGTTATTCTCTGCCGCTGCAATCTCCGGAGAAATGGGAGGTGGGGGAGAGGGATTTATGATTTCAGTCGCGTCGCTGTCTGTTTCCTCCACTTCCGGCGCTACCGGAGTTTCGTTATTGTTGACGTTCACTACTGCTGGTGCGCGGTTACTATCATATGGTGCCCAGGGAATGAATCGGTTGCGTTTACACCTGCGTACAGGAGGAGAATCGCGCGGTTGGTGTGGTGAATCGATGGTCACGTTTTCAGTCGATCCCAGGTCAATTGTTTGTTTTGGTTCACTGGACCAGATGGGCAGTCTGTCTTTGAAAGAAGATAACCTGTCAACATGGACAACCTGACAATTTTTGGGATTAGCAACTAGCGCTATTTTAAAATTAACCTCATTTAGCTTCTCAATTATAGTAAAAGGACCATTATTTTGCTTGCTTAATTTTTTTGTATTACCAGGGGCGACTGTGGGTGTAAATAACCACACAAGATCTCCTATTTTAAAATTTTTATCAACAGCTGTCTTTTCACGGTATTTTTCCTGCTGCTCAGAAACTTTAATTAAATTACTATGTACTTCAGTGTATACTTTTTGAAGAGCTGGGATTAAGAGTTCGTAAAAAGAGGGTGCATCATTATAATTAAAAGAAGGTGGTTGAGAAAAGGGATTATATGGTAGATTCATATTTCTGCCATACATAACTGCAGCTGGGCTAAGTTTAGTTGAAGAGTGGACAGCTGAACGCATAGCTAGTAGTGCAAATTTGAGTTTAGTGTCCCAGTCAGATTGGTTTTGGTTGACTATGTGACAAAGTGCATTTTTAAGAGTACGATTCTGTCTCTCCACTTGCGAGTTGCCAGCCGGGTGATAAGATGAGGTCTTAATATGTTTAATACCAAACATTTTATATACGTGCTCTATCGCATCTGAAATTAGATTCTTCGCGTTGTCCGTCGTAATAAAACAGGGTGCTCCGTAGCGTGAGATGAAGTCAGCTAAAGTGTCCGCAATGACATCTGAAGTGGTTGAACTAACCGCATATGCTTCTGGCCACTTAGTAAATGAATCTATATATGCGACAATATACTTATTTCCCGAAAAAGTTTGCGGTAAGGGTCCAATGAGATCCAAATGAACCTTGTTCATGGGAAACTGGGGGGTCGGCATACGTTGTAGAGGGGCGAGCTGGTTCGCTCTATAAGCTCGCTTCTGCTGGCAACTAATACATGACTCCACTAGATGCTTGACATCTGACGACATTCCTGGCCAATAGAAGTGCTCACGAATGCGATCAATGGTCTTTTGAAAGGCTTGATGACAAGCCGCTAGGGACTCATGTGTTAGTGCAAAAACTTGAGTAACCAATTCTTTTGGCACGACTAACTTTACAGATTTGTTCAAAATAGCTGACTCCCTTGTATCCTCACAAACTAAAATGTCATCTCTAAAAAAAAATTTCATGTATTTAGGAGCAATTTCTACACCTTGGTCTAGTTTTCTTGCAATCTCGCAGCATTTCTTGTCTGATTTTTGCAATTCACCAATTTTTTCAAGTAGATTGGAATGAGGCATAAAAGTAACTTCCTTTTCGACTTGTATACAAAAATTACAATTAACAATATCATTGGAGTTATCATTGTTGACATACCTCGAAAGGAAATCTGCGACACTGTTACACTTACCTTTAACAAACTTAATTGTAAAATTAAAGTCTGAGAGAGTGCAGATCCATTTAGCCATGCGAGATGTAGGGTCGTGAATTTTTAACATAAATGTTAGAGGTGCATGGTCTGTATAGATGAAAAAATGGGTATTAGCAATGTAACATTTAAAGTGGGCAGTAGCCCAAACTAAAGCTAGTAATTACCTTTCAGTGGAGGAGTAGCGGGTCTCAGCATCTTTCAATTTTCTGCTGGCAAAGGCAACAGGATGGAGCATGTTATTTTCATCTAATTGTGATAACACTGCCCCTAATGCTTCGCCACTGGCATCACTATATAAGTGGAATTCTTTCTCAAAATCAGGGAGTGCAAGACATGGTTTTGAAATAAGAGCCATTTTAAGGTCTTCAAATTCTTTCTGTGCATCTTCATTCCACGAAAATTTTCCTGTTTCTTTCGTTAAGTTGATTAGATTTTTAGCTCTCTTAGTAAAATCTGGTATAAATCTCCTATAAAAGGATAGAGTTCCAATGAATGACCTAACAGCCTTTCGGGTAGTTGGAGGTTTAAAATTTTCTATTACGGCAATATTTTTATTGATAGGTGATACTTGGCCACTACAAATTTCAAAACCTAGATATTGTATTTTATTCGAAAGGAAAGTGCATTTACTGGGCTTAAGTTTAAGTTTATGCAGTCTTAACCTTTCAAAGACCATGCTAAGCTTCTCAAAATGAGAATTAACATCACTGGAGGCAATTACAATGTCGTCGATATAAACAAGAATTCCAAGATTGCCTAAATCACCGAAAATAGCATTCATAAGTCTCTGGAAACTGTTACCTGAATTTGAGAGCCCAAAACAGTTACGGGTCCACTCAAAAAGTCCCTTGTGGGTGATTATTGCAGTTTTATGCCTATCCTCTGGGCGAATAACCTGTTGAAAAAAACCACTAGTTAGATCTAGCGTTGAAAAAAATTTAGCCCCACTTAAAGCATCAACAGAGTCGGTAATGTTAGGTATTGGATAAGCATCTTTAACAACATTTTTATTTAGTCTTCTGTAGTCAACAGCAAGTCGATAGGAACCGTCTGATTTCCGAACCAGAATAACCGGAGAAGCAAATTCAGACATGGAAGGGGAAATTATATCCGCCTGTAACAAAGTATTAAGTTGGTCTTCCATTTCTTGACGTAATTTGTAGGGGACTCTATAAGCTTTGCCTTTAACTGGTTTATTTGAAGTTAAGTTAATTTCATGCGGGATTGTATCACAGCCGGGTAAATCTAAGACCGATGCTGCAAATACATCTTTGTTTTTGTCTAGAAAATTTTGCATTTTAAGTTTTAATGGGGGTTCTAAATGATCTAAATTAATTTCAGAGCTCCAAGTGAGATCAGCGTGATCAAAGTCACCAATTGGAGGGGCCAAATTTACATTACAAGTAAGGTTATTTTTAGTTACGGGTACATTTGACTTGTCTACACATTTTTGAATTTTGGCAACAAAGGTTCCTTTATTTAAATGAATACTATTGTCTGAAAAATTTGCAAATGAGATATATAGGCCATGTTCTTTAGTGCAAATGGCTCTGGAGGTAAGGAGACCTTGATTTAAATTTTTCGCCAAAGGTTCTAACATAATAATATCATTCTCCTTAATAAAATTTTCCTTATAACTTTTAACCTGGGCTAACATTTTTGACTGCGGGGGAATTGAAATTTTGCTACATAACACAGCGAAACTTATACTTTTATTTTTATTGGTTCTATCACTACTGCTATCTTCATTGCTCTCCTCCTCGACTTCAGGTACCTTATCCTCTATACTTACCAAATCTTCACTTTCATCAATATTACAAATTTCAGTAGTATCTTCAGCTAAATTACCCTGGGTTACCTGACTCGCTGCTGATAGATTATTGTCGACATTTTGACTACTTGAAAAATTTGCAGTATTATTACCCTCAGAGCTACCGCCTGATATTGTTTGCATGCAAAAGTTCTGCGCAACCCTTTCAACTTCCTTATCTGACTCAGTTTGAATGATTATCTCAACATCCTTTCCCATATTAGTCAACTGCGGGTCCTGAACTACCATATTTTCACTACTATTATTCCCATTTTCAATATTAACTGAGTCATGAACTTTCTCACATGCACAATTTTCAGGAGGGCTACTGGCGTTACTACTTTTTGAATTCTCCCCTACTTTGTTGACACATTTTATATCTACAGAACTATTTTCAACACAATCATTATTTATACAATTATTATTAGAATTTTCATTATATACAGAATTAGAAATATTTACAGAATTAGTAGCAAGAGAAGTATTAGACCCTGAAGTATTACTTGGGGTTTCTACGCTTTGTTTACATTGGCCTGCAACTGGCACTTTAAGAGCGACAGCATTTGTATCACAATTTATACTTGCCCGGTACTCTTTCAAAAATGGCATTCCCAAAATCATATTAAATTCCTCTGCTAATTTACCTTCCACTACATAGAATTCAGCTTGACATTGAACATTATCAAAAATAAAATTTAAAAATATCTTCCTATTTAGGTGCACTTTCTCACCGGTGACAGTCATAATGGGGATATTGCAATTCTCCATTTCAAAATTCTCTAAACAGTTAACATCAGTACCACTCAGGAGATTAATTGCAGAACCCGTGTCACATAATGCATTTAGGCAAACTTTATTTATGTAAATTCTTGCAGTTGGTAATGTATATGATTGGGGCTGAAACATACTATACACAGTTGGGGGGGTCCAGGGGCCTGTGGGGGATCGAGTTGACCACATTTGATCCGGCCACTAATAGTTTAAAGCCTCACTTTCACTGTTAGCTACTGGGGTGTTATTTACCGCCTGCACTTCATTTCTGTTCGCAGCTGTGCTCCTATTGTTTTGGTAATAACCACCTCTTCTTCCCCTATATCCGCCTCGCTGATTGTGGTTCCCTCTAGAATTTTCACCTCTGTTTCTATAATTTTGCCCACGGCTCCTGAAATTTTGACCACCTCCCCTTCTAAAATTATAGTCGACAAAATTTAGTGGACAATCTCTGGCATAGTGGCCTTGTACGGAACACCTATAGCAGGTTACGGGTCTTACTTCCTGGTTATTTTCCTGCATATCCCTAGCCCTAAGATCAACTAAACTGTCTATCTTAGCTGCTAAAACATCAATTTGAGATTTTAGTTGGTCTATCTCCTTCTTTTGTGATCTATCTTGCTGAAAAACAGCAGCACAGGGTAGGTTTTGGGTCAAATTTGGGTTGAGAATTTCCTCGCGGTGGTTGTAGAAAGGGTTAATGCTCCTATAAGCTTTTTCCTCAAGAAGCGCAATTTTGAGAACTTCTTCTGGGGATTGTGGATTTCTCGCAATTACCCCCTTTCGCACTTCTGGTGTAAGGTTGCTCAAAAGCATGGAGTGGAGTAGAGCCGTTCGGCTTTTATCGACTACTTCACCCTGGATACCTTCAATTACAAGGGCTCTTAATGACATATCATATGCCTTGTCATAAAACTCCTGAACACTCATATTGGGTGGCTGTTTAAAATTTAAAAAATGACTGAGGGCAACATCTGGTGTGGCCTGTGAAGTATAACTCTCTTTTAAGATTTTTAATAGCTCATCAGATGTTTTTGCTTTGTGAATTTTTATTCGCCTAGAAGCAGCTCCTCAAAGTCTAGCAAGTAAAACAAACTTCTTTTCCTCCTCAGTCCAGTCGAATAATTTTGAAAAACTCTCAAATTTCTCAGAAAAATCTGAGAAGCAGACTGAGCTGGCCTCTCCATTGAATGGGGGAATATTAGACAAATTATCCACTAAAGCATTTTTCCGCTGAATAGTGGCAATTGCTTCCGAGTGCTTATCAGCCATAGTTAGAGTTAGAAAATGACAAACAAACCAAAAAAAAAATGAAAAATGGGGGGGGCAACTTAAAAATGAGAAAAAAGAGAGGGGAAAGGAAAACCTTATAAATACATAAAACTTAAGTACAGGATTATGATTTTAGTAAATGAGGTAAGGTTATGCATACGAAACATAATTTTGACTGGGAATCGTAACTAATAGCACAGAGAGAGAGCCTAGACCTCTTTTTACACTTGAACATATAAATAAAATTTTAATTGCAAAAACACCCAGTTGCTCTTTGATATATAAATACCTACAAGTAAACAATAATAAATAACCCAGAGACCGAATTGTTACGGCTCCATTTGTTGTGTTGATTGGGGTTCTTTCTAAAATAACTTACTTAAACTTAAAAAGCTCATTTATTACTCAATCTTCACTTGACAATTAAATATTAAAAAAAAATAAGTATACCCTGATTAGCTCCACTGAAATCTGTTGCCATGGAAAAGGGAGCAAATTATATTAAACTAATCAAAATAACCAAATTTAAAACAAACCCGAATAAATTAAGACAACATGATACTTTTGAATTCATAATTTTAAAATAATTCTAAATGTAGAAAGGGCAACAGATTTCTAAATCAAGTAGTATACTGAAATACGAAAGAACACCCAACTCCACTCCAACCCGATCAAGCTCAAAACTCCACACACATTAGATTAATAAAGATGTAATCATCATTCAATTTGGAAAAATGAAGACAACCTGAAATTCCTCCAATGTGAGGACCAAAAGGAGAAAGAGTTAAATCCGTTAATAGAATAGGGATATGATGATATACAAAAATTTTAGAACAAAATATGGAGATTCTGAACAAGATCAGATTGGTTAACCAAAATCGTATAGTGGCTTATAAACAAGGAATACAATCCTTTCCTTTTTTTTTTTTTTACTTTTTAAAATAAAACATTTTAGGTGTTTATTTTAGAAAACAATATTTCTGAGAGAGGAGGGTTAAAGCTTAATTTAAACAATTATGAAATTAGATTTAATATTACTGTTTCACTTATTAATCTATCCATCCTTAAATCAAGATCAAAAATACGATTGTATAACATTGAGTGAACTTCAATTAATGTTCATTAAAACAGTCAGTTATGAATTTAAACTTAAGAAATTTTAAAGTCCTAATTTAATAAAGTTGGATTTTATCTCTTTTTTTTTTTTTTTTTTTTTTTTTTTTTTTTTTTTTTTTATCACTCACAGAAAGGTTAAGCCTTTCTTATAGGTCTACTGTGAATATAAAAAAAATAATTATTTAGAGATTTATACAAAGAAAAACATACCATCTTTAAGAACAAACAAATCTTTTATTCAAACACTTAAAGTTATAACAACGGAGTTACTTCAAATTATTATAAAAACACAATCTAAACGTTGATCTGTAATATGGGGATTAATTACTTAAATATATTTTAAACCAAACAACACATTTCTAAAATTATCACACTATCATGTTTTTAAGGTTGATCAACTTTGCTGAATTCACTTATTATTTTAATTGCAACTAGGCACAGAGAATCTTAAAAATATAACATTACATTAAAGCTCAACAGTCTAAAGTTTAACAGTCCATCAATTGTACAAACATTATATAATAGTGTTTTAAAACACACACTTATCATTCTTAATCTCTCCAAATAGCCATAGATAATTTAAAGTGGGAGAACATACATTTATGAGGAAATAAAAAACTACTTACAAAGTTAGCAGGTTTAATCGAATCATCAGTGGGCAGACTCTATTTCCCTTCCCTCTTGAGAAGAAATAAAACTGTGGACGGGCACCATCTGACGTAATTACACCTCAGGGGGATGGTTTCCTAAATCACCAGAGCATCAGTCAAACTTCACTCCTTCTCAGCATTTCTTGTAACATTCGCGAGCATTTGAGTTGAGTCTTTTGCTTGCCAACTCTGCGATTCAACCGAACACCTCATATATCTCCCGACGACGGAGGTTTCTCGGACTACCCATATCTTCACAAATCCAGCTCCAACACACACAGCGATCAGTCTTCCTTATTATAAACAAGACAATATTAACGTCTCATAGATAGTTGAGGCCTCTCTGGACTGCACAAGGAAAAAAAAAACTTAATCTCTACGCATCTGGAACCATTGACGCTCTTTCACTGACTATCATTTTCATTTCTTTGACCAGCAGCTTTTCCCTCATTATCACAAGTACCACTACGCAACGTCCAGTAATTTTTCGAACCAAACGACGGGTATCTCAGCCAAACAGCAAGTGTCGTAAACATTCATTCTCCCGCGCTGCTTGAAAAACGGGACCGATCCACTCTGCCAGGGGTACGGGAATGGAAACAAAAGGAAAAATGGACTCTTCCTGAAGACTACAGCTTGCCGCTCCACTCTGCCGGCCGCTTCATGGGGGAAGGCAGCCATGCTTCACCCCCATGGCGTGTGCTGAAGGGGGGTCCTGTGAGCCTCTGTTTACATGGGCGCCAGCTATCCGTCTGATAGCAGAGCCAATTGAAGTCTGTCGTAAACTTACAAAGCCTAATTGCGTATATAGTACACTCATAAGATAACGTAATTCTTATACAGGGCGGACGGTCTTTCTTTTAACCAAAACCAGACTAGGTGACTACAAACACATGATTCTAGGGTATGGGAAAATACGAACAGGACTGCCCAATACAATATGTGTGGTCTTTATCTGACAAACATTCCTCCTTGCTATCTACTTTGCGTATTTGAAAACAGGAAGCAAAGCTAGACTATAAACGTTGAATTTACTTTGCAAAAAGAAAAAGAAAGAAGAAAAAATAAAAACTGATTTTATTATTATTATTACAATTACTTTTATTTATTTAAATTTTTATTAGAAACAGAAAAAAAAAGAGTGCTTTTAAATAAATGTTGAGAAAGTGATTTAAATAATTAATGTAGATTTAAAAAAAAAATTGGTTGAAACCAACCGTAACAATTTTATGTATCAGTTTGAAAAGATGCGGGAGTTGGAACCGCCTACTTCGAAAAATAACTTGTTTGCAGGCGGAGCCAGCAGGGATTTTTTTTTTTTTTTGCTATAACGGTTGGTCCTATAAAAAACTTGTCAGTATAAAAGTTTTAGATAATATTAAGAGGATTAATAATAAATTTACGCGGATTTGTTATCTTGTGATTTGACGAAACTATGATTTTTTTTCTTCTAAAACCCCCCTTCCCCTCCCCCCCCCCTTGGGGCCATTTTTAATGATATTAAAAATCTGTCATACATAAATTTTCGGCCCTTTTCCTAGAAGTAATAATAACTTCAAACGGATTCGATACGTATAGTAATTAAGAAATTATAGGGTTTTTTCTGTTTTCACAAAAGCCCCCCCCCCCTGGTTCGATTTTGCCCATTAACGAACTTGACCGAGATTTTATGCCCCTTGATTTTATGTATCAGTTTAGAAGAGATTTATGCAGAGTTTTTTCCAGTTATCGTGTTCATAAAAAAGTGACATAGATAGATAGATAGATAGATAGATAAAGTTTTGAACTGGGGGTGTTTTTGGGTTCTGGGAGTCATGATCGGCGTAGATCTGCAAAAATTTTTCGAAATTTCCAACTTAGGTGAGAATGTAATAGGTAGTATTTCTTACGAAATCTACCTAAAAGAATCTATAAATATATATGCAGAAATATACCTACATAAAATGATAATATTAAAATATTTTGTTTTCATAAAAACCCATTATGGAAATGACCTTGCCTGTTCGAAAACCTCAGTCACACGTGCCTAGTCGCAGGACTGTCTGAAGTCGAATTATCTGTGAATGGCGCCAAACTGAAACCATTGTTGTTATCAATTGAGAAAAACCCGGACGCGACTCAACACTCTCCGACCACCACCGGGTGCTGTGCTATTATCTTGCGCCACCGCAGCACGCTTTCGTGCTAGGTACGAGGAACCGTGTATCAGTCAGATAACAAGAAGAACAAGACATCGCTGAGATCTCTCAGAGTCTTTCTTATATAAATACAGTCATTCTATTCTTCTTGCAAAACAATATAATCTTTATGTTAAACGTGATATCTTTTTTTTTTCTCTCTGGGAAACGATGGAGCATAAAGTTGACGATAACTTCATCAGGGGGAGAGAGGGAGCCCTCCCCCCCCCCTATTATTAAAATATTATCTTTAACTTTATTATGATCAAACATAGGAGCTTACGAGTGGCAAATGGGAAACTTACCCCCCCCCCCCCTTTTTTTTTTTTTTTTTGCAAAAATTCAAATTATTATTTTTTTTTCCTCACCGCAATTGACTGAGAAACAACATTAAATATTAGAAGAGGCTTATAGTACGCTTCCATCTTTTTTTATCAGCAAAAATAATTTTTAAATAGAATACAGGTAGTGGGTCAAGCATCTCGCGTATTCCAAACATCCCTAGCATTGCATTTTTCTGAGAGGGAAGCTAGTATATTAAAAGTGTTATAGTGGAAGAAGCCAGAAAAGTTAATCGCTTTTATAAGGATAAAAAAAACCATGAATATATAGATTAATTTTACAGAAAGCATTCTTTAAAACGGACTTTTATATTTTAAATAGGTAGCTTTATACTTTTTTGTATTGAAAGCTACCTAAAAGCTGGTAACAGCTTTCGAACAATAGGATAATAGGAAACATTTGAAAGGGCGGCATGTCGCCTACATTGGACAGCCCTGTTTTAGATCATTACAAAAAAAGTACAATATAAGGGAAAATATTATCTTTAACTTTAGTATCAACAAGCATAGGAGCTTACGAATGGCAAATGGAAAGCTTACCTTTTTTTTTTTTTGGGGGGGGGGGGGGGGATTGCAAAAACTTTTTTTTTTTTTTTTTCCACCGCAATTGGCTGAGAAACATTAAATATTAGAAAAGGATTATAGTATGCTTTCATCTTTTTTATCAGCAAAAATATTTTTTTTTTAAATAATACAGGTAGTGAGTCAAGCATCTCGTATGCCAAATATCTCTAGTTTCCCCTACTAATAAAAATAATTAAAAAGAAAGACTATTTTTATTTTTATTTCTGCTTTTGGATAATATTCCGTTACAACTTTCTAAGCTAATAAAATTTGTTTTGTTTTTATGAACTGATAAAATGCCGTTGCACACGACTTATGAACTTCTTTCTTATATTTTTATTCTTTGTTTCCTTTTATTTCTAATATTATAAAAGGGAAAAAAAACTGTATCGGCGCTAAGTGATTTGCTTGGAGATGTTCTACGGCGATATCTGAATCATCTATACAGCGTTATCGGGAAGTGTTTTTCGATACGTTCTTACATAAAAACAAATCGTTAACCCAAATATAAAATCCGTCATCGCGACGATTACATAGGCTCGTCCTATCGGAATTGCTCAAACAAATTATTAACAAAAGAGTCCAAGTTTTTAACCGTTTGGTGCGCGTGATATTTATATTAAAAAAGAATACTGCCATACGCGCGTGCCCATTGGTCATTCGCTAGTGATATCAGTCCAGAAATGATGTGAAAGGTCAGTTTATTTGAATTAAACATATCGAAACATGAAATAGGCCTTAAGAGCTTACTTCAGGCACGCGACGACATTTGCAAGCTAAACCAATGGCAGCATTTTTACAAATTTCATCTTTACAAATTTCATGTTTGCATTTCAATACTTGATAAAAAACGGAAGATTTTACCCGGGCAAGCACCACCCAATGCAGTGGGTCAAAACATCTCGCAATTGCCCTTAAAAAAAAAAAAAAAAAAAAGTATAAAAACCGCTTAAATGATCCGTTGATTTTGAAAGTGCGGTAAAACTATTAAAAAAAAAAATTAGTTAAAGCTAAATCTTTTTACAAATAAACATAAAATGTATGTTTTTAAGCCATATCTTTTAATCTATATATATATAAATGAAAGTCCAGACTGGGGAAAACATCAACGCATCACAGCCCAAACTACTGAACCTACAAACACGAAAATTAGGGGGGGGGGGGGGGGGGGAGATACTAGACGCACTAAGAAAGGATTTTTTAACCCTCGACCCATGTGAAGGTCAAAAAAAGTTGCAAACTTAAAAAAAAATTCCTTAAAAATCGGGTATTATAGTTAATGTGACAAATGATAACATATTTCAATGTATTTGTCTATGCTAATCGAATGGTACCAAGCACATTCTTCTAAGTCGAATAGTGTGTGAGATATTGCATATTTTTGTAACTATTATCGTAAATCGTTCTACATATGCTTACATATAAAATTAGGGGGGGGGGGGGGTTCTATAATCAGTTGAACCCATGAAACATGTCTTAATCTGCAGAATGGATTTCAATGGAACTTGCATTATTAATTTTCCAGGGATTGTTTTACTATATTGCATATTGTTATATCGTTCTTTAGCAAATCCTACTGCAAATGATGAAATAAACGAGTTAGTCTTCAATTAGAAAATATAACAACGCATTGGCGTTCGTTTCGTTTTACAATATTGAGGAAGGTCAATCAAGGTAAAGGATAATCTATATATTTAAAACGAAAAGCGCATTCTGTCAAATCCACATGAAAATGGTCTCTTTGCGCAAGCGTCAACGTTTTTTTTTTTTTTCTAAGGCTTCTCCCCTCAGAAACGAGAAACCTGATTGATTAACCCAACTCTCACCTGTTTAGCCTAGGGGGATTGAAAAGGATTGATTGAAAACGTATGAAGCCGTACCATTGCATTGAAAGCATAGACCTTCTAATATATTTTTGCTCTGAGGTTGAAAGCTAAAGCTTTTTTTTTTTAAAGAATTTATGTTTTCAGAACTAAATATGTATATATTTTCGCAAAATTTTAAAGAAGGCTTGGATACAGTTATATTTATAACGGATTGAAATGTCGGAGAGTTCGGAAGATGAGAACTTTTTTTTTTATTATTGCTATGTTAAAGGAGCCGACGCGAAAACAAACAAAAGAGCGAGAAGAAAACATTTCTTTTTCAACTAGATAACAATATTTTTTTTTTCACGAAGTTTTTGACACGGGCTGTAAAACCGTTTTATTTATCACCCATAAAGATTTCAAAGAGTTCGGAGAAAAGAACTTTTTATTCTAAAACTATGAAACAACCCTGGGTAAAAAAAAAAAAACAAGAAAATGCGAGCGCTTTTATCACTCAATATCCATATTTTTTCGCGAATTTTTCATCTTAAAATATAATTTCATACAAAATCTGGTTAAAGATATTAAATAACAAGAACTTGATGTATTTTTTTTTAAATTTATTGTCATGGGTCCGGGCAACGCCGGGCGGGGGGTCAGCTAGTATTGCTTTAAAACACAAGATCAAATTCACGGGTATGGCCGACCAGCGTAGCGGGCAAAGACTGCTAAGTATCAGTATAAATTTGTTACTAATGGATTTATTGGGTCAACGCTATTTCAAATACGTTGATTTTGAATTTATAGAATTATATATTTTTTTTATGTTGCATACTATTTACAGGTACAATCAGAATTTCATTGTGAATACTTTAGAAATCTTCACTATATCTAAATTTAGAAATATAATTATAGGCATACAACTTATTACTCAATTTCCCACTTTTTCCTATAAAATTAGAATTCATCTTATTTTATTATAACTTTTCCAAAGAGGAATGAACTATTGCGATAAAATAAATAAGAAAATATGAAATATTCGTTTTTGTTATTGTATAATTGTATTCCATTAAAAAAAAATAATCGTGTCAAAGCAAGAATAAGTACAAAATTTGGTGCGAAGGTACTCTATGCATGTAGTTTTGCACCTCGAAACCCGATTTTGGAATAGATTTTTCTTAATTTAATTTTTTATGCGATTTTTAGTGTTTTTTTCATGTTTTGCTGTGATTTTTCCACATTAGTAACAGGAATCCGGTTCCAATCAACAATCATTTAGCCCAATATAGTACATTTTGTCCTCTTTTCAATCAAGTTTATGCGAAATTCGTACAGCGATTTACGAATTTTTTTCTTCGACACTAAAAAAAATTGCCCGGAATGCTTGATTTATTCGGTAGTTGCTTCCGTTTCAGCCTCAGCTACGCTCATAATCGTCATCCACGCCCCTCTCTTTTTAGGTTGGAGACAGTTGATAATTCTTTACAGATAAAAAATCATGATTTTAAAAGGGAAGGGCGGATTATTAATTATCCTGAATTTTTTAAAATTAGATTTTTTATTTATTTATTTAATTTTTTATGCGTTTCTTAACCTTTTTTTCATGTTTTGCGGCGTTTTTTATTTCAAATGACGTCACAAATCGCCCACTAGAAATCAAACACCGTTGGTGGGCAGTTATGATTGGTAGCTGATAGGATTGTAGGCACAGCTGGAAGTCAACCGGACAATTGTGATTGACAGAGCTGACTGCAATTCGAATAGAGAGTTGTGAATTTTTCGCGATATGTTTTATGAGTTTTTTCATGTACGTGACGTCATTTATGTATTTGATTTCAGAAATTGGCAACAATAACTTATTTTTCCTTGATATACAAAAACAGTAAGTCATTTTGTTTCTGTTTCAAAAGTTGATGATAAATCCTATTTTTTTAACGTCGTTTTTTTAATTATTTGTGTGTGTGTATGTGGGGGGGGGGGGGTTCCGGTTGTAATTTAAATATCGCGTTAATGTTTTGATCGAAACTCCCTCTTTTCCCCCTGCCTCTAAAATCAGAACTTTTAGTCCGATTCAAACGAAATCTTTTCTCCGGTCCCCCAGGTACTAGATAAACTTCGGTATCATTTTATCAGCCCTTGGTTACCACTACAGTAAAATCCCGTTACAACGAACTTCACGGGACCGCAAATTTTATTCGTTGTAACGGGAATTTCGTTGTAACGGAATTCAATAGAAAATTAAACATTTCAATTCAGATCCTCATATCATAGTTAATTATAAAAATATAGTAGTATAATACAAATTAGTAGATAATTAATTATTAAAAATAGTAATAAAAATTAGTAGTACCTTCTAATAACGTAAAGTTAGTATAATACAATGTATAATATTTTTTATAGAACTGAAAAATTGACTTACCACCATTTCAATGATCTTCAAATTGTACAAGAAAAAATTTAATGCAGAAAATCAGTGATTTTTTTTTGTACAAGGGAGTTTGAAGCTGCGGACAATACAAAATTATGTACATGATTAATATTAGAAAAAATGTTATCTGGTACACTGCTCTGTAAAGAAATAAAATTGCGCACTCTTTCTAAGCTTTCTAAGGCTTCAGCAGATGTAACTTTTGAAACCTCATTTTCTTCATCTTCAGAACTTTCTTCATCATTTTCTAAAATGCGATCATCAACAATAGACTGCACAATATCTGTCTCTGTTAATGAATAACAAGTTGCAGCATTGTCATCTGCAGTTAAAAAATCTTTAAAGCTTATGCTTTGAGACACACCAGATTTTTCTTTTACTAAGTTCCAAGTGGATTCGATCTCATATTCGACTGTCTGCTCCTCATCATGTACTACATCGCTAGATCCTTGAGCCGTCGATTCTTTATTTAAATCCTGGTCAATCTGCGCGTGTTTCCAACAGTGGGCTATTGTTTTCTGGCTTATATCATCCCACGATCCACAGATCATATCAATTGCCTCTTTCATGTTGCACTTTCTGTTTACGTTATTTTGCAGATCACAGAGAATGCGTTTTAATAACATAGTTTTGTATCGTGATTTTACGGCTCTGATAATGCCTTGGTCAAGAGGCTGAAGTATTGCAGTACAGTTAGGCGGGAAATACTCTACACGAATGTGATTCAATATAGGAGGATCATTGTGTGCTGTGCAGTTGTCTATGAGTAGAAGAATTTTACGTTTTTGTTTTTGCATATCTTTATCAAAATTTATCAGCCATTCATTAAAGAATCCTTGCGTCATCCATGATTTTTTGTTGGCTTTGTAGATGCATGGTAAGGACTTAAAATGTTTGAAACAACGGGGTTTTTCAGATTTGCCGATTATGAGTACTTTTCGTTTTTCTGTTCCTGATTTGTTGCAGCAAAATAGGGCTGTAATCCTTTGTTTGGAAAGCTTTCCTCCAATACACTTGTCTCCTTTTAACGCTAAAGTCTTCCTTGGTTCTAACTGAAAAAATATTCCGGCTTCATCGGCATTAAAAACATCGTTAGGACTATACGTCTTGATTATTTTTTGTATTTCACCTTTACGCCATTCGTTTACAAATTCAACTGGGACGTCTTTTGCTTCTCCTGAAATGCATTTTGCCACTATACCGTATCTTTCTCGGAATCGATTCAACCATCCGACACTGGCTTGAAAATTTTCAATGTTTAGCATTCTTGCAAATTCCAAACCTTTTTCTCTAATTAAAGGGCCACTTAGAGGGATGTTTCTAGAACGAACATCCATAAACCATTTGTAAACAGCACTATCCACATCTTGAAACTGGGCATTTCGAATTCGTTTTCTGCTTGGATCAAAGACTTTAACTTGAATTTTTTTTCAAAATGCTTTCTTTATCTTTTAGAAAAGTGGATAAAGTAGACGGCGAAATTCCATATTTGCTAGCAACATCAGATTTTTTCATTCCTTTCTCAACTTCAGAAATTATGGCTTTTTTTTCTTCCAAACTAAACTGTTTTCGCTTAACAGCCGCCATTTTATGACCTACTGGTAAGATGAAAATTTTCAAACTGATTTCGAGCTTTGGAAATTCCTTTGCGAAAGTTATTCAGGTAGGGAGGAGAGGGAAGGGGGAATGTGCAATACTCATTTCACGTTTTGTTAAGTTTGCCTACATTGGTTACAGCTTACTTGGACTTCCAAGAAAAAGGGGTGGAGAAAAGGGGAGAGCGAACAAAGGAAACATTCCTTCTGCAGTGAAATGCCTATGCACACCGATTTTACAACAAAGCTCGGAGAAAAGCGATTGCTTTAGAGATAAGCTTGATTGTCCCTAAGACTAGGCATCGAAAACAAAAATTGTCAAGCGATAAAAATGTACAACTGAAAGTATTTGCCGTGTCATATTATTTCGTTCTAACGAGATTATAAAAAATTGAATATTTCGTTATACTGAGATTATGTTAACATTATTTGAATACATTTCAAAACGGGACTCGCTTGCATTTCGTTATAACGGGATTTTTCGTTGTAATGGAATTCGTTGTAACGGGATTTTACTGTATTTCTAAACATTAATCACCTGGGAGGAGTATTTTCTCGGATTCTATGGGCCCAATTTCAACGAGAATTAGTTCATTCAACTTAATACGAACTAATTAAGATACAGATTTGGCGCAATCTGGCGGTAGAAAATGGAACTAAAAGATTTTGCAGCGCGTGCGTAGCTCGCCTGCTATACGGTGTCGTAGGCAGCAAAGACACTTGCCGGAGTTTCGATCCGAGAGAGTTTTATTTAGAACAGAGTGCGCCCCTAGCGGTGGGAAGTGGGACTAAAAGATTTTGCATTTAAAATTGGTACGATTGAAACAAAGGGCCCGATTTCAACGAGAATTGATTAATTCATCTTAACATGGAATAATTAAGATATAGATAATCAATTAAGACATAGATTTGTTGCCCCCTAGCGGTGGAAGGTGGAACTAGAGGTTTATTTGGAACAGAATGCTCCATCTGGTGGTGAAAACTGGAACTAAAATATTTTGCAGCCACGTCTTCTGTACACAGTATCGTAGGTAGTGGGGACACAAGTCGGAAATTTGTTTAGAACAGAATGTATCCCCTGGCGGTGGAACTAAATTATTTTTCCTATGCGTGTGCCGAAAATGGCAATTTTTATTGAAACCGCAAAAGAAAGTTACCGATTTGATAATCCCAGACAACGAAATAATTTCATTTTCACTCATCCTCGAGTATTAAGAAGTCTGTACGTAGTTTATTTTTCTGATTCCGAAAATGCAAATTTTATGAAAATCCGACTGTAATATATATCTACAAAAACAACTTTTCAAAAGTAAAAAAAGCCAAGCAAAAAAAAAAAAAAAAAGTTGTGGCTAAAAAATGGTGTGATATCAAATTTCCAAGCTATTATATTACTTATTTAACTTTTTTCCATTAAATAAGTTATCATATATATAAGTCGAGTGCCTACGTATATGTTAATAGAAATCGTTTTCTCCTGTACTAAATACATCCTAACGAGTTTCTGAAAATTCAATTTTTTTCAAATTATGCATGATGGGCTTGGCGGCCATCTTTGCATATTATTCACAAAATTCTAAGCACCTAAATCCGTAGTTAAAATCCGAAGTTCAAAATTGTTATTTAAGCAAATATTTTAAGCGTTTCATTTATAGACTTGTATGCTCTGAAAATTGTGTCTTAAGATAATGATGACTTATCGTAAAGATTCACTTTATGATTTATTTTTTAGAGTAATTAATAATTTCAAACTAGTAAAAATCAATTTCTCAAAATATCAGTCTTATCTAATTTGTCCGTAGTTAAAATCTGAAGTTAGAAATTGTTATAAGCATATTACATTGCAAACATATTACGCTTTTACTTTAGAAATTTGGGTGCTTAGAAATATGGAAAGATGGCCGCCAAGCCCATCATGCATAATTTGAAAAAAATTGAATTTTCAGAAACTCGTTAGGATGTATTTAGTACAGGAGAAAACGATTTCTATTAACATATACGTAGGCACTCGACTTATATATATGATAACTTATTTAATGGAAAAAAGTTAAATAAGTAATATAATAGCTTGGAAATTTGATATCACACCATTTTTTAGCCACAACTTTTTTTTTTTTTTTTTCTTGGCTTTTTTTACTTTTGAAAAGTTGTTTTTGTAGATATCATTTCTTTTTTTTTAAATAGATTAAACATAATTTAAATAATCTAAACATGAGAAATAATTTAAAATTACATTTTACTTTCAGTCATTGTTTAAAGGGTCAACTAGAAATACCAGTAGATTTTTCAATTAAACTAATTACACTCTTAAAAACAACATACTAAATGTGGCTTGTTATAATACTTGTTATCCTCCGTTAAAAAATATCACTGACTTATCCATGAAATGAATAAAATTGGAATACGTACATAGCGTGTCAGCGCTGCATTTGAAATCAAACGTGTTATCACGCTCTTTTATTATTAGCACTATCTGGCTTCGCCCGATAGCGGGCCCCTAATTTACATCGGGGCCTCGAATCTTGTAAATCCTCAAATAAGATAAACCTCGAACCGAACGAACCTCCGACCTGGTTCCCCGCTGCCTTCGGCACCGGATAACCCCTTAATTTGCACATCGAATAGTATAAACCTCTAAGCAAAAGAACCTCCGACACGGGTCCCCGCTGTCTTCGGCACCGTATAGTAGTCGTGCTGCGCACGCTCAAGTTCCGTCTTCCACCACCAGGTAGCGCAATCTGCTCTATATAAACCTCGGGCACTGACATCGTTAAGGCTATAGATGTTGAGTCGAATGAGCTATACCCCATCGTGATCCAGCCCATAGAACCAGAGATAGGAAAGTGCCCCTGGTGGTGAAAAAAAACTAAAATCGGAAAGCTCTATCGATGTCGAGTCGAATGAGCCATACACCGTCGTGTTCCGACCCATAGAAACAGATATAGGAAAGCGCCCCCTGGTGGTGAAAGCTAATCGCGTTTGGGGGGCAAAGTGGGGAAATGAACACTGGAGATGCATAATAGGATTAAGCGGTCATAGACCTTTCCAACGATGTATCACATGAGGGGTGTCGGCAAAATTTAGAAAAGTACCCCCTTTGGTGGGGGGCGGGATAAATTGGGAGGATGGACCCCGAAGATACATAATATGAATAAGCGGTCACAGTCCTTTCGAACAATATATCACATGAGTAGTGTCGGGGGGGGCGCAAAATGTGGGGGTGACACCTGTGGTGCATAACATGAATAAGTGGTCACAGCCCTTTGTAACGATATGTAACATGACGGATATCGTTAAAATTTAGAAAACTGCCCCCCCCCTTCTGTAGGCAAAACGCGCTCCACCCCTCCCTGTAATTTTTGACGCGACTTTATTTTTAAAATTTATGTTATGTGTTATAAAATATCGTAACGTTTCAAACAGATAGCCTTATTATACTTCCTAATTTTGTTCACGCCCCTCCCTATCCCCTTCCGAAAATGTGACGCGCCATTCTTTTTTATAAATTTTTTATCATGTGTTATAAACTATCTTAAAGTTTAAAACAGATCGCATTGGAATTTAATATATTTGCTGAAATTACTATTATATATAGAATAATATATAAATAAACCCTCCTTTAGCTTGTAATTAAGATATATGAACAATTTTTAGAATTTCTGAAAGCTGATTTTTATTTATTTATTTATCTATTTATTTATTTTTTGTTTATTTATTTATTTATTTATTTATTTTATTTTTTATTTTTTTGCGTTGCCCTGTGCATGTTTGGAATTTCTTAGCAATTTCTTAGATTTACATTATTTTATTCAATTAAACATTGTACTGTTAATGGAAACTTCACTTCTAAAACAAAAATAACTTAACAACTGGATTTCATTAATTTATAGGAAAATGACGTGAAAGGTATTCCTGCGAACAAAATGCCTGTCCTTTTTTTTTTAGTTTTTTTTTTAGAAATAAATGAATCACATTTAATTCATTTCAAAAATTTTGTTTACGTTTGGAAAGAAATTTTAAATGCCGATAACTCTTAATGTATACATTTTAGAAAGTACATCTTCTCTCTAAAACTAATTTAATTTTAAAGATCTTTCTAAAAACGTAAATTATATATTTTTTAAAGCTAAACACTACGTCTGAATACTTTATTTTACAATATTATAAGAACACGCATTTTATCAGACAATTAAATGAGTGAAAAATTGACCTGGGCCAGGACTCGAACCTGGGACCTTATGCGTACCGTGCGGACGCTCTGCGACTGATCCACCCAGACCGATACCGCTGACCCGCAATTTTTCATACTTATTCATGTTGGAAACAGTCATCTGCCACAGTTTGCAGTCATATTTAATTGTCTGATAAAATGTGTGTTCTTATAATTATGAAGTTTTATTTAAAAAAAAATATCTTCAGAAGAAAATGGCTGACTTGCAGTTGAAATTTGATATGGTTATAACCTGTAACTGATTTGTGCTATTATAATACAGATGGTACATGGTCGTTGGCGGGTTTTATCTCTGTTTTGGCATAATTTTTTAATCGCCAAGTTAATTAACAGTTTTTTGCTAATTAAAGATAGAAAATAATTTTGTTTTACACTGGATCTTATAAAAGCACATAGATTACGTAATTACTTGTCCAAAAATGCAATCCTTTTTTTATTCTGCCCAATATTAAGGGCTGTAGGTTGTTTGAAAAAAAAAGTTTGACGAAGAAAAAAGTGATCATTTTAAGTAACTCGACGTTTTTTAAAAAAATCTATATATCTGTTTATAAATTACTTATGAAGATGAGTTTGGTCTTAAATTGAAGAAATTCTTCATTAGATTCTTCTAGTTTTTGTTTTTTTTCATTGCGACGCTTGGTTTATTTGATATTTGATATTTTAATATGGCACGTTTTGTCGATTTAACATTGCGAAGTCGCTTTCTGTAAGTAAGCATTAGCGGTCTTTAGTCCAGTTCTTGGCGTTGTTTGTGTGGCGATTTTTTTTTTTAGCTTTTCTTGGCAGAGCGACCGCCCTGCTTGATTTATATTTTTTTTGCGTTGCCCTGTGCATGTTTGGAATTTCTTAGAAATTTCTTAGATTTACATTATTTTATTCAATTAAACATTTTACTGTTACAATAAATTTAAATGAAAACTTCACTTCTAAAACAAAAATAATTTAACAACTGGATTTCATTAATTTATAGGAAAATAACGTGAAAGGTATTCCTGCGAACGAAATGCCTGTCCTTTACCGTGTTTTTTTATTTTTAGAAATAAATGATTCACCTTTAATTCATTTCAAAAATTTTGTTTACGTTTGGAAAGAAATTTTAAATGGCGATAACTCTTAATGTATACATTTTAGAAGGTACATCTTCCCTCAAAAACTAATTTATTTTTAAAAATCTTTCTAAAAACGTAAATTATATATTTAAAATAATTTTTAAAGCATAAACACTACGTCTGATTACTTTATTTTACAATATTATAAGAACACGCATTTTATCAGACAATTAAGTACACTCAACAAACATGAGTGAAAAATTGACCTGGGCCTGGACTCGAACCTGGGACCTTATGCGTACCATGCCGACGCTCTGCGACTGAGCTACCCAGATCCATATCCATGACCGGCAATTACTCATACTTATTCATGTTAAACAATCATCTGCCACAGTTTGCAGTCATATTTAATTGTTTGATAAAATGTGTGTTCTTATAATTGTGAAGTTTTATTTAAAAAAAATATATATCTTCAGAAGAAAATGGCTGACTTGCAGATGAAATTTGATGTAGTTATAACCTGTAACTGATTTGTGCTATTATAATACAGATGGTACTTGGTCGTTGGCGGGTTTTATCTCTGTTTTGGCATAATTTTTTAATCGCCAAGTTAATTAACAGTTTTTTGCTAATTATGGATAGAAAATAATATTTTTTTACACTGGATTTTATAAAAGCACATAGATTACGTAATTACTTGTCCAAAAATGCAATCCTTTTTTTATTCTGCCCAATATTAAGGTCTGTAGGTTGTTTGAAAAAAAAAGTTTGACGAAGAAAATAGTGATCATTTTAAGTAACTCGACGTTTTTAAAAAAAAGCTATATCTCTGTTTATAAATCACTTATGAATATGAGTTTGGTCTTAAATTGAAGAAATTCTTCCTTAGATTCTTCTAGTTTTCGATTTTTTTTTCTACGACGCTTGGTTTGTTTGATATCTGATATTTTAATCTGGCATGTTTTGTCGATTTAACATTGCGAAGTTGCTTTCTGTATATAAGCATTAGCGGTCTTTATTCCAGTTCTTGGCGTTGTTTGTGTGGCGTTTTTTTTTAAAGCTTGGCTTGGCAGAGCGACCGCCCTGCTTGATATTTTTAATTTTGACCCAAAACTGACCCGCTTTGAATCAAATGATCGAGACATCTGAGAAGGGGTCCAGTCCAATTTGTCAGAGGGGGGGGGGGGTGTCCGTCTCTCTAATGTCCAAAAGACAAAGAGTTACCAGAGGAAGGGTTTCATGCAGCGATTTTTAGAGTGATTTCGTGTTTCGTATTATTTTTTGACGGGACCGGGCAACGCCGGGCGGATTAGCTAGTATTATATAAAATCGCTAAAATATTAAAAAGTGTAAATATTCTGCCAAAAATTAACCACCATGAACCGAAAGAATATTGTTTACTATAGAATGGCTATGTTAAATTATTGCTTTTTACATCTATCTTTTCATTTGCGTATACTTGATTTTATGTAATTTAACAGAGCTTATGAAAGTAAATAAAAAAAATAAATAAAATAGTGAATTTTTTAACTAAATTTACTTCTTAGAAATTTCAGCAAATTTATTCTAATTTTATAGACCAATTATAAATTGAATGTTGAGAAAAATTACTTATAATTTGAAAATAAAATGTCAAGTTTGAATGGAATATAATCTTATAACAAAATATAATGCATTCGAAATATAAATAAAGTATTTGATTGGAATATAATATTATAACCGAGTATAATATAGTTTGAAATAAATAAATTTTCAAAAATCAAATTAAATATCTATCTTTTTCTAAATGAAAAATGTCATATTAGTAAAGTAAAAACAGCAAATTTTAAAGCATGCAAAGTTATTGAATTTACAAACTAAATAGATATTCTAAAATTTAATAAACACTCTTTACAAAATAAATATTTGGTGAGTTGGGATAAAATATATTTAAAATATTATACACCCAGTGGAGTTTAAATTAATCACCTAAAAGACAGACTGATTTACACACATACACATACACATAGAGAAGGGGGGGGGGTAAGGTGAAAAGGGCAAAAGGGAAAAAACTGTAAATTTATAATGATTTGACTTTTAATATCAAATATAGATTCAATTTCAGTTCAAAGCACTTTATTATAGTTCGAGCGCTTATTGTTAGTTCGAGCACATTTGTCAGAGTTCAGTTATACAATTAAACTATCCAAGAGTTTTATATATTTATTACATTATTGGGAATGATTTTTTTAATTTTTATATACTCATTTTCAATATAAGTATTTACTGAATAGAGACATTAAACGTTAAACAGTATGAAGTCATATTATCAGATTAAACGAATGAAAATATTGTATTTCCTAAATAACATTATTTTCGTAAATTAAACCTGTGAAACTTTAAAAGTCTAAAGTTTATGAATTTAATTTAGTAATAAAATACCAATAAGAGACTTTAATTTTTAGTAAAGGGCTTTTGTTAATATAAGATCGATGAAAATATACTTTTAAAAAAGTTAACGATATTGAAATTCAATTTCAAAATGAAATTAGGTGGTTTGTTGTAACTGCTAATTATCTACGCGAGGGATATTTCTTGAGCCGTGGCCTTGCCGCCTTCTTGTTAGCTTTTTCTTCTTACCATGTAAGTAGATAATAAATAAGAGTTCTACGCCAGCTGCACGGCTGCACCGGAAGTTGAAGGTGAAGTTCAAGGTCACCGGATGTAGCAGGTGGGGATAACAGGCATGTTGAGACAGGAAGTGAACAGGAAGTGTAGATAGGAAGTTTAACAGGAAATGTGACAGGAAGTGAATGCGATAAGGGAGAGAGGGGGAGGGCTTATTTTTGTGGGGGGCTTAATTTTTTTTGTTGGTTTTAATCCTTCTAGTCGAGTTGTAGGAATCCTGCTATCAGAATGAATTTAGTTTGAAAGTAATATTAGCAAAATATTCGATTTTTTTTTCTCACCTGAAATAAAAATTTTATTTGCTAACTAACACCTAATATAAAAATGGAAATCTTTCTGACTTTGTTTTACTTTATAAAAGTTTAACGTGAAATTTATATTAGGACTGGAAACGCGACAGGAAATAAGATCGGAAACGGGATTAGACATGTTTATTTATTTATTTATTTTCCAAAAAGGGTTTTCAGGAAGCAGTAAACATGTTTTGGGAACATGTTTGGGAGCGTGTTGCAACAGGACGGGTAGTTTAAAAGACCGGAAGTGATTAAGATGAGAGAGATAAAGAAGGTGCATGATTAGACATATAGATTTTGTTCTTTGTAGAGGGTGAAATTTTATTTTTTTTTTATTTAAAGTGTTTTCATTTTTTTTAATTTAATTTATTTAAAGCGATTCAAATTATTTATTTATTTATTTATTTTTTATTTTTTTTTTTTTTTGTAGTGGTTTACGTATTATTTTAATTTTTAGTGACATTAGAACCTGCAATTTTCTGTATCACACATGTCTTATCTTAGGTTACCAAGGACGTGTGTGTGTGTTGTTATCTCTTTAAATGCGAGAGATGGGGACTTCAGACCTGCGTTGAGATATCTTTATCATAGTTTTAATGAACTGCAGGAAATTGTCTTTAGCTATTGAGTAATTCGCGAGTTTTGGTTTAATATGAATGCTATTACATCTGTTTGTTTAATTTACAAGCACATTTCTCTTACAACATTCTGTCAACAGATCATTTCCATATTCGAAATAATAATTTAGAAGGAAAATTTTTATATGAAAATACTATGAAATGTCATTTATAGAGATTGACAAAAATAACATGCTTGATTCTTTCTTGTATTAACGTTATAATCATTTATTTTAGAAATATAGGTTTATAGTTTTGTTACGAAAAATAACGTGTTTACATATTTTAAAAACGAAAGCAAAGTGATTTTTACAAATGTAACTATAAGCTATACACCCACGCATTTGTGTTATTGAATTAAATTACAATGCTTAATATTGTATTCACTGTACTATTTTCCTGCAAAAGCCGTTTCACAAACTTGTGTACTGAAATTAATGTGGCATTTTTAGGGAAAAAATTAATTCAAGTCTTTGTGACTAATCTTTCAAAGGAAAAAAAGATTTGTCATACTTTCTCTTACATTATATCTTCCATTTTTAAGTTTACAAATTTGTGGAGTAACTTAAATAATCGTTTTTATGCTAATTAAACAATATATTTTTTAATTATATGTTTGTTTTTTTAATTAACTTGTAATAGCTTCTTTTTTTTTCTTTTTTTTTTTCTTAAAAGGGTACTGTAGAATAACTTATGTCACAAATACTACATCCTTCTTTAGTTAAATATGTTTCACTTAAGACATGACAAAGTCTCTTAGAAACATTTCATTTTGGAGTTAAGTGATTAAACAAGAAAAATATTATTTATAAAAACACAACACATAAGACTAGCGGCTGAGTGGTTCTACTCTCAAAGCTGATAGATGGAAGGTGTTAGGTTTAAACCTCTCTCACGGTCGTCGACCTAACCGTTCGAAGTTTTCTCCGAACCTTGTCAATATGGGTAAGAACACCTTAGAAAGACCTACATGGAGACACTTATCCCTAACGCAGATAATCAACCCTATATTTAACCAACCAGTCACAACACGCAAGACATAATCATTACATTCAGTTAAGAAGTGATTTGACGTGCAAAATTTGATTTATAAAAACATACAATATGATATATCACATTAAACATACAATTTGAACGATTTTTTCCCTTTCATATGAAAAAATTTTAACAAGAATTTAGTGACTATTTATCTTATTAAAGAGAGCGGTTATTTTGTTTAGAGTTATACGATTAAAATAAATTTTCAATAGATTTGACTTTATACAAGCAACATTTAAAAAAAGAGAATGGAATCTAGTGTTTATAAATTAACGTATTTCAATTTTACAAATACTTCACACACCCCTCTTTTTCCCCTATTTTGGTAGACTTTATACACATAAGACATAAAAGATGTTTTAGAATACATCATTTAGAAATTAAGCAACTTGATAAGTAAAATAATTATTTATAAAAGCAATAGATACGAAAGTAATAAATATTTCTACTTACAAATGTACGAACTTCTGATATGTAAGACGTTCTCAATTATTGTGCAAGAATTAAGTGGTGGTTGAGCTTATAACGTTATAGGATGAAATAATCACGTGACGTATTTTTAAACCAATAAAATATTAGTATTTTAAACCAATAAAATGTTAGTATTTTTACACGAGCGCCCTCTATCATTATATAAATTTCAATGAAATGAGTTCATAACATTATACTGTCCCTTCTCATCGGTGTAATAGGTTGCATTTTTCGTTTAAGTTAGTTTTTTTTTCATTTAAGCTATTATGGAATGAGTTATGAATTCTTATGTTGATGATCTAACCAACTTGAAGTGTCAACCCTCATCACCAGAATTAAATAATCAAGAGATGGATTCTACAATTTTATCCAAAGAAGGACCCGTTTCGAAGTATGGCGTGAAACCCACCTCATCAGGACTAAAGAAAGAGTTTGTGTGTTTTACTTGTAACAAAGATTTTTTCCGAAAGGATCATTTAAAACAACATTTGATGACCCATTCAGGAGAAAAACCTTTTGTGTGTGTCATCTGTCGAAAAGCTTTCTCTAGAAAAGCTCTTTTGAATCGCCATAAATTGTCTCATTTAAAAGAACCTACACAACATAAGTGTGGTGATTGCAACGAACTGTTTTCAAGAAAGTACGACTTATTGAAACATGAAAAGATTCACAAATCACCCAAACAATATAAGTGTATTAAATGCAATGAACTGTTTTCGAGAAAGTACGACTTATTGAAACATAAGAAGATCCATAAGCCCCGAAAGCAGTATAAATGCATCCAGTGTAGTGAAATATTTAATCGGAAATATGATTTATCACGTCATATAGACACCGCGCACAAAGTACTACCCAAAGTTGTCAAATCGACATCTTTAAAAGATTCGTTATATGAAAAAGTGAAGCATTTTAAAAGACAAAATGCTTTAAATGTATTTACTAAAACTGTAATAAATTCTAATGAGGAGAATGATCAAGATTTTCACACGTTTTTTAACAGTATTCGGTCGGACGTTTTGAATGAATTAAATTATCAGATAGAAGTAAAAAGGTCAATGAAATGGTATGCAACTGCAAAAGTTGTTGTAAGCCGCCAAACACCGGACGGTGATATAGATACTATCACCCCATATTTTCATTCAAGAACTGTACTAGAATTGACGAATCAAAACATACCTGTACATGTTGAGGATGCCTTTACGAAAATTATTAACTCTTTTGAGAAATTCACTCAACAAGGATCTAATTGGGCATTGCAACAAATATTAAATCTGGAACTGTCTACAGCTAAATATAGAATGGTTTAAAATGTGTGGACTAGTTTTGAAACATGTATATTCATGTTTTTGCTATTGTAGTTATTGAAAATGATAAATAAATAGTCTTTGACTAAAAAATCATAAGTTTTTTATTATTTTCATGGTAACTATTTTATATAAATTACTTATAACAGTTTGTCAATGCTACATAAACTACTGTTTAACATTTTGAATGTCTTAAACAAAATGGGAATGAATTTGTTGAAATTATGTAAAACATGATGAAATAAATGTGATGTATTTATTATATGTTACTTAAACTACAAGAGAATGATTGGAAATGTGTTATTTTAAATCTATGATACTTTTAATCACTAACAAGGTAAGACGTGACGTTATGAATCATCGATGGGTTTTCCTTTGAATATGTATTAATCTTACTTATTGATAAGAAAGTTGGAAAAATAGACTTAACACATTGTTAAAGGTTTTGGAAAAATGTATAGTTGGTTAAAAATTTTAGAAAATTTAACATAAAGTAACAAATTTTAGAAAATAAACGTTTCGATAAATAAAAAAATTACATTTTGGTAAACTTTACACTTAGACAATATTTTAAACTAAGGAAAAATTAGACTTAACGCATTGTTACAGTTTCTTTGAAAAATATCTAGTTGGTTATAAATTTTAGAAAATTCGACCTAACGAAATTAACACACTTAAAAATATCTAGGTTATACATTTTATAAAATAAGCAACAAATACACATTTCGATACATTGACAAAAGAAAATAATTAAGTTTAAGTAAACTTTACACTTAGACAATATTTCAAACTAAGAAAAATAATAAATTTACACTTATACAATATTTTAAACTAAGAAAAATAATAACTTTACACTTATACAATATTTTAAACTAAGGAAAATTAATAACTTTAAACATCAGACTTAACACATTGTTAAAGTTTTTTGAAAATAACACGACATTTTCAAAGCAGTGGAAATAGTATACCTGTAAAAAAATTCAACTTAGTGGAATTTAATATTGAAATTTTTTAACCGCACTCATTTAAAAAATAAAACTTTATAAAATATTCACTGTTTTTAAATAAGCAACTGTTAAACATTTTGAATGTCTTAGACAAAGTGTGAATAAATTTGTTGAAATTATATAAAACATGAAAAATTTCATAACTTTTAAAGGAAATTTTATTTTTGGTGAAATAAACTCGAGCTATTTATTGTATGTAACTTAAACTACTATAGAGAATCGATTGAAAATGTGTTACTTTGAAGCACTCACAAGATAAGACACGATGTTAGGAATTATAGATGTGTTTTTCCCCCACAATTGACGTCACTTGTAGCATATTTACTGATCAAGTCATAAAATCATAGTTCAGGGTATGTTTATGAGCACGGCGTTTAGTTGAGATTTAAGATATTTGAGAAATATAAACTACAACTTTGACTACTTTTTGAAATTTCCCCCTACATAAGGAAAAGGACATGGGAAAATAAAATGAAAAGTTGTATTTGAATGGAATCGAACCATTATCTTTTCACTTAACAGCTGAATGCGTTGACAATTACATCACAAAGGCACTGATAACAACTGGTTGAATATATTGGGTTTCTTTTTTAAGGTTAAATTCATTTAATATTCAAGTTATTTCTTAATGATACACTTAAAAACAATAAATTAAATTAGCATTCAAAAAACAAACGATCACATTATTGTGTAAAAAAATCAAATGTTTTGAAAGTCACGAGTTAAAATTGTGGAGGGTGCGATAACTTGGAAGTGCATTGCAGAAGGGGAGTTAAATTTTTGAAGAAGTTTAATCTTAGAAGACTAGAGTAAAATTTGAAATGACTTAGAATTTAATTAGAATTTAGATGTGAACCTTTTAAAATGAAATAATAGTTTTTTTGTATCGCCCTCTATCGGTGGGTAATTGAATTAAGAGATAATTAAAAGTTTTAACTTGGATTCGAACCCACAACAAAAATTATTTTACGGTTTGATAATTTAGGGTAGGTATAACTAAGAAAACCATGATATTATAGTATTTAGAGATGTTTTAAGATATTCGATAAAGGAAATCATCTAAATTTTCAATTTAATTGAATGGTTTACTGCTTAAAGTACTACAAAATGAATAGAACCCGATACATAGTTTTTTTAAATTAATTATATTTTTCGAAAGGTAAAATTGACTTATTGATAAACTTAGGATTTATGTTTAAAGTGAATAAATTTGATATGTTAGGTTTACTTAATAACAGAGGGTTGAATAAGTTATTTTTTTTAAATTAAAATTTCATAAAAATAAAGTTTACTAAAAGTTTTTAATGTTAAAAAAATTGTAAGTTACGTTAAAAAAGTTAACAAAAATATAGTTTAAAAAAATTAAAAGTTTACAAAAAGTTTAAAATTCTTTAAATTAATTAAAATTAACTTTTTAATTTTAACTATTGAGAGACTATAATTTAATTGTTAATCCTTGTAACCAACTGGTGCATATCAAATATCTGCACATGTGCAGAAAAAACATACACTTTTACACTAACGTGAGTTCGATTTTAAATTATTTGCTAATTTTTATACAACTCGTTTACCTTTCAGAAACAAAATAGAATTAAATACTTACCGAAAAACACGTCCACTTCTTGTGCTTTCTTTCACTAGACTAACCTATCTCTCTTAACTTTGTTAGGGGGCGCTGCAATCGACGTAGAGGCGCTACCAGTCTTCCGGTTTGTGACGTCATTTCCGGTTTGAGATAAGAATAAACTTTAAATACAAACTACACTCGCTCGGTCATTCTTCCTCCACTCTTACTTGATAGCAGTTGTTAGTTTCTTATATTGACGTGTTGAATGACGTCATCACGTGTTTGTCTAAACTTGTCCAGTCTTGTTTCTGTGCTGCACGTCTGTTTTGCTAACTCATCTCTTACTCGTCTAGACTTGTTTCGTCTGCTTTGATGATTCATCTTTTGCTTTAACTGTTTGGCCTTGCTGGTGTCAACCACCTCATGTGTTTTGTCATAGCTTGAATATACTTTACACCAATCACTTAAATATAAAAGTCTTGTCACAACTTACTTAAACTTTGATAAAAATATTAATTATTCATAAATTTTATCAAATTCTTATACATTTACTAAGTCACTTTCATTCAAAAATATGGTAAAGTCCGATTTTAAATCGAAGTCTAAGATAAATTCCCCAAATTTGTAACATTTTAACACTAATAATAAGTATCGTAAACACCCTGTACATACAAGTTTTGTAAACATAATATTACTTATAGCTAACTCGATCAGTCTCATGATAAATAATATAAGAAAAAGTTAGAATAGTTCACATATTTTTGTAATTAAAAAATGTATGCACAAACACACACACACAATATCTTACAAGGTTACAATACTCAACACACAGTTCACCATACTTAAAAAAATTTATAAATTTAAATTTAAATATTTGAAAAATACTGAAGTATTTTTATTTATAATTGTTCATTTATAAATAAAATATTTAAATTTAAATTTATAAATTTATCGTGAATCGTTTTTTTAAGTATGGTGAACTTTTAAGTATGGTTTAAAATATTGTATAAGTGTAAATTTATTATTTTTCTTAGTTTGAAATATTGTCTAAGTGTAAAGTTTACTTAAACTTAATTATTTTCTTTTGTCAATGTATCGAAATGTGTATTTGTTGCTTATTTTATAAAATGTATAACCTAGATATTTTTAAGTGTGTTAATTTCGTTAGGTCGAATTTTCTAAAATTTATAACCAACTAGATATTTTTCAAAGAAACTGTAACAATGCATTAAGTCTAATTTTTCCTTAGTTTAAAATATTGTCTAAGTGTAAAGTTTACCAAAATGTAATTTTTTTATTTATCGAAACGTTTATTTTCTAAAATTTGTTACTTTATGTTAAATTTTCTAAAATTTTTAACCAACTATACATTTTTCCAAAACCTTTAACAATGTGTTAAGTCTATTTTTCCAACTTTCTTATCAATAAGTAAGATTAATACATATTCAAAGGAAAACCCATCGATGATTCATAACGTCACGTCTTACCTTGTTAGTGATTAAAAGTATCATAGATTTAAAATAACACATTTCCAATCATTCTCTTGTAGTTTAAGTAACATATAATAAATACATCACATTTATTTCATCATGTTTTACATAATTTCAACAAATTCATTCCCATTTTGTTTAAGACATTCAAAATGTTAAACAGTAGTTTATGTAGCATTGACAAACTGTTATAAGTAATTTATATAAAATAGTTACCATGAAAATAATAAAAAACTTATGATTTTTTAGTCAAAGACTATTTATTTATCATTTTCAATAACTACAATAGCAAAAACATGAATATACATGTTTCAAAACTAGTCCACACATTTTAAACCATTCTATATTTAGCTGTAGACAGTTCCAGATTTAATATTTGTTGCAATGCCCAATTAGATCCTTGTTGAGTGAATTTCTCAAAAGAGTTAATAATTTTCGTAAAGGCATCCTCAACATGTACAGGTATGTTTTGATTCGTCAATTCCAGTACAGTTCTTGAATGAAAATATGGGGTGATAGTATCTATATCACCGTCCGGTGTTTGGCGGCTTACAACAACTTTTGCAGTTGCATACCATTTCATTGACCTTTTTACTTCTATC
Source organism: Maratus michaelseni (assembly GCA_963931845.1). Taxonomy (NCBI): domain Eukaryota; kingdom Metazoa; phylum Arthropoda; class Arachnida; order Araneae; family Salticidae; genus Maratus; species Maratus michaelseni. The sequence continues at coordinate 7,646,938 of OZ007594.1, read as the reverse complement.
TGATAATTTAATTCATTCAAAACGTCCGACCGAATACTGTTAAAAAACGTGTGAAAATCTTGATCATTCTCCTCATTAGAATTTATTACAGTTTTAGTAAATACATTTAAAGCATTTTGTCTTTTAAAATGCTTCACTTTTTCATATAACGAATCTTTTAAAGATGTCGATTTGACAACTTTGGGTAGTACTTTGTGCGCGGTGTCTATATGACGTGATAAATCATATTTCCGATTAAATATTTCACTACACTGGATGCATTTATACTGCTTTCGGGGCTTATGGATCTTCTTATGTTTCAATAAGTCGTACTTTCTCGAAAACAGTTCATTGCATTTAATACACTTATATTGTTTGGGTGATTTGTGAATCTTTTCATGTTTCAATAAGTCGTACTTTCTTGAAAACAGTTCGTTGCAATCACCACACTTATGTTGTGTAGGTTCTTTTAAATGAGACAATTTATGGCGATTCAAAAGAGCTTTTCTAGAGAAAGCTTTTCGACAGATGACACACACAAAAGGTTTTTCTCCTGAATGAGTCATCAAATGTTGTTTTAAATGATCCTTTCGGAAAAAATCTTTGTTACAAGTAAAACACACAAACTCTTTCTTTAGTCCTGATGAGGTGGGTTTCACGCCATACTTCGAAACGGGTCCTTCTTTGGATAAAATTGTAGAATCCATCTCTTGATTATTTAATTCTGGTGATGAGGGTTGACACTTCAAGTTGGTTAGATCATCAACATAAGAATTCATAACTCATTCCATAATAGCTTAAATGAAAAAAAAACTAACTTAAACGAAAAATGCAACCTATTACACCGATGAGAAGGGACAGTATAATGTTATGAACTCATTTCATTGAAATTTATATAATGATAGAGGGCGCTCGTGTAAAAATACTAACATTTTATTGGTTTAAAATACTAATATTTTATTGGTTTAAAAATACGTCACGTGATTATTTCATCCTATAACGTTATAAGCTCAACCACCACTTAATTCTTGCACAATAATTGAGAACGTCTTACATATCAGAAGTTCGTACATTTGTAAGTAGAAATATTTATTACTTTCGTATCTATTGCTTTTATAAATAATTATTTTACTTATCAAGTTGCTTAATTTCTAAATGATGTATTCTAAAACATCTTTTATGTCTTATGTGTATAAAGTCTACCAAAATAGGGGAAAAAGAGGGGTGTGTGAAGTATTTGTAAAATTGAAATACGTTAATTTATAAACACTAGATTCCATTCTCTTTTTTTAAATGTTGCTTGTATAAAGTCAAATCTATTGAAAATTTATTTTAATCGTATAACTCTAAACAAAATAACCGCTCTCTTTAATAAGATAAATAGTCACTAAATTCTTGTTAAAATTTTTTCATATGAAAGGGAAAAAATCGTTCAAATTGTATGTTTAATGTGATATATCATATTGTATGTTTTTATAAATCAAATTTTGCACGTCAAATCACTTCTTAACTGAATGTAATGATTATGTCTTGCGTGTTGTGACTGGTTGGTTAAATATAGGGTTGATTATCTGCGTTAGGGATAAGTGTCTCCATGTAGGTCTTTCTAAGGTGTTCTTACCCATATTGACAAGGTTCGAAGAAAACTTCGAACGGTTAGGTCGACGACCGTGAGAGAGGTTTAAACCTAACACCTTCCATCTATCAGCTTTGAGAGTAGAACCACTCAGCCGCTAGTCTTATGTGTTGTGTTTTTATAAATAATATTTTTCTTGTTTAATCACTTAACTCCAAAATGAAATGTTTCTAAGAGACTTTGTCATGTCTTAAGTGAAACATATTTAACTAAAGAAGGATGTAGTATTTGTGACATAAGTTATTCTACAGTACCCTTTTAAGAAAAAAAAAAAGAAAAAAAAAGAAGCTATTACAAGTTAATTAAAAAAACAAACATATAATTAAAAAATATATTGTTTAATTAGCATAAAAACGATTATTTAAGTTACTCCACAAATTTGTAAACTTAAAAATGGAAGATATAATGTAAGAGAAAGTATGACAAATCTTTTTTTCCTTTGAAAGATTAGTCACAAAGACTTGAATTAATTTTTTCCCTAAAAATGCCACATTAATTTCAGTACACAAGTTTGTGAAACGGCTTTTGCAGGAAAATAGTACAGTGAATACAATATTAAGCATTGTAATTTAATTCAATAACACAAATGCGTGGGTGTATAGCTTATAGTTACATTTGTAAAAATCACTTTGCTTTCGTTTTTAAAATATGTAAACACGTTATTTTTCGTAACAAAACTATAAACCTATATTTCTAAAATAAATGATTATAACGTTAATACAAGAAAGAATCAAGCATGTTATTTTTGTCAATCTCTATAAATGACATTTCATAGTATTTTCATATAAAAATTTTCCTTCTAAATTATTATTTCGAATATGGAAATGATCTGTTGACAGAATGTTGTAAGAGAAATGTGCTTGTAAATTAAACAAACAGATGTAATAGCATTCATATTAAACCAAAACTCGCGAATTACTCAATAGCTAAAGACAATTTCCTGCAGTTCATTAAAACTATGATAAAGATATCTCAACGCAGGTCTGAAGTCCCCATCTCTCGCATTTAAAGAGATAACAACACACACACACGTCCTTGGTAACCTAAGATAAGACATGTGTGATACAGAAAATTGCAGGTTCTAATGTCACTAAAAATTAAAATAATACGTAAACCACTACAAAAAAAAAAAAAAATAAAAAATAAATAAATAAATAAATAATTTGAATCGCTTTAAATAAATTAAATTAAAAAAAATGAAAACACTTTAAATAAAAAAAAAAATAAAATTTCACCCTCTACAAAGAACAAAATCTATATGTCTAATCATGCACCTTCTTTATCTCTCTCATCTTAATCACTTCCGGTCTTTTAAACTACCCGTCCTGTTGCAACACGCTCCCAAACATGTTCCCAAAACATGTTTACTGCTTCCTGAAAACCCTTTTTGGAAAATAAATAAATAAATAAACATGTCTAATCCCGTTTCCGATCTTATTTCCTGTCGCGTTTCCAGTCCTAATATAAATTTCACGTTAAACTTTTATAAAGTAAAACAAAGTCAGAAAGATTTCCATTTTTATATTAGGTGTTAGTTAGCAAATAAAATTTTTATTTCAGGTGAGAAAAAAAAATCGAATATTTTGCTAATATTACTTTCAAACTAAATTCATTCTGATAGCAGGATTCCTACAACTCAACTCCACTCGACTAGAAGGATTAAAACCAACAAAAAAAATTAAGCCCCCCACAAAAATAAGCCCTCCCCCTCTCTCCCTTATCGCATTCACTTCCTGTCACATTTCCTGTTAAACTTCCTATCTACACTTCCTGTTCACTTCCTGTCTCAACATGCCTGTTATCCCCACCTGCTACATCCGGTGACCTTGAACTTCACCTTCAACTTCCGGTGCAGCCGTGCAGCTGGCGTAGAACTCTCTTTTATCATCTACTCATGTAGAATTATACTGAACTAGTGCTAATATAAAATGTTTAACTTCTTTCTTTATTAAACTTTTTTAGTAGTTTCAGTAACTACAGCTATACTTTCAGTCAATCCCCTTATTTTTTAATCTTTATATTCACTCATTTATATTTTAACCCTAATTTTAACTTTATATATATATATATACACTAAATTATTAATTTTAAATTATAATTTTATTAAATTCTTAAATGTTAAATCATTCTTTTATTCTATAGTAGTTTTAAACTACAGTTTTACCTTTCCCAATGACACAATGCGTAGTTGACAGCAACTAGGAAGCCCCTCAATGCTGCTCCACTGTTCAGCACTGTTCAGCGAGGGATATTGGCTGAGGAGAGTAGATTTGCCTTCCGTACGGGTCTTTCTAAGGGAACCTTGCCCTTATTTGCGTATAGGTTCGAAGAAAATCACGGAAAACTGCAAACGGTTAGGCCGACGACCGCAGCTTGGGTTCGAACCAAATGTCTCTTGTCTGCCAGCTTTCAGAACAGAACCTCTCCGCCACTTATGAAATTAGGAAAATGATGATTAACAAAATTAAGACTAAAATGAAATTAGGAAAAAATATATACTGAATAAAGGAGTTTTGTCTAATGTGGCCTGTGAACTTACGCTATTCTAAAATTATTGGAGTTGAGTTATTAAAATAAATTAATTAAAAATCGTCATTTTAATGGAATTTTATTTAATTCTATTTTTTTATTTATATTTTAAAATTAAATTAATGAATATGTTTTAAAATTTGAAGCTATTGAAGTTTAGCAATATATCTTTTATTAAATCAGCCAGAAAACTTTAGAAAATCAAAATTATTAAAATTAAATTATTTAAATAAATGATCGAAAAAAGTTTATTGTTGAATAAAATACTTTTTTTTTCCTTACTTGAACTACGAGTTTTATAAAATATAAAATTACCGAATTAATTAATAAAAACCTTTTATATTTTTAGTTAAGAAAACTTTTGCTAACTGACGTCTCAACTTAAAAAGAATAAGGTTCGATTTAAAAAACTAAATTAACGGGAAATGTTTTATATTTTAACAACTATGGCTAGTAAACTTAAAAAAAAAAAAAAAAAAAAAAAAAAAGTTATTGAAATTTTGCGATCAAGCTAATTTACTAAATCTTGTAATCATTTTTTAATAAAAAGGTTTCTACTTTATTTTATAAATATTTCTGTAGTTAAACTAGTGGATATTAAACATCTGAAGTTACTAAAGCTTAATTATTAAATCAAATTAATGTCCGACATTTATTTTTTGTAAAGATCTACTGTTAAATGAGGCAAATGAACAATAAAAAATTATTGATATTCGAGTATTTAATGAAATGATTAAAAAACTTTGACTGTAAATATATACATATATATAAATTCAGCTTGTAAACTTTGAAATTGCAAAAATATTTTATATTTTTGGTTAAAAGTATCTTGTTAAAAGAAATTCAGCAAAAGTTTGATTTAAAAACTGAAGCCTCAATTAATTTAACTGACCTCAATGATTAGGACATTGCTTTGCATTGTAATAAAAGTTTTTTTTTTTTTTTTTGTTTAAATGTGGCCGGTGAACATTTGTTATGTATAAAAGCGATATGAAGTATTGATATTTCGTTATCAATTTAATAAAATGGCCTAATTTTTTTAATAAAAGATTTTTATTTTTATTTTTTTTTTTTTTTTCATATTTTTTATATAGTTAAATTGATCCGATGTTTCTTCAGTTTATCTACAAATCAAACTAATACATAGATGCCGACTTGTATGCCTTTTTTCCCTAAGGACTTCTGTTAAAAGACGCGAATGAACTTTTAAAAAATTTGAAAATCATTTAATTAATTAAATGATTTTTTTTTTTTTTTTTTTTTTTTTTTTTTTTTTTTTTTAAGTAAAAAGCTTTTGTTAAAATAAACTTGTAAACGATTACAAAAAACAGAAATTCATAAACAGCTTTTATATTTTTAATGAAATTTTTTATTAAGTATAATGTGAAATTTTTTAAAACAAATTAACGATATCGAAAATTAAATTAAAATTAACGAAAAAAATTTAAGCATTTTTGTTAAATAGGGTTTATTTAAAGTCTAAAATTATTTAACAATTTTTTGAATTAAACTAATGAAAATTAAAAAATCTAAAGTATTAAAGTTTAATTATCAAATAAAATTAAAGAAAAAAAATATTTTATTCAGTCAACTTTTTTGTTTATTGAAGACCGTGAACTAAGTGGGGAAAAAAAAAATCAATTTTAATCATTGAAATATAATTATGTTGTGAAACGTTTTTTTAAATGAAAGATGAGATAGCAAACTTAAAAAAATATATAAAAATAATTAAGTTATTAAAAATCTGGATATAATATAATTTTTAAATATACATTTTATTATTATTGCATTATAAAAGTTTTTTGTTAATAATGTTAATAATAATAAAGTTAATAATAATTGTTTTATATTTCATTGTATTTACAAATTAAATTAATAAAAATATGTTAACAAAACTTTTCTTTTTATTATTTTATTTATTGCTGTGCGTGTGTGTGAAATGTGACCGACCGGTAAACAGTTCAGTAACAGTCAAAATATATTAAGAAAAATCTTCATTTTTTACAAAAAGTTTTATTAGTTACTAAAGTTTATTCGTTTAAATTTTAGTTAAAAATATACAGTCGAACCTCGTTAACATGAACCTCAAGGGGAATCAAAATTTTGTTCATGTTATAAGTATCAAATCTTTGTAATCGTTTTTATAGGGGACTATGAAAACAATTCATGTTAAAAGTAATTCACGTTAAGCATGTTCATGTTAACGAGGTTTGACTGTATATAAATTAAAAATATTTTTAATTAATCCGTGAACATTTACAAAAAATTTTAATAATTTAAGTTAAATTACCAAGAGAAATTAATGAAAAGTTCTTTTTCAGTAAAAGTCTTTCATTAAATGAAACCAAAGAATTTTGTTGTAAATCTCACATAATGTGTGCAAAGACAAAATAGATTTTTTATTTTATTTTATTTTTTCCCCCAAATACTTTCTGACTTGAAATGTAATATTATTAGTAACGAACGCTCACAAGGGGCAGTTAAAAAAAATTAAAGGATGAGATAGCATGTAATCATTAATTCCATTTTTCATCTGCTTAGAGAAAACGCAGACGGGGGAAAAAAGGGGGGAAGAGAAGATAATCTTTTCTTGAAGCAAACGATTAGCTGACACCCTCCCCTCAGGAGTTCCCCCCTCCAGGAGTTTGAACTTCTTGGGCAAACAAACAGAGAAGAAAGTAAACGGTGGAGGAAACTCTATGCCCCAATCATAGACGATCCTAATGAGCGGAACTAGAAGAGATCCTTTATCGCGTCTTTGGCGAAAGATATCTTGTTCTTTTATTATTTTTATTATTTTTGTTGTTTCACTTGAACCGGTAAGGATTCATTTCTATCTGAAAATGCTTATTTAATCAACTTTCAGTCAATTTATAAAATTATTAGTACGTATTATGTTGTTTGGTAAACTCTTAAAATGGCTGAGTTTTTTTTTTTTTTTTTAACGCCTAAAAGAACTAGAACATTACATTTATTTCTTTTATTTGCAATCTTCGTTACAATTTATAATCTTCGTGGTCATTTCTCTTTCAAATGTTGTAGAAATTTACAAATGTTTGAAAATTAGTAGTAGCCAAAAAAGTGACAGCTGAAATCTCTGATAAAGATAAACGGTTTTTTTAAAAATTCTTGTCAAAATTGGTATTTTGAACCGAATTTCTAGAAACAACAGCCAGACACGAAACATCGTCAACAGACCTCTAGCTTGTGACTCATAGGACGTTATATTTATCGAAAAAATGGAAAAAGCTATTAGATTCCAAATTACTTCAATAGTCTTTCCTAACAGAAAAAAAAGAAAAAGAGTCCGTGAATGTGTCTGAAAGTTTCGCATTGTTTAACAGGGAAAAATCCCATATTAACGTATGGGGAAATTTTAAACACAGTACGACTCATTGCCAATTATAATTATCAAAATTTTGTATTCACTATCAAAAATTTGAGATCAGAACGTATGTGTCACGTTTTCAAAAAAATATTTTCCTAAATTTTAACTAATTATAAAAAGACAATAAATTTTGAAAATTTTGTTACAAAATAATAATAATAAATAAATTAATTAATTAAAAGAATCCTTAAATTGTAAATAATTTTAAAGACCTTCATTTATTTATTTATTTATTTGTTTATTTATTTATTTATTTATTTATTTAATTTATATATATATATTTAATGTAGTACCTATGTACGAGGCATCCGCTTTCTTGTTCTGGAAACTCCCATTTTATGCAAATTAAACGTGCTTAGAATTTTTTTAAACATTGCAGATTTCTATTGATCTATTACTTTGTTCATTCAAATAATTAAAGTTGATTATTATGCATTCATTTTTCATTCAAAAATTGTACAAGTTACTTCAGGTGAAACAATTAAGAAAGTATTCTTTTCAAATCTTTAATACAAAGAAAAAGAAACTGTCTTATTGTTCGATTTTCTGTATATGGAACAGTAACTAAGGTTAATAAATAGCTTTTAATTTAAAAAGGGCGTATTTTACCCATTCTGGGGCATGAATAAAATATGCAGATGAGGCAGATTTTCACTTGACAAAATGAATAAATAAATAAATAAAGGGCGAGAGAGAGAGAGCAATTCAATATTTTTATAACTGATCGTACACTGGAAATAATGGCATAACAATTGATAATGTTAGTTATTATTTTGTTTATTTTTAATTGCAGTGTCATCATAGAGAGAAACAGACTATTTTTTCGCATATAAATATTCCCTTTTTTAATTATTAATTGTAAATTGTCTTTAAAACTGTAATATACATAAAGTATATATTTATTGATTTACTACTTTGAATCAAGGAAAAAAATGATAATAAATGCTTAAGTGATAATGGAAATTTCTCACAAAATCACGAAAATAAAATAGAATTTAATGAAATAATGCATTATTAATCATTTAAAAATGTATTAAAATTATTTTTTTAAAATTATTTAGATAATAATAATAATTAAACATCAACACCAATATTAATAATTTAGAATAACAATTGCCTTTTTTTTGTCTTAATTATTATTATTATTAAATAATAATTCAAATAGTTGAAATTATTTAAAATTACATCGTCGTCTTTTACTGTTTATATTTTTATTAAAAATAATCACAATTGCGTACATTTTTTTAGATTATCATCATTAAATAATAATTCAAATATGTGAAATGACTTCAAATTACATCGTCGCATTTTACTGTTCATACTTTTATGTAGAAATTTAATGAAGAAATACATTATTAGTCGTTAAAAATTTCATTAGTAAATGTTTTTAAAAATATTATTTATTTAATAATAATTAAACATCAACAATAATAATTGAGAATTAGTAACAATCAAAATTGCTTTTTTTGTTGTTGTTTATTATCATTAAATAATAATAATTCAAATATTTGAAATTATTTCAAATTCTATCGTCGTATTTTACTGTAAAAATGTTTATGTAGAAATTTAATGAAAATGCATTTTTAAACGATTAATGCATTATTAATCGTTTAAAGTTGTATATGTATATATTTAATTATTATTTAGATAATAATAACTAGGCATCAATATCAACAATAATAATTAACAAATTGCTTTTAATTTTTCAACATTAAATAAAAATAATTCAAATATCCGAAATATCAAATTACATCGTTGTCTTTTACTATTTATAATTTATTTATAAATTTAATGAAGAAATGCATTATTAAACGTTTAAAGTTGTATACATAGATATTAAAATATTATTTAGATAATAATTAGGCATCAATATCAACTATAATAATTAACAATAATCACAACTGCTTTTAATTTTTCTGATTATTAACATTAAATAATATCAATTCAATTTTTTTTTTAATTATTTTAAATTACTTCGTCGTTTTTTACTGTTTATATTTCATTAATTATTAGTTAATATTAAGAAACAGTTTGTACTAAAAAAATAGAGGTGCCTTGTGTTTATAATGTCTCCTGTAGTGTCCCCTTGTGTGGGCTTTGTTGTAACAATAATTCCAAGGAGGAAGTACTTCCCATCTGTCATCTTCCATCTTAGCAGTTCTTTTTTTTCGTCTCACCTCGCCAGATATCTCGCCAAAAAGTTTATCGAGCAACCCTGACGTTTCTTGTCTTGGGCGAAGTCGTGACTGCGCCATCTATTGCCAGAATTGTGCAAATTGGATTTTTCAGCAAAGGGAATGTACTGCAAAAAAAGTTATCTTAAGGGGCAATATTCGTGTACGCCAAACATGAGGCCAAATGGTTGCAACAAGCTAACTTAACTCTTCGAATTTCGAATGGGGCATCTGCTGTAGAACCCAACTATAGTTTCGACGAAGCGAGAAAATGAAATAAGTTTAACCTATTTATGAAATTATATAGAAAATTTAAGACAAGAAAATAAATTCCCTTTTTATATTAATAAAATAATTTTTAAAGCAATTTACTAGTTCAAGAGTGCACCATTTATACGTCTCTCACTTATGCAGTTGTATTTATTTATATAATTTAGTCATTTATTAAACATTTTCTAGATAGGGAAGACTTATTACTTTTGTATTAATTACTGTATTCCCATTGGGGGGGGGGGGGGGGAGGATCCCATATTTTCTAATGATTACATATTTCAACAGAAATAATTATTTGATTTAATTTTTACGTTTTTCCCTCCCTTAAAAATAATAATAAATAAAAAATTCTGAAATATACTTTTTTTTATATTATTCTAGTCCAAATTCTGAACTTAGATATGTGCTTTTCCATATTTTTTCTTAATAATTTTCCGTTATTGTTAGATGCAGTATATATATATTTAGTGATGATACATTTAGTCAGAAGATTATTTTTAGATCATTTTAATTTCTCATTAGATTATTCTTTATCATTATTATTTTCAAATAATCTTAATTAAAAAAATGTATTATTAGCAAAATCTTGTATTTATATAGTTTATTATTTATCCATTTATTTAAATATTTTTAAATGATTTTAATAATAATAATAATAAATAGACATATTAATTTATATTAAGTATACTTAATATAAATGTAATTTAGTAATATTACAATTTTATTATTATCGTCGCACCGTCATTATACATTAATAAACTGAAATTAATTTTAAATAAATTATACGTTTTTCTTATTCAAGCTTTTTAGTTCGAACCAGATTCATCAAAATAATATAGGTCAATATAAAAATAATAAGTGTACATTTTTCAGTACAAGCCAAAAAAAAAGTACCAAGTCTCCTGCTAATCCTAAATACCCTATTCAATCTTTCTCTACAGAAAAGCGAGCACCGATGGCTGAATGGTTATGATAACAGACAGGAAGTGGCTAAATGAACTAGTTGAGGGGTCTGTCCCCAGCGAGGTCAGCGCCTTTCGGGATTTTTTTTTTTTTTTTTTTTTTTTTAATTTTTTTAAAATTTCTTATTTATACTTAAAATTTCTTTTCAATTTTAAGATAACGTGTGTATATGTATTCTAATTTTTTTTCTCGTATTTTGCAACAGAAATTGTGCCTCTGCTTCTAATTTCTTTAACTAATGAATATATCTATTCCAGTCTATAAAAAATAAATAATAGTTATAACATTAATGATATTTTTTACCTAGGTGCCTACGATTTAGAAATATGCATTTAACTTTTCTAAATATAATGAAAAATACACCTTGTTAATTTAACGATTCTTTCTAATACAAATAAGAAAACAAAAACGCGAACATATCCCACTTTTTGATTGACTAGAATTGGCGACTTATCGCTAATAGATTTAATCCGAGTATCCGGGCGAGCGCGCCAATGAGTTCACCCTGTAATGCAACTTTGCTGTATCGCATATCCTTTGCCGAAAGCCGTTTTACATTATGTCTACGGAACTTTCACATCTTCTAGTGTATAGAATCTTTGGTAGCGCGGTCGTAAAAAGCGACCGGCATTCGGGAATACAGGCGCCAGTGAGATAGGCTGATCTTCAGCCTCGGGTGTGTAGTGTAGAGTCGCAGACGATGGCTACGATTGACCATCGCTTGATGCCGAATGTTTTGTAGTGACCGCTGTGGGACAGTGACCGTCATCATGGATGGAAGTGCAAAATTAGCAGAACAGTTAACCATAATCGTCGCTCTTTGCGTGTTTCTGATATCATGTGTTAAAGGTAAGAATTTGAACCTTATTACGCTGCTGCAGCATGTCTTGTTCTTGCTTGATTTCACGTGTTGAAAAACTTGGATTATTTTCAAACAACTCGAAAAATGTGTGCTTTATTGACGTCATAAGTTGCTATGGCAAATTGTTTTGGTAAATTGATAATAAAAATGGAATTATATGATTTTTTTAATTTTTATTTTTTCAAAAGAGGCCTTATCTGTGTCAGTTTATGAACGTTTTTCTATTACCACATCTCTCTTAATTTGTTGGCTCAGCTGTTTGTTGATTTATAACATTGATAGTAATACTAATGTTCCCTTTTTGTATATATTACCAAAATATTATTTTGTTTAAACAGTAATAGTTAAAATACTGTGATAAAAGTGAGCATAACATCAAGTGAACAAACATGCTTGCATTGATTTTCTGTGTTTTACCACTTTAAAATTATTAAAAATCTAAAAAAAAAAAAAAAAAAAAAAAAATATATTTTAAATTACTGGATGTGCCGTGAAATTTATATTTACAATTATTTTGAAATAATTACAAGTTGCAAAATATTGTTTGTTGTAAAGTAGATCTAAAAACTTCACTCCATATGTACTTTATATTTCCTAGTACTATGCGCCAAAATCATAAATGTTAAGAATACCTAAGAATAAATCGTTCTGATCAAAGCACAAACGAGTCTCGTGATGTTTCAAGGTTTACCAATTAATGTATATAGAGTATGTTTATCATCCATTTCAACTTTTTTTTTACGAAAAGGTGTGTTTGCCGACGCCGTTAATCCTCAGAATGTAAACACGCATCTGCAGTGCCTGTTAGTTTGCTGTTGAGATAAAAAAATCGTTATAACAATTTTTCAAGTTGATTTTTGAAAATGCAAGAGCATTAAAATATTAGTAGATTGTTTTACTTTTAGATACATTTGTGAGTTTAAAAGTTTTAATGTCTCTTAGAAAAAGCTGTGTTCTTTGCATATTTTACTAGTTGGTTTTACCAAACTCAATTATGGAACTTTTTTTTTAAAAAAAGCTGGATATGGACCTCTTTATATACTATTCAAAAATTTTGGTAGATTGAATAACAGTAATAAATAGTAGTATACTAAACATAATTTTATTGGTTTATATATTTGCACCGACAAATTAAAAAATAATTATAATTATCATTTTTCTACAATAATTATGTTTACTCATTGCCTTAAGAGATAAAAGCTTAACCATTGTTTGTTTATTTGTTTTGCAAGTATTTTGGTTAAAATATAATAAAGTTGTTTATAGTGACAATATCAACGGAAACTTCTGGTAATTTAATTTCCTGTTGACATTTATTTTGCATGCTATTTTTAGTTAAAATTTTCCGTAATCTTAGACATAATCAATTTTAAGTTGAAAGGAAAAATTTCCCTGTTAGACGTTATTCTTTTTTTTTTATTTATTAATGATTCTACTGGTATTTAATATGAGTGCAAGAATAAATTTATTCGAAAACAGTTTGTACTTTTAAAGCTTTTAATTTTAGTAGAATTCGCTGATTTTGTCTTTCTAAAAAATTTTTTATAATTTAAAAGTCACATGTTTTAAGACAAGTTAAAATTATACCTATAAACTATATTAAGAATATAAAATTAAAATACCTATTTTCAAATGTTTGTGATATTAGTGAATTATGATTTCTTTTTCTTTTTTTAATCATCTGTCCCAGTTCATTTAAATGGCCGTTTTTGAGTTTAAAATAATCTATTTGGTATATCAGTTGAGAAAGATATCTCGGGATAATGAAAAGACTCCGTTCAATTTTTCTATTATTATTTTTTTTTTTTATCTAAGTATTTCAGGGTCTGAATTTCTTTGCAATTTTGGGAAATAATTACTTTTACGTTAATAATATCAGAAAAGTTTACTGAAATCTAATCGTACAACAAAAGGCTAAAGAAGAATTTTGAAGACGTTTGGAAAATTTATTACAACAGGATTAACACAGACATAACATGCCCGTATTTTTTGTTTTTAATGTTTTTTCACGAATTATGCGTTTGGAAGTGTAGCCCCTTTTTTAATTTAAAGGGTAAAATATATGTTTGAAATAAGAGACTCGCCAACGGCGTACAGAGAATTTAAGTAAACTTTTGTTATTATTACTAGCTGGCTTAGCAACCCGATATATTGCATTGCATGATAGTGTTAGTTTTTTTTTTTTTTTTTTTTTTTTTGAGGGAAAATAAATTTTACTTTATTCTACATTAAAAAAGATTTATTACATTAATTTTATTAAATTTCTTGTGAGAAAAAAATATTCATATGTATTTACAATGTAAATTAACTTAAAATTACCCAATTTTGATGCAATTATAGTAGAATGCCTTTATAAGAAACTGGTGAATAGCAATCATAGACCTTACAATAAACAATAGATTATTTCTCTGAGATAGCGATACAATTTCATGGGTCGAGTGGACTTGAGACAAAAACTTGGATCTGTAGTGTGGGTTTGCAATGGTTTGCACAAAAACTTTTAATCTTACTTAGCTCTGTGAGCATGTTGAGGCTCCATGCTAAAAAACTCACATTGCATTCATTTACATTTTAAATAAATTCGGAAAATATTATATTTCATACGGACCCATAATATTGAAAATTTTATTTTTTTGGTAATTATTTTAATGGTATATGTGGAAGTAAGTCACATGAATATTCGTTACTACATTTTTAAAAAGAGAATGTAAACTAAAAAATATTAAATTGATTTATAGAAACAAACAAAACATACATTTCGGAAAGCAAACAGTATTTCATTATTCTATTTCCTTTTCTTTTTTCAAAAAATGAGGACATTTTGCTGCCATTATTACAGAAATGCAATTAAAAATTAGAAAAAAAATTAATACCCCGAAAAATAATTCAAATTTTAAAATTGTGAGAGCTTATAGGACATCCTCGGATTCATGCGGATAACGGGTGTTCATTTCATCGCGCTGCATTCCATATTCAAGGAGGGGAAGTTGTTAAATACAGTCAGATTTTAATAGGATAGATTATTTCTAAATGCTGAAACACAAATGAAGTCATAATAATAAATGTATAGACAATAATATTGTATATATAAATATTATATGTATAGACAAATAATACAAAATACAAATGATACTACATGCAAATAATAACAGAAATGATTGTTTTAGCAAAATAATACTCAATGAAAAGACATGTCTTATTCATAAAACGTGGTTAAGTAAAAAACTTCTATTCATCTTACATGGTTGTTTGTATGTTTTTACAGAACGTTAATGTAATACAGAGAGAAGCTAGTGTTTCTGTTTTGAATAATTTTTTTTTTTAATTGCCATCGTCTTTTCAATATAGATATAAATTGATAGGTAACTGATGATCGTCTTTTTCACGGTTTTTATGTAGTATTTATTGTGGTGGGAAAAAATAATAACACTGCGACACTAAAAAAAAAATAACATTGTGTTATCGGAAAATAATAGGACCGTGCACTAAAAAATGACACAGTTGGGCTAAATATATTTTACTATAATCTTTGATTTAAATTCTAAATACCGGTTTAACAATGAACTCCAATCATGTTTGCTGAGAACTTTTATTTCTATAGGAAAATCAAAAACAGAAAATTGTTTATTACAAATTAGGATACTGGATTTGATCTATCATGAAATTTTACTGAAACGAAGATAATAATTTCATACTCGATCTAAAAAGTTTTTTTATTTCCAAATATTTGGTGTGGCGTCGGCCTGATTCATTACCCGAGAAAACTTGTATTTCTACAGAAAAATCAAAAACAGAAAACTGTTTATTATAAATTAGGATACTGGATTTGAGGTATCATTAAATTTTACTGAAACGAAGTTAAAAATAATTTCATACTCGATCTGAAAAGTTTTTTCTTTCCAAATATTTCCTGTGGCATCGGCCTGATTCATTACCTGAAAACATAGCTAAAATGTCCTCGGAAATACCTGAGAAATCAAGGACGGGTCAATTTTTCCAGACGACAAAGTATGTCTGTCTGTCTTTTGTATTTGTTCATTATAGTCTTCCATGTCTCCACCTTATTCCCAGAAAAGACAGTGCCATCGCTGTGGCGACAGGTAAAAAATTGCAGACGGTAATATCAGCTACCTTATCTACCCACTTCCACCAGGTATCTCTAGGATCTTCCCTTTTAAAAAGCCCTCAGCTGAGGGGGAGACCCTCCCCCCCACCTCTTCACTCCAAAGAAACAAACTTTCCCAAAAACATCTCCAAGAAACCCCCGGTAAGATGCTTGTCGAATATCCGCAGGTAAGTCGATAAATTCTGAGGTTTATTCCTGCAAATGGTCATCGCAGGTAAAGGGTTTAGGTGAGGGGGGGGGGGGGGGTTGAAAGATCAACAGGCTATTGAGAAATCGGATAAGGCAGGGAGGGGGACGTCTTGAAGTATTCAGTGACGGCAAATCACCCTCTTGTAACCGCATAATAGTAATACGACACGGCTTTTCAACTCACTTGTCCGCGGACATAATTTTCATGCTCCGCCGAACCGAGTAGTTAGTTGGTTTTATAAGGTATGTGATAAGATAAGCTAATAGAGAGAGGATCTGGACACAAGAGGGTGGTCAAGGAAAAATCCCCTCGGATACTTCCACAGTCGTAAAATAATTTTCATCAATACTTGCATGAAAGTTTCAGCTATTGATCCCAAGGGTCGATCCAGGCAAAACTTGGGGCCAATTTAAGACCCCTTCACATGTAATAAAACAGGACCATTCACAAAAATCTATTTAATAAAATGGGTCTCTTCACAAAAAATCAATTTGATAAAATGGGATCCTTCACAAAATTCTTTATAATAAAACAGGCGCCTTCACGAAATTTCTTTTAATGAAATAGGTCCTTTCACAAAATTCTATTCCATAAAAACTTACTATTTATTAATTATTTATTATTTTGTGACTTTTGAAAGTGTAATTTGTAAAGAAACAAGTTAGAGAGGAAAACTTCAGCAAAAGAATTTTAAAAAGTTTTTGTTAATAATTGCTTGGTTCAAATTTGAGTCACTGAATTTCAACTTTCGTTACAAAATGTTATTTTTCCCAAAAATACAATCATTTTCATAAAAATAACCTTTACTTTTCACAAAATGGGCCCCAAGAAAAAAAAAAAAAAACGGCATCGACCCCTGGATTCAGACTTTATATAAACAAGACAATGCAATCGAGGGTCCTGAGCTGTATTCTTTTTCAGGGTTACCTTGCAAATTAATTTACACTCCCCCTCCCCCAAAATCCACCCAGTTATTTAAAAGCACCATCACGAAGTTTTAAAATTAAACTGGTAAATATTCAAAATCTTAAGCAAATTATTGATTTTTGCAGCAAAATTACTACTAAAGAAAACACAAGTTTCAATGAGTACGCGACATGAAAGAGTTAACCTCATGCGGTGGAAAATAAAAGAATGAGGGGGGGGGGCGACAAAAGAACGAGGATGGGAGAAATAGTTCCTACTCGAATCTGAGTTCGGGCCCCGTGGCTCACTTTTTAAGATGGTAGTCTCTAACATCTCTAAATCTTATTATCAACGTTCACTGGTCAAAGTGCCCTGAATACACAATCAACTAACCATCACAAATCCTGCAAAATTTATGTCAAAATTTATGTCTGAAAAAAAAATAGTAAATTTAATAAATATTGATAACCGAAGAGAGCCAAAATATCTAATTAATTACTAACATTCCAATAAAAATATATGAACTTACAATTTCCTTAAAATTACCTATTCCTTTTCAATAAATTATTTTGCCTGTTAATTTAATACAGGAAGTTAATTGGGATTGGCCTTGCCAATATCTGATTTTTTCTCCTTTTTTTGAATGAACACTAAAATTTCAAGTTTTTTGAACGGGGTTCGTTTCTTTCCGACCCCATTTCAAATGCTATTAAAGTTGGATAAAGATGAGATAATAAACGTAATAGTTGATAAAAGCCTATATCACGTTACTCATCTTCTGTTTTTAAACTGTTCCACTGCATTCATAGAAAAATGTCAGATAGTTAGGTATTCTCTGTTGATCAACAAAGATAACACCCATTCTGATAATAGTATATAAGGTTTTTATTTCGCAGAATCAAAAAATAAAATATTTTCACAGTATTTTCAATTAGCTAAACAAATACACATTTTCCCTTTCAATTTTCCAAAGAAAAATATATGTTATCGAAATTAATTACATTAGATGACGTTAATTTCCGGAGTTTCAGTCGTTTATACACAATTTTATATATTTTATTCTTGTTAACGGTTTTATGTGAAATTGTTGGGAAGATTTGGTTATTCATGTTTATAACATAAGCATGAAATAGATAACTGATCGATCTGTATACGTCAAAAAATAAAAAAGAAAACTTCCCAGTTAAACTGAGGGCATGGAGCTCACAGGCTATTCACACTAATTGTATATTATACACTTATTTCAAAGAATTTGAAATAAGCCCCTCGAAAAATAAAGAAATCGACAATATATTAAGGGGGGATCATCTCCCCGTTCCCCCACCCCCTTATAGTTAACAATTGAACCCGCAAACCTAATCAGGGAAGCCCTTTATTACAATGAACATATATACTAAATTTGAAGCAAATCGGATAATTCTGCATGAAAAACCCATTTATCTAAATTAAGGGGGATTACCCCCCCCCCCCCGTATCCCCTTTTATACTTAACCAATGAACCCCAAGACTAACCAGGGAAGCTCCTTACCACAATGAGCCTATATACAAAATTTGAAGAAAATCGGATAATTCTCCATGAAAAACACATTCATCTAAATTAAGGGGGGAGGATAAGCCCCCCCCCTTTACCCTCTTTATACTTAACCAAAGAACCCCCTAAACTAATCAGGAAAGCGCCTTATCACAATGAACCTATATACAAAATTTTAAGAAAATCGCATAATTCTGCATTTAAATCGCAGTTATCTAAATTAAGGGGGGGCAGGCCTCCGTTACCCCCTTTATACTTAAACAATGAATCCCCAAAACCAATCAGGAAAACGCTTTATCACCATTAACCTGTATACAAAATTTGAAGAAAATCGGATAATCCTGCATGAAAAACCCATTTATCTAAATTAAGGGGGGTTAGCCCCCCCTTTCCCCCTTTATACTTAACCAATGAACCCCCAAAACTCTTCAGAGAAGCGCATTATCACAATGAACCTTATATACAAAATTTGAAGAAAATCGAATAATTCTGCATAAAAACTCATTTATCTAAATTTGGGGGGGTTATCCCCCCTTTCCCCCTTTATACTTAACCAATGAACCCCCAAAACTATTGACAGAAGCGCATTATCAAAATGAACCTATATACAAAATTTGAAGAAAATGGGATAATTCTGCATGAAAAACCTATTTATCTAAATTATGGGGAGTTAGCCCCCCATTTCCCCCCTTTATGCTTAACCAGTGAACCTCCAAAACTAATCAGGGAAGCGCCTTATCACAAGGAACCTATAAACAAAATTTAAAGTAAAACGGTTAGTTCTATCAACAGTTATCGCGTTACGTACATACATACATACATACGTACGTACGTACGTACATACAGAACCGGCGGGCACATAAGCTCTCAGGCTTTGATAGCCTGTGAGCTAAAAAAGTATTTTTAATTTCAGAAACGTAATGAATGAAAAACTAGTTCTTAATGAAATTTATCCGAAGGATTGTTTTTAGAGTAAAATTATTAAAAAACGGGGGGGGGGGGGGGGGATTTCAAGTATTAAAAAATAAAAAAAAGATAATTTAACGGAAGAAAAAGAAACAAACAATCGAATATCTTGTTAAGAGAAAATGGATCATCCTTGCATGATCCTGGATCAATCAGTTTGGATCCTGAATGGATCATACTATGCAAGATAAAATCAAATCCAATTAGATTTGATTTTATCTTACATAGTAAGATTACTGTTTAAAAGAAGTCAGTTTGTAATAAATTCAACTTCAAATTAATTTACGATTGTCAATTTGGAAGAGTCACATTTCGATCTCTTAGTTTTATATGTACTTAAGAATAATTTACGGGGGAAAAAAAAACTGCAAATGTTTTATTGGTTTGATATTCAGATCTTTTATAAAATATCTTTAAATGCAAATTATTTAAGCTGAAAATTTAACAATATTCTGAAGGATAACAAAATTTCATTTATTTCTATTCATGGTTAATCTATAATATAATAATAAAATGAATTTATTAAAGAAATAAAAAGGGAAAAATAAAATATAATATTAAATACTATATTTTAAACTTTAAAGGATTAGATTTATTTTTATAATATTAAATATACGTATTAAAATGTATGTTGCTTTAATGAAGAAACAAATGCTTAAAAATGACTTTTTCAAAAAAATAAATAAATAAATAAATAAATAAATAATAAAATGTAATAATTAAGTAATGAATATATTTTATGGAACTGGAAACAATAAGTCTAAGGGTATATTGTAATACTAAAACAGTTTATTTTTACTAACTGGAAAAATTACGTTGTTACAGAGCCGCTCTGAAAATCAATTTGTTTTACTTTTTAAATTATCGTGGACTATTAATTATTCAGAGCATTTTAATTGATTTTTTTTGTGTGAAAATTTATTAGTTATTAAGTATTTAAGTTATGATTTATAAGTCATTTTTTAAAAAGCTTTTAAACGGATTTTTCATTAGCATAAAACTGAATTGCATTAATTTTTAAATTATCATTCGCGATTACACCTTTTTAAATTTTTTAATCAAATTTTTATTGGCAAAAATCGATTAGCATTTATTTTAAAACTGCAGATTTTTTTTTCTTTTTATAATTAAAAAAAATCAAATTGTTTTTTCATCAAAGAACATTTATTTGCATTAAATTTTAAATTATCGTTGATGATTAATTTTTTAATTGATTTTCCATTAGCTAAATTCTTTAAAATTAATATTTAAATTATCGAGACAATTTAATTTTTAATTTGTTTTTAGTAAACGAAACATGATTAGCATTAATTTATAAACTATAGTTGATTACTTAAAAAAAAACTTCTTAACAGATTTTTAATTAGCGAAAATTGATTAGCATTTTTAAATTTTCGTTGATGACAGGTTTCGTACGCTTTTACCACAATTTTTTAATAGAAAATTTCTAGTTAATATTTAAATAGCAGAAATTGTAGACGCCTCGTTTAAATGCAGGATTTGCATACTTTTCTGCATTTAAATTAAATTAATCATCAGCGATCCTTTAAATATATTTTCCCAAATAAAAGAATAATAATAAATCCTTAAAAAAAATAAAATGATCGTTAACGTAATTTAAAAATTAATGTTAGTCAATTTGCGATAATGAAAAATCCGTGTCTCCCCCCATCCCCTCGAAACAAACCTCGTGTGGGAGTTTCCCAGAGAAACTGTTTATTAAAAAGAAACAGATCCTTTGTTTTCATTCGAATGTTTTCTTTCGAATGAGGCTTCTTCACAGCTCAAAGAACCTTCATGTGAAGCTGAATTCTTCTTCTTTAAGCAAAATAATCGCAAACGATAATTTAAATTTCCAAAAAATCAGTTTTTACACTTTTTTTCCCCGAAAACTTTGGATTTTTCTTTCCATTTCATGAGATCACGTTAAATATAACTGTAGATGTAGCAAAGAGAATAAAATAAAAAGGTATTAACAAAGCATTTCGCTAATTAAAAATCGATTAAAAAGCTTTAAAAAATAATCGTCAAAAATAATTTCAAAATTAATCTAAATCCTTTTTTTGAGACTCGAAGAATACTATTGTAGCGACAATTTAACAATAATATTAACAGCAACAATATAGAAATTTTTTGCAAAGCATTTCGCTAATCAGAAATGGATTATTAAAATGTTCTTTTACGGCAGACGATTAAACAATTAATACTAATCGATTTTCGTTAATAAATTTAATTTCAAAGCTTTTTAAACTGTAAAACTGATGTCTCTGTAGCGAGAATTGATTGGTTTAATTCTTAAACTATCATTGACGATTTTTTTTGTAAAAAAGTTTTAAACAAATCTTTTAATTAGCGAAATACTACGTAAGTTCTCTGTTACATCTACACCTATATTATTGCACCTCTGCCTATATCTGCAATTTTATTCTTCGTGTCCCCACGAGAAGAAAATAAAAATCAACACCGTTTTCAGAGGAAGGGGGGGGGGGGTCTGTTTCTATTTAATAATTAGTTTCTCTGGGAACTCCGCGAGGGATTTGTTTCAAGAAAAAAAAGAGACACACTCCAATCCAAACCAAACTATCGACAGCAATAAATATCAGCCTTATTTACTCTCGAGACCTCCTCAGTACTTTGGGAGAAACCCCTGGCCACTTGTTACCTGTGCCAGAAGTGGATGTGGGGGGAGGGGGGGGGGAGGAAGTTGAAGAACCTGAGTCGGCAGATGAAAAGTGGGCAGGTAAGACCTCTGGATGGATGTTTTTCTTTTGTAGCCAGCTGTCAGAAGGCCCTTCCGTTTGTTTGCCCTCGCAATCAGGGGGCCCTCCTTACGCGGGGCCCCCTTCGAAACCGGAGCCGTCCTAGACCGAGACGATTGATTGTGTACGGATATTTTTTCGACTGTCACGAGGGTTTTCTGCTCGGCCCCACCGGCTGTAATTTCGGGACCAATTATCAGAGACAAACTGGCTTTGCTCTGTCTTTTTTTCTTTTTACCTGGAGGTACCTGTAAAAGTCATTGTATTGTTGGAAGTGATTTTATGTTTTCCTTGCATTGAATGAGGGAGATTTTTATATGTAGGTTTTGGGGATAAGTGCTATAAAAACAGCTTGTTTTTATGTTGTATAGATTGGTAAATGTGTTTATTGTATATCTAAAGTGCGGATGCTTCTTTTTGTGGCAAACTTCATCGTCCAAAAGTGCAAAATACACCTCGAGGTTTCCCGTTAACCTGTTTTATTTACAAGAAAGGTAAAACGTTTACTTTCGCAATATTTTCCATTAAAACAGTTATTGTAGAATTTTTTTTTTTTTTTTTTTTTTTTTACTTTTGTTGTGTAAACATTTCCGATCTTACCACCTCCCATTAAATAATACAAACTGTAAAACTGCAACCCAGTGAGGGCAAAAAAATATAAATATTATTGCTAATGATTTGAATTCAAGAAAAACCTCACTGTAACTGTAAAAAAGGCAAATGTTTCTTAATCCAGGAAAACGAGCGAAAATATATCATAATCTGTTCCACGATTCCTAAAAGCCTTCTTTATTTTTAGTCACTGCAGAAACCAATCTATTTTCGAGTTATAAAGAAGCATTTATAAAATTAAAGTTGTAAAATTGTTTTGCCACTGTTTTTCGGAAACGTTTCCGAGATGTTTTTAAAGGTCTAATCCGTGTTCTCAGTCTGAAATATAAGATTTTTGGAATGCTGTACATTCTCGAGTAAACATTTTCATGTTCAACAAATATGTTTAACAGACAAACATGCAAAATTAACAGTGTTAACATTAACATCAAAATTAAGATTATTCTGTCACTCTTGCATGTATGAAGTCAGTTGCGCAACTGATAAATGTTTATTTGACAATGGATTAGCATCGTAAAATCCGATAATCCTCTTTGAGAAAATGCACTCGAAAAATCACTTGGAAACGTTTCCGAAAAACAGTGGCAGCAAAAGGAATTTTTTTTTTTTTTTTTTTATAAATGCTCTTATAAATCTCGAAAATATATTGGTTTTTGAGGTTCCTAAAGATAAAGGACGCTCTTCGGAATCGTGGGTTACTCGGAAGAGGTTATTGTATATTTTCGTATAGACTAAGGCTGTTCGTCAGTGAACTTTCCGATTCTTCTCGCTCATTTTAAACCCATGGGAGTAGAATGCATTCGTATATTTAAAGTATCTCCTCGGGAAATTAATATTTGTAACTTTTGTTTTCTGTGTACACTTCTTAAAGGATGTCTCTTTTTTTTCTCAATTATCGAACTATTCCTAAAATAGGTGCTTAATTTATAATTTTATGTGTTAAAATCTTGGCGAAACGGAATAAGATTTTAACATTTCACATAAAATTAAGTCTATATTTTAGAAACATTTAGACAACTAAGAAAAAAAAGAGACATGGCTTTAAAAACAGTACACAGAAATTAGAAATATTAATTTCCCGAGGAGATATTTTAAATGTACGAATGCATTCTATGTCCATAGGATTAACATGGGCGAGGGGAATCGTGAAGTTTACTGACGAGCATTTGTCTTTTTGTACGGTGTCAGCATCTATTCGTCTCGCTTTTTGCTAGTCATAAATTTAATTTTATGAGTATTAAATTTAAATTAAGTTCTTTTTTTTCTCTGCTAATATCCATTTATAAGAAAAAATTATGAAAGATAACTTATTAGTCCTAATTTGCTTACAATAAACCGAGTCATACATATAAATTGAACACAAAAATAAATGATTTGTTTTGATTATAAAATCAATCCATCTTCGGACACGTTTATTTAGAGGAAAAAATAAAATTATGTATATATATATGTTTAATACGTAAACAAATATTAGCAAAAAGCCTCAAAATAGGAATTGACCTAACGGTATTATAGATTGGCATCACTTTGATAATAAATAAACTGAATTAAATTACTTCTGAGAAAGATAAATGTTCTTGGGTCTAATAAACACTCATTGATATATGAAGAGTTAACATTCGTTTATTTTGTAAACAAATAGCTTACTTTAGAAACAATAACTGGAATACAAATAACTTATTTCATAAATAATATTTTCCTAAACTATAGCTTAAATAATTTAATTTGTAAATATTACTTTTATGAATAATTAATATCCTTTAGTGTACCTAAAAAAATGAAGGAATGCAGGCATTTTCCTTTGAAGGGTTTTTTTGTTTAGTGCGTGGCGGGGGGGGGGGGGGGGGCTGCTCTCGGCAGCGTTACACCTTCGAATATGAATGATATTATATATTTTTAAGCGAAAATGTACTCCAACAAACATTGAGTTAGAGTGACTGCGCAGTCGTCGTCGTGTACATACAAGAATGATATCAGAAACTGAATTTGAAAATTCAAATGTTTCGATTTACAGATATCTCATGGTCTGAGATATAATTAAGGCATAATTCACTCAAATGGGAATGAGAAATTGTTTTCAAATACCGAACATCTGTGCGATTACAGACGTTCGACTTATAGAAGTTCAATTGTGAATTTGAATGAAAATGTTATACACAATTATAGTCCGGCATGGCTGTTGATTCCCTAAGTCTGTTCTCAAATCCAAAGGAGTTGACTTTCTGACTCATTTACATTTCATTGACATTCTAACTACTTTCTGACACATTTCTGAAATCATTTTTGTTCGAAAACGCAGTAAATTGAGCGGTGTTCTTATTCAGAAACTAATGGCGTTTACCATTTTTTGGAAAGACAGAAGATCTTTCCAAAAACATTGTCAAAGTGGGCGTTTTGAACCGAATTCACGATGCATCAGCACGAGAAAGGGGAAAAACGTATCGCCGCGTGACACAAATTGCTTATAACTCGACAAGTAATTTATTTGTCAAAAAAGAAAACTCATTTCGATTCGAAATCGCGGCCAGCCAGTTTTATACCTTTACGTTTAAAAATGAGTCAGGGAGTTTCGCGTTATTCACTGTAAAAAAAAAAAATCTGTAATTTTAATAGAAAAGTATTTTATTTTTTACAAAAAAAAAAAAAAAAACTGTTTTAAAGAAAAATAGTTTTTTCTCTAAAAAAAAAATGTGCATTTTGTACTATATTTTTTACAGAAAAAACTGTTTTAATTAAAATATACAGATATTTCCTGTAAATTAAACGTTTTTTCACTGGTGCCAAAATTGAGTTTTTTTTTTCTGTCAATTTGATGAGTGTTGAATAGAAGATTTGAGAACAACCTTAAACTGTATATAGACTATGCGTAACTTCAACAAATTAGCTTACGTGTATTTTAAATTGTCCGTGATAAAAACAACGCAGCTTCTCTTTCTTCTTTTATTCTTTTTTAATGCCTAAAGTTAAAGAATTATTATTTAAAAGCTATCTGTTACCCGATTGAAGAAGAAGAACCCGAACAGTTTTAATGAATGCCAAGAAAAACACAGCGGGTCAAGTTATATATCGTTTAGCATCATCAGACCACAAAGACAATTCATCATCTTTTGAAATTCGGGACCACACAGGCAAAGTTATTGGAGGAAAGAAGAAACAAAAAAAGGAAATAAACTAGTCCGGTAAAGGAATACCTTATTTAGAAAAACTTTCACGATCGGATTACAAATTAAGTTTAAAACACACACTTCTCAAAAGATGAAATGCCACACATAATAAAAGAGGAGATAAAAATTTAAAAGAAATCGGTCCGCAGCAAAATTCTTTCTGGAACGCCAGAAAAGAATGCTTCTATAGCCTTCTTTTCTCCATAGAGGCTGAATGATTCCAGTCAGATCTCATTACTTCGGCTGGGATGACTTCTCATTAAAATAGATTTCTTTCAAGGACAAATTTTGTTTCTTGCGTTGTCCCGCAATGCCTGCCGGATTTTTGTAGATCGCTCGAGCAGACAACAGCCACAGCTCGGACTATATATAGTTTCATAACCGTAATCTGGACCGAAGATCTGGGAAAACGGGGCTGTCCCGTATCGCTTTTGGGATCTATCTCTGGGGCCTTATTTTTATTATTTTATTTATATTTTATTTTTCTTTGTGGGGGGGGGGGGGGCTGGAATTGTGAAAAATTGGGGAGCGAGAGGGATGTGACAGATGTCTCTCTCTACTAGCGTAAAAGAAATGCAAGCGTTGAGTTATGATAAATCTTATCTCTTATTTTGGAAGAAGGTAAGAAGAAATGGAGATTTCAAGACGGGGACACGTTTTTCTTAGACTTTGGTTCGTTCGAGGGCCTAATAATGAAAAAAAAAAAAAAAAAAAGGGAAGATAAAGGATACTTAAGTTATACGCGGTTATAAGGGAGGCATGTAAGAACTAATAATTAAAAAATCCTATTTTAAATATATTGAACTAGATCTTTTATTCTCCCCTCTCAGGGGTCATTCATTAATTACACGTCGCGCAAATTTTGTGGTTTTATGACCCGTCCCTCCCCCTATATCACAGTTTGTCATATTCTAGTGGCACCCTCCCCTCTGTTGCGACCAGTGCTGTATTTTAAAAGAAAAAAAAAAGACCGTATACGCTATAGACAGAGGGTAGACGCTGTAGGCAAAGAGTATAGCATTACCTGAAAAACAGAGGATATGCAAAGCTTATTTTAAAAAAATTCAAAGTACACGGCGTATTCTATCGTATACCTTTCATTACAGCCCTGGTTGTGACGTTATGTTTTTTGCAACTATTAACTTAAACGTAATTTTATGTAGAAAATAAATAAATACAGGATGTCACATCCTCTTAACCTGTCCCCTACTTAATGAATGGATGAACCCTAATGAATAGATTGCAACGATAGTTTCGAAAGCAATTAATTTTCATCTCTCTTCATCAGGCGATTAGTAGCAGAAAGTACTTGTTTAGTCCGGAAAAAGCGGAAACAGTTTCTGAAAGGAGATTTATTTTTTTTTCTTTTTAATCGAAAATTAAAAATGGGGGCGACAGAGAAAGGGCGGTGAATACACCTTTCCACTTTCCTATTCACATCAAAAAATTAAAAATCTCCTTGAAGAATCTCTTTTCTCCTTGTCGAACTATTTTCTACCACTAATCGCCTGATGAAGAGAGCTGGTAATTGCTCTCAAAACTATAGTTGTGTTCTTTATCCACCATATAGGGAAAAAAAAGGATCTCGTTTTATATATTTTATTAATATAATAATTTTCCTTTCTGGTGAACTTGTTTGTTTACAAATGACACGTTTTAAAGCGTCCTAAAATAATAAATAAATTAATAAATAGTAAGTTTTTATGGAATACAATTTTGTGAAAGGGTCTATTTTATTAAAAAGAATTTTGTGAAGGGACCCATTTTATCAAATTGATTTTTGTGAAGGGACTCTAAATAGGCCCCAAATTTTGCCTTGATCAACTCTTGAGTGGGGGAAAAAGGTGAAAAATCTTTACAACAAAGACATTGGTAGCTAATAAAACAAGTTGGAAATTGTACGTCAAACGTGACAAATGAGGTGCGTTCGTACTCTAGCTAGTTCTATAAATATTCAGATTTTGGTGATTTTTAATTCTGTGAAATGAATTCTATCGTCTGCAGATTCATTTCTGTCACAAAATAAGCATCTCGGTCGCTTGACGATTCAACCTCGGAAGCTCCTATAACAAAAAAGCACCGATTTTTAAAAAAAATTCAAATTTCTTAATAAATGTTTTTATTAATATTTTCTAAAGTTTTGTTAGCCGGGGAAGACATTAAACGCTCAACGGCTGGGTTCGCCCTCAGCCGAGTGGTCTTCCTCAGGCATTAAAATATTAAAATCTATACATCATATACAGGGTTGCACAAATTAGTTCGGATATTTTTAGGTAGATTTCGTAAGAAATACTACCTATTACATTCTCACCTAAGTTGGAATTTTTGAAAACATTTTGCAGATCTATGCCGATCATGACTCCCAGAACCCAAAACCACCCCCAGTTGAAAAACTTTATCTATCTATCTATGCCACTTTTTTATGGACACTATAACTGAAAAAATTCTGCATAAATTTCTTCCAAACGGATACATAAAATCAAGGTGCATAAAATCTCGGTCAAGTACGTTACGTTAATGGGCAAAATCGAACCACGGGGGGGGGGGGGGGGTGTTGTGAAAACAGAAAAAAACCCATGATTTCTTAATTATGATACGTATCGAATCCGTTTAAAGTTATTATTACTTCTAGGAAAAGGGCCGAAAATTTATGTAGGACAATTTTTGATATCATTAAAAATGGCCCCAAGGGGGGGGGGGGAGGAAAGGGGGTTTTAGAAGAAAAAAAAATCACAACTTCGTTCATTCACAAGATATCAAATCCGCTTAAATTTATTATTAATCCTCTTAATATTATCTAAAACTTTTATATTGACAAGTTTTTTTATAGGCAGAAAAAAAAAAAAAAAAAAAATCCCTGCCGACTCCGCCTGCAATCAAGTTAGGTTTCGAAGTCGGCGGTTCCCATCTGCCGTATCATGGCAAAAAGCTACTTTTTTCCGGAATTCCCAGCATACGGGCGCCCCACGGTCTGCATCTTCGAAATCTACCTGTGCTTGTAGGCCGAGCCGTCAGAGATTTTTTGTGCTTTTTCCAAACTGTTTACGTAGACATCGACTTTCAACTTATTATAAACGGTATAGATTTGTAAAAGTAGCTTGGTAGTGTTACATAATCCGAGCTTGACGCCTGATTTTTCGTTCTTGTTTGTTAAATCACGGATTGGCATGAAAATTTTGACCCCCCCCCCTCCCAAAAAAAAAAAAAAAAAAAAAAAAAAAGAGAAAAGAGGCCATTGAATCTTTGTTAAAAAAATCCTTAAAATGTGAATAAACATGTATATTGCATGTGACGGACTCTGTTTCATAAATGCCTAATCATTTATTATTCATAACCATTTATAAGCAAGGCAGATGTTAAAAGACACACAGACAATGGTTTTGGGGATTATAATACATAAACAAACACTAAGAGGAGGAAGTTCTGTTGCATTTTCTCGGTTCTTTTGTTTTCGAGAAATCTATCCGGATTTCCGCCTATCAAACTTCTGAACCTCGGACAGATGTATTCTCAGAATTTTCTGAACTATTTTAAGAGACTTGCGCGAATATATATACAGTGTCTCACATAAGTGATGGGACACTTGTGCTTTACAAAAGGAAACTAATCAAATAAATTAAAAAAACATGTACACATTTTTTTTGTGGGTGTGTTTCATACTTAAATTTAGTAAAGATTATTACATAACATACATTTTGTCAAAATATTAAAATATTAATTTAATAAAAATACAAATGTTTAGAACGGAGCAAAAAATAGCTCACATAAGTGATGGGACACCATTATATATGCAACAAAAATCGCCTGAAATAAGCAATAAAAATATTTTTTGGGGTTTTATTTTTACTTAAAAGCAATTGGCAATAATTTATAAAATCGTCTGCAGTATTTCTCTCCAGTTTGTTTTGGAATTTTTGTGTTTTTTAGCTCTGTGTAGTCATGAATGCTAAACGAAAAGAAACTTCGCCTGAAATTCGAAAATTAGTTATTAATTTGCATATTGAACGTGGAAAATCTATTAGAAAAACTGCTGAAACAGTTAACTTGAGTCGTTCAACAGTTTTCAATATCATTAAACGATATAAAAAGAATAATATGATTCAGGATAAAAGAAGACCTGGCCGACCATCAAAGCTATCCAATGGAATAAAGCGAATTATCGTTCGAAATATTAAAAAAAATCCAAGAATTAGTGCTTCAAAAGTTGCTGCTGATTTACAAGCATTATATGGAATAATTGTTAATCCTGAAACTATTAGAAGGGTAATTCGATCTGCTGGATATCACGGTAGAGTAGCCAGGAAAAAATTCTTCGTAAGTGAAAAGAATAGAAAACTCAGACTAGCTTTCGCAAAATCCAACATAAATAAGAATTCTGATTACTGGAATAAAGTTATATTTGCTGATGAGAGTAAATTTAATATATTTGGTTCTGACGGTAGAATCTTGGTGTGGAGAAAACCCAGGGAAGAACTTCGCAAACAGAACTTGGTACCAACAGTAAAACATGGTGGAGGAGGAGTTATGGTATGGGGGTGTATGTCGTCCGCTGGAGTTGGTAATCTTGTTTTTATTGACAGTATAATGGATCAGTACAAGTATATTGATATTTTAAAGCAAAATTTGAAATCTTCAGCACGAAAATTGAACCTTCATAACGATTTTAAATTCTACCAGGACAATGACCCCAAGCACACTGCTCTGAACGTTAGACTCTGGCTGCTATATAACTGTCCTGAAATAATAAAAACACCACCACAATCTCCAGACTTAAATCCCATAGAGAATATTTGGCAAGAATTGGAATCAAGAATTCGCAAACACACCATTTCTTCAAAACAACAACTAAAATCGGTGCTTCAAGAAGAATGGGGTAAAATCACTCCAGAAATCACAAAAAAAATAGTCGAATCCATCCCAAAAAGATTAAATCATGTTTTAAAAGTAAAAGGAAATCCAACAAAATATTAAAACCTTTTAAAAAGTAAAATTTTTGGATAAATATTTGATGGAAAAGTAAGTGTCCCATCACTTATGTGAGCCATTTTTTGCTCCGTTCTGAACAATTGTATTTTTACTAAATTAATATTTTAATATTTTGACAAAATGTATGTTATGTAATAATTGTTACTAACTTTAAATATGAAACACACCCAAAAAATTTTTGCACATGTTTGTTTATTTATTTTATTGCAGTTTCTTTTTATAAAGCACAAGTGTCCCATCACTTTTGTGAGACACTGTATATACAGTGGCTCACAAAAGTGTTCGTACACTTTAAAATTTTGCAGTAAAAAGGATTTTCCCTTTAATTGATTTAGAATATGAAGTCCAATATTTTTTCACACCATCTCTATGTTATTCCAAATAACACCCAGCATTTTTTTTAATATATTGACTGTTTTCTTTTTTATCTAAAAATAAAAATATAAGGAGGGAGAGAAAAAACACGCCACAAAAGTCTTCGTACACTGAAACATTTTCGGATAAATTAATAATTAAAATTATCGTCTGTCATTCTATTTTTATTTTTGCATTTTGGTGACATTAAAAAATAGTTTGGCTTTATATTTTGCTTGATTGGTCCGTAATATTCTATTTATTATTAAAAATGGCTCGTAATCGGAAGGAAACAACTAACAGCATTCGAAAATTAATAATATTTCATCATAATAGTGGTAAATCAGTTAGAACTATTGCTAAATTAGTTAATTTATCAAATTCTACAGTGCAGTATGTGATAAAACGATTTAAAGAAGAAAATTGGATCGAAAACAAAGTAAGAAAAGGTCGTCCGTCAAAGTTAACACAGCGTGATCAAAGAATTATAATTAGAAAAATTTTAAAAAATCCACGTTTAAGTGCTGTAAAAGTTGCTAGAAAATTTAATGTAAAATATTCTACTTCAATTTCACCTGAAACTGTTCGACGCGTTCTGAGATCAGCTGGATTAAATGGGCGTTCTGCCCGTAGAAAATTTTTGGTTAGTGCGAAAAACAGAAAGCTCAGGCTTTCCTTCGCAAAATCAATGATAAATAAACCCGAATCGTATTGGAATAATGTCTTATTTGCAGACGAAAGCAAATTTAACATTTTTGGTTCCGATGGGCGTATAATTGTATAGAGAAGAGAAAATGAAGAACTTAATCCCAAGAACTTTGTTGGAACAGTTAAGCATGGTGGTGGAGGTGTCATTTTGTGGGGGTGCATGGCAGCATCAGAACTAGGTAATTTAGTATTTATTGATGGCATAATGGATCATGCTCTTTATTTAAATATTTTAAAAGACAATTTAAAGTTATCAGCCCAAAATTTGGGTATTGGAAGCAACTTTGTTTTTCCAGGATAACGATCCTAAGCACACGGCTCTCAACGTTCGCCTCTGGTGTCTTTATAATTGTCCACAAGTTCTGAAAACACCACCTCAGTCGCCGGATTTGAACCCAATAGAACATATTTGGAGTTACATACTGGATGTTAGAATACGAAAACATGATAATCAAACGAAAAACGAACTAAAAACTGTAATGATCGATGAATGGATGAACATTGATGCAGAAATTACATAAAAACTTGTGAAATCTATTCCCAGGCGTTTAAAAGCTGTTGTGGTGGTTAAAGGATACCCTACAAAGTACTAATTTAACAAAATGTTACAATATTTACTAATATATCGCGATTTGTTTAAAGTGTACGAAGACTTTTGTGAGGTAAATTTTTTGTTATTTTTTTATTATTTATTTCTACAAAATAAAGTTTTACTGTGTATTTAAAATATTTTATGTAGTTTTGTTAAGAATAAGTTATAGATCTTATTCTTAAATACCCATTCTGGAATATTAATTTTAATTAATGGATAGAGCACTATTTTATTGAAATATGTAAGTGTACGAACACTTTTTTGAGCCACTGTATATACAGAGCTGCCAACTGCTACGAAAAAATCGTAGTAGCTACGATTTTGAGCCACAAACTACGATGCTACGAAAATCTGTCTAAAACTACGATTTTCTGAAAAAAAAAAAAAAAAACGCGAGTCACAGGATCACTCGAAAAATCACGAATTTCGTCACAGGATCGAGCTAAGAAATGCGAATTTCGTTACAGGATCGCTGAAAAAACGCGAATTTCGTCAAAAAATTGGCGGGAAAAAGCAAATTTCGCCAAAGTATCGCCGAAAAAATGCGAATTTCATTCAACTGATTGCTGAAAAAATGCGAATTTCGTCAAAGGATCGTTCAGGGGTGGTTCTGGTGCGAATTTTCAGAAAAATTAAGGCAATGATTTCCGAAAAAAAAAAAAAAATATGTCGGTCATAAATCCGAAAATTCGGACATTAAATGTATCGGTATTTCGGCAAATGATCACCGAAAAAAATTAATCTCGTCATTCGCTCGAAGAAAAGTCGCCAATTTTGTCAAAGGATCGCGGGAAAAACATGACTTTCGTCAGAGAATCGCGAAAAAATGGCAAATTTCGTCAAAAACATTGCGAAAAGCGACAAATTTAGTTAAAAGATCGCGGAAAAACGGCAAATTTTGTCAACAGATCGCGGGAAAAACGTGCCTTTCGTCAGAAAATCTCAAAAAACGGCAAATTACGTCAAAAACATTGCGAAAAACGGCAAATTTCGTCAAAAGATCGCGAAAAACGGCAAAATTCGTCATAAACATTGCAAAAAACGGCAAATTTCGTCAAAAGATCGCGAAAAAACGACAAATTTTTGTCAACAGATCGCGGGAAAAACGTTACTTTCGTCAGAGAATCGCGAAAAAACGACAAATTTCGTGAAAAACATTGCAAAAAAATGGTACATTTCGTCAAAAGATCGCGAAAAAACGACAAATTTTGTCAACAGATCGTGGGGAAAACGTGACTTTCTTCAGAAAATCGCGTAAAAACGGAAAATTCCGTCAAAAACATTGCGAAAAACAGCAAATTTCGTCAAAAACATTGCGAAAAAAACGCAAATTTTATTAACAGATCTCGAAAAAAACTGCACATTTCGTCAAAAGATCGCGCGAAAAAACGCCAAAAAAAAAAAGTTGCGGGAGTGGACAACTCCCCCTCCCCTCTGCTGTAACTTTTCAGAAAATTTGCTGGGAATTTCAGAATTTTTTTACTCAGAATCACCCCTGGGATTGTTGAAAAAGGCGAATTTCGTCGAAGGATCGCAGAAAAAAAGCGAATTTCATCAAGGGATCACTGAAAAAATGCGAATTTCATCAGAGAATCATTGGAAAAACGCAAATTTCGTCAAAGGATCGTTGAAAAAACGCAAATTTCGTCAAACAATCTCGGAAAACCGCGATTTTCGTCACAGAATTGCCGGGGGGAAAAAGCAAAGGATCGCCGAAAAAACGTTACTTTAGTCAAAGGATCGTTGTTTTGCAAATCGTTGGATTCGCAAATTTTGTCAAAAGATTAAAAAAAAGGCGAATTTCGTTGAAGAATCACCGAAAAAAAAAAGCAAATTTCGTCAAGGGATCGCAGAAAAAAACGAGAATTTCTTCAGAGAATCATGTGAATTTCATCAAAAAATCGTTGAAAAAAAACCCAAATTTCGTCAAAAAATCGCTGAAAAAACGTGAATTTCGTCAAAAGATAGGCAAAAAAAGCGAATATCGTCGAAGGATCGCCGAAAAAAAAAGCGAATTTCGTCAAGGGATCACAGAAAAAACGAGAATTTCTTCAGAGAATCATGTGAAAAGAATCGTTGAAAAAAACTCAAATTTCGTCAATCACTGAAAAAATGCTAATTTCATCAAAGAATTGCGTGAAAATGCGAATTTCGTCTAAGGATTATGTAAAAAACACAAAAATCGCCAAAGGATTGCTGAAAAAGCCCGAAATTCTTCCAAGGATTGATGAAAAAGCACAAATTTCTTCAAAATTTACTGCATTGGGTTAAAAGATTGAAACCGGATTCCTTTTACTAATGTAGAAAATTTGCCGCAAAACGTGAAAACAAATTAAGTTTTAAAACTGCTATCAAAAGATCCAAAAACTGGCTTCTAAGTACATAACTTCAGGCATAGATACCTTCCTGCCACATCTATGTTCGCATTGCAGCAGTTTCTTCGCAAAACAGCACACGCAGAAACAAACATCTATGTTTATTATTATGATATAGTTTTTAATCTGAAACAATATACTGAACTAAGTTTTCTAAAATTTGTTTAACCCGACCTGAAATAAAAAACAATTAGCACAGACCCGACATGCAGAGTTGTATCAGCTTACTCGACCTGATGAAGGACTCTAACTCAGATATTTTTCTCTGGAAGATATAATCACCCCCTCCCCCCCAACCGCCTTGGAATCTTTCAGAAAATTCACTGTGAAGTTCAGAAATTTGGCTTAGGAGTGGACAGAGCATTAATTGAATAGGAATAATTATGTTTAATCAATCCCACCCGCAACAAAAAAATTAGCAAAAACAAGAGTCTCCTACTTTGTGTGCTTATGGATATACACATGCATTTAATTGATTAGTATTTGCTAGCTTAAAATTTACAGCGTAAAAAACAGCCACCAACCAACCAACCTTCAGATAAATTTGAATTTGGTGTGCTACTATTTCTCATTTTCAAAGGTTGGCAGGTCTGTATATATTTATTTAATCTGAAATATACACACATTTTTATAACGCTATATCCATGAAGTCTTTTAATAATATTTATTTTAAAGCTGTGTATTTTCATGATCTAAATCTAAAGGATCAGGTTCCATAGCCGTGTTTTTAACCCATGAAATAAAACTAAAATTCGATTTTGTTATACTGACTTAATTACTTCATTTTTTAATATTACAAGGTTTATCCTGCGCGATTTCAGCACTATTTTTTGCATTTTGTTCGGATTTATATAATTTACACAAGCTCAAAGTTCGTATTGTTCGTAGTTTTTGATGAAAAATACGCAGTTTCGCCCCATTTTAACTCAATGTTTAATATATTTTTTAATATTTTACTATGAGCGTAGCTTTGCAACACTTTTATTTTTACATATATTGCACATTTTTATGTATTTTATAATATAAGTAAGTGTTGCACGATGGCGCTCCTATAAATAATGGAGGTAAAATTAGGAGAAATTATTTTTCATCAAAAACTACGAATAATACGAACTTTAAGCTTGTGTAAATGATATAAATCCGAATAAAATTCAAAAACTATTGTTGAAATCGTACAGGATAAACCTTCCAATATTAAAAAGTGCTATAATTAAGTCAGTATAACAAAATCGAGTTTTAGTCTTATTTCATGGACCACAAACACGGCTTATGGACCCTGATCCTTTTGAGAGAATTGAACTGAGGCATAACGAGATTGGACGACCCCTGCGGGAACTTGGTTTTAAGGAAGAAAATGTCGATTTGCCGGTGTAATCTCGGTTATAACGAGTCAATATTTTCAGTGGTTATTTTCCTATCCAGTTTGAGGGAAGAAGTGACACGAATTCTCGTTTCACGTACGAGAGAAACTTTGAACACTTTAAGGCAGTAGGATATCAAATTTGGAAACTTATTTCCATGTTATATTTAGGGTTAGCAATAACAGGCAACAGAAGGCACATTATGGAAAATACATTTTTCATTTTCTTGAAATCTGAATAAGAATAAAAATAATTTTGAATAAAAATGGTTGCTTGGCATATCATGGAAAAAGATGGGGTTAGCCCGTATTTGTTTTCCTCAGTCACATGACTTGCGCTTTTATTATATGGATTTCGTATGATAGGATTTAACAGAATAAAGAAAACTTTCATTAATATCTTTTTAAATTTTGATTGGATTTTTCATAAAATTTGAAAGGACTCGACAAAATTCTGCAACGATTCTATATATTAACTTTCAAACTATTCGGTTGGGTAGTTTTGGTGCTGTTGTATGTGGACAGACGGACGGACCAGACGACGACTCTAGGTGCTAAGTATTTATATAATTACGAACGCACCTGAAAATGTTTCCAATGGATCACTGACGCAGCGAAAAAGGATTTCGGAGTTAAAAGCCTTCTTGAAGCATTTAAAAACTGTGATAAAATGCATACAAAACATCTTGTACGATAAAAGTAGGATGTGTAAAAACCACAGTAAAGTAAAGAAATGCATACACAATATACAAAGTTTACCATTCAACTGTTTCAAGGCTTCATAATACGAACCCTTATTTCAACGCAAAATGAATGAAAGAAAAAGTTAGGAGCAATAGCAGCAAAGTAGTTACGTATGTCACTGCTCCTTCGCCTTCTCTTGAAAGTTGAAAGAAATGCTCTTTTATGAAACTTTTAAACACAAATTCTAAATTTATAACTGTCTGTGCTGCTCTTCATTACGTTGGTTTTTATGTGTCATGTATTTGTTAACCACTACCTACTGGCCATGTAAACACAACGAACAACTTATATTAAGAGTAAGTTAAAAAAAAAAAAAAATGTTCATCATGAAATCCAAAAATTTTAACGAAAGATAGAACGTACTGGAACACGTGCTATGCAACAATGTATTTAAAGGGAGAACGTTAGAGTGTTTGTTCTGCTATAGACCCTTTGCATGTGACATCACTTTCCGGAAGAAGTGTGAAATAGCGGAGTGAAATTTTCCAAAGATTTTTTCCTTTTTAAGTATCTTTAAATGGATGTGAATAGGTTTCAAAATAATTTAAGCTTCTTCAGTTTTACATAATTATACAGTTTTAAAACTTTTAATTAAAAAAAAGTCATTAGAAACGTTTACTAATTTAATGAAAATTTATTAATTTTTTTTATCCTCGATTACAAATCATTTTTCAAATACACGAGTATATACGGTAAATATTATTCAGTCATACGCCATCCGAAAATATTTTGTACGTGTACGGATAAAATGTCTTCCGTATTTAAGGAGTAGTAAAACCGATTCGAGACCCGCCTTCGGTATCGAATTCAAGTAAGTTATCTTTTTATAGCTTCGGTAAAGTAAATCAATAAGGATTCTCTTCCTACCCTCACTCAACATTTTGACTTCTGCAGATAGATCCATCCTAACTGGAGGGCACACATTCCTATTGCAAAATTTGTGTGTGTGTGTTCCAGTTTCTTTGCGAGCGACGGGTCAGAATGGAAGTTTTGGGAAAGAACAAACACAAGAATGTTTCCTTTTGCGAAGTGTAGCGAGAAGAAGAATTCGGCGTAAAAAAAAAAAGTTTTCCATAGGAAGTCGTGCAGCAGTGAGACCCAGATAATTATACACATCGGGGAATTCCTGCCGAGGAACTTAATAATGATGGTGCAGCAGCAGCAGAACTCTGGGGGATCCGGTTCTATCTCTCTCTCTCTCTCGCCCCCGTCTGCACACTACTATACTACACAAGGGGAACGATCACAAACTGATGGAGTTTGGGTGGAGGTACCACTACTGTTTCTTTTTTTAGGGTGTTGTTTCTCAATATATATATATATATATATATATATATATATATATATATATATATATATATATATATATATGAAAACACATGTGAAAAACGAAGGATAAGACATTATAAAAAAGAAATGGAATGGACACTGCAGGAATGATACTTGATAGGATGAAAAAGCAGAAATTGGAGAACTACGAATATCTTATAGAATCTTCAAAAGGGCTTTATAAGAATATTCATAGTAAATATAAGTTATTTCATCCAATAATGTCAGTATGATGCCTAAAATCGACACTATTAAGCCCCTAATAACATATATAGGAAACAAAATAATAAAAAACCTACATGAAGTTCAAATAATAAAATATCTAAATAAATACGCAACTTAAATAGACATTAGATAAATAAACAATTTGGAATCGAATGGAGTCTTTCTTTTTTGATAAGTGGAAAACTCTTCGCGACTATAAGCGATCGTTTTCCTTACCCGAACTGCCGCATCGGAAGTTCAGTTCAAAACCCCCACTTTGACAATATTTTCTGTAAGATCTTCTGTCTTTACCAACAAAATGGAAAACACCATTCGATTACATAGTTTCTTAATAAGAACACCTGCCAGTTTCATGCATTTCCGAACAAAAATGTGTCAGAAAGTAGTTCCTTTGAATTTTAGAACAAACTCAAAGATTTTTTTCAACATTAAAGTATAAAGATAATACTTTTAAGGCTACCTATAAAAAAATTCAAATAAAATATATTTTATATAATATGCATTAACTTCTTTCAGTTTTTAATACAGCGATAATTCATTTTCATATTGATTAAGGTCTAGTTTTATTAGTAGAAACGCACTAGCGTTGAAAAAATACGAATTGCAAATGAAAATTTTAAATGTATAGCATTAAAAAGCTGCGTAATAAATTTTTAAATTCCTAACAAAGGTTTTTCTAATTTCATTTTAATTGTAATTTGACTCTGAAATAAATTTATAAAGCCATAAATTGTTAAGGTTTCAGCAATACGTCCCTGAAATTGTTAGCTATTTAAAAATAAGGAATTCCTTTTAAGTTTTATTCAATATCACTATCTCCGTGTTAACTATTGAATTACAATTTTTGAAATGAGCTACGCATTTCTCACCGTGAATCTCGTAATATCCAAAGTTCTAAATTACAGTGAAATTTTAGGATGGTGGCTACATTTACATATCTCTCTGCCTAATACGCATGCGCATGTGTTAAATTTCTCTCACTTTCTTTGTTTGGATTGCAAAACCGTCTTTGACCTTTCATATCAGTGTACTCATAAAACAACAAAATAAGAAAAATTGTGCGTTACGTTATAGATTATGGCACAGTTTCCAACGTTATGCATCCAACATTGCATTAAGGCTTCACTCAAATCCAAACTATCGGCTTTCTGAGAGTTATTTTCATTCATGAATATCTAAATTTTGTAGCTAATCAATTATAAATGATATATATTTTATAGCTAATCAATTATAAATGATATATATTTTAATATTTAATTTATACCCCTTTTAAGTTATTAATTCTTTAATCTAATAATTATTCCAAGCGAATGAATATAAATTAATAATTATATTAAAAAAAATATTTTTTTGTCATTATAATTTTTTTTTTACCATACCAAAAAATCGAATGTCGTTTGCCATTTTCATATAAGTGAAATGGCAAACAACCTCTTTCGTAAATGCTGACAAAACTGCTGTTTTAAACCGAATTTCGCGACGCGACAGTCCGGGAAAGGTCATTATCGAGGAACAATCGATTATAATTATCGGTTATAAATCGATTATGATTTTTTTTCGGAAAATTCGATTTTTCGACGTTTAAGTAATAAATTCCCGCACTTATAAGGAATACCATAACAAGATTCAATGACAAATCCTCTAAAAGATAACTTCAACAGCTGCACTTTTTATTGAATTTTAAAAGCGTTTTGTAACATCTTGAAATCAATGAAAATGCGAAAAAACGAAAATAAGATCTCTTCCCAAAATATTATAGATATATATACACATACATACATTATAAAAGACAAATTAATCTCTTTCGTGATGTGACCTCCGATTCCGAAAAGTGTGTCCTTTATCTTTAGAAATCCTCAGAAACCATCTATTTTCAAGATTTAAAAAAAGCATTTACAAAAAATAAAGTTTGTTTTGCTGCCACTCATTTTTGGAAACGTTTCTGAGTAACTTTTATAGTGTATATTAATCATTTTTCTTAAACTGGAATATCGTCCACCCATTCATTCTTTCTCAATGAAGCATTTCCAGCTGCGAATTTACACCTGCAACATTAACAAAATAATGTTGATTTTAATGTTAATGTTAGTGCTGCCAATCTACCATGTTTGTCTGCAAAACATGTTGTTTGTTGAACATGAAAATGGTTACTTGAGAATGGATAGCATCCGAAGAACCTATATTCCGGATTGAGAAATTTAACACACTCTTAAAAAAAAAAAAAAAAAAAAAAAAACACTCGGAAACATTTTTGAAAGTGGCAGCAAACGAAACTTTATTTTTATGTATATTTTTTTCCTCTCGAAAATATACTGGTTTCTAGAGTTGTTTGGAATCGTGAAAGGAAGGTTATTGTATTTTGGGTTGTGCGGTAAAGTTCATGCCGGTTGGGAAATTCAATTCTTACCGGAAAATTCTATCATATAATTATTATAGATTAAATCCGATATCTAATGTCTAATAATTAACGGGCAGAATTTTCCGGTACGAATTGATTTTCCCAACCGGCACGAACTTTCTGGACAACCCAATATATTTTCGCATGCTTATGTTATATTGTCCTAGATTAAGAAAAACATTTGCCTTTTTTTACCCTGTACCTACAAAAAATAATCAGAAATTGGGATTTCACTCACAGTCGGCGTGTTATTATTTTTCTTAGCTTTTCTTGTTTAACACTCTAAACATAAAGAGAAGGAGATCCATTTTATAATATCATCTCTATAACCATTCTTCTTTTAAATTTCGCCGCGAACTCACTTTCTTATCTGGGTCTATTTATCTTCATTACAGCGAGCGAAACATGTTCTTAGGTTGGAGGACCGATTCCTTGTGAAGAAGCGAAATAATAATAAAATATAGAATTGTCGATAAGGATCTTAATAAAGGACGAAACCGTGAGAGGCGCAAAATAATGACGTACGCTCTTCCATCTGAAAGAGTTAACCTCTCCGGCTTCGGGGTTATTTTGCGGGCACTCCATAAAAAATTACCGGATATATCTGATGAAGAGGATGCCTTCAGAGGAGACCGGCTCCCATAACGGTTTGGACGCGTGACCACGGAGCTTTTTTTTTTATGGCTGTGCTCAAAATATATTTTCCCTTGCTCAACCACGCAAAACATTCTGCTGCACTTACAAAGTGCTCATAGCCTTAAAAGTATATAATTTATAAGCATCACTATTGAAATGTTTTGGAATTTGATAGAGGTTTTAAGTAGATATCGTAAGAAATACTACCTATTACATTCTCCCCTAGGTTGGAATTTCTGGAAAATTTTTGCAGATCTACGCCGATCACGACTCCCAGAACACAAAACCACCCCCAGTTCAAAACATTATATATCTATCTATTTATGTCACTTTTTTATGGACACGATAACTTCGATAATTCTGCACAAATCTCTTCCAAACGGATACATAAAATCAAGGGGCCTAAAATCTCGGTCAAGTTCGTTCATGGGCAAAAATCCAAGGGGGTTGGGGGGGGGGGGAGGTTTTTGTGAAAACAGAAAAAACCCCACAACTTCTTAATTATGACACATATCGAATCCGTTTAAAGTTATTACTTCTAGGAAAAGGTCCGAAAATTTATGTAAGACAGATTTTTGATATCATTAAAAATGG
Organism: Maratus michaelseni; assembly: GCA_963931845.1. Lineage (NCBI taxonomy): Eukaryota > Metazoa > Arthropoda > Arachnida > Araneae > Salticidae > Maratus > Maratus michaelseni. The sequence goes on along the minus strand of OZ007594.1, from coordinate 7,604,579 downwards.
CCTCAAGAGGGGGGGGGGGGATAGGGGTTTCAGAAGAAAAAAAATCATAACTTTGTACACTCACACGATATCAAATCCGCTTAAATTTATTACGAATCCTCTTAATATTATCTACAACTTTTATTCTGACAAGTTGTTTATAAGACTAACCCTTACAGAAAAAAAAAATCCCTGCTGGTTCCGCCCACAGACACAGGTAGATTTCAAAGTGGGCGGTCCCAACTGCCGCGTCATGGCAAGAAAGGTCATTTATTCTGCAATTCTCAATAAACGGGCCCGTCAGGTTTTTTTTTTTTTTTTTTTTGTTACAACCTATGTGAAATCAATAGCTGTAAAATTGCAGTGACTATTCTTGGATCTATTTAAGAAAAAATTGGGTCCTTTAAAGACCAAGACAAACGGACAGACAAATCGAATTCATATACAAGTGTTAAAAAGAATCTGGTTTCGGGAAGATGACAATTATTTTGCCGGGTTCACTTCAAATAGAATCTTTCGGGTCGAGTACGACCTGACCCTATCCATCAGATTCTGTTTTAATTGAGATCTATCTAAAGTTGCGCAGAATCTGAGAGACATACTGACGGACCGATCTCCACCCAAGAAACTGTTTTGTAAAAATAAAAGACCGCCACGGGTTAATTCTGTCATGACTGATACGGCAAAAAGAAAAAAAAAAAACCGTGAATCACGTCCAATAGCCCATGTAAACACCATGTCTCCGTCTTACTTCTAAATCGCAACACACCCTCGCATAGATAGAAAGAAATTCCCGTTACTCCCAAACACTCTTTGGAGATAGATCGACTCGGTATAGGACAGTCTCCACCCATCGTTAGCAATCGCTTTCATAAACTGTGTATCTGTTTGCTACCTATCCATCCCTTCATCATTTTTTCCGTTTCCCTGGCAAAATTCAGAAAAAGAAATCGACACTTCCCTTAAGAGCCTACATCAGTCATGCGAAAAAACGCTCAAGCTAATGTTAAGTCTATGGGAAGGTTCTAGCGCGATTTTTCGCTCGCATTTTAATATTTTTAAATGCTTTTTTCTGCATAGGATAGTTGAGGTATATCTCCAACGTTGTTAGTTTTTACTTTTTCGATTTTGGTTCCAGTTAATTTATAATTTATATAAGGGTACTTTCACTTTCAAAACCGGTTCCAACCGGTCCCAAAATTGAAAATGCCCGCTTATATAAAAAAGTAAAAACTACAACAAAAATAAAAAAAAGTAAAAACTAACAACGTTGGAGATGGACCTCAGCTATCCTATGCAAGAAAAAAAAAAAAAAAAAAAAAAGCGTTTGAAAATATTAAAATGCAAGCGAGAAATCGCGCTAGAACTTTCCTATAGACTTATATAACTTGACAATATAACTTAACAATTACTTTATAAAAAACATTGACAATTGAAATTTATTTGGATTTTTTAAAGAAAGGATAAAGTGTTTTGAATGGAATATTAAACGAAACGCTTTGTGCTATCTTCGATCACACTTACCCACTTGTTTTTCCTTTCCCACGCAGTTGTGTCCGGAAATTCGGTTCAAATTCAAACGCCCTCTTGGATAGCATTTTTTCAAAAATCTTCTGCCTTTACCGTTGGTGAAAAAAAAAAAAAAGTTTCTGAATAAGGGCATAGCTCGTTTCACGTGTTTGGGAACAAAAAATGTGTGAGATAGTAGCGAGTTTGGATTTGATACTTGAACACTTCTGCTCTAGCAAAGGATCAGGCTCCATAAGTCGTGTTTTTGGTCCATGAAGTAAGACTAAAATTCGATTTTGTTATACTGACTTAATTATATTTCACTTTTTAAAATAGAAGGTTTATCCTGTACGATTTCAACAATATTGTTTGCATTTTAATGGGATTTATATAACTCATACAAGCTCAAAATTCGTATTACTCGTAGTTTTTGATGAAATATACGCAATTTCTCCTATTTTTATTTCAATGTTTAATAGATTTTTTAATATTTTACTATGAGCGCAGCTTTGCAACACTTTTATTTTTACATAGAGTGTACATTTTGATGTATTTTATAATATATGTAAAGAAGAAAGTGTTGCACGATTACGCTCCTATAAATAATTGGGGTAAAATTAGGAGAAATTGCGTATTTTTTATCCAAAATTACGAATAATACGAACTTTGAGCTTGTGCAAGTCCTATAAATCCGCACAAAATGCGAAAACTATTGTTGAAATCGTACAGGATAAACCTTGTAATATTAAAAAGGTGAAAGAATTAAGTCAGTATAACAAAATCAAATTTTAGTGTTATTTCATGGGCCAAAAACACGGCTTATGGATCCTGATCCTTTGCTACAAAGAAATCGTTACTAAGCCTCGCGTATATTTTCTCGCAGAAACTATCACCCGGGCTGTCTCACTTTCGACTTCGGCTTCAAACATCGAGTTGGAAGAAGCAGAAGAAAGAAAAATGCCATTAGCATTTCTGGTTCCATCTCTCCTCCAAACGAGCTGTTAATATTCATGAAGCAGCCGGAGATAGACCGATCGTCGACTACCTGTTTACAGTCGCACAAAAGGAATTCTCCTATCTCAAACATGGAATAAATAAATAATGCGGATAATAATAATAAAGATCTAAAGGGCCGATAACAACACTGTTACTCTATACGGAACGGCACGTGACGAGAATGAACATCGGCTCAAACGGAGCCGAAAAGTTTTTACTCTTTTTTCAATTACGAATGATCCGATATTATTCGTGTTTTTCTTGATTCAGCGCGACTGTTTGATAGTCGTAGAATGAAGTAGCCGCTTGAATTATTAATTCATAATCATTTCCTAATTACATCGCTAGAGAGAGATAAGGGTTACCAGATCTATAGCGATGGTCCCTTCTTGTCAAATCTCGATTGCTTACATTACCTTGGTGATACCTACTTTTGGTGACAGAAGATAATCCTAGGTACCCAATTCACTGCTAAAACTGTGCGTCTATAAAATTTATATAAATTATTATTTTTTTAGATGTAATTTTTAGACGTGTATTTTTTTTTTTTTTTTTTTTTTTTGTGGAACATTTAAGCTAGAGTCCTACCACGACCGACTTACCGGCCGAGGAAGAGTGGCGTAGGACAGAATTCATGATGTTAGATCACATGATCTCTGCCGGCCCAATCGGCTGAGAAAGTTGTGCTAGGAAGCAAGAGTAAGAAACAAGTTCTTTCTCAGCCGATTGGGTCGGCCGGGGATCACGTGATCTGACATCATGAACTCCGTCCTAAGGCGGGAGAAACAAACAAGGGCTTTCTTGCTGGGGTACTGCAGTCGGCCATAGGCCTACACGGGTCAAGAGGTTCCCCACTAAGTACTTCAGGGAACCGGAGCACATTCACACCACTATTTTCGAATTGTAATTTTCGCCTTATTCGTGACAGAATTTTCGGGGTTGAGTAAGGCGATGATTGCTATTCGAAAATATTAGTGCTCATTGAACGGGGCCTGTGCTATGCCCGTCTGCACAAGTCTTAATCTGGGAATGCTCATCAAGTTAATTACTCGACAGGAAACTGAAAACTGTATTCGAAGTCAACCTGCACACGACAAAAAAAAAAAATTCCAACCTGAACCCGAATCTCTGTAGGCAAACACTGATCCGAACCCAAGATACCCAAATCCGATCCGTGGTTGGAAGGAGCAGAGCCGAAATCGGGTTGTAATGTAAGATTACAATTATATATAAGGTGCAATGCATTACTTTCCAACTTTACCGATCACTTCCGCAAAAGTGCTCCGATATCTTCTGTAGCCAATAAATAAATATCTTCCGAACCAAAAAATAAATATTTAATAAAGTGTGTCTTATTAATTTGTGGTTCTTATTTAATTTCACAAGAAAAACGTGCGGTGTGACACAAGGCACCAATATAGACATAGTTTTTCGGAAATGATCGGGAAGTTGGCAGCTAAGTAGGTAAGCTAGAACCCGATACAATATGAATTATTATATACATACACATAAACTAATTACAATAATAATAAATAGATATTGTTATTTCAAATTGAGGATGTAATAACTGTTAATAGATGGCTTATATATAATTCGCTTACTTGAAGAATGTTATTGCTATGTTCCAATTTGCTTATCTCTCTGGGTACATAATTGTACTCACTTTCATTAAAACATTCAATTTCAGGACGTTGTTAAGTTGGAATTCAGCATTATTTTTTGAAATGGATCGCGCCCAATTTGTTTACAGGCCACAGCATTGTATTTCTTTGTAACAAAATAAATAAGTAAATCACCCATTAACTATGAATCGAAAGCTCATTCTTTAAATAAAATGGTTCTAACCTCGTGTTTTTTTTTTTTTTTTTTTTTTTTAAATTGGGACCCATTTTGTAAACACTTCTTCAATAAGTAATACAGTGATCGGACAACTACTTTAGCTGTACAGATAGCTCTCAAAAATGAACGTTTAAATCACGCACTCAACCTAAATGGCTAAAGAATTAACTGATTCTTAGCCTGGAAAATAAAATATCATAATAGAATCATTATCAAACCGGAGAGGAAGGCGCTGAATGAATAGACAAATGGGTTGCTATTAGCAACGTCAGGTAGTCCTTCCTCTTTAAAAATATTTAATTTAAAAAAATAAATAATTATTTTATGAAAGCTGAAATAATTTAAAAAAAATAATTACCTTCTAAAAGTTAACTGATGGAAACATTTCAGTTTCTTAAATTAGGATATTTTTCTCTCTTATTCAAATATTCTTCGGACATTCTCCAATGATAGCACTCAAAAATTGTGTAGAATTTTCCTCGTTCGGAATTAAAGCTAAACTAATTGAATTCAAAAACGTTCTTCGATTGAATGAATTGCTTCTATCTGGATAAGTCGGTGAAGGACAGTAGTTGAACGATGATTTATATAGCTGCGGTTGATGACGATTTACACAGGGTGTTTGTTCCTAAAAAATTGAAACGCACTTTAATTGTTTACCTGTTTGAGATAGTTGAAAAAGCGTTCAAAATGAGGTAGGAAATAAAATTATATCTAATAGTTTTCCTATTCATTTTCAAAAAACGCTGATTAAATTTTTATACAGTCCCTGAATAGAATTTTACAGAATTTTTTTTTCTCCATGCTGCGATGATACGTTGAACAGCGAAAATTCCATTCTGTTACGACCAAAACGGACTGGGTTATGATACTTTGAATTTTATGAAATTTTGATTGGTTGGTTGATTTTATGACGACCGATTATCTACACGAGGGATATAGGCCCTAGGGGTGAGTACCCTCCGTGGGGGTCTTTCTAAGGGATCCTAACCCCTATTTACGGCAAGGTTCGAAGAAAACTACGGAAAACTCAGAACGGTTAGGTCGACGACCGCGAGAGGGGTTTGAACAGGCTCGGACTGGCCCATCGGCCCGAGGGCCGGTGCGCCCTCAGCCAGGGAAAATTTCGCGCCCCTAAGCCGCTCCAATATTTTCCCACACACCTATATTGCACCTTAGGGAATGTTTTAATAGCTCTGGCGTGCCGAGGCTACTAAAGCTCACGCCCATGTGCTACTCCCGCGCCCAGAGAGATTTTTTTCATCGGTTCTTGGATGATATTTTTTAGATCTTAATCTCAGATCAATAATTTTGCGTACCCTTCATTGTAGTACCCATGGGACCTTGCGCCCTTTTAAAGCCGTCCCTGAATGTACCTATAATTGAAATCATGCTTTTCGAAAAACAACTTTATGGAAGAAAGAGATAAATATTAGAAGGCAAAAACGTGTTATTGGGATTTTGTTGATGATTGGAAAAAGTAACCTGTCTCTTTTTGATGAATACAACCTCGATGACACGTCTGGATTGCAATTCTGCAAGCTGGGATCCCGCGGCCAGCGTTTTTTTCATTCAAAATACCTACCAAAATTTTCGGTTAGCTTTATTTAATTACAGCCTTTTCGTTATTAAATAACTACCGGGTGGTTATAATATAAGTATCTCTATTTGGAGCTGTCTTTAGCATGAAGGAATAACCCGAACGAAACCAAAATCGGTACACTTACTATTCGAGAAGGGGGAAAAAAATGGAACAATAAAAAATTAATAATTGCAATAATCACCGACAGATGGCGCTTTTGAATGTGAAATGTAATGTGTAATACAAGAACAAAGACTTAAAGTGTAAAACCGAATGGCTTACCTAATTTATTGGAAAATGTCACAGTGAATATGGTTATGCTTTCGCATGCCGGTGCCCATCATGTTTAGGTTCCTCATGGCCATTGTAATGGAGGACACAATCCCGCCGGTGCACGACGTGCTCAACTGCGGAATGTAACACATCAGGAGTGATGTTTCGGACACGTTGTGATGATATGCAGTAAAGTCATTGAGGTTTGCGACACCTCCACGGTACACAATATTATACATTATATTTCACGCACAAAAGCGCCATCTGTCGCCGATTATTGCAATTATTTCTTTTATTATTATTCCATTCTCCTTCCCCCTTCTTGACTAGTAAGTGTACCGATTTTGTTTTCATTACCGTTATTCTTTCAAGCTACAGACAGCTCCAAATAGAGATACTTATATTATAACCACCCTGTATTCGGAAAATCTGGTTAGTATTTTAAATTTAAAAAATTGTTTTATTTACTCACGGCAAAATCAATCATTAAATAAAGCGATGATTACTATTCAGAAACTATTGTAGATTTTTTGAATTATAAAACGCTGGCAGCAAAATACTTTCGCTTGCAGGATTACAATCCCCGGAGGAATTTTTCAATTATGGAAACTTAATTTCTGTTGGTCTCTAATTATGATAAGAAATTTTCAAATCATGGGAAGAGTGTGCTGAGGAAAGTAAATTTACTCAAGTATTTTACCGATTTAAGGCTGTTTTAATCCTTATCATCAAAAACAGCGATTAATCGCTGTTTTTGATGTCATTTTTCAGTAGAAACCTTTTTATAGTGCGATATCAATTCAGCATTTTAAGGAGGCATAAAGTCATTTTTAAGCACACAGAATGCATCTTCCTCCTCCTGACTCTCCTTATCCCAAATGTTGTAAGTATAATATTATTTTCACAAGCAAGTGTTATTTCCCTATTCAAATATCACTATATTTGGACATTTAAATACTGCTATAATATGTGATACTTTTTCAAAAGAAAAAATAAAGCTTTAGTTTTAGTTACAAAATTTCTATTTCCATACGGAAAGTATATTTTTGTTCTCGATATAAATAGTTTTTAAACGAATTTTGCATACTGAATCTTTATTTTGTATGTGTGTCAGTGACACCGTCAGAGACCACGTTTAAAGATGCTACTTTACTTAAAAAAAGCTGTAGTAAATAAACAGCATTTGCTGTCCGATTATATCAGAAATTGCATCTATACCCTGTTTATAACTAATTCATATTACGTCAAATAATTATATATATTTTTTTAAAATAGAGATTGGATGATATTCTTGCATTTCAGTAGTCATAAAAGTAAAATTCATTTGCATAATAGTTTTATAGATATTTGTTTAAATACAAATGGTAAAGGAGGAAATATTTCTGGAAACCAAATTAGAAGAAATTTCAGTAGGTAATTCTAGAAGCATAATTAATTTTTGCCTAAAAAATCAACAAATTAGTTGAAATTTCTAATTAAAATAGGATAAGTTAGTTGCATATTTTAATATTATTACTACGCAGTTTTGCCAGCAAACATAACTGTTGGTCAAATGGGAACTCATATCTTTAGATCGACGATCAGCTAACCGTTGGCTCAGATGCAGTATTAGCTAAACTGAATCGTTGGCCAACGAAGCTAGAAAACAATGGACTAATGATATCCAACAACTTTGTGTTGCTTGAGTGAAAAAAGAATTGTACACTCTTAAAACTGTGCCTCTGATTTAAGAGGTACATTCTGAATTTTTGTGCCTCTGAATATTAAGAGGCACATGGTGCCTTTGAAATTAAGAGGTACATAGTGCCTTTGAGATTCAGGGGCACAGCGTAAGTGCCTTTGAAATTAAGAGGCAGAGTGTGCCGCTGAATTTATATATTCAAGTGCCTCTTATTTAAAAATACATTCTGTGCCTCTTATAATGGTGGCACATGCATGTGCCACCATTATAAGAGGAACAGAATGTAATTTAATTATATTTTATATTATATTTATATCTTTACAGTGAATTCTGTCTACTGCAGAAAGATTTTCCAGCATGGCATATCCAAAGACATATTAAATTTTGTGTAAGGCAGAATACTATGTATAATAGAAAATTTTCTCACTCCCAATTTATTGAAACAAATTTGAAATAAATATTAAAATGTGTGTCCATGTGGCCTAAGTCAGTTCTGTGGTTCAATAAAGAACCTTGTCTACATATCAGTTTATTTTATACATATCAAAATACATAAAAGGGCATGAAAGCTTTATTAAAAACAAATAAGACAAACGTTAAAAATAATCAGCGTAAAATAATCACAATATTGATCTTGTGATAATGACAACAATTAATTTCAAAAAGTAACTCTGATCATAAATATTTCATTACTGGTATCCTAAATGTTAAATTTATTTGTAAATAACTAATTTGTTTCATTAGTATATATTTTCATTATACTGAATTCCAATTCTAAATAAAATACGATTATAAAAACAATATCTATTACTTTCTGTAGGATGTCCATTGCTGAAATTTTGGGTGTTTTAATTTATTTTTGTTATTGCAGTTAAATTTCGATTACAATGGGAAATGTAGCTGAGATTAGTTAAATATCGTTGACAGATTAATATCAGTGTTTAATTCAGACATTTTTCTCCTGGAGGGATTTTCGCGGCTTTGCTTCGGGGGGGGGGGGGGGGGGGGTTGCACTTTTGTCCATTAAAAAGAATAAAATCTCACACTTTTCGATCATTGTTCCGGAGAGGGAATGCCCCCACCCCCTGGCCACCCCCTGAATTCAACACTGATTAATATAATAAAAAAAAAAATTGGATTTTATTAGCTATAACTATTAATAAAAAAATTAAATTTCTCAAGGGAATGATACATTTACCCGCAATATATACATATGCTTGTAACATAAAACATTTCTTTTACAGTGTCGATTTTTGTACTATACACATTCAAAGAAAATAATAAAGTACTAAACTAAATACACTTACTTATTGCAGGCTTTTCTATAACCCTCTATATTCATTATAATCCGCCGGTGGATGATTGCAATAATAACACCATTACACGTAATTTTATGTTTCCTAACATAAATTCATTGTATTTATCACAGGAACATTTACCTCTGCGGCGTCGTTTTATATCGTAGGAAAACCTAACTCCTATTATCAGCGATTGATATTGTTGCAATCCTGAACGACAATAATAACACGAGCGTAATTAAAAAACGAAAGCACAAAACCTCTTGAGTAAAAATAATCGTCTTGCTAAAAGGATATATATACAGGGTGATTCTGAATTCATCATAAATATTTGGTGGGGAGGTAGGGAATAGGAAAAGAACACTATTTCACATAGGAAAGCATGGGCGCAGACGTCATGTAGTAGGGCAATATGAATCCGGTTAAATGATGGAAAGAAAACATAACAAGAAAGTGGTAAGAGAAAAAACATTTATTTGTGCATCTTTTGTACAGACTTACAAGAGGTGCTCGAAATTCTGACCATTTGCTAGAGTACATACCTCACAACGACGTTGCATGGACAACCGAACTTTCTGGAATATACCTGGCGTTTCCCGGATGTTTGCGGCGGCAACCGATATGCGTGCTACAAGGTCCATAGCACTGGCAACAGGGGTCTCGTACACCATGTTTTTCATGGCACCCCATACAAAGAAGTCTATTGGAGATAAATCCGGTGACCGTGGTGGCCAACAAACCGGTCCACCGCGACCAATCCATTGAGCTCCAAATTTTCTGGTCAGGTAACAACGCACATCATTTGCGAAATGTGCTGGAGTGCCGTCATGCTGGAACCACATTCGCCGGAGAATAACAGCAGGAACTTCGTTCATAAGACCCGGTAACACAGTCTGAAGAAATATGAGGTAGTTTGCGCAATCTAAACGGGATGGTAGTAAATACGGTCCCAGCAAACAGTCGCCGACGATCCCAGTCCACACATTGACGGCAAAGCGTTGTTGCGCAGCTCTAACTCTCGTACCGTGTGGATTCTGATTAGCCCACACATGCGAATTGTGTGTGTTGAAGACACCTTCACGAGTGAAGGACGCTTCATCTGTGAAAAGAACATACGTTGGGAAATTGGGATCAACGGCTGTTCTCTGCATGAACCACTGACAAAAAGTAACACGCTTGGGATAGTCCTCTGCTTCCAGTAACTGCACTCTTTGCAAATGAAAAGGATGTAAACGTTCCTCGTTTAGTATCCGCCACACTGTTGATTGTGAAACTCCAAACTGGCGAGCCATACCTCGTGTGCTAGAACTTGGCTGTTCTTCGATAGACTGTAGGACAGCTTCCTCGACTGAAACTGTCCGTGTTGATCGGCGGCTGCCTCGATCAACATTAATACCAGCAAATGATCCAGTTTCGCACAGTTGTCGATGAACACGTGAAAACATTTGATGCTGTGGCACGCGCCGGTTGGGGTAGCGCTCTGCATACATTTGCCTAGCTCTAAGACAGCTTTCTCCTGCGGCAACGTAAGTTAGATGCATATCTGCAAGTTCTTGAAACGTATACCGGTTCATATTACTTCTGCGAAGTCACCTTGTCGAATGACGACTGGCTGCACACGGCAGACAGCTATGCGCGTTCATGGGAGATGCGGACACAAAGCGCCCTCTATACACCGTCATGCGTTCGTTTGTGCCTATGCTTTCCTATGTGAAATAGTGTTCTTTTCCTATTCCCTACCTGCCCACCAAATATTGATGATGAATTCAGAATCACCCTGTATATAAACTCTGTTTGTGTCGTCAGGTACCGCTTCTCGAATAATCCACAAAACGCCATTTCTTCTGGTCAAGCGTCCATTCTTCCTTCTCCCCTATCCCTCATTGAAAGTAAATATCCCGCGCCCGCTCAATGCATCATGGGTTAAACATTTGTACGCATGCGCGCTTTCCCACCGTACCGCTGAATAAATGACCCCTTTTTTTAAGAGGCACACATTTCGCGCCGTGACTCTGATATATTTCGTTCAGTCCTCCGTGCCTCTGAAAGGTTTTGAGACCTTCATTTGTGCCTCTCATTTCTTTGTGCCTTTGATATTTATCAGCTAATCAGAGGCACTTTGTCTGTGTGCCTCTCATATGCGCTGGTGCCTTATATATCAGAGGCACAGTTTTAAGAGTGTATAAAAGGGAAGAGTTAGTCAAGTCATATCTCACAGCACGATGACGGTTTAAAACAATCATAAATTTCGCCAATCTTGTAATAATGTCTCAAATTGCTAAAAAAAAGGTAAAGCAAGATTTTTTTTTTTTTTTTTTTTTTGCACGTTAATGGACACAACTATGGATATACCAAGTGTGTTAACTTGCAGTCCTGGAAAAAATAATGATCACCCCCTACCAATTCTTCTAAAACTAATTGTAAAAAACCTATAGGCATTAATCGATTGGAAATAATGACTACTAATTAAAGCTATGGATTAAGTATGTTACAGGAGTCGTCTATATATTAAAAATTATACAAACTTTGAATTTTCAAATAATAACACCTGTTTTTGAGTTCCTTGGATCGAGACAGCCCGCGAAAAGGTATAGTTTAAATAGTTTATGTTAAATTTTCATAGAGCTTGAAGAGTTTAAAGTTTGAAGATGCTAATCTTAAATCCACTTGACAAACTTATAAAAATCATCCGATTGAATTCTTATTAATTTTTTAATGAAATACACTTAATAGACCCAAACATATTCCAGGTTTGTTTTTGCATCCAAAGACATTTTTTTAATTATGAAAATTATTTATAAATTCATATTAAAAAATTATGAAAATTATTTATAAATTCATATCAAAATATTATGAAAATTATTTATAAATTCATATTAAAAAATTATGAAAATTATTTATAAATTCATATTAAAAAATTATGAATTATCACCTACATTATTTTTTGTATAGAAAAAACTGTTTGTAAGTGTACAGCTCATTTGAATAATTAGTTTTCGAGATGCAGAGAACATTCCTATACCGTCTGAGGTGATCGTCTTCTGTTTTCAAAGAATCTACAGAAAATAACACGTAGACTCTTACCAGAAACATTTTGTAGTATTTCCTTTTATAAAAAGAAAGTTTATTATATTTAAAAGTTCCCGTATAACTTTACTGCTGACTAAATGAGTGTTCAGTACTTTTTCTCGTAATATTTAAATTTTATTTTACGAAATTTTTAGATAAATCCCTTATAACTCTATGAAGAATTAAGATAAGTATATTCCCAGGCTGTCTTGATCCAAGGAACTCAAACGTGTTATAATTTGAAAAATCAACATTCGTGCATTTTTTAATATGCAGACAAACTCCGAAACAAAATTTATAAATAGAATTTAATAGTTTAAATCATTCCCAATAAATTGGTATCTATGTATTTTTTTATACTTTATTTGCAGTATAATTAGTAAGGAGTGATCACTTTTATATTATGACGATTCTAAGGTATCTATTGACAAAAGAATAAAGTAGGAAAGTCCTAGTCTGTAGTCAACCTACTACAAGGTAATCTGTATTCAACTTTCTAGAGTTTTTGAATATTACATGACATAGTTTGAAAAACTGTGTAGCATTGTGTAGATTTAATGGAATTTCAAACATGCACAGGGGAGATAGCGAAGTCGTCTATCTAAACTCGGGAATATAATATTAAGCCTTTTTCTTACTTCGTGCTATGCGAATATGTTAAACTTTGTCAAGTCAGACCCAACATAAGTAAGTAAAGTTGATTTAAGTTTGTTAAAATTTTTGCGCCCTCTGAAAATCTAAGGTCTGCGCCCTTTCCCCTGGCCCAGTCCGATCCTGGGTTTGAACCCAGCACCTCCCGTCTACCAGCTTCGGGTTATGAAATTTTGAAGCTTTCCGGCACTCATGAAGCACGTTTTAATTTTGTTTTGGGTGATACCCTGTTCTAATTTTTTTGTAATAAGCTTAAAAATCGAAACAAATTCAACTTGAATAAATTTCCGTGTTATCATTGTTACTACTTTAAATATTTATTGATTGTTGTAGCGATGTTAATAATATAATTATACCGCTGTTGAATTTTTAAAAAAATGACCAGTATTTCAGGAAAAATAAAAGAAAAAAAAATAGGTGTAACTCTTAAACTTCAGAGTTTCGACTGTTGGACGGAAGTTTAAACACATAGACTCGAAAAACGGATTATGTCTACAACATTTGAAACAATGTTTATTGTATGCAAACCTTGTCTTAAGACAAAAGCTTCTTCTTTTCACTACACGACACACTCGCATAAAGAACGAAAATAAAAAAAAATTCCACAAATTATTACCTCATTATCTTAGAAGGTACATTCTTTCATTTTCTCCACGTGCCCTTGTTAGCTTTCGAGTCGGTTTTGGACCGGTTTCATCTCGGACGTTATGTTTGTTTTTTTTCCCCTCTACTTTTCACTTTTATTTTTCTCAGCTGTAAACTGCCTTTTTTTTTCCCTTCTTTCCTTCACCCTCCCTCGTACCTGTCGAAGTGCAGCAGTCACTTCCATCAGTTTTGTTGAGTTCCACGCTCGTTGGCGATATTTGTCGACTCTGCCTTCTCATTGTTGCTAACCGTGCATTCTCAATTAGCCCCCCCCCCTCCCCCTCCCCAACTTAACAAAAAATAGATAACTTAAAAAGTGAGATGCTAGCCGAAATTGACGTAAGAAAAAGAGTGCTCGTAGAGGATGTTGAAAGATTTAGTGATAAAATGTCGGTCATCGACGACAGAAAAAACGAAAACTAAATTCATTTTGGAACTCTGATTTGTTTGTTCGTACAGGGTACAGCATAGGGTGTTCTCAAATTCCCTGCTCAACAATGCGAAACTTTCCGACTCATTTTTAAACGCAAAGGCATAAAATGGGCAGGGCGATTTGGAATCGAAGCGAGTTTTCATTTTAGGTAGATTTCGTAAGAAATACTACCTATTACATTCTCACCTAACTTGGAAATTTTGAAAAAATTTTGCAGATCTACGCCGATCATGACTACCAGAACCCAAAAACACCCCCAGTTCAAAACTTATATATATATATATATATATATATATGTATCACTTTTTTCTGACCACGATAACTGGAAAAATTCTGCATAAATCTCTTCCAAACTCATACATAAAATCAAGGGTCATAAAATCTCGGTCAAGTTCGTTAATGGGCAAAATCGAACCAAAGGGGGAAAAATAGGGAGGCTTTTTGTGAAAACAGAAAAACCCTCATAATTTCTTTATTTTTATACGTATCGAATCCGTTTGAAGTTATTACTTTTAGGAGAAGAGCCGAAAATTTATGTATGACAGATTTTTGATATAATTAAAAATTGCCTTAAGGGGAGGGGAGGGGGGGTTTAGAAGAAAAAAAATTCATAACTTCGTCAATTCCCAAGATTTCAAATCCGCTTAAATTTATTATAAATCTTCTTAATATTATCTAAAACTTTTATATTGACATGTTTTTTTATAGGACCAACTCTTATAGCAAAAAAGTCCTTGCTGGCTCCGCCTGCAAACAAGTTTGGTTTCGAAGTAGGCGGTTCCAACTGCAGCATCATCGCAAAAAGGTCATTTCTTCCGCAATTCCCGACAAACAGGCGCCCCATGGTCTGCGTCTTCGAAATCTACCTGTGCCTGTAGGCCGAGCCGTCAGGGATTTTTTTTTTCATTTTTTGATAAATAAATTGCTTATTGAGTTATAAGCGACTCGTGTCACGTGACGACACGTTTTCTCCTTTTATCGTGCTGCAGCGGCCGGAAATTCGGTTCAAAATGCAGACTTTGGCAGTAATTTCTGAAAGATCTTCTGCCTTTACCAAAAAATGGAAAACATTTTTCGACGACATAGTTTCTGAATACGAACAAACACCGTTAATTTCATGCGTTTCCAAGAAAAAATAAATTCAGAAATGTGTCAGAATGTAGCTCTTTTGGATTTGAGAACAACATCCTTAACGAGTGTTACCAGATCCAGTATCACAAAAAAAAAACAAAAAAAAAACGGGACAGTGCCTTCTAAATTGGGACATAAAATATAGTAAAGTCTATACTAGGGAAACGAAATGCTGTTTTAAACCATAAAAAGATCACAGTCCCTCAGGTATCACATTTTATAAACTATTATAAAATTACTAGTTGACTCCCCCCGCTTTGTCTGGCATTGACGTTCCATTCAGATGCTAAGAAAACTAAACAGAGTTTACAAAGGCAAAGCCTTTTTCAGAAAATGTTATCAAAGTTGGCATTTTAAGCAGATTTTCTGAAATCTATAGACACGAAAAGATCATGATGAGGGAGCAATTAGTTATAAAAGAAAATGTATCACATACATAAGGAAAAAAAAACTAATTTTTTGACGTTTAAAAAGAAATGCCTGCAAATTTCGTACATTTTCGTTTAAATGCCTTTGTGAGAGCAGGATTTTCTTCTTTTTATATAACTTGCGTCATCTACATTAAAACTGTATTGTTGTATTGAAAGTTTCTTCGTTCAGAGGGGGGTCATGACCCCCGTGACCTCCCCCTTGGATCCGCCATTTCTGGAAATTCGGTTCAAAACATCTTTTTCTGAAAGATCCTTTGCTTTTATTGAAAAATGGTAAAACACCATTCGGTTTAATAGTTTCTTAATAAGAGCACCTGGCAATCTCAAGCGTCCGAGATTAAAAATGGCCTTGAAATGTGTCAAAATTGCTTTCAAATATCAAACAAGCCTTACAAAGTCGAAATATCTTCTGAAGGTGATTATGGATGCAGTCTGCTGGACGTTTATAACACATTTCAGCAACTTCTCAGAAAAACGTGGATGTTTCTTTCTTTCAGCGAAGTCTTCTTCCAGTCCGCTGACTACGTATCTAATGTTTGCAGATATAGTTACTGGAAATACCCTCACTAAAACACACTAGATATTCTCAGAATGACCGGTTCACTTTCTGAACCGTTCGCTAGCGTTCCGATCGACCAAACGTCTATCGCTTGTCATCAAAATTATATATCTTCGTCAATCAATAGGAAATGAGCTATTATCGCACTTTTTATTTGCATTTTCCTGGGAAACGATTGTTGATAGAGGGTGATCCACGGAACATTTAAAAATAAGTCATTCAAAGTCATAAGGATGGGAGAGCGTATTAGGATGAGATAATTTATTATATATAATAATAAAAGAGCTGATAATCTGCACCATCACGATAAAGTTACTATTGTAATTATTCAGAAATAGTTCAGCTTCATTAGCTATTTTTTCCCATGATCATCACATATCTTTCTTAAATTTCTCGATATAGAGCCGAGACTGATTTTTTCATGCAGTTTCTTGTTTAGAACATATAACAACATCAAACAAAATTACAACATCCTGTTTACACAATACACTTATTGCAGCATCGTAAAACATAGTAAATGACTTTAAAATCATCGTAATCCTAATGCATTCTCTCCCATCAGAAGCCAGGGATATAATCAAAACGCTTTTTTTTTTAAATAATGATCAAGTATTTTGTCATTTATATTTCATGACATAGACTGGTTTCCCATGCTATGCTTTATTATTTTAGAAATCAGACTATAAACAATAAAAATGATTATCGTGTATTACTGGCGCATCAAGAGGGCTGGCATCACGCTAAAACAATATATACTGGGTATATGACGAACAGTGTTGCCAGACATGGGTTGTAAAAAACCCGGGTTAAAAAAAAAAAAAAAAACCTAGCTCGGGCAGCCTACAACTCTAAGGGTTGTAAAAAACCCAGTCCGGCGGGCAAATAAATTTCTCCAAATCAGCGACTTTTTTCCCAAAATTCCCCCAATTTGGTTCCTACTATAAAAAGTAAATTTTAAATATTAAATTTAACAATAAAAAAAAAAATATTTAACTGTATCTATCCCAATTTCTTTATTCAAATAAAGTATAGTTGAAAGAAAAAATATCCCCATATTAAAAAACTAGTTTAGAAAAAGATTTAAACTCTTAGAATTTTCATATTTGTGACTCAAATTGTTCATGTTTTACATAGTTTTACACACGATTACAAAAATCTTAAAAATTGAGAACTGTATCAGAGATGTCTATCAAGAAATAGTGTGAAAACTGTCAACACAGCTGAAAATCTGATCTGAGACATAGACCAATCAGACACAAGAAGTAATGAAAGAAAAAAAAAAATCCCCGAGTTTTACTCACACACACAAAACTAAGAATTCCCCAAAAGATTCCCCATAAAAACTTTTCCCCCAAAAAATTCTCCAAAACGATTCATCGTCTTTAATTTTCAGAAATAATTCAAAGGATGATTAGACATCATTAACTATATCTTCCTCTGCCTGGTCAAGGTTTCTTTCTTTTACTGCATCGCATAATTAAGTACTCCCACATTCGTCTGTATCTCATTATAAGGGGATTCTTTGCAGCAATTTGCGGTTTATGACTCAAGCCTTGTCCTACAACCGGCAGCATTATTCGAAATATGTACTTTATTTATTTCTTATGGATTTCAAATGAACTATTTTTAACACTTTCCGGTTAAATTCTTAATAATAAACAAGTTGGAAATTGTACGTCAAACGTGACTAATGAGGTGCGTTCGTACTATAACTAGTTTCAGTGAAATGAATTATATGGTCTGTTATATTATGATATAATAATAAAATAAGTAACATTTTAAGTTGGCAACATTTTATCTTTTGTTGACATTTATTGAAAATTTCTATGGGGAAACTTAGCCGTTTTTAGCTTTGAAAATTTCAGAACTTCAAATCCATATTTAGACTCTTTTTCCATTTAATATCGATTTCTCCGGAAACATCTATCCAAAAGACTGTCGGTAGATTATAGGATTGCTATAATTAAACAATTTTAGTATACACATTCGGTTTTTAAATTCAGTCATACGGAAATAATAGGACTCCCTCTTAAATAGAACGCAATCCCCATGGCAACCTAGAATCATTATCTATCATGGGATATCATTGAATGAATGACGTATGATAGGATTTAATAGAATGAAGAATGTGACTGTAACTGGGTCTTAGAGGTTATATAATGTCATATACGTCCTACATGACTATGACGTCCTACATGTCAGATAACTTGGCGATACATCTCGGTCGCTTGACGATGAATCCTCGGAAGCTGCTATAACAAGGAAGTACCGATTTTAAAACAATTCAAATTCCTTAATAAATATTTTTATGAATATCTTTAAGTTTTAATTCGATTTTCTTAAAATTGGAAATGACTCGACAAAATTCTGCAACGATACTATATATTAAATTTCAAACCATTCGGTTGGGTAATTTTTGTGCTGTTATTGCGGACAGACGAGCGGACCAGATGACGACTTATAGGTGCTACGTATTTATATAATTACGAAAGCACCTAATAAGAGGACATGTATTTACATTAACTATTATTTTTTCTTTACAATTACTTTTGTTACGTTATATGCATGGAATAATAAATACACATGCATGTTCTAAAATTGATAAAGTACTCTACTAAATTCATCCCAAATCGCTTAAAACAATTCAATTATTTTAAAGTTCTTTCTTTTTTTTTCTTTTTTAAATATTCACGTGTAAATATATTTTTCAATTGAAAAGTGTTTGGAAATATTATTATTTGGAATTTTTTAAAAATGGCTAGATCGATTTAAACATTAAATAGCATTTAACATAATTATTTGATTTATAAACTGTCTGCTTGAACGTGTTTATCATACATTTCTCAACAAATAATTAATATTAACCTATTAATTGATAAAAGCGTATTTTAAAATTATGTATATTATATTACACCATTTATTTTAATTTATATTTCATTTTCTACTTTTTAGTGCTTAGAATATTTCA
Organism: Maratus michaelseni; assembly: GCA_963931845.1. Classification (NCBI taxonomy): domain Eukaryota; kingdom Metazoa; phylum Arthropoda; class Arachnida; order Araneae; family Salticidae; genus Maratus; species Maratus michaelseni. Next base: position 7,585,535 of record OZ007594.1, on the reverse strand, counting down.
TCTTTTCAGTTTCACAGGCAACTGGCCTATTTTAGAAAGCCTGGCTTAGCGCATTATTAACTTGCACTGTTCTTCTAACAAGTTCTGAAAGTACTAAATTTTTATTGTAACCGGAAACGCATCTGTGTGTACATAATTTTTTCTTTATTCTTATCCTACCAGGAAATGAGTGAAAATCTATTACAAAATTCCATCTTTACTACATTGAAGTTAAATTAAATAAAATAGTCTAAATATGCTACTTGTCCAAACCAATAATTTATGATATAAAAAAAAACCCCTGGAAAGTTCATATGTTTATTTAATCTTGTTCAAATACATTTCCCAAGCATCTTCAAAACTACTTTTATAGCCTGTTATCCTATTAATAATACGCAAAATAACTATTGGATGGCTATTTTTATTTATTTATTTATTTTTAACTGAAAAAGTAATTATATTTCTTAATACTACTACTTCTATATACGAATGATCAGTATATTTTTTAATGGTAATCAAAATAAAACTAGGCTCGGAAGTAAAATTTTAAACAAAAAGGTCAAATCTAAACGATTCATCTCTAATTTTCGGAAATAATTCAGAAGATGACTGGCATCATTAACTATTATCGTCTGCGTGGTCAAGGTTTTTTATTGCACTGCATAATTAGGCACTGCCGCCTCTCGCATTATAAAGATTCATTGCAACTTGCGGTTTCTGACTCAAGTTCGCGCACACAATTCCAGTCTTGTCCAACAACATTCGAAATAGACTGGAGCCACATTTTATTGGTTTTTCTTTCTTTCCGGATTTCAAATGAACTATTTTTAAATTCGCCGAGGATCATTTTGCCCCCGCGTGTGGCAACATCTGCTTGAAGGCCATTTTCGAATTTATGTTAAATAAAGAAAAACCTCTGTGAGCTCGAGTAATGTGGAGTTGTTCTTTTTTTTCGTAATTTTTCTAATGAGTTCGAGAATTTTTTTTTAATTTATTTTAATTGGCATTGTGATACTTTTTTTTTTTTTTTTTAATTATTAATAATTTTAGGAATTTTAGCTGATAGAAATTATTCTATCTGTTTCTGAAAATTTTCGTCAGAATTCCGGATTATCTTTTATTTTATTAATGGAAATTGTGAAAACTCTGTTTTCTTTTCCGCACATTTAGTTCTGTTAGCTCGAAGAACACGTATTGTGCAATTATTGTAGATTTCCTATTCTTCAAAATTTTTTTTCTTCAGAATTTCAAGATTTTTTAAATTACTTAGTGGTCTCGGGGGGTAAAATTTATTATTTTCTTTATTTACAGGCATTTTTAATGAACCCCCCCCTCCCCCTCTGCAATGTATCTTTCTATAGGGAAATTATCTTTCTATAAGGACATTTTCTACCTTTCTGATAAAAAGTTCTGAAACTGTGAAATTTTATTTAAAAAAAAATTAAACTTATTTAATTTTGTTATATAACGCATGAACCACTTGCTCGATTTTTTTTTTTTTTTTTTTTTTTTTTTTTTTTTTTTTTTCCCATTTATTGTGTGCAGAAAATTTTTCTTGTTAATTTGTCTTCAAGATTTATAAAAATATTACTTACAAAATTTATAATTCATTTAAAAGTTTTAGAGCTAATTTCTGCAAGAATTTTTTCTATTGAATTTAGGGATTTTTAAAATTATTATTTTAAATTAGTACTGTGATAAACTGAATTTTAGTGTAATTTATAAAATTACAATAAAATATAAATTTAATAGTTTTTTTTTTCTGTCAAAAAAAAAAAAAAAAAAAAAAAAAAAACCTCATACCTTAAAAATATATTTAGGTACAAAATCTTAAAAGGTATTTTAAAAGTGATAAGTTCACCTATTTTGGACGTAAACAAAAGTGATACATGGATAATCTGTTGCTTAAAATATTGAACTAACAGAGACGAAGGGGGAAAAATAAATTTTCGATATATATCGAAAATATCAATAATTTATTGGCACCACTATTTTTAAATTATATATAAATAGATATAGATAAAAGAAAAAAGTATACTTAATCCTTCCTGAATAAAAATACATAATATTTTAATGAGCTTTATTATGCTGCTTGCAAATGATGCGGAATTGTTTTCATACTTTAGGTGTGACGTCACAACCTCCCCCCCCCCCCCTCCTCCCTTGAAGTGTGACAGTAACGTTATTAATGAATGGCCCCTATTTACATCTGAATTCTCTGTGTGTTTGACACGAAAACGGTAGCACTCCCTTTTAATTGCTGAGAATCGTCTGCCGTAAGTCATGCCCTTTTAAAAATATAAATCATATTTTCACACCTCCATGGTTTATTTCTGATCTCTTGACATTTAAAGAACGATCCGGGGGCTGCATTTTTTATCGGCAGACATCTCGGAAGTGGCTGGTGTCGAGTTTATTTTAAAAAAATTGAATTAGCTCAGATATATCAAGCCAGGGGGGAAGTAATTATTTATACGAATTACTTTGAATGATAGGGAGGAGGGAGAGAGAAATGGGAGGGCCCAAGCCAGGTGAGTGTGTCTTTTTGGGTCGCCGACGTTTCGGCGCCACGTTTAAAAACTCTGCGCTTACTTCCGCTCAACTCAACTTCTCTGAATTTAAAAAAGCAGATGTTTGGAAGTTAAAGGAACTCGCTTGGTTATATTTAAACGTGTAATGAAAGGGTTTCGCGCATAATTTGTAAATAATTTGTTGAACACCCGTGATCATATATATATATATATATATATATATATATATATACACACACACACTTTTTGAAAGGCAGACCTCAGACGCCGCATGTGACGAGCAGGAATAATTTAGTATCAAGTTTGACATGGTTTTTGTCTCAAGTTCCGCATTTTTTTCTTATAATACGTTGATGATTAAATAATTACGCGAACGCTGTTATTATTGAGTTTATATATAGTATATCCTTTATTATTATGTCAAGCTACTGATGTCCAACCTTTGTGTTTTTGCAAAACATAATATCTGGGTCGTACGGACTCCTGTGTAATAATTTTTAGGCAATTACCTTATGCTATTCTTTGTAAATTCCGAATGCTTAAAAACTTTTCTCCTGCAACCTATAAGGATTTTTGTTTAATTTACAGGGAATGAATATAATTAATGAATTTAATTACCGGATTTTAAAAATTTATATTTTCGAAACTTTTACACACATTATTATAAGTGTGATATATATATAAAAAAAGAAAACAAAATTCCCAAGTTTTTTTTTTCTTTTCATCGCTTAACGCTGGATTGGACGTGCGGGTATCGGAGATTAATCCTTATCCACATGGCCTCCTACATTTCCGGATCTTACACCATGTGATTTCTTTTTGTGGGGTTACATCAAAGATCTTGTTTATGAACCACTATTGCCGAAAACACTCAAAAACAGCCATACTCAACCTTTTTTCTCGCGGGCCGCAAACATGTGTGTGCGACGTTAAGCGGGCCACAACACACTTTATATAATAATGTAAAAAAAAAGGGGTAATTAAAATAATAAGATAACAAAAGCAAAATAAAAAGTTAATATAATTAGTAGTATTGAACATTTGTCGTGGAAGGAATGTTACCAAAAAAAAAAAAAAAAAAAAAAAAAATTAACACCACTATTTCCAAAAAAATTACTTCGGGGCAGATTTCTTTTGAAAAATATGTACAAATATGCCTAGAAGATTGTTGTTGTAAAACTATTTTCTGCCGTTTTTCTCCACGACGTCCTGAATAAGCATTATTAGCGATATAAGTATAAAACATAATAATATAACAATCCAGCATCACCAAATTGTAAAGGGGAAAAAAACAAGAGATTTTCTTTAATAAATCATTCATTTTTCTATGAAAAAACTTTTCATTTATTTTGTAATGTAGAAATATGTAGTGCAAATTTAATTAATTTAGAATAATGTTTCATTGGTGTACATCACTATATCACGAATAGAACTACATGGTAAAAAGATTTTTTCACTATGGAAATGTCATTTAAGATGTTTTAACATGATTTTAAATTAGTAATTACAAATAACAGGTGGATTTTGTCTTCCCATGAAAGTATATAAAGGAACAGCGGAGGTATTAAAAAACTTTTAAAGAACATCTTAATTCATTTTATAATTGGGGATTAATGATTACATGTGTCTCAGGCCGCACATTAAAGGTCGCCGAGCCGAAGGTTGAGTATGGCTGCTCAAAAAACTTAAAGAACGCATCAACACTGCACTAAGAAGCGTTGACAGTGTAAAACTGCAAAATGTGTGGAACGAACTTGAGGTGTTTGTCGTGTTACAACAAATTCACACACATCAAACATTTGCAACTAGAGAAAAAAAAAAAAAACTTGGAATGTTCTTCTTTAATTTTCATATGTAATAGTTTTGAAAATATAAATGTCTAAAATCTGGTCATTCATTTATGCTAATCCTGTATACACGATAAAACTAAAATATATAACTCTTCGATTTTCAGATGTTTTTGGCTGTATGTGTACTTTTGATTTAATTATTCTAAAGTTAAAGAAAAATACGAAGTTATTATTTTTATAATTTATATTTCTAACATGTTATTTATTTATTATATTTTATTTATTAAGTTTTAATTTAATATGGTAATACTTCTTTAAAATTAGACAATTTCTCTTCTATTATCATTATATTATCGTTTATAAATTTATCATATTTTTAATAAGTCTTAAAAACTCTTCTTCTGAGTTCGTAATAATTTTTCTTGAGCGGTAGAGATATTTCTCTGTTTTCAGTTGCAGGTTCTTTAACATATACTTAATAAAACTAAGCACGAAACTGATTTATGATTATTTCTTTTGTTTCTAAACATTAAATTAATAAATATTAACATTTTCCTTTAATTTGTATTGCAATTGAACGAAATTGTTGCACGATCTCTTAAGTTCTAACATATTTAAAATATACTCATTAAAAAAATATTAAACTAATATTATATATATATATATATATAACCATTAATGAAACATTACCGAAACACCAACAGAAACGTGAAATTATGATTTAGTAAGTAATAATTTATTGACAACTAAATTGTAACCCCAACACAATGAATATAGATATGAAATACTTATTTAAAAGAAGAAGAAATTAAATTAAAAATTGAATGAAATAAATTGAATGAATGAAATTTGTGGAATTTATACAGAATTATCAAGTCACAAATGCATAAATACCACAAAATAAAATGAGTAGTTTCATCATCATATTAGCCATAAAATTGCTAAAGAATATGATTTTGGGACGACCACTCATAAACATAATTAAACCTGTGAAAAAATTTTAAAGTTCAAAAAATAAATACAATAATAATACAATATTAAAAAGGATAGAAACCTTACCCATAATTATGAGAAAAAAACATGATAATAGATCTTTAAGTACTAAAAACAATGAGATGAAGATGGATGTTGGTGCACAACATTGACCAGATTTATGAAGATAACTATACAAAGGCAATGAATTGCAAAAAATTTTCTAAATGTTGCCAAAAACATTTTTAGAAGATTATAATCCCTGTTGCCAAAATAATTTTTAGAAAATGAATTACTTGGATATATGGAATATTATTATATATATACATTACTATAGAAGATATTCAGAAAAAAAAATCAGTCTTAAAAAAATATATAAAAAATTGAGCAAAAAAATCTAACCTTAAAAAAATTAAATAAAAACACATAAAACTTAATGGATTAATAAGTAAATAGCATGAAATAAAAGTATATTAAATATTAAACTTATAACTCTTAATATTTCCTTTAATTTCAATCTAAATACGTGCGAAATATAATAAATTCAGCGACAGTAAAAATGTTTAATTTTAAATATTAACATATTTATTAAATATAAAAATTAATCAATATAAATTAATAAATAAAATACATATTATATATAAAACATGAAACTAATAACTTAATATTTTCCTTTAACTTTCGTATAATTAAATGAAAAGTTTACATAAAGCTAGGACTACTTAAAAATCAAAACTCGTGTTACATATTTAAGTGACCGCATAAAGAAAATAAAGAGCAAAATTATCTAATTTTAAAGAATTATAATACATTAAATTGAAATTAATTAACAGATAATTAATTCAAATATAAATAAACAAATAACATATTGAATATATAAAACAAATAACTTGCTATCTTTCTTTAACTTTAATATAATTAAATGAAAAGTTTATTTAAAGCCAGGAATATATAAAAATCGAAACTTGTTTTTATGTTCTATATTTTAATGATTAGCTACAGAAAATTAAGAGCGAAATTATTTACGCAATTAAAGAAAAACGAACAGCACATTAAAATAAAACTAATTAAAACTTAATAAAAATATAAATAAATAACATATTAAGAATAAAATGCAAAACTAATATTATTTTCCTTTAAATTTAATACAATTAAATGATAAAATGAATATAAAGACAGGTATATCTTATAATCGAAGTTTGTGTTATATACTCGCATTTTAGTGATTATCTAAAGAAAATTAAGAGGGAAATTGTTTAATTTCAAAGCTATTAAATGAAAATTAATTAAAAATTGACTGATAAAAATATAAATATGGAAAAAATAATAAATGTAAAATGTAAAACTTAGTATTTTTCTTTAAATTTACTATAATTAAATGTTTATAAAAAGCCAGGAATATCCAAGTTCTAAGCCTGTGCTTTAGTATTTGTTCAAAAAATTAAGAGGGGAAATTGTCTAATTTAAGAGAATTAATAACATGTTAAATTTAAATTAATTATTAAAAATAAAGAAATAAATATTTAAATATAAAATAAAAAATTTATTAGAATATTACAATGGTTTCTCATGGTTAATAATAGCTTGAAATATATTTTTATAATATTTTTATAGCTTATATATTTTTACAATATAATTTTAATTATAAAACTAATTTATAATTAAAATTTTAAAGGTATTTAAAAAAAATTATATTTAAATAAATTAAAAAAAATCAAACAAATTTGACTTTTTTGATTTAAAAAAAAATGAATAACTTAAAAAAAAAAAAAAAAAAAAATTACAAACCCCTATTTATATCGATATATTTTTATTTCTATGAAAGAAACAGTTACGAAACTTTGCACAATGTTTTTGAATTATATATTCTTTAAATTGTTTTTGAAATTTTTAGTTTTGAGAAAAGATTTTAAAAATAGGGTTCTTGTAGAACTTATAAAAAAGACAATTTTTTTTTTTTTTTTTTTTTTTTTTAAATAAATATTTTTTGTAAATCCTGAAGTCAAATTAATATTTATCTTTTCCTGTGCTCAAAAATTAAATAATACAAAAAAGTTGTTCTTTCTGAAGATATGTATAAAACTGTGACTAAAATTTGTAAATTTTCAATTTTTGGAAATTAAAAATTATTATTTTTAAAGAATTTACATTTGATAAGGAATATTAAAAAAAATGTTTATAAATTTAAAAATAAATAAAATTTTGTGTCCGGTGCTACCGTTTTTCTGCAGATGTCTAACATAGAGGTCTTCATCAATATATTATTTCTTTAAATTATTAACCTAAAATATGCCTCGCTTGTTTTATTATAGAAGAATCCAAATGGGGATGTTTTTAAGCTTATCTTTCAGATTTATCACACGCAGGAGTTCTCAGCAGCTAAACGGGTATCCTCCAGCGATAAGTCGGCTTCCTTCCGACTGCATCCACAGATAAGACCTGGCAGACGACGCCGAACGTCTGTCGGTCTGACCCCTTCACTGCAAGAGTACGTCTCTGTCAGAAAACACAGCGCTGTTATACATTCATACTTACTGCATTCGGACGAAATGTTATTTTTGAAATCACATTTATTTTTAGGCGTGTAAGTTATCACTGGTCGGGACAGCACAAAATGGGCTAAATGTACGATTATGGGATATGATTGTGTACCGAAATGTGTGACATTAGTGATTTAAAAAAAAAAACAAAAAAATTGCAAACGCATATATATTATATATATATATATATAAGCAAGAGCGCCATCTGGGCAGGGTTAGGGAGAACGTTTCTCTTCCCTCCAAGGAATTATAGGCGTAGAGTTGTTATGGGCTCGTGGGGCTCGAGCCCCACCATTAATTCTAAAATGGACACTTTTTTCCCCTTTTTAATATAAAATAAAAAAAAAAGTTTATTTTTTATTTTTTTACTTTTTAGTATTTTATAGAATTTTTAAATGTTCCATTTTTTCTTATTTTATTTTGTTATAAGGATGAACGACATTGGGAAAACTTCTTCACTTTATGTTCTATTTATTTTTTTTTAATTGAAATAAAATGCTCAACGTTTGAACTTTTTATGTAAAAAATGAAAATAGAAAAAAAAAATCCATATTCCGAAAAATTCCTTATAATTTTATTATAAACGATTCGCGAATATCAGCGAGTATCATTTTATAAACGGGTCTGTCTATGCATTAGAATTTTTATATTGTCTTGTCTTAATGTTTTATTTAACTTGTGATTATTTATCAGTATACGATTATGTTTCATATCTTTAAAAGGGAGTTAAAAAAGCAACATTAAATTGGTAATCTATCTTTTTTTTACACTCACATGCACATATTTGTGTAAAAAAGAGTTGAGCCCCATCAATAATTTTCACAACAGTACGCCTGATGGGGATACACATATATTTCTGAAATTGCATGAAAGCTAAAATAATGTCAAGCTTGCTTAAAATAGAAGCATTAGCGTTAAACAAATACTTTAAGAATAGAAATTAATAATTTTATCAACAATTACATAATTTTTACCATGCTTTGCTATTGCAACATTCTCAGAGAGTGAGGCATAATTAAAATATATGTAAGAATAAAACTGCATCAATGGCTTCTCAGGTATGCACAATATTAAAAGAAAATGTTGCCCCTCGCCATTATAATTCTGGGGTGTTTAATGAAGTCAATTCGTCAATATCTCTCGAAGACTGTCAACCCAGTCTTGTGATAAGCGAGCAGAGATATGAGAAACTCGGAGCCGAAGTTCGAGGATTCGATCCTGTCTGATTCGAGCGGAGTGGAGTGGCTGTCTAAGGTTTAATAAATTTTCTTGTACGAAAATAAGAATTCGTGTCAGTTTCTCTTAAAAGATCATCCCTGAATCACTTTTTCTGGCACTGACCGATATCCAATACAATCATTAAAAAAAAAAGTAGATGTTTTTGTTTATTTATTCTCCCCTTCACCTTGAAATGTGGCTTTAATTTCATTATTATTATTATTATTATTTTGCTGTCATATAAAACTAGGTTCCTTGCAATTTTCATAATAGCTTCGGAAAAATTATTTTCGCTCTGGATATTTAAGTGAAATTCTTATAGATTACCTTAACGCTACAAAACTAATAATTGTTGCCAAATACTACACATATTTTATTATCTACAAGAAATATAATTGCTTCACATGGAATGCAAACCCAATATTTCTTCGCGTTTATTTTTATTTTATTTTTATTTTTAATCTTAAGAAAGCAACTATATCAGAAATTCTGGATATTTTTTAACGTTATGCAATAACTTCAAGCTTCAGAAAAATTTATTACATACCAGGGGGCAAGTAAGAGATAAAAAAATAAATAGAAAGACGAAATAGCATCACGCGATCGTGTTTCTGTGACCTTCGTTGCCACAGAATTAAAAAAAATAATAATAAAAGTTGGCAAAAACTCGTTCCCCTCATGTTGATAAAACAGTCTCAGAGCGTTTTCTTTATTGAAAATGTTCTGCTTCTTTTTGTTAGAAACAAAAATAAAAAGATCTGGAGAAAAACGATAGCCGCAACTGTGACTGTTAAAGACGTCTTTATGTCAACGTGAAATTCGAAAAAACAAACTGACTTGACAAAAGAGATAGCTTTTAACTGATGGCTGCGTGGCAACAGCGTTAGAAAAGTAAACCATTATTTTTTTCTTGCTCGTGCGTTTGTTGGGTTTGCAACTGGTAAAAGAACTGAAATGAAATGTAATTTGCTTTGATTAGAGGTAATTAGCTTCCAGAAACAAATTACTTTAACTGCAACTTCACAATATTCATTAGCTTGAGGGGTCAAAGGGGAATTGGGCTTCATCACGTGTCCCTTGGATAAAATGTGTTTTTAGTGTTTTGATCTTGAGGGGGGGGGGGGGGGGGACTCTGGATTGAAATATGCATGTACTTTATTCTCCTTTGTCTCGCTACTGAGTAAGAATTAAATCATGTCTATCAAGGGTCGATCCAGGCAAAATTTGGGCCTATATAAGGCACCTACACAAGAATCTATTTAATATAACAGGCCCCTTCACAAGAATCTATTTAATATAACAGGCCCCCCTTCACAAAAATCAATTTAATAAAATCGGACCCTTCACAAAAATCTGTATGATAAAACAGCTCCCTTCACAAAATTCCTTTTAATAAAATAGGCCTTTTCACAAAATTCTATTCCATAAAACTTACTATTTATTCATTATTTATTATTTTGTGACTTTTACAATGTGTAATTTGTAAACAAACAAGTTCACCAGAGAGAAAAACTTCAGTAAAACGATTTAAATTTTTTTTGTTAATAAATGAAATTTGAGTAACCGGATTTCAACTTTTGTTACAAAATGTTATTTTTCACAAAAATATAATCAATTTCACAAAAATAACCTTTATATTTCATAAAAGGCCCCCCCCCCCCCAAAAAAAAAAAAAAAAATCTGCATCGACCCTTGTCTATAGAATTTCCGAAATGATGAAGATGATTTAAGAAAATAGCAAAGTTTTACTTACATAACTTTCAATAACCTGAACTTTACATTGATCTAAAGCACAAGAATCCCCCCCCCCCCCCCCCCACAGTTTACAAAATAAAAAGGTCTTTAATTTATAATTTTATAAATTTCTCAGACATAAGCGAAAATAAATGATGCTCTCCGGGTTGTGGCGGGGGTGGGGTGCAAGGAGCAGTGTTAGCCATTGACTAGAAATATAAATTTATATTTCTAGTCAATGGTGTTAGCGGGTCTTCCATTCGGTGTCAATTTCGTGTACAGTGTATGTAAAGAGGCTTATAAGCGTTACCTGGATTATATTTCGATCCAGCAATGTTCTATAAAGGAGAGAAAATATTTGTTCATGATATATTAACCATATTAGATAATATACTATACAGGCATGAAAGAGTTCCCTCTAAAGCAGTGTTTAATTCAGGGGATGGCCCTGGGGGACATCCCCCGGAGCTTTGAATTGCCCCCGCCCCCTCGGAAGATTTGAGATTTTATGCTTTCAATGGTCAAAAATGGAATCCCCGGCAAATGACACAGAAATCACTCCTGGAGAAATGTGTCTGAATTCAACACTGCCTCTAAAGGACGGAATTTCACTTATTTGAAAGCAATTTTGGACATTCTCTGAATGTATACTAAAATGCAAAGAAAATATTGGAAACGTATTGGGGGGGGGGGGGGTCTGTAACATTTAATTATCAGACATTTTGTCTATCCAAATCCTCGTACTTTGTTTCCGAATTTGCTTTGCAAAAGAGCCATTCAATCAAAGGTGAGCTTATATTATAATTATATGCATCTGAAAGGCATGTAAATGAAGATGTCTTTCCAAAGTGATTTAGGGGAAAAAGGGAAAGGAAGTCTCCATAAGGTTCTTATTGGAATAGAATATTTTGTCTTATTTATATAACACTTTTGGGTAATTTCAGTGATAATGCATTTTTGGAGATGTATTTCTGGAGAAGAGATTTATTTGATGTGCATATATTTAGACATGGCGATTTTGTTTTTCTTTTGAAAGAAGGGGGAACATCTTAAACAGCCAATCCAAACTTTCCAGAATAATATTTACTTCGAAAAATTAATCTCTGTACAGATATATTTGGATTTACTCCATTGAGCAAACTGTCTTCCATTTTCTTTTTTTATTCAATGCACCTATACACTTATTGTTAGTTTAAATTTGTTTTTAATACTCTCTAAGTTACGAAAAGAAAATAACAATCATATGTACCGTTCTATTTCATTTTATTGTACAAATAACTGTTACAATGTGTCTTATATGAGTTATGCGCTATTGTACAAGTACAGATGGGAAAATTTTCCACCTTTTTTTTTTTTTTCTGTTTCTCACTTTTATGCCTGAATATATGACGTAGTTTGGTAATATGTTAATATGGATGTAGTTATTAATACAGATACCATTGTATATATAAAATGTTTCAGCATTATTGAATTCCAAAATCTGTCAAAAATTGCCTTATAATTTCTGATGTTTTGTTGCTGATGATTTAACTCAAAAGTGCGATTCCATTAACCGGTAATTCATATAAGCAGCAGCCAGTGGCGCACAGAGAGGAAAACTGGGAGTTAAAATCTCTGGGGGAAACTTTATTCTCGGAACCAAGGTTGTGTGGTCCGAAGGAATTCAGTGTGTCACTGTAATTTTTTTACATAAAAGGATTATAGAATAGATTACACATGCAACGTTTATCACACCAATAAGAAAAGATCAATTTAATTTTATCTGGGATCCAACTTTTAATTATTCTTTAAACATAAATTTTCTCATTTTACCAAACTCATTTTTCTCCGAATCTCCAAGCCAAGTTAAATCAATTTTATGAGCTACTGCAAAACTTTTCCTCCAGATATTAAAAGAAAAAAAACAAGAGGGGAAAATTCTGCTATAAGGCCGAATATAGATTGCCACACACGGCTTTTATTTAAAAAATAAATAAACTAGCTGTAACTCAGAATAAAAACGCAATGACTACAAACAATTTTAAAATATCTAAATAACAAATAAAAATTCCCCTGTTAAAGTGTTGAGTTGTTCAATAACCATTCGATTTAGAAAAATATTTTTCTACCACTGAGCAATTTTTTTTAATGAAATTTAATTCATGTTGCTATGGCAGCAGACGATAAAACGATATCTTTGGAATAAGGGAATAAATAGAAGAAAAATTTTTGTTGATGTTTGTGATAAAATGTTTTTCTTTATTTTTAAAAAATGTATATTCATAATTCACTTTTATATTTTAACAGAATAATAAGTTTATTATAATTCGTTACTCATGCTATGGCCAGTATACACGATACACGTCGAGCCACAATGCCTTTATCATTATCTTTTTACGCGTAAAAGTTTCGCTACGGTACTCCATTGTGAAGTTTTGTAATTTTTGAAATCTAATATTTGAAAAACGACATAATCATTAGATTTGAAATTTATATCAAGAAAAATACAATTTTTTACCATTCTAACGCATTTTGTAAAACAATTTTGTGACAAATACTTTTCGAGTTATTAATTTTTTAAATAACTTCAAATGTTTCATTTTCCGAGATTAATCTGTGGCAACGATGGATTGCTGTGACTTTTCATAAACATGAAAAATGATAGAGATTGAAAGAATAAGCCACCCTGTGTGTGGCTAAAAAAATCTATTTCATACTGCGATTTCTCTTTATGTATTTCTTTGTCATAATCCGATAATAACCTAAGTAATTTAATATGATAATCCAAACTCGTTTTCTAGAATAACTGTTTTTCTTATTCTGTCCGCCATTTCATTTTTTCTTTTCTTTAATTCTTTCGCAGACGATAGTTTCCAACAGTCTTGTTTTGTTACACACGCTCTTTCGAAAGGGTCGCTGGCATCACGGAGGAGAAAAGAGAGGGTACCTGCTCATTAGGGGTCCATTACGGCTCATTAGTGCCGTCTGTTTCTGCCTCACAGCGAATCCCAGATCAGGGGCCCATCATCGACTCCGTGACGCCAAAAAGAAAAAGTCCTCACTCGTGTATAAATCATTCCAGCAAGCACTCATCTTCCATTTTTTTTCTTCAACCATTGTAGAAGGAAAAACGAAATCCTGCTGTCTGAAAATTATGTGAGTTTAGTTGCCAGAACAGAGTTTCTGTAATAAATTAAGACCACGTGTGTTGGCTGAAAATGATTTCCCCTCCCCTCCCCCTCAAATTAAAAAATGAAGCTGATCGGGTGCCCTTTTTAATAATAAATACCGATTAGGATTCCTTGCATGAAAGCCATAAATTGTTCTCTTGCAATTATAGATATAAATGATCTTATCTACCCACGTTCTAGGTATTTAGATCGTGAATTCAATCGTTTTTATTGCTATTTACTTCTGAAAGATAATTTTTCAAAAAATTGGAATTTAGTTAAATTTTTACGAAGTAAATCAATTGCCCTTTTGAAATGGAAAATTTATTTTCTTCAACTTTGATTCTGTAATAATCCAAATTTATTTTAAATGGATAGCATACCGCAATGTAAAATGAACCTGGGTACTTGGTCATCACCACATAAGCAATAAAGGAAAATATACAATAAATAAGTATGTCAAAATTAAAATGTTTAATTTTTTCCCCAATAAAATTTTTACTAAATATACGGAATTATATTCCTTCTTTTTTTCATCTTTGATACTTAGTTTAATATATAAAAGTACACACCTACAAGTTACCTCGGTATATTTGAAGCGTTCAAAATGAAAGTGGTAGCCCATAAAACATTATCCAGAGATGTTTGGAGTTAAAGTTTATAAAGTCTCAAGTGAATCATAAGAGACTAGCGCCATTTGTTGCTTACATTTTCAACGTATGATTTGGTTTGTTACGGCACCAAAATAAGTTATTTTTTTATTGATCAAGAATTCCTCTCAAGCTCGTTTAAACGAAAAAAAAAAAAAAACAGACTTGGATCTACCTTGGTTTCGAAAGACGAAAATATGCAATGAGCGCTTCAATAAAATTAAATAACCTGTTAAGATACTATAAAAATTCTGTTTACACTCTGCAGAATGTATTTGACCATGACTAAAACATAAATAAATTATCGTGATAAATCTTTCGTGTTCTTTTAAGAGTTAATGGACAATTGATTTTCAAAATATGTGGGGGTTTTTTTCCCCACCAATCGCTTGAGTGACAAATTTCCTGGGACATTCTTCTGAGGTAAAAGTAAATGAACAAAACAAACCTTTGTTATGCTTTTTAACGCGTTACGATTCGTTCACACCTCTTTTTAAGCTTTAGGTGACAGGTACCTCGAATTCTGGCCAAAAGGAAAGCTTCCAAAAGTCGGTAACTTTCATCCTTAAGACCTAAGCACTGTCTTTTTCTCTTTCTTATTTATATACACGCGTTTTGGGGTTTGATTGAAGTAGAAGTATATGTTTTTCCAGCTCATTCATCAAGATGTTTGTAAACTCTAGAAATTTTCGGAAGCATTGGAGATAATTATGAAACACGTGTTCTTCCATTTCTTTTTAATTGGCCTTTTCAAAAGGCGACGGCGCTGTTTTAGCTACTTAAAAAAAAAAAAAAAAAAAGGTGGAGATTTAAACTTTGTATCTATCTTTCTATAATTTCCCCAGGCTTAAAAAAGTTTTACACGTTGGCAATTACATATTATGTTAATTAACCCCATGCAGTGCCAGAAAGATATATTTTTAATGGAGGTCGAAAAAGAGAAAGAAAAAACATATGATGCATAGATTATGAAACATTTTGCAGCATTATGAGGATAATTTAAGTTTGACATTTCGCTTCTGTAACCGAATTGCGGTATTTTTCCGTGACGCCGCGTCCTGGTGTAAAACGGGCACTCTGATTTTTTAATATCTCGTTTGGAGGGGAAAAAAATAAAAAATATGAGGAAATGATTTCAAGTTTCTATTTTTCTATTTTATTAAAATATAACAATTGTATATTTCACAATTATACATACAGGATTGTATAATTGTGTTGTACATTATTTACGAAGTATTGCTTTGTAATTTCGTATATTGAACCAGAATCATTTTAGCCATGATTAAAAAAAAATACAACGTTTTACCATTCTGCAATACTTGCGTCTGTAAGAAATCGTTGACAAAATCCTAAAAATCAAATCAAATAACGGCTTATCCTGTTTTCAGCAATAAAGAATGTAATAAAATATTTTAAAAGATTCAATTGTGTATAAAGTTATGCAGACGACTATGTACGGATTTATTTTCCCTTTTTATTCGAAGTACAATAAAACCTAAAACAGAATCGCAAGTTAACGGGGGAAAAAAAATTCTATTAGCATTGTCTATTATTGTGTTTAGTACAGTCTATTTTTGTACTGTTAAATGGACATGCTCTTTAATGTAGTAAAACCTCTGAATAATGGACACTTCGGGACCTGAATCTGTTCGCTATTTGGAGGCAGCGCCGCAACAACTCTGTTTGGCGTCTAGTGCGAAACCCCGTGTTAGTTTTTCTACCGATCGCAGATGCATGGTTGTGATTAGATTACGCTTACCAGTGCCTATTCCAATTGACGGCGCCACCCTTGTTGCGGCACTGTTTGGAGGTGCCCGATATTCAGAGGTAAAAGCATATGCGCTAGTGATTGAAAAAACACTCGCTCTGCAGTAGCGTCCGTTATGGAGATTTTACTGTATACAGATTTTTCATCTAAAATTTTTTTGTTGCACTTTCTTTTGAAAAATCGGTTTACACGAACCCGACACGCAAGAGTCAACACTTAATCCGAAACCGACTCGCAGCAAAAAAGTAGAAGTCAACCCAACACGAAACGAGAGGGGGAAAAAAAAAAAGAACGCCGATCGGGTAGGATAAAATCGGGTTACCCGGCCCAATGCAGGAGTCTAACTCTCCACTTTTACTATCATTTTTTTATGAATTCAATCTAGTAATATTTGCTTCATTCTGATGACACAGAAAATCCTGCTCCCTGCATGGGTACACCTGTTGCGAAAAAACCTGTTTTACAGGCATTATATCTAAGAAATGTAATGTGATGTAATGTAACGGCAATAAGGAATTTGTGTTAGGTGACCGATGAATTTAGTAACTATAATAGGTATTTCTGAAAATTCCATGAAATAGTAAGACTATTCCAGATAAGATGGGATAATGGTAAAAAAAAATTCCTTTCCCAATTTATCTTTATACTCTCTTATTTAAATAGTACAACAGCGTGGCCACAGTCAAGTCGGTGTCAACGCAATTTATATACTATTTGTTAGATATATTAATCAGAAACTGAGTCACAACTCTAAATTATAGTAAAACAAATTATTCGAACTCTAAATATCCGAATCGATATAAAGAAATAAAAAAATTGTACTTAAAGAAAAACATTTTTATATATGATAAATATTTTTATATTTTTATATTATGTTCGTGAAAATATAATTTCCTTGAAATTTTTGGTAAAATATATTTTGTATTGTAATTTTCGATTTCTCCATTTGAATAATTCTAAATCGGTATTGACGATTGGAGTTGTAGTGTATTATGTAAGCCTTTATGATTTGAGTGTGTAGATGATATTATCGCAGATTTTTTTTTTTTATTATTATTTTCTTTTCAAGATTGTGTTGTTTGAGAATAAAGCGATGGTGTATTTAACGTAAGTCCTTTTTTCGTGCGTGACTTATTCAATAAACATTTCCTAAGGAAAGTAATACTGGTTTTCATCAAAATTACTTCAAATGGCTATTCAACATTTCGGTTTATTTCAAAATATTCAATAAGAACAGCTGCTTTAAAGAACGTGCTCCGATGAATAGTTACAATTCTGCATTATTTTATTCATATATTTATTTATTATTGGTGGCAACAGCTTTTTAAGAATTATTTTAACTTTTATTGAATATGTCTGGGTATTTAATTGCTTTAATATAAAATAGAGCAGAAAAAAAAATCCGTATTATTTTATTTATTTATTTATTATTGGTGGCAACAACTTTTTAAGAACTATTTTAACGTTTATTGAATATGTCTGGGTATTTAATTGCTTTAATATGAGATGGAGCAGAAAGAAAAAAGAATGTTACGGGATTGCTTCTAATTTAGAAAAAGAAAAAAAAATCGTCTGGCACAGAATGTAGAACTTTAAAAAAAGAAAAAAAAAAGATTTTCGCTGAGAGATAGGAAGAATCTTAAGTGGAAAAAATTGAGTCTGACATTTGTAACGCAGTTTGATAAAAATAAATTCAAAATAATAAATGGAAGGATGATTTGAAAATAAGCGTTTATTTTGAAAGAAATCTTTTTGTATATATATCTCATGAGTTATCTCGGCAATTAGGATGAATTATTTATTTCGACCAGATGGAATGATTCATTCAAAATTAAAAAAATTCGCTTACATGAACGATAGTTATCTGAGAATTTATGACATAAAAATAATAAACAAAAGAGCTATTTGAAGAAGCGCTTTATTAAAAATGCTTTTTTTTTCTTGTTTTATTTCATTTTGTTTCTTGGAAATAAAGATAAATGGTCTATTTAACCTTGGAAGTACTAAGGGCGAAGTAAGAATTTTGGGTCTCAATGAAAATTAATGTAGGATTACTCATAATATAAGATGTATTATCAAAATTAGTTTCTGCAGGAATATGTAATAATAATAATAATGATGATGATGATGAATATAAATTCATTTTGCTTATGGAACTAAATCTACTTTTACTTTTGTGACTTATTTGTCAGTTAAAATTTTTATTGGCATTCAGTGTTGAAATTAGACTTTTTTTTCCGTAAGATTATTTTATCTACGGGGAAAGAGCACATTATAGATTTTTTAAGAGTGTCCGCTGTGGGTGTGGGAATTCCTCCAATGTGCTATATTTCTAATATTTTCTTGATATAGTAATAAAAATATATGAGAAATGAAATGGGTTTAATTGCAAAGATTTTTTTTAATTCTTTGGTTTCCATTTAATAACATTTCGTGACATTTTATTACAGCGATATTTTGGTCTTGGGTGGGGGATGGGGGAGAGTTATGTGTAAATGTAATATCAAAGTTAGAATAGAAAGTTAAAACAACAACAACTGAGAACAGACTTCTCTTGGTTTACTTATAAGTCAAATTATTTGATTGTAATGCCAAATATGTACTTATTTTATTTGTAACTATTCTAAAATTTCAACAGGAGAAAAAAAAAAAAAAACATTCACCTGATAAAAATGCAAATCAGTCCACTATATTTGATGTTCTTAAGAAATATTCCAAGATGTGACTGCTTCTTCACAAAATCATTTCTGTCCTGAGCTTTCCGCCTTTGTCAAGAATTGAAAAAAAAAAAAAAAAAAAAAAAAAAAAAAGAAAAAAAAATATATATATATGTGTGTGTGGGGGGTTACAGAGATTACAAAAATTCCGCATTTTAGTGAAAAAATATTACAAAGCATGGACTTGAAGTTTTAATAAATTGTATTATTTTAGTTATAATAGTTCGGACAGACAAACTGAATTCATATATGTTGGAAAGTTTTTTTTATTCATATATGTTGGAAAAAAAAAAAACTTGGCAACGGACTATTGACGTATATGTTTCAAAACTGTGCCCTTTCCTGGATTTTGTTCTGCTGTTCACCCATGACTCTAGCCAGGGGTCGGAAAAACTTACTTTTTTATTTTAGCGAACTACAACTACTTTATCGAAAATGTGGTTAACTAGAACTGCAAACTACTTTTCAAAAGTAGTCACTACTTGGCTAATTTCAGATTTTGTCAAAGGGTTCAATTTACAGTAGAAATTGAAGACTCAGATTAAATAATAAAGTGCCCTCTCGTTATATCGCGTATGCCGGATACAATTAAATAAATGCGACATAACCGAGGGCATTAAAAAATTAAGAAAGATAACCTACAAGAAAATGTTTGCGTTTGTCTCCAAAATGTTAGTTTATACACCACATTAAAAGTTTCGTAGCAAAATTAAGATAATCTAGAAAATTACAGAAAAACAACTCTAAATACAAACAATAAATAAATCTGTAAATAAAGCCATTCCCAATAATAAGAAACCCGGTGTTGAAACATGAATAGACAAATGTTGCCAGCAAAAAAAAATAATTCCTTTGGTGAGTGAGTACTTTATTTTAACTGTAAGTGTCTCTAAATCTATGACTTCATGCGTTGCGTTGATATACACTACGGCTGAGATTCGCAAATTATTGAACAAAACAAATTTTGCAGAAAGGAAGCAAGTTTCAGCCACGTGATTTGCAAGTATAGCATATCCGCCCCCTCCTCCCTGAAGTAGCGTTAAAAGTAGCGTCGGTTCTCACTACAAACTACTGCCTTTTTTGTATCACGCTACTCGCTACACCACATTGTTCAAAATGTAGTGCACTACACTACATTGTTTAAAATGTAGTGCGCTCATAGACCTTACAATAAAGATTATTTCTCTGAGAGTGCGCTACACTACAAACTACTGTAAAAGGTAGCGACTACTGTAGTTTCGCTACTTTTAGCGCTCTACTTCAGACCCCTGTCGACCCTTGTCGAATTTAAACTTTACAAAGAATCTATTTAATTTTTTAAAACAGCAATGAATAGCAATGCCTTTTTTAACCTTGACCTCTGAAACTCGATGAAAAAGGGGCTTCTTTTCTAATCGGTTTTCTTATCGGACGCTGTACTCTGAACTCAGTGGCGCACAATTAGAGACTGGCCGTAAGTCATCTCACTTTTAAAAGTCTCTTTTGTTCCTTTTAATCTCCGAACATTCGTTTCGGCGGAGACAATGTACCTTCTTTATATAACTCTCTGGAGATCCACACTGTTTTCTTAAACGTATTTTACTCGAGAAAAAAAAGAAGATTACGAGCCAGTCGCTGATTTATTGACTCAACTCTTTATCTTCGCAAGTCATAATAAATAATGCATCCAAAAAAAGTCTAAGAATTACGCAGCCACCGAAGAAATAGTATGTTGCGAAATCCGTCTCATTAACAAAAGCTTCCAACAATTCGCAGAGCTATCAGTATTTCCGAATAGAAATCTCCATCTTATTGAATCGCAGAATTTCTGTTATTAAGTAAGGCGAGAATTATTATTTGGAAATGTTGATGGATTTTTCATCCGCGGCTGAGCTGAATTCGATTTTACCCGACCTAAACCTGCGGGTCGCATTGTTTTTTGTCGGGTTCGATTCTGTTTCGAATCTGATTTTTGTTCTGGTAGGCAGCACTGGTGCGAAAATCCTTGTACACACCGTCGGCGCGTCAGTAATGGTAACTGACGACGCCGCGCCTACCCTAATGGACGGCTCCTAGTGCGGGGGCACCCATCGCGCCACTTTTGCAGGTACGTGTAAATTATCCAAAAGAATATTCTATCTGATTGAAAATACGCTTTAAAATGAAAGAGTATATTATTTTTTTTTCAATAGAAGATAAAATATGTATTAAAGATTTAATTGTAGATTATTGTTTTATCAATTGCATTAGACATGCACGTTTACTTCTGTATGCCTACAGTTCTAAATATCGAAATAATTTGATTATATAATAAAAGTGGAATTTTTGTGAGCTCCTTTTGTTACCCCCCCCCCTTTTTTTTTTTTTTTGACTAACAAATTGTTACTTGTTATTAGAGCAGGGTGATACCGAGATGTTTTAATCGATTCTCTCGATTGTTTTCCATTGTATTAACAATTGTTTATCGATGACTCCGGTCAACCAATTGCTATTCGTATCCGATGCGATTGTATCAAGAATCGTCTGCTATGGACGAATCTAGAAAACCTTTGAAGTCGTTAGGGATCAGACAAACATTGATACCAGACTGTTTTTCCCTTCGTTTCTTCTTGTACTATGATTCATGTTCATTTGTTACTATTATGGAATAAGATAAAATAGATAAAGTTTTTTACTTCCTCGCTGATAGTAACTTCCTTTTTCTTTTCATCCCAGGTGAAATAAGATGCTACTGCAACCAGGCGACCTGCGTGTCGACGGGGTACATGTGCAAGTCGAACTCTTTCTGCTTCAGCGACCTGGCGAGCGGTGTCCACGGCTGCCTGGACAGACGGCGATGCATGGGCCTGCACTGCTGCAAAGAAGACATGTGCAATTACATGCATGTTGATATCCATGCACACACGCATAAAGCACCTATGACAGGTGGGTTTTGTTTTATTGTATAACACTATATTGTCTATAATGTCCAAAGTGGTTATTTTCTGTCACATTCACAAAGTAATTTTGTAATCTTAAATGAGCAGGTGTTTTATTCAGAAACTGTGAAATCGAATAGCGTCTTCCAATTTTTGATGAAGGCAATGGGTCTTTCAGAAATGTTGTCAAAGTGGACATTTTTCCAGACCCGGGAAAGTCATCGTGAGTCAGTGATCACTTTGACTCAATATGCAATAAATTTTTAGAAAAATGAAAAACAGTATTCATTTCCCAGTCGCTTCAATATCCCAGTCTTTCTTGCTTTTACACATAAAAATGTCTCTGTGAGTGTGTCATAAGATTACTCGTTGAGAGGAAGGAAAAATATTTTTTTGCAAATCACCTTAAGATACTGTTGGTGAAACTAAATGTAAAAAAATCCTTCTTTGATTGAAGGCGGGGTAAAAAGAATCATGATTGTAGTTTCGATAGCATTTAATGATCAGCTATCTTCATCTGGCAGAGAAAAGAACACTTATGCATTAAGTCTAAGAGAGAATCTGCCACAAAGTTAAAGGCAGACTCGTTCCTGCATGGTTTATGTTTTCTGCTCCACCTGATGAAGAGTCATTAATTAAATGCTTCCGAAACTGTAGTTTTGTTCCATCATGTTTTTTTTTTTCTCTGTCACACAAGAAATTTTTACTTGATATGTTGTCATTGATTGGGCTTGTTTATTTTTATAAATATTAAACTGATGATATGAAATATTTCAAAAATGTTTGTAAATACAAAAAGAAAAAAAGAACTTACTGAAGTTTTTCTTTGATTTGTGGACCTGGTTTGATTATCACACGA
This sequence comes from Maratus michaelseni, assembly GCA_963931845.1. Classification (NCBI taxonomy): domain Eukaryota; kingdom Metazoa; phylum Arthropoda; class Arachnida; order Araneae; family Salticidae; genus Maratus; species Maratus michaelseni. Next base: position 7,562,731 of record OZ007594.1, on the reverse strand, counting down.
ACACAGGGACTTATGTTCTGAATATTATAAGTTAAGGGTCAGAAAGATATTGTGAAAGAAGTGTAACTTTTTAATTGTTAATTAATTAATATATTATTAAGTTAAGAAGTAAAGTTAATTCGAGAAAGTTAAAAAACTAGTAACTATATCTTTATTTTCCCCAGTGTCCACTGCATCCATTAAGGTACTTCCTACACAGTTCTTAGAGTATAATAAATTAATAATTATAAAAATAAAAATCGAGAAAATTAGATTGAAACACCAGTAAAAGTTTTTATGAGTATCGTGGAAATTGAAATGAAACACAAGTTAAGTTTCTCTTCTACAAAGATCCATTCTACATATTGCCAGTTCTACGGTTTTTGGATCCAAGGTTTTCAATCATTTCATCTAAATGGCAACTCGTTTAATTATTTTACTTTCTATGGCAAATACAGATGAATAGCATGATTTTGTTTGAGATAAATTAGAGATGATTTTTAATGTCGTAAAACCTTTTTCTGCTTCAGAATTTGGTCTCCTGTGTTCCTCGTGTATGTTTAAGAGAAAGATTTGTTTTGGGCTAGCTTATAAAGGGGTACAGACTTTTAACATAAAGATAAACTATATGAAAGATATAAAGATTTTCCTTTAATCCCTTCACTACCAGCATATTGAAAATTATGCCTAAGCATTTTAAGCCTAATATGTTAGAAAAAAAAAATATTATATAAAATCCGGGTTTCATTTAAACACTTTGATTTTGGCTTGTATCTACTCTTTATCAGTACCACAAAGCTAAACGCAAGTCAGATAATGCCACTCTCAGCCTGTTGCAAATATGCATCACTGGGCACAGTCAAACGTTGCACTTAGGAAACATTGGGCGTGAAAGTATTAAAAATTAATTACAATTTATTTTTTGGTGGGAAAGGTGGGGGAGAAAACTTTTATATATGTTCCAGCTATCGTACTTTCCGGCATATAATCTGCAGATCAAACAGGTTGTACATAGAACAATCTACTACTATAAACAACCACAAATTTTACATAGTAATAATGTAACCTATTCCACTGTGGTACTAGCCGTGGATTTATCCATGCGTAAATACGGGTTAGGTTCCCTTAGAAAGACCCCCACGAAGGGCACTCCCCCCGGGCCTATATCCCAAGTGTCGATAATTGGCCGTCAATAATCAACCCACCCCACCGTGGTACTTATGACTATTTATAAAGCAAAATTTCTGGTACAAAATTTGGTTTTTGGATCTGTGGATTTTATACCGGAAATTATGATATTGTCTTATCTGCTAAAGTAAACAGTACATATCCCATATTTTTGCTCGTTTAAAAAATGAAGTAATCTTTTGATTTCTATTCCAGGTTCCTTTGACGATGGTCCAGAAGGCGATGCAGAAAGGCTGGCCTACTTAGAAACTGCTCTCCAACGAGAAATCTGGTTCAAAGCCGCCGTGATTGCAGTACCCATTGGGGGTGTATGTATATTAGCCGTGCTTGTCGTGGCAGCCATAAAAATGCTGCGTCAAGATGTCCTAAGGCAAAAAAGACTCCTCGAGCTTAGAAGGGTGTACGGATACTCCCTCAGAGACTCTCTACTTCCGTGGAGTAAGGAAAAAGATTCTACTATTGTCTAGTCTCCCATAATTGGAAAAAAGTCAAGCAGAGTCCATTAAAGAAATGATGGGTCTGTGATCGGTGAAGTTTTCTTTGGATGAGTCAAGTGCCTGGAATCATACGCACATATTATGTCACTGAAGTTCTTTTCTGTTGTGATTCGATCCATTTTACTACATTTTTCCAGCTGACAGGCAGTTCACTTAAGGATGTGTTCCTCAATTTTCAATAGTGTACACTGATGTTATGATGCACACAGTTGTTCCGCTGTTTTTGTGTTTTGTATTCATTCATGTCGCACCTTTATTCAGATACTGTTTCTCTAGCAATTAATATCTTCTAACTTTAATTGATTTGGCATACGCTAAGTATAATAGACCACTTTTTTTTTGACAAATGAAGAAACAAAGTTTATATATCACACTCACAAGCAACTAAAGTGATAGGTGACTAGTCAACGGTTCTACCAATCATCAGTCACTTAAGTTGCTTGCAATTTTGATCTATATATTTTTTTCTCATTTGTCAAAGAGGGTGACCTATTATAGGTACATGGCCCATTACTGGCACACTTACCTTACTGTTCTAAGGGTGGTGCCTCGTCACCAAGCCAGATAGGCACTGTCAGTTATCACTATGGATGCACCGAAGATTGATAGAAAAAAGGAGCAAAATTTTCGCAACAGGAACCAAATAGAGTTCCTGCAGTGCTGCTGATAATGGAACATTAGAGATAAGTGTATTAAAGGCCTATTTCCTATTCAGTTGAAGAATTTTTTTCTCATGTCCTATTTGTGCCAAAACAGAGAAATTTAATGTGACCCCTTATATTTTGAAAATTTCACTTAATGTTGGATATTTTCCCCAAATATAAAAAAAAAAGAGTAGAGAATGATCCTTCACAGAGTAGATCATTTTACTAGAGCTGTTATCGCATTCAGTCTCCCCACCCACCCCCCACATTACTTAGAAATATTTGTTCCTTTTTAAAGATAATTGTTTCAAGGAAGCAGCTGAAAACTGACCAAATCATATCCCTATATACTAACATAATTCATATAATAAGCAGATAGAAAGTAAATGAAGTGGCAGATGCTGTACCTGTAATTATGTACATATCAAATAAAACTATTTTCATCATCTGCTGCGTCTTACTATACCCCTGCTTAAGCTTTTAACCTGTCCTTATATAAATGTATTTTCAATAAACAAATGAATAAAAATATAAACTTGCAAAACCATCTTCTCCTGACATTGCTAGAAAACTTACAGTCGACTATAATTTATTGCCAACATGCATCTGAATAACTCTTGAGAAGCAATAATTGTAGCACAATATATTATTCCCCATATAGCACCGTTCGATGAGAATATATGGAGGAAATATGAAATTAATTTGCTTCTCCAAAAGCATTCCATTTGTTATCAATATGAATAGAAGTAACTTATTATTCATTTACACCATGGTTTAACTTATCTAAATATTTTAATGGTCGTAGCGTATGGGAGACACACATTATGGGATTGCACAACATTATGGTCAGCAGAATTTGCTTGACCTCGCTGAAGGAGGGCCTATTTCTGCTTAGCAAACTTGACCATTACTAGGTCCAAAATGTTGCTCATTCTTCCAACGATTCTTCACAAACTGAACCAATCGAAATAAGTCTAGGAAAGATATATGTATTTATCCGGTAACCCTGCCCATTCAACATACGATAGATAACCCTATAAAAATCTGTTCTCAGACTCCACAACTTTTGGACAAAGCTGAGTGAACATGCTTTGTAAATGTTTGTACTTGATTCTTGCATAGGATTTTTATATAATCCAAGCAAGGATTTTCTTTTTACGATCATTCAGTTTAGTCACTAAGGTCATTTTTCCCCACCACCTTCGTATTTGTCAAAAATACACTCAACCAATTAAATTTTCAGCTCATAGGATGGTCCTCTGATATATAAAGAGATTCTATCTACAATGTCTCTGTATCAGACAGAAGAAATATAAACAACAAACATTTTACAAAGTATCTTCACTCAGCTTTTTCTGAAAGTTGTGGAAGCTGAGCCAACAGATTTCTTGGAGCTACTTGTAGGATTACCAGGAAAGAACATATCTTTGGAGTGGTAAGATCCATCTTTCCTATTGGTTGAATTTGACAAGTGCCGAGTGAATGGACAATTCTTTCGCATTAACCCCTTCGGGACCGGCGGCTTTTGCACAAATTTTATTCAGTTGGCACCACTTTTTAAAAAAAAGCTACCTTTACTTAAACTATAACAAAAATGCTGTAATTAGAGAAAGCAAATATTACTTTTATTTTTCACTGGTGCCTAAAAGAAATTCTGTATGCTCTTTTTGAGGGTGCATATATGCACCCATGGTCCCGAATGGATTAAGCACAAAAAAGTTGTTTTAATTCTGCTGACCATAATGTCGTGTTGGATTGAAATGTTGGGTGAATGACTCCATCAGATGCTTGTAGAACTTACGACAAATTTACAGTGTGGTCTAAACAGTATAAGATTGATTTCAAGGAGGTGCATAAAATTTTATCCTATCATAACTTATGCAGAAATCGATAAAGCAAGTATCCTTTTTTTAAATTCCTACTATTAGCTCACTCTCTCTCTCTCTCTATATATATATATATCTTGATGGAATTTTCAATCGTTAATAAAATATTTTCTATTCATCCATTCAAGTTCAAATAATTTTTTTTAAAACTTGTACTGGATGACAATTGATGTTAATACAGTTTCTTCAAATATTAATTCATTCATTAAATTTAATTAATTTTAATTTCTATATGGGAGAAAAAAGGTTCTCCCATTGTTTTCATAAATGAAATGAAAGAATTATCTCAAATGAGTGATGCCAACAAAAAATAAATACCGCAACGATAATTATAAAATAATGTTCAATAAAGATAACGTGGGACATTAATGCTGCACGGGTTTATTTTATATATTTATGATTAAAAAGTAGGAATTGATTTAAAATTTTTTTTTTATATTACTTGTTAATTGGATAAAACCTTATGCAACTTGAGTTGAGTCAAATTTATTCAAGTGTAAGATATTAGACTAAAGTGTAACATATCAAAGAAAGCAACCTTGCTTAGATTGTATTATTTTGTGATCTCTAGACAAATTAGACCATTGTGTAAACATGTTAACTTGATGCTTACAACTTTTAAAATTATTTGAATAGATTTGTCATTATGTATGTATGTATAACATAATGTATATATTTTATATGTGTTTATGAAAGACTTGTATGAAACTAGTTAATGGATGTATTTTTTGCAATGTTTTGTTATAAGAACATTCTTTGATATCCAATTGCCGTGATCTCAATAATCCTGATTTAGGTTGGATGGTCAACAAAAAAAAGTTAATTTTTCATAATTGGGTACCCTACCAGTTGGCATATGATCATGACCCATAGGTGGGTCAGGTCTTCAAAAATGTATAATTAATTTTATTGGCAGAAAAAATGTAACTTATGTTACAACTTTAAAGGACAACATCCTGAAAAAGTATAGATAATAACTTTATGAAAATATTATGGTTTTATAAACTTTATGAAGATTGAGACTAAAATTAAAAAAGGTTTAACACTGATATTGACTCAGTCAACACTGCAAAACAATGTCATAAATTGCATTGACATTTAAATTGCACTTATTATATATTTAGTAATAAATGTATTTTTCTTTATTCAGTAAAAGACGTTTTGTTATTGTTGCACATTCACATTATACTCTATGTAATTTCAATTGACTTCTTAAGGCTGTCTGTTCTCCCCGCTGCATCAAATCATTGTCAGGAGAAAAGGTAGAGCAGTCAGTCAGCCAATTGCGGTATTACCTTAGTTACTGACCTAAGATAACGATCGAGAAACTAACCTTGGGAAGTCAATTGAAATTACATATAGTATAGTATTATATTTTTTAAAAAAGTTGACCTTTTCTGTATGATATATATTGAACAAAAAGGCTTTATACAGCCAAATTTTAGTTGTTTCGCAAAAAAATGCTCAAACTTTTAGAATTAGGTGGGTTGTGTAACAATAAAGTTTGGGAATCACTGCTTTAAACGACAATCCCATGAGCATCATTCATAATTAATGCCAATGCTTGGTAGGGAACCCAATTACAGAAGATTAACCCTTAAAATATACATGGTATTAAACTTACTGCATAAAATAATATATATCTTCTAAAACTTGGAATAAGAAAGTGTCATTGCTTTTGTGAACTGCCTGTACTTGATATGTGATTTCAACCAATACTGAACTGTTTAGGGATACTGTCTTGTGAATTTCAGCACTATTAGTATTGGTTTGTCTATCTGTATGGCTAACAAGTACTGTTGTCATCTACAGAAATTTGTACTGAATTCAACTCTTCCTTTTTTTTTATATGTAGCATATATTCTCACATATGAGAAGTTTAGTTTGTGTATTTTTGTTTTGTATATATTTATATTATATATTTCTTTTTTTGTGTAAAAAAAAAAAAGAAATGAGAGTGTGATATAAAAAAGTTATTGTTATTTTCATAAAAATTGGTAATTTATATTGAAAATTGCCTCTCAGTTTTTTTAAATTATTTTTTTAAGAAGAGGTCAAGATTTCAAGAAAAATAGACAGTCTAGATCAAGGGTGGCAAACTCATATGCCAGCAGCTCAATTGTTACCCCTATTTCCGCATAGTAGATTTTGCCTTATTTAATCACATAATTTCTGTCATTAAATAAGACAAATATTACTGCCTGATGGCATGCAGGTTTGCCACTCCTGGTCTAAATTAAAACACAAATTAAAGACATTTCTATAGACATTTATATGATTTTTATTTTATAAAATTATATAATAATAGTTTTATGAGTACTATGTTATGTATATTTATATTAAAATATATTTAAAAATGCCTAATAGTTTGTTAAATTTATTTTTAGTTTTGAGTCCAAAATTTATCAAACGTAATTTGTGCCAACAAAACCACCTAGATTTTAAAATTTATTTAAAATCTAGATATAGAATGCCATAATGGATTATAGAATTTTTTAACAAATGTAATATTATTTGTTATTTACCTTGTTGATATTAAATTTTTAACAATATAGAAATTTAGGTTATAGACTTCACAATCTTCATAGATTTTTAGAATACATATTATTCTAATTATATTTATTTATGACTTTAATAGATTTTCTTTTTAAACATCTTGATAAAATAGCTGTCATTGAAAGTATATCACTTTGAGCTGCACTTTAGACGACAAATCAGTTACTTATTTAAAATGCAGTAGCTCTTTTCGCACACTGACTATTCTTCAGTCTCCAAAAAAAGTACCTCAAATTTGTATTTAAAACTACAGATCTGACTTTCCCGCATTTAAGTTTAGACTTTTTTTTTCTGTTTAATTATATTTTCTCAGCATGATTAAGTCTGTAAATGACAAGATGTTATTTTGCTGTAGAAACCATTATTCTTTTTTTATTTGAAGGTGTGAAACCTTTTCCGATATATATATTTAAGTGATGTGCAGATTGTGCTACAGTATTCGGATGTAAGAATAGAAAAAAAAAAATTTGTTATATATATTGCTACGAAATATTTTTGTGATAATAAAATATTTATTGTAATAAATTATGTGTTTGTTTATATTTTGTATCACCAACATTGCAATACACTAGGAGAATCAGGGATCTGTTTAGGAAAAAATTGGGCAATTTAAAGGACTTCACAAAATTTTTCATTTCAAAAAAGGACCCTTCACAAAATTATTTTCGCTAAAACAGGACCCTTCACAAAATTCTCTGTCTTAAAAATAGGTTTTTCACAAAATGTTTCCATCTTTAAACCAAGTATTTCACAAATTAATCATTTAAAAGTAAAATCTGACCTGTTACTTTTACATATATAAAGAAAATATATGTATTTTATATCCCTATATCTTCTTAAAAATGCATAAACAAGAACCTGAATATAATGGCCATTTCAAATTCACAAAATTATGATTAGATTTTTCACAAATATAAAAAGCTGTTCACAATTTCACAAAAACAGGACCCTGTGAAAAAAAGTCTGGACAGACCCCTGAGAATGAAGCAAGGAGTTGCAGTTGCAGGGGTGATTATGTTCCAGTGGTGTAGTCCTGGGGAAAAAATATGGGGGGACGCTCATAGTTCCGAGCATAGGGTCTGTGCCATCGATAGCAAACTTGATACTGAATGTTACCTTTCATTTTGAATTGCAGAGAAAAGTAATTGAAAAATTAAAGAGTTTAATTTAATTAAAGTTTTTTTACTTGTAATGCCTGTTCCTAATTGAAAAGTTCAGAACTTTTTTTCGTGTCTGAAAATGTCGGTCTATGCAGATCTCTAGATTGAAGCAATACAATTAAGTTATACCATTTTCAGTAGTGAAAATAACACAAAGAAACTCAAAAATATACATCAATTTTGTCACAATTCAAACAAAGTTACAGAAGTTGGAGGGAGAACAGACAAATAGACAGACATGGCAGACAATCCGAAGCGATAAACACATTTCAACAAAGTTGAAAAGTATTAAAAATCAGTACTTTATTTCTTAAAATTGTTAATTGATTAGCTTGCTTATCCCTTTAAAAAAATATTAAGTTTGGAAAGTCTGCGTCCCTACTGTCCCCTTGAAATTAAAAAGTGGGGGGACGCTTGAGATAAAATAAAAAAGTGAGGGGATGCCGTCCCCCTTCGATTACACCACTGTTGTGTTCAGTTTATATACCTGATTTCAGGTAGCGTCAACCTGTCAATTAGCATCAACCCGATCCGGTTACCCGACCTGATGCGGTACTCTAGTTAAGGATCAGTAGATTTAGTGGCGTTAATAATGTACAGCTCTTGTAGACAATTTTACAATTTCATATAAAAATTCAGTATAAGTAATAATAGTATATTACTAGCATCCATGTAACTGGGACATTTTTTCCACACTGTATAGAACTCTCTTCAAAGTTTTTTATTTTTTTAAGTTAAAAATATCTTTCCTACACTTTCTCATTAATAGATGTTTAAAGTTATAAGAAAATATGCAAAGCATTCGTTACACCACACCTTTTAAATCCTATTGATATAGCACCTGTTTTTTTTTTTTTTTTTTTTTTAATTCACTTTTGAAAAATTATGATTAATGCTATAAAGACAGTCAAGTATATCCATTAAAATTCATCATAAAAAGAAATAAAAACAAAAAAAAAAACGAAAGGAATTTTGAAAAAGTATGATTGGTTGTATTTTTCTCAATTCCATTAAAATTAAAATATAATACCTTTGGTTAACTACTTATTCATCCTTTTGAAAGAATATACTGAGGGAACTAAAATAACATATTAAGAGTTTATTTAAGAATGAAATGAATAACAGACATACGCTATTGTTTCCTTTTTAGTTTCGTCTATAACTATTTGAAAAAAAGGATTTTATGTCTAATATCGAACTTTAATTTTAAAATATAGATGGCAGCACTAAATATACTAGAATTGCACATCAAGCGACAAATTAAGGTGGTTCTCAAATGACCTGTTCAATAACGCGAAAATTCTAACTCATTTTTAAACGCAAAGGCATAAAATGGGCAGGCCTAACTATGGAAGCGATTTGAAATCTAATGCCGTTTTTCTTTTTTTGATCCATAAATTACTTATTGAGTTATAAGCAATTCGTGTCAAGTGACGACACGATTTCCCACTTTCTCGCTCGGCTGCCTCGGGAATTCGGTTCAAACAGCCCACTTTGACAGTATTTTCTGAAAGATATTTTGCTTTTAGAAAACAAATTTAAAACTAATTTCGATGACATAGTTTCTGAATAGGAACACTTGCTTATTTCATGTGTTTCCGAACAAAAATGAATTCAAAATTACACCTACTGTAGGTCTCTAATTCAGAGTCAGTAGATTTGGTGGCACCAAGTATATACACTCTTCTAATATTGTAAAATAATAATTCCTTCATGCCTAAGCTTTGGCATTCGCCCGCGGTCAGCCATCTTGTTTTTTAAATCAAAACATTTCAACTTTTATTATTAATTATCAATAAATTAGTCAATAAAATTAAATAGCGCGTTTATAATAAGTAAATATGGATGAAAATTATTTTTGAAATGAGAAACTAAACAATTATGTTTTGATTTAAAAAAACAAGATGGCGGACCGCGGGCAAATGCCACAGATGTTAATTCCAAAATTATGCAAAAATAATATATTATTAGCATCAATGTAACTGAGACCTATTTTGAGAGAAGATGAGACAGTACAGCCTCTCTTCAAAATATGTGCAAGTTTTTTTGAAAGGACAAGTATTAAAAATAATATATGACTTACGAATTTCTAAATGAGGTATAATTTATGTCCCACACTTCGTCAACAATAAATATTTAAAGTTATGTTATAAGAAAATGTACAAGGCATTCGTTACACCGTTTAAATCGTTTTGATATACCACCTCTTTTTTTTTTCTTTTTAATTCACTTTTAAAAAATCATGATCAATGCCATAAAGACAAGCAATCAAGCATCACCTCTAAAATACATCATTAAAAAAAGAGAATAGAATAATGGAAAAATGAACGGATATAGTTTTACTTCACCAGTTCTATAATTGCCTAATTATAACCAGCTTTTGTGAAATACTTATTCATCGTTTTGAAAAACATGATGAAGGCATGTTAAGAGTTTAAGAAGGAACAACAGACACAATTTTTCCCTTCTACTTTCGTTTATAACTCAGGCATGAAAGAGTTCCCCCTAAAGGAGGAATTCCACCATTTTAAAAGCAATTTTAGACATTCTATCGATTGATGTAAAAATGCAAAGAAAATATTGGAAAATAAATTTAATAATCAGACATTTTTTCTACTCAAATCTTGGAGTTTGTTTCTGAATTGTTATGAAAAAGAGCTATTAAATCAAAGGTGAGCTTATATTAAAAGCATCTAAAAGTCCACGTAAATGGTGCTGTTTAATATGTTTTTCCTTTAAAGGAAGCTTCCTTAAGATTCCCTTTGGAGTAGAATATTTTGTCTTATTTATACAACACATTTGGGTAATTTCAGCGATGCATTTTTGGATATATTTCTGGAGCAAAGATTGATTTGACATGTATATATTTGGTATGGAGGATTCTTTTCTTTTGAAAGAAGGGGGGGGGGGGGGGAGAATCTTGTAGATCATCCAGAATAATATTTGTTTTGAAAAATTAATCACTGTACATAAGTTGATCAGATATATTTGTATTTATACCTTTGGCAAACTGTCTTCAGTTTTATTTTTTGATTCAATGATCCTGAACATTTATTGTTAGTTAGTTTAAATTTATTTTTAATACTTTCTAATTTACGGAAAGAAAATAATAATCATATGTACAGTTATATTTCATTTCGTTGTATAAATAACTGTTAAAATGTTTCTAAATTAAAAAAGTTTAGCTCCATAGTATAGATGGAAAAAAAAATTCTACCTTTTTTCCTATTTCCCACTTTCATGCCTGAAACTATTTCTAAAAACGGAATCTTTAACTGTATCTAATTTCAATTTTAAAGGATAGATGGCAGCACTAAATATACTAGAACTACACACTACAACTACAGAAATTAAAATCGAAGATAAATATTTTAATACCATGGTTCAAATAAAGACAATTTTAGTAACTTTCACTGATAAATATGTGAAAAAAGTAAAGCTATACAGAAACGTTAAAAAAGGCCAATTCTGAAAAAGAAAAGAAAATAATACTGATAAAAAAGCGATTTGATTGACGCATCGGAAAGATTAATCTCAGACTTAAACTCTGTACTTTGATACATTCACGAAATCACTTTTATTGGTAAAATAATAAAATATGAGGGTGTTGTTATCCAGGGTCTACGGAATCCAATAAAATTTTTCGTTTTTCTATAAAAGTAATGATTTTAAAAATTCGTGATCAAAGTTTTGTATCTCCTCCACCTCCAAACAAATCAAGCAAGAACTTGAGTTTGTCTTTTTTGAGATAAAAAAATTCAGTAAAGTAAATTTTTTCTTATTTTTTTGCCTGAATGTTAAAGTTAGTTAAACGTTGAATTGATATTTGTACGATTTCGAATGTTTAATTAATTTTCGTTGTTATGCTATAATGCGGTGTTTAGAAAGATTCGTATTAAATTTTGAGTAATGAGACATTTTTCTTCGGGAGTGAATTTTGCGGATCGGGGGAAAGGGGGGGGGGGCAATTATCTACTCGAGGGAATTAGATCCAAGGGGGGTGCCCTCCGTGGGAGGGGGTCTTTCTAAGGGATCCTAACCCGTATTTACGGTAAGGTTCGAAGAAAACCACGGAAAACTGCGAACGGTTAGGTCGACGAGCGCGACAGGGGTTTGAACCCAGCAACTCCCATCTACCAGCTTTGAGAGTAGAACCTCTCAGCCACTGGTGGGTTCGCTTTTAATACTCGAACGCCTTTAAGTAAGCATATGTATATATTTTCAAATTCATAGGTTGTTTTGTTTTAACAAAACAATAGTAATAATATGGTCAAAAAGTACACAGAAAGAAACGTAAATGAATCAAAACAAATATCAATTCAACATTTAGTTAACTTTAAAAATTCAGGCAAAAAATAATAATATAAGATACTTTAAATAAAAGATATTTTCTGCTTTATTGATTCTTCTATCCCAGAAAAGAAGACCAACTCGAGCTGTTGCTTTTTTTTAAGGGGGGGAGGGGCATACAAAACTTTAGAAGGTTATAGACATAGTAACATAACAGAAAATCTGAAAGATATGAGACTTTTTTTTCTATGGTTTAGTAAACTCCGCTAGATCCCAATAAAGGTGGCACGCTAACGGTACATATTCATTTAAAATATAAGCCTAGAAGGTTCTTTCAATGACGTCCCAGCTGGATATAACAAGGAGCGTTGGTAAGTTAAAGCTCAAATACACAAACGCGACGGAGGTCCGACAGGTTCTTTTTAGGCCTGTTTGACGTGGTCATTCTTTTATCGTACGACAGAAAAATGCGACCCTTAGTGGAGGAGGATCCCCGACAACTTTATCTCCACCCGGTGGGAATAATTTTGTTCTAAAGTCTCTACAATTCTTAATAAAAAGGGTCAAAACTGACGACAGACTCGTTAGAAAAGATATATAATTTATGACTTTCTTTGCAGTATTTGATCTATACGGAACTTTAGTCAATGGATAATTAGAAGATCTTAAATCTTATGGCAGATCTCCCTCACCTCCCCCATTCCCCGGACTGAATGAACCACTGTATACTTTGTTGTGCCAGGATGAAATATTTGAGATAAACCTTAAGATAAATTAGAAAATATATACTACGTTATAAAATGAATAAGGTGTTCTACTAAAGTCCTCCAAATCGCATTCAACTTTCTTATTATTCTATCTATTCATGAAACCATCTCCCTTAGTCGCTAAATCAATTTCTATATCTGCCCTAAGTTAACACTTCAAATAGTTCGAAACCCTTAGTTATAAGTCACAATAATGAAGGCCCCAAATATAGTCTGTTTTCTTATATGTCCGAAACTCAGTTTGAGAATCTGAAGTGTTAGACACGTCGTAAATATCATGATACTTTCGAAAATATCCGATATTTTGATATATATATATATCCGATATTTTCGATATATATATCCGATATTTTCAAAATAGTCAACTTATTTCTAATAATAAATATTTTCAAGCATAATATAAATTAGAAATTAAATTATATTGCACTTAACATGAAAACTTAAACAATATACTAAAAGTACTTTTTTTTCTGTTTTCATCTTTTATTTTTTACTTTGAACAAAATTGAAGATCAACTAATCAACAAAACAGAAACAATTTGCTTCATACACTTATAAAAAAAAAAAAAAAAAAAAAAAAAAAAATATCAGATTCAGTATCAACTATCAAGAAATCAGAAATTTATAAAACAAAAAATTAAATACAAAATAGCTTTTTTTAATTGAAAAATGTAAACATAAATGTAAGCTTATTTATTTTTTATTCCCTAACATGTTGTTACATGTTGTTAAGCTCAACAACACCAAAACCAGAAAATGATTCTTTTCTAATGAAGCTGTATAGAACTGATTATCTAAATTAGACAGATTATATTTCTATATCTGTCCGGAATTAGTTAAGTCCCTCATAATTATTAGTTCCATGTAATCTACATTGAAAATAAAAACTTCAAACAAAGCTTGGATAAAATTTTTGCTTTTTTCTTTAGCTGGAAAAGTCCCTGCCAGAAACAAATGTTCTTTATCTACAGAATGACACAGTCAATATCAGTTGAAAATTTCATTTACACTTGTTTCGACTTAAAATATCAAAAATATCTGGCACAGTGATATTTTGAAAATAAATATCAAATATAAAAATATTAAAAATATCAAAAATCTTGATATTTTGAAAATAAATATCGGATATATATCATGATATATACATCTATTGATATATATGAACGAACCCTGCGTGTTCTAAATCTCGGCACTCTTCAAATGCATGCTAGCAAAAGTGTGAATAAACTTTCTCCATGACGGCTGAGTATAAAAGGCCAAATTCAGAGTCATCTCATCTCATCTCACTCTCTCCGGGGCTTCCTTAGCTAGCAAGCATAGCTAACACGCATAAAATATAGCTCCCGCGATTTTTTAATTTTTTGTGACTCAACAACTTCGATTTAAAAAAAAATATTTACTCAGATGTTAGAATAAACCCATTGAGCATGTAAAAAATAATTCAGAAAATTTATAACATAAAAATAAATATATAAATTGACTGAAAAATACTTTTTTTCACATCTCCAATAAACTCAAAATTACATATAGCTCGTGAATATTGTCAATTCTCTAGTAGGAAATTGTAAAGTACACGAACTTACCTTTGTAAAAAACATCTATTTTTGGACGTCTCCAGTCTTTTTAATTTGACGAAATGTACAATAATGACGTGAGTATAAAATATCAGAATTTACTAAATGGTGTACAAAAATGTCTAAAAGTTCAAACTACACGAGCAGTAAAATCAAATTAAACGTTTCAGCCATCCTCAGGAAATAGTAGTTACATTGCTTCTAAAGTTTCAAAGGAGAAAGACAAATTAAAAAAGTTCACTAGGTTAACCATTCACCATCGTTCCAACCAACCACAAGCAGAAAAGATGCAGTACCACCGTCTAACGGACAAAAACATAAAAGTTTAAATGAATGATCGATGAAGTATGCCTTGACACTATCTGTCGGTTGAAACAAGAATATATAAACTCCAAAACTTTAAAGGGCAAGCAGTGGTGATAACTATCCAAAATTGATAACACTGGGTTTGACCCTATCAAACTAACTGAAAAGGCGAGTTTAGCTGGAAATATATAAAGATAAAAAGCAGTGCACTTTCAAACGCTAACATCAAAGGATAAATATAGATGCATTTGATTATTTTAAGATGCTCATCCAAAGTTTGGGGATATTAAATGAAATGCTATCATTACATATCTCGTTACTCCTAACCCTAATTTCAATGGACTCTTTCCGTAGACCCTCAATGACGTTATTACACGGAATTTTAATTTTGGCATTTTCAAAATCTTTGCGGCTGTCACGATTATTAAAATAAAACCTAGCAAGAGCTCTTGTCAGTTAACATTGCTAAATATTCTTTTTATGTTCTTTTAGATGTTCTATCAATTTTCTTTTCGCAACCCCAATGTAAAACTTTTTAGTGCAATCTTTCAAAATAATAGGTATTTCATAAACTCCCGCACATTCGTGCAAAGGTGTAGGATCCAGGTTACTATTAAATAAACTAGTGAGGTAAGGAGGGGGAATAGCAATAAGCTGAACATTAAACCCGTTAACTATTTTCCTTAACTTTTCAAAACTAACCGTAACATGTCAAAACCGACAATATGTTGGCTTCTGTTAGTTATTAGGCAAGCTGTGAGGGGGTGGACAATGATGCCTATGAATGATGTTAAAAATATACATAAGGGGAAACCCATGATTAATGGCTATCTGCTTTATAAAATTCAGCTCTTGTTTTAAATGCGTATCAGAACATTCATTAAGAAAGCTCTTTGAATGAAAGATTTAAATGTAGCAATTTGGTATTGAAAAGGCAAGTTAGCATTGAAGGGGATAACAGTATTTTCTTTCATAGGTTTTCTATAAACAGTATAGCTCAGCATCTACTATTGACGGCGTAAGTGAACATCCAAGAAAGGCCCAAAAAGCGTCTTTCTCTATTTCTAAAGTGAAATTTATATTACGGTTCAGGTTATTAATATTACGAAGAAAATTATCAAGGGCTAAGCGATCATGACCCCATAAAATGAAAATGTCTGGATATCATCTCATTATACCCTTCTCTTGACATGCAGGAAATTATTCAGAATATTATTACCATAATCGATAATCAGACGGAACTCTATTACAATATAAAAACTTCACTTATAGCGGGTTTAATATATTCCGCTTTAATGGGGGATTTTACAGGCAATCTAGAGGGGGCACCATGGGTTCACCAGTTTCTGGTTTATTTTCGGAATTCAAATTGAGCCCTTTAGATAAATTTATATTTGATACCTTTGATAAAAAGCCTACATTGTGGATCCGTTACGTAGATGACATTTTCATTTTATGGGATCATGATCGCTTAGCCCTTGATCATTTTCTTCGTAATGTTAATAACCTGAACCGTAATATAAATTTCACTTTAGAAATAGAGAAAGACGCTTTTTTGGCCTTTCTTGGATGTTCACTTACACCGTCAATAGTCAGATGCTGAGCTATACGGTTTATAGAAAACCTATGAAAGAAAATACTGTTATCCCCTTCAACGCTAACTTGCATTTTTAATACCGAATTACTGCATTTAAATCTTTCATTCAAAGAGCTTTCTTAATCTGTTCTGATACGCATTTCAAACAAGAGCTTAAGTTTATAAAGCAGATAGCCATTAGTCGTGGGTTTCCCCATATGTACCTTTTTAACATCATTCATAGGCATCATTGTCCACCCCCTCACAGCTTGCATGCCTATTAACCAGCAGAAGCCAACATATTGTCGGTTTTGATATGTTCCGGTTATTTTTGAAAAGTTAAGGAAAATAGTTCGCGGGTTTAATGTTCAGCTTATTACTGTTCCCCCTCCTTACCTCACTAGTTTATTAAATAGTAACCTGGATCGTACATCTTTGCACGAATGTGCGAAAGTTTATGAAATACCTATTATTTTGAAAGATGACACTACAAAGTTTTACATTGGGGTTACGAAAAGAAAATTTATAGAACATCTAAAAGAACATAAAAGGGATATTTCGCAATATAAACAGACGACAGCTCTTGGTAGGTTTTATTTTAATAATCCTGACAGCCGCATAGATTTTGAACAGGGCCGGCCCAACGGTATTTTGGCGCCCGTGCGAGCATCCGTCGCCCCCTCCCCCCTAAACAAAAAGGAAATATTCTTGCATTATTCTTAACTTTTTATATATTCGAACTTTTAAACATACTATTACTAATTACTTAAGATATTATTTAAAGAATACATAAAGAGCATTAAAATTCAATCCCTTTTTGTATTATAAAATGTATTATAAAATGTATTATAAAATATCCTTTCTCTGATTGAAACGCGATATAATATTCTGGGGACGCGGACATAAACGAGGCAGGCAAAGAGACTGATGCCCAGCAGACAAAAGGAAGGCTGTGATATATGCCCTCTCCGCTTTTAAAGGGCAAGTGCTGAAAATTAAAAAAATCATCCGATCTGATGTTTATATTCTTAGAAAGCATCTTACCAAAATTTTATCTTCAAAAAGCATAATAGATTCTGATATAACTTATTGCATTAACCCCCCCCCCCCCCCCCCCACCACCACCAGAGGGACAAAAGTGGCCAAATAAAAAAATAAAAAAATCTTAATCTAAATCTGGAATTTATATTTTTATACCCTGTGTGAGATGAATTCTTACATTATTTAATTTACCGTTCTTTTAAAGTTTTGTTTATCGGCATTTTTGTGCATGCGTATTACGGTGCTTCGCTATTTATCTTTATTTTAGCCCTCGTGCTTTTTTTAAATACTGCTTCATTCATTCTTTTTAGCGATACTTTGTCCCCATCGGCGGTTTGTTTACATTGCATCGGAACCTCGTTCGCGGCGCACGCGCATTGTTAGTTTTTTTCCGCAGCCGTTATCGCTCTCTCCTCCATCGGCGGCAGTCACGCATGCGCAGTATGCATGGCTCTGACCTTGATTCACCGTTGGAGCGGCTCTTTTTAAATCTCGCCGTACGTAGGATTTTCAAAAGCTCTGACGCGTTGCTGCGTTGGCGTATAGGGGATCATTTTACTTTTGGTTTCGTTTTGAGAGCGGCGATTCGTTTGTTTTACTATCGTTGACTTTAAATTTTAATCAATTAAATTGAAAGGCCCGTGATTTCACTTTGGATTTTCCCGCATGCATCATATATATAATTTTTCCGTTATTTTTTTGAAGCAGTTTGTCTGATGGGAGTCGCCGGAATTCGACGTGTTACTTCTTTTTTTTATTTTGTGCCATTTTATTTTTCAAGTTAAAAATTTTAATGGATGATGCCCTGCAGAACGACGAAGTCTTCGTGTAAAATAAAATAAGAACCAGGATGGGTTTTACCGTTCTCATGGTGGCCAAGTGGAAGGAATATTTTTCTTCTTCTATGAAAGAAATTAATAAAGAACTTTGTTTATGATTCAAGTCTTCTTCATGTCTCCATATTTTCAACATACGACTGTTTTGGGTGAGATCCTTTTTAATTATATATTTTCTCAGTGACCTTAAAGAATTCTTTTAAATATCTAAAAGAAAGGGTTATTGCAAATAACCTAACTGCAATTGTACTAATTAATCACGATCATAAAATAATATATTTCAACCATCTTCTCAAGAATAATACCACGATTTTGGTGCTTTAAGAGAAAATTTATGGAAATAATTATTCTTGCACTTTAAAAAAAAAAAAAAGAAAAAAAAAAAAAAGTAATGAGAATCCTAGAAAATTATTTTTTTTTAAGACATGAAGATTGTTTCATCTTAATTTATTAGAAGAATTATTATTTTGTTAATTTATTTCAAAGTTATTATGTTATAGAAAATTTTTGATATTGTTTGAAGAAAGATTATTTATAATATATTTCATAAAGTATGAATTTTTTTTTGTTGTTCTTGGAATACATTGTTGTTATTATCTCTTTATATTTGAAGAACATACATTTTTTTTTCAATTTTATGATTTATAACAAGTATATTTATGGCATATGGCAAATGAGGCACATTTTATAAATTTATTTGAATGTTATATACTATTATTTATTTGAAGCAGATATATTTATTTATTTATTTAATTTGAATTGTTGCTTGAGGTATATTTTTTGCTGATATCATGTCTAAGAAAAAGAAGCCCCTCAGAGTAGTTGTAACACCTTTTTCAGGAGACCCTGAACTTTTAGATTTTTTCATAGAGCAAAGTAATGCTGTAATTTCTTATCCCAACTGGGATAATGATCAAGCCCTTATATTTCTAAAGTCTAAACTTGTAGACCAGGCATTAAAATTCTATATTTCTTCTACTGCTTGCAAAAACTCTTCCATTCCTGAAGAATTATTTAATATCTTCAAAAAACATTTCAAAACAGAGTCAACTAACACAATAGGTATTAAATACAATAGCATTAAACTTCAACCCTCAGAATCTATTCATAACCAGACTAGACAACATTGTACGCAAGCAGTTCCCAACCTTACCTGATTCCTCCATTGAACCTATTCTCATGTCTAAATTTACAGATTTATTACCCAGCCATATAAAACTCCATATTCTTACACAACATCTGGATACTTTTGACAAAATGGTTGAAGCTGCTTCTGTATATCAAGAAATTATAGATTCAGTGCAGGTTCCTATAAATTCCAGTATTGTTCCCACATCCTATAATGTATTAAATACCTTACATGATAACATTCCTGAGATCAGATCTCAAGTTCATCATTCTGCAACGTCTTCAGAGGAATGTAACAGACCCTCGTCTGCTTCTAATGATGGCTCTTCTCGTGATATACACACCAGGCACACTCCTTTTTCAAAAAGACAGTCTGTTCACAATTTCAAATCATCTTATAAAAGAGTAATTTGCCAATGGTGCTCTCGTCCTGGACATTCAGCAAACAAATGTTTCAAACTCCGATCAAATCGAGCTTCAAGTAGTAATCAAAACACTTTTGGAAAATGGCGACAACATCCATCTAATGGCAATACACGTTCATTTGCTCCTAGACAGTTTTCTAATTCGGCCTCCCATCAGACCAACTCGCAGAAAAATCCCAAAAAGGGTTGACACATTTTGGGGCGGAGTAGGTGTGGAGCTGCTTCACCCCGGTGTTATTTTTCTCCACAGTCAGATTCTGCAACCACTTCTTTCCATAACATAAACCAATATGAACTCTTCTACTCCTCCAATACTATATAATACAAGAACTTTTTTCCATTCTGATATAGTTAATGAGCATCTACCTACTGATATAAATATTTCATCTTCTACTAATAATTTTGCTCCTTTTGAAGTTAATAATGAAGTTATTGTACGAAGATCCCCATTAACTAAGTCCCAATATCCAATTTCATCACAGAGACTTGTAAAATCAGTTGCTATCCAAACAACTAAAGAAATTCCTGTTGTTTCAAATTCCTCTATGCAAACTACTACTTGTGACAATAACACAGTCTTTGTTAAATCAATAGAATTTCTTCTTCATGCTGAAGTTGATCAGCCCACTCTTCCAATCATACAATTATCTATCAATAAAAATCCTGCCAATTTTCTTCTCGATTCTGGAGCAAGTATTTCATTATTATCAAAATATTACTTCCATAAGATAAAACAATTTGTTCATTATAACAGAATCGCCTCTAATGTTAAAATTACTACTGTAAATTCTGCTGTTATTTGTTCAGGCTGCATAAATTTATCATTCAAAATAGGAAAACATTTTTATAAGCATTCCTTCTTTCTTATTGATATTCCTGAAAACTCCAAATTCATTGGTATTCTCGGATTTGATTTCTTGAAATCTAATAGAGTTATTATTGACTTACACAATAGTCAAATAAAAATAAACAACAATGTACTAGATATCTTGGACTCTGTCTCTGCACAAGAAGTTAATGAAACACAGAATTTAGAAATTCACAGCTTACCTCAACATACTCCTTCATTTAATTCTTCCAAGCAAATCAACTCAGCATTTGTAAATTCCAATACTCAAGTATGTCATTCCCAGACTTCAAATAGTTCTTGTTATTCTCGAAAGAAAGTGGTCATTCCACCTAACAGTACTGTATACGTACCTGTGGTGTCTTCCTTTTCTTCTTGTAACCAAGAATATTTGTTTGAACCTAACAACCATGACTTCCCTACATGTGCATATCAATCCATAATTTCTGCTGAAATTCATTCAAAAACAAAAGGTGATAACAATCCAAGCACTTATTTTTCTGTACCTATCACTAATAATACTGAAGAAGTTTTTCACATCAATAAAAATTCTCTTTTGGGTACAATTTATGAAATAGATGATATTCAAGAAGATATTGATCCTGAAACAATTATTTCTCAAGAAATTAATGTAATTCAGGCTTCAGCTGATGTTTTAAAATTAAGAAAATCAGAATTTAAACTTAGTAACTTCAGCCTAAATCATTTAACCCCATATCAAAAAGCAGATCTACAAAATTTACTGTTAAAATATGATACAGTCTTTTCTTCTTCTATGAAATCCTTGGGCTATACTGATAGAGTCATACCTCATATTCAATTTATCTCAGATGTTCCAGTTAAAAGCCTGCCCTTCCCTGTTCCTCAATCAATACAAGATGAGGCGAAACAACAATTGGATATGTTGGTTGAGGCTGGAATTATTGAGCGAAGTATTTCTGAATGGGCATGTCCGATGCTAATGGTTAAGAAGAAAGCATCATCTCCAAATGAAAAACCTAAATTTCGAATGGCACTTTATTTACGATTAATTAATTCTATGATTCGAAGCTCTTCATATCCATTACCTAGAATTGATACTATAATTAACAATATTTCTAAATATAAATATTTCACAACATTAGATTTTCCTTCTGCATATCATCAAATAAATCTCCCTAAAGAATTCCGTAAGAGACTTTCATTTACTACTGAATGGGGTACTTACAGTTTTTCTCGTTTAATGTTTGGACTCAGATCTGCAGCATCATCTTTTCAAATGCTAATTGATGCCATAATAGAAGAAAGTAAATTACAAGGTGTATATGCTTATCAAGATGACATCATTGTTGCCAGTAATTCCTTTCAAGAAATGATTGAAAAACTACAGATTTTATTTTCAATTCTGCAAAAACATAATCTTACCTTATCTCCTGCTAAATGTCAATTTCATCAAACTGCCATAGACTATCTTGGTTTTCACTTACAGGATCATACTATTCACCGGACACCTGTTGTGAGCCCACCAAGGATATATTGAATGAATTTTTCATTGACTTTAACTTTGTAAAACCTTCTACCCCAAAGACATCCCATTAACTTATTCAAGAATCTTTGCAAGAACCCATTCAAGAACCACTACAAGAATCAACTGCTCATGCTTCGAATGATGACTCATTTGTATTTTGGAAAGAACTTGGAAACTCAATCTTTTTAGGGTTCGAGTTACAGAATACTGATTATTCTATCCACATAAGGGAATTTACGTCTGACGGAATTCCCACCTAGAATGGAATTACTATGGACATCCAGACTTGGTATGAGTTTCAATATAAAATCGTTGCCTTTAATTTAAGATATAAAAGTTCCTCCTTCGTTAGCAATAACAAAATGTTAGTTTTAAATGAGGATAATTCTGTTATGTGTCTTAAAAGTTTAACGAACGATTCTCATATCAAATTAAACAATTATCAATTAGAACAATTAAAATAAAAAACCTATAAACTGAATAAGAAATTGATTCATCACCAGTATGAAAAACATTTACCTAACTTATTAAAGAAAAAATGTAAACAGGCTACAATGACACAAGAAAATGAATTTGTGTTATGGTCTAAACTAATTTTCTACATCGAGAATAATATTATAAGTATATTTAATGAAATTTATCAATGTACGGGATGTGTTTTTAGACATCCAAGTGTTAGCCTGCATTCGTGTTTTACATTTAACAACCGTGAAAAATTTAAACAGGTTGGAGATATAATTTTAATGCTGGTTAATTTTGATGATGTACTATCCATGTTTTTAAAGAAAGTGGATTTTGTTAGCGATCACTTTTTATGTAACCTGAATGTACAAACTTTTAAAAGCGTATTGTTTGAATAAACTATCTTGATTTTACAGCTGTGTCATTATTTCTATAAAATACATGTTTAAAATATAGGCAATAAACTTGATTAAAATATAATAAACTGAATTACAATACAAATGAATGAAAAAAAAAATACTTACACACCAGATTGAAGAAAACATGTCTTGTACTGACCACTGCTTAAACTGTTCATCTTATCTAATGGGGAATCCCCACAAGTGAGATCATCTTATCCTATGCCTTCATGACATCACCTGGCATATCACTACGCATGCGCGAGCTTATCTAATCAGTGATAAGATTATCAGATAACAACCCCTATATAAGGTCGAACATATCGTGTGGAATCATTGTTCCTGCCTCAGTGTTCCTGCTTAGTTCGTAGTTATTCCTTGACTTGCTTGCTCAGTGATTTTCAACCTGTAAAAATGTCTTCAATCATCTTTTCGGATAATGACTTGAACGTCCAATATATAAGTGACTTTATAGAGAAATCCCATGCTGATCGTTATTTGACGGAGTTAAAAACATTACCATTCTACAAACCTACTTTTCATTTGCGAGGAAAGGATGTGAAACCTAAGCGATTGGTTTTAGCTTATGGAGATCTCAATACCAGTTATGCCTTCAGTGGAACAAGTGTGCCCTCCAAACCTTGGACTTCACTTATGATTGAACTTCGTGATAAAGTGGAAAGAGAAACAGCCTGTACTTTTAACTATGTGCTACTTAATTTGTACCAGGATGGAACTACCTATATCAGTCACCACAAAGATAATGAATCCAGCTTAAATGCTGTGTTCCCTATCACAGTACTCAGTTTTGGTGCTCAAAGAACTATTGAATTCAAGAGACCTAGTGTACCCTCGACATTTATCAAGCTAGAACATGGATCCTTCTACAACATGTTGCCACCTACCAACGAATTATTCACACACGGTATCGGAGCAGACAGTAGCGTAGCTAAGGGGGGGGGCAAGGGGGGCGGCCGCCCCGGGCGCCAAGGGTCGCCAAATTGAGAGGGATTTTTAACCGAAATTATGTCTCATATTTTGACAATAAATAAATATTATTGACCTTTTTTGTGCATGTGTGAATGTTTTCTTTAGTACATTCAAATAATGAAAGAAAAAGCTTCTGTAAATGTTTCTAGGGATGGCTCAACACACTTTGTACTTTACATGATTACGTACCTGAAAGGAGGCTCAAAATGATTAAATGGACGAGGGAGGGGCGCCCAATTGAGAGACGCATTAAATCAAAACTTGTAGAGAGCCCAAAAAAGTCCAAGCAATAGTTTTGAGCAGTGCCCTAAGATGAAAACATTTTAAAAGGTCCTATTACTTAGCGCTTTAGATCTTCAGTTAGTCGAAATTAAGCATAGTTTATGAGTTAGTCATTACAATAAAATTTTGAAGAAATACGCCAAAAAATGAGGGAATTGTTTAGAAAAGGGCCCTAGGACCCTAAGAAAAATATGAGGATTGTAGAACGAGGAGAAGAATTAATACAAAACTTTAAAGTTATGCATTGAGAGGGTGACACAATTAAGAAGTGAAAACTGCACAGTGAAAAAAAGTTCAAGGGGTCCCGGATTGGGACCCAGGGTCTTAACTGGGATGTTGAAATCGGGGAATAACTAAATGGAGAAAACGCCCCAAAATGTGGAATATTGGATTGAAAGGGGGACAAGTTATTAACAATTTAGAACACAAAAACATAAAGGGACCCAGGTCTTAAAAAAATTAAAAATCTGAGCCTGAGGTACATCAGGATCTGTCTTTGACTATCCACACCCAAATTTTCAGACTTCTGCGTGCATTAGATTTCGCTAGCCATCGGACACAGACAAACAACTTTCTTTTATTAGTATAGATAATTATGTTCTTAAAATATTAAAATGCTGTATTGTCTTCTGAAATACACCTGCGTACATAATTTTTTCGTCTATCATATTTTTATAATTCGCCTATCTATTATTATAATTCGTCGTCGGATGAAAAATCAATTAGAAAATTCCATTTTTACATTACAAAAAACAAGTTAAATGAAAAGGAAATAAATAAAAATGAATTTATGTTTTATTAATGAAATCTTTATTTATTGAGTAAAGACACAAGTATATTAGATGAATTCCAAAATTAAAGATAATGCTAATCACATAGATAATTTTTATAACTAAAATGTTTTATTAGATCTTGAGATATATATTTTTTTAAAAGAGCAAAATTTTATAAAATAAAAAAAAAATTAAAAAGTCATTAAAACTTTCAGAAAACGTGCAGTCCATATCAGGGCTTAATATCTAACAAAAAAAGTAACGGAGCCATAATATTCTGCAGTACTAACACCCGTAGCGTACCCCCCCCTCCACCGTCACTCCAATCTGCATATTTATATTTCATACATTATTTTTAAATTTTAAAGCATTGTTTTTTATTTAGCAAAATAAAAATTTTAAATACATCTATCTGCATTTGTATACTTAGCTATCAACTATTCCACTTTTCAGTTATTACTAATTCCAAATAGAAACCTTTGCCCTAACCTTAATGTTAATTAATCACAGAATTCTGTGATCGAACTCAGGATTATGACTCGGAAATAGTGTTAATACAAAAAAAAATAATAATAGTTCGCAGCTATGCAGAATAGAAAAACGCTACTTCCGTTGACTCTTTATTCTTATCAAAATAGCATTAAAATTATTTGAAATTGAAATAAGTACAATTTTGAATATAAGACAGATTGAACTCGAGCCTGCCCAAACCCGAACACTAATATAAAAATCGAGCCAGTTTCATATCCATCTCTTATGTGAGCGACACAGTACGTTACTTATAAGTGTTTTGATACAAAAGAGGGCAAAAGATTGGAGATAGGAGGGAAAGGAAAGTGTAATATAGGATTCGTTTTGCGGAAGTGTTACTGCACTGGGCTCCGGAGCACAGTGTTTATGAGTTCCAGTGAATTCTGGCCAATATTTAAATTTTTACTAAAAATAGAGAAGTACCGGAGCTGGGCTCCGGCGCAAATTAAGCCCTGGTTCATATGCTAAACTTTTGGAGATTTAGTATATTGGAAATCAAATTCCTCGCTCGTTGTATCCGGGATTTATTATAAGTCAGATATGCTATTGCAGAGATCATTTGCATACTTTTTATGGCTAAGCCACAATATTATAAACTTCGGGGAAGCATCTGAAGTTACGCCGCTACTTTAAAACAACAACTCATAAAGTTTGTAAATAGTTTTTTAGATTGCTTTTCAAACCAGGATTAGCCTTCATGATTAAAAGAAAGCAAAAGAGACATAAAATAACATAATTAAATCTGAATGGACAAATATATATCTTTTTCTCTTTGGGCTAATCAAAGTAAAAATTTTAGGATAATAAAAGTTTGCAAATAAGCTAATAAGCTTTAAGATGAAGTTTTTATTGATATTATTAAATGGTTTTGTGAAAGTTTTATGATTTAATCAAGCAAAAAGTAATTCTTTAGGTAAAATTCATTTTGTGTTAAAAATATTTCACTGAAAACATTCTAAAGAAAATTTCAAAACCACACTTTTGTGTAATTATAAACTTTTCGCAACATTTTTCTTTCATACTTTCCTTACAAATCTACTCTATACTGTAAGGATCACATTTTCAATTAGTTAAAATATCATGACAAACTTTAAAATAAAATACAAAAGACATTTTACTTAACATTTTTGCTTTTAGAAAAAAAAAACTATCTATATCGTATTTTTAATTTTACGAAATGCACCTTAAGGATCCCCCCCCCCCCCCCCCAAAAAAAAAAAAAAAAAAAAAAAAAAAAAAACAGGAGTCAATTGAAAAATATTTGTTGCAGTTTTGTCACTTAGGATATATGAAACTCCTTGTAATTTTTAAAGAGTGTACGCACCTTGTAAATGAAACAAGGCGGCAGATTTTTTTTTTCCATAATCGGGTTTAATTTAGGAGATTTCGCAAACGTGATTTCTAGCAAATAATTTACTTTCATTTTTGTAATCATTGTTGCTACTCTCATACTCTTAAAACTACATAGCTACATGGCTAAATATCTTGGAGATAAAAGTAGGTCACCATAAATTAAAATATGTCATAAATGAAAATGTCGTCATAAATTCGCGATAGCTGACAATTTTTCAAAATCCCCAAATATTGACGAAAATTACGAATCTTCTATAATCGTGTTCTATGCATTTTACCTTCGTGTGGTTGAGTAAAATTCGTTTAATTCTTAAAAACAAGGAAGAGGAAAGCTACCTTTTCCTCCAGTACAAGCCGGAAGGATTTTCCTCCCGTCTTGAGAAAAATTTGGTTAATTTTTATTGGGGAGGGGGGGGGGCGCAAAATTTCTTCCTGCCCCGGGCGCCAAAAAACGTAGCTACGCCACTGGGAGCAGAACCTGCTATTAAAGACGTTCGAATTAGCCTCACTTTTAGACATTTAATAGTTCATCCTCTTGATTTGAAAAAGCCAAGACTGGACTTGATGAATGATCCTGAATCATCATTGTTTGCTGACTATTCTACACCTACCACGTCTAAACATGTTTCACCATTAAACAGACCTGAAGAGAAACTGTCTACACATACATTTCATGAATCAGATGGATATTTCTCAATTCCTTGGAATCTTGAATGGAATACCTGTGCTCAAATTGAAATGGATAAAAACTGTAATTTGAAACTGCATATAAGAATTTTTAAAGAAGGTGCACGCGGCGAATTATTTCCAACCAAAAATGGCATTGTAATGACACCTTTAACGTATGATCATTTCCAACAAAATATGATCAAGTTCAACTTTTATTCTGTGAAAGACAGTTACGTGTCCAATAATCAACTTTTAACAGCATTTTGCGATGAAGGACATTGCATATTACAACAGATTTTCAAGGCAAACCAACATAGCTTTCATTTTAAACCAGAAGGAATACGTTTATCTATAGATCAATTTTTAAAATTACGTGAAGCAATTCCTGAAATTACCGACTGCATGATTGATATGCTTCTTGTAAAAGCTATTCCTATGTCTGTATTACGAAAATCAAAAAAGTGTATTCAGACACACACTAATGAGGATAGTGCGAAGAAGCATTTCCTTTCTTGTTTTGACCAAGAATTAGAAAGATCTCTTAATCAAGTATATACTTGTTATGCCTGTACCATTAGCCAGTTATCGCAATTAGACCATGACTGCTTAAATACTTCATTAAGAGAAAAATTTGTTCTGTATAGAGATAGTGCATTATTAAACTTTAATGTCTATCAGTTTGTGAAGAATCTCACAGCAAACTGTCTTTGTCACTATACACCTGCATTTTTTGATACTTTGAATTCAAACTTTTATGTAAACTATTTAGAAACTGTGTTTGTAAATTCCCATGAAGTATAATGCTTTTAAAACCACAAAATGTTTGTAACATTTGCTTGAATAAAAATATTTTTTTTCCCTAAATAATTTCTATGTGATTATTTCATATCTTTAAGTGTTTCTTTTTTTCAGATTAACTCGTTAAGTATTCTAATTAAACAATCTTCATTAATTAGTAGCGATATCTTGTAATGACTCATTGTGGAAAATCCCATGACGTCATACTTGGGGAAAACCGATGAGGTCATAGATAAGAGTCTCTTATCTGATTAAATAGATAAGCGCGCTGAGGTGGGTTCATTCTTATAGTAGTTGTCCTAGAGACTGTACGTTATAATTAGTGCTCCAAGCATTCTACATTATTAATCTTTTTTGAAAAGTAATAAAACGATGAATTCAAATATTCAAACTCAAGTAAGTTTAAAAACTGTTTAGTATCATTCTATATTTTTTTATAAGATTTTTTTCCCTTTGTAAATGATTTTAACCTAAGAGTTTTCCATATGTTATGTGGTTGTTAAACGATTTATTTTTGAAACTCTCTAAATGAATCTATTCAAATACCTATCTATTGTGATACTAATTTTCTTGAAAAAACTTCTAATTAGAAAAAAAAATTGTTCTTTTAGAAAGATATTACTTTTCTGTTTTGATCTCGATATTAATATCTGTATGTGTGCTAAATGTACAGTTATTTTAGTTTAACAACAGTGACAATTTAACTTAATTTAAACTATAAACAAAGTCATTATTCTCTAGCACTATTCTATATGAAATTTTTTTATAACATATTATTGATGAACCCTTTTCAAAAATAATTTATGTTTTCTAATTTAGTGGGAATTTGATTTAAACATCAGTCCCAGCAAAATCGACGCCATAGAAATAAGAGTTCTGAAGGAAATGGCTGAAAAAATCCCAGCACCTTCAACGCAAGAGTCTTCTCTGGTATATTATTACTATTATTATTTATTATTATTAGTGTGTAAAAATTTTAATAAATGTAAATTGTAAACGAGAATTTTCTTTTAAAGTGGGACATGGATTTTTCCCTCACGTCTAACCAAACAAATCTTATCGACCAAGTTGAGAAGATGTATAGAAGTGAGAGAGAGAAAAAAATCAAATGATGGAGTCTCTGAAGGTATTTTTTAAAACTTTATAATACAAACTGAAGTTTAAATTAAATTTTTTGGGGTAAAAGCTTATAGGGGATATTCTTTTTTTTTTTTTAGCGTAACCTGCCCAGTATGGTTCAAGCAACCACGGCAAAACCCCATTCTGATGATCCTAAGGTATGTTTTCTTTAGTATATAATAATTATAAGTTGTTATAAAATTGCCTATTTCAAACTTGAAAAGATAAAGTTTAAATCTTGATAACGTAAAGTTTAATTCTTAACGCTCAAAGTTTAAATCTTAATAAGATAAAGTTTAATTCTTGATAACGTAAAGTTTAATTCTTGATAACGCAAAGTTTAATTCTTGATATCTCAAAGTTCAATTCTTAAAGTTCAAAGTTTAAATATTGATAAAGTTTAATTCTTAAAGCTTAAATCTTGATAATTAGTAGATCCTTTTTTTAGTAGACATGTTTATAAAGCTAGGGTATGTATTTCTTTTCAGGATCAGCATGTGTGTGAATTGTGTAAAAAATCGTTTTCAAGGGCGTTTACCCTGAAACGTCATCAACTGATTCACACAAAGCAAAGAGAAGGTCCATCAAATATGAACCCTTCTATCTCAGTCGCAGGCCCGTCTAATGCCGAGCCTTCCATCGCAGGCCCGTCAAACGTGGAGTCCCCTAAGGTAATTCTTTAAATATATTTTTTCTCTTTTACAGGTCTTTTTTAATGTTAGTCCTCGAGAAAGATTAAATAGTTTTAAAGAGTTTTTTTAATAGTATCATTTAGAAAATTGGGAGGGTTTGAAATAAATTTTCTGTTTAACTTTAGGTTTTGTTTAATAAAGCTTAATGAAGGGTTTTATTTTTTTTAAAAAATTAAGGAATTTTCTTTTTTAGAAAAAATTAAATAAAATTTTAAATGAGGGTTTTTTTTTCTTTTCAGGACGTTCACACTTGCGATGTGTGTCAAAAATCTTTCGCGAATGGTCGAAATTTAAGACGTCATCATGCTACCCACACAAAATCATCTGACAGTCTATTCACCTGCGAAATTTGTCAATCAACATTCACCAGAATCGCAATTTTCTTCGACACAAGAAGTCCCATTCAGAAGATGAAAGCTGTTTTAAGTGCGATATTTGTCAAGAAATGTTCAACCGGGCTGATAACTTAAAACGGCATTTAATATCACATGAAAACCCTCAATATAGATGCCCTGAATGCGGAGGAAAATTCCCAAGAAAAGAAAATTTAAATCATCATATACGCACGCAGCATAGCAGCACATCCCAATACGTCTCGGTGAAGCGACCCAGGACAACCGCACGATCCAGTACAAGACCTCTAAAAGAAACCACAGCCTTAAATGTTTTTAAAGTAGTCACGATTGATTCTGATGAGGACACACATCATGATATCACAGTTTTCTTCGAATCTGCTCGTGAAGAATTAAGGGAGGCTCTGGAGGAAGCTGTTGCAGAAAGGGACGCAATCAAGTGGCATGTGATGATAAAGGTTATACTTGAAAAAATATCTGTAGAAGGCGAGCAGGAGCTACTCTCAACTTATTTCCACTCAGACACTTACGAACAATTTACGAATGATTCCATTGAAGAAAATTTAGAAGAAGCACATCGGAAAATTATCAGTTCGTTCGAAAAATTTGTCCAAAGGGGGTCCGGATGGCTTCTCAAGGAAGTATCATATCTTGAACTTAAAATGAGAAAATATTCCCCTTTGAAAGGTAGCAGCTATATTCAACTCCCAAAAGACTTGAAAGGTAAAGAAGCCATACTTAATATCCAAAACTTCGAAGATCAGAAATGTTTTCTCTGGTGCGTCCTGGCACACCAATTAAACCTAGATTTTAAGGAACATCCCAACAGAGTAACCAAGTACAAACCGTTCGAAGATACAGTCAACATGAATGGCATATCCTACCCTGTACCATATCAGAAGATTCCTCTAATTGAGTCAATGAATGATTTAAGAATCAATATTTTCGGGTACGAGGAGGGCGAACTTTACATCCTATATGTGTCTAATAAAACGAACGAGGATGTGATTAACCTACTTCTTCTTTGTGATGGTGAGAATACTCATTACACCCTTATAAGGAACTTTTCAAGATTCATGTCACATCGAAGTGGTCATAAAAGTACTGCCTATTACTGCTATACCTGCCTACATGGATTTACAAGACCTGAATTACTAGAAGATCACAAGCCCTATTGCAGTAACCACACCCCTCAAGTAATTAAAATGCCAAAACCCGGTGAAAATATACTCTCATTTACAGGAATCCATTTGCAAGCTCCTATGCCCTACGTCATCTATGCAGATTTCGAATCCCTGCTCGTACCCATTCACACTACTGAACCCTCCAATAAGTCATCTTACCAAGTAAAGACTGCTCGTCACGAGGCTTGTGGGTTTGCGTTCGTTATTGTGGGCTCTGACGGACGCACCTATAAGAAGATAGAAGTGTATCGTGGTGAGAATGCTACAGAAGAATTTATTAAAGCCATCCTAAAATTCAAAGAAGAAATCACATCGAAATTATTAACCATCGCCCCGATGAATCTCAGTGACGAAGAGGAAGAAGCTTTCCAGCAAGCCACAGAATGTTGGATATGTCATAAGTCATTGGGCAAGGAACGCGTCAGGGATCACGATCACATTTCTTCAAAGTATAGGGGAGCTGCCCACCCCTCTTGTAATATTAACTTCAAGCAGAGTAAAGTGATTCCTGTCGTGTTTCACAATCTGAAAAAGTATGACGCACACCATATAATGCGTAAGCTAGGTTGCTTTAAACAGCTGAAAATAAGTGTGATTGCTGCCAATATAGAAGACTACATCACATTCAAATTACAAGAATATCATTCCTCTATTCAATTCTCATTCATTGACTCACTGCTCTTCCTCCCGGCCTCCTTGGACAAATTAACATCAAATCTGAAACCATGCGACTTTAATATATTAAGAGAAAACTTTGCTCAAAATACAAGGACTGAACTACTATGTCGCAAAGGTATTTATCCCTATGAATATATGAATTCGTTTAAAAAATTTCAAGAAACCCAGCTTCCGCCACCCTCTGCTTTCCACAACACATTATCCAATCAAGATATCACAGAATCAGACTATGCACATGCGAAAAATATATGGAATACTTTCAGAATAAACAATCTCGGGGAATATCACGATCTATATTTAAAGACCGATGTGCTTCTACTAGCCGATGTATTCGAAAATTTTAGACGTCTTTGCAGTCAATATTATAATATTGACCCATCCCACATCGTCACTTCACCAGGCTTGTTTTGGTAGGCCTGTTTGAAAATGACTGAGGTGGAGTTGGAATTATTGACCGATGTGGACATGCTGCTGTTTATCGAAGAAGGCGTACGCGGGGGTGTGTCGCAGATCTCCCACAGGTTTGCGACCGTCAATAATAAAGATGTTCCAAATCATGTCCCCAGTGAAGAAACATCCCATATCTTGTACTGGGATGCCAACAATCTTTACGGTTGGGCGATGTCCCAGTATATGCCCCATGGAGGGTTCCAGTGGTGTGATGGCACCAACTTCATAGAAGAAAGCATATTACAGATACCAGATGACTCAAGTACAGGTTACATTTTCGAGGTGGACTTTGAGTACCCTGAATCCCTTCACGATGACCATAACGACTATCCTCTTGCCCCGCAAAGACTCACCGTACAAGAAGAAATGCTGTCTGATTACGCAAAGAATCTTCTACAGAAGGGGTTCAGAGGTACTCCGAAACTCATCCCCAACTTGATGAGAAAAGTCAAATATATTTCTCATTATAGAAACGTTAAATTATACATTGAATTGGGGTTAAAGCTAACGAAAATTCACAGAGTTCTCCAGTTCCAACAGTCCCCTTGGTTCAAACAATATATCGAATTTAACACTGAAAAACGCAAGCAAGCAACTAGTGCAAAGGATTTCTTCAAATTACTAAATAACAGCATTTATGGCAAGTGCATCGAAAATCTTAGTAAGAGGCGAAATATTGAATTATCTAATCAAGAAAGAAGATGTGAGAAGCTAGTCGCCTCTCCCTACTTCAAAAATTTCAAGATATTCGATGAGAATCTCGTAGCTGTTGAGAGGCAGAAGCCCAGTATCTTGATGAACCGGCCTATTTACGTCGGGTTTTCGATACTAGAGCTATCAAAGGTGCTCATGTACGAATTCCATTATAAATTTATCAAACAAATTTATCCTGGAAATCGTTCAATTCTGCTTTTCACGGATACAGATTCTTTAACCTATCTCATCACGACTGAAAACCTACAAAATGAGATGTCTCTCAATAGGTCGCTATTTGATTTTTCAGATTACCCCCAAGAACACCCCCTTTATTCTAACACGAATAAGAAAGTCTTGGGGAAATTTAAGATGAATTAAATGGTGTGCGTATTCATCAGTTTGTAGGTTTAAAGTCGAAAATGTATTCGATTAAATCCTCCAAAGAAGAAAAAAAGCGAGCCAAGGGGGTCTCAACATCTATAGTTAAAAATAAATTGAAACATGAAGATTATGTGAAATGTTTGGAAAGACAAGCTACAACCTTTGAAGAACAGTCAAGAATAGGGCAGCAATCACACATAACACCCTTAAACAGAATAAAAAGTGTTTGTCACCCTTTGACGACAAGCGTTACCTGCTAGAAGATGGAGTAAGTAGCCTAGCTTACGGACATTGTAAAATTCCAAGATAATTAGAAAAAAAAATCTAAAATCTTTAGAAAAAAAAAAAAAAAAAAAGAAGAAGGAAGATATCAAAATCTTCCAAACAAGTTTTTGGGAATCGTTTGTGTGATCTACCTCCCCGTGGTGATTCCTGGGACCAGGAAGTTTTGACTCTAGGTCACTTCTAGCCAAAAGCTCACACCTTAAGGCAAAATTCATTTCAGTTGAGAGTTTATATCTTAGATTACTTTCAGCTGAAAATCCTACTTTTGGCGACTTTTAAAACTAAAAATTCTATTTTAACTCTAAATTCTATTTTTGGTTTAAAAGAAAAAAATCTTAATACCTTTTTTAATGCATGAATCATTATTTCTAACATATATATTGAATATCCTACTCTAGTTGAAAAAAAAATTGTTTCGAAAAATTTCTAAGTTCTCCAATTAAAATTAATTAAATTTTTAATTCGTTAAAATTCCCCTTGTACTGTAATAGATATTTCTCCGCGAAAAAAAATCTTGCAAAACTGTCTAAGATCACCAATTAAAATTAATTAATGACCATTTTTAATTAAACCATTATTGACTTTTAAAATTCTCCTCAAATATACTCTAACATGTATATTGAATGGCATACTCTCGTTGAAAAAAAAAAATTGCTTCGAAAAATTTCTAAGTTCCCAATTAAAATTAATTAAATTTCTAATTCGCTAAAATAAATCCCTTGAAACACATCTCGTATTCTAGTAGAAAATTCTCCGCAAAAAAAAAAAAAAAAAAAAAAAAAAAAAAAAAAAAAAAAAAAAATGGCTTCGAAAAATTTCTAAGTCTCGCAATTAAAATTAATTAACACTAATCCTTAATTAATCCCCTTATCTTAGGTGGTGGAGGTGGGCACTTCGGGAGGAGGAGGGCAGGTGCTGCACTTTGGGAGGAGGGCTGAGGGCAGGTGCTGCACCATGCACCGTGCCCTCAGCCCTCCTCCTGGGGTCGGAGCCCCATTTTCTCTCTACTGACGTATTACTTCTTTTTTTTATTTTGTGCCATCCATTTATTTTTCAAGTTAAAAATTTTAATGGATGATGCCCAGCAGAACGACGAAGTCTTCGTGTAAAATAAAATAAGAACCAGGATGGGTTTTACCGTTCTCATGGTCAGAGCCGTCCTTAGCGAGGACGACTTAAAGCGAGGCCCGGTGCAGGGATTTTGAGAGGCCCTTTCCTTCCAGATTCTTAACATAATCTTATCTATACTATCAATAAAAAAGAATGGTTTTCACCTATATACTGTAACCCGGGGAGCCCGGGTTCGATCCCCTAGCTACTATAAAGAAGTAGCATTTGTTTGTGTGTTTTGTAGAGATAATTTCTGGAACTACTAAACCAATTTCAAAAGTAATGGTGGCAAATTGATGGTGAACGTTCCTCTTCCAACATAGGCTATATTTTATGTCAAGACCACTATCTTTTCTTAACTAAAATCATAAATTTATATTAGAGATTTTCTATTATACCTTCTTCTTTTTATTAAAGAAAACATATTTTGCGTCCGGGTGCGAGGCCTCTTTAGGCGCGAGGCCCTGTGCGGCCGCACCTGTCGCATACCCCTAAGGACGGCTCTGCTCATGGTGGCCAAGTGGAAGGAATATTTTTCTTCTTCTTTGAAAGAAATTAATAAAGAACTTTATTTATGATTCAAGTCTTCTTCATGTCTCCATATTTTCAACATACGACTGTTTTGGGTGAGATCCTTTTTAATTATATATTTTCTCAGTGACCTTAAAGAATTCTTTTAAATATCTAAAAGAAAGGGTTATTGCAAATAACCTAACTGCAATTGTACTAATTAATCACGATCATAAAATAATATATTTCAACCATCTTCTCAAGAATAATACCACACCCTGCATCTAAACAATTTTGATCACTGAGGCCGGACAAGTTTTGAGATTTATTTTAAGTCCGGGATTCTAAAAAATAACCGGAAAAGTGAAAAAATGACCGGAAAAAAAGTGACTGAAAAAACAAGAGCCGAAAAAAGTAACCAGGAAAGAACTTTTGAAAAAGCAGAATCAGAATTCACTGGGCATTTTTTTTAAACCCATGTTCTAATACTACCCTAGAAAAAAAGTTATAAATCGTTTTCAAAACTGAGCATTTACATTTCAGAAACAACAAGAATTTATTCGGTGCAACTTGGTTAGCGATTTTTTTTTATTTTCCTAGTGAAATAGAACTCGATCTCTAGCTTTGAAAGTAGTTTCCTAAAAGAAAAATATTCCGAATAAAATATTGAAAGAAATGATAAAAGACCTGGATTTCAATGGTATAATCGTGCAAATTATCCTACGGGATAACTTTAAAACATTTTTAAGGGTAGGATTCAAACAATCAAACTCAACGTTGACAGCAGGGCGGGGCTAGAGAACTGACAAAAACTTCGAAAATGGTTCTCGCCGTTCTTTTAAAATTTCATTAATGGGTGCTTCGATTGTTTCAGATGCTCACTAAAAGAACTTTCTTTCTACTCTCGTTTCACGTACTTGAAAAATTAAAAATCGTTTACTGCAGAGAGCAGAAAGACAGTTTTCCTTAAATTATCGAAAATTTGAAATTCTGCATTTAGGGGGTTTCTGAAATAAATGCTACGTTAACTATCCTACCGTTTCCTAAAATAGAAAGGTAAACTCGTCTTTATTTGGGATCATCAATAATAAAATCATAACAAAGGTGTCATTAGACTCGGAATAATGTCTTCTTAATTTTGTTTTACACGTCAATCAGTTCCAGAATATTTTAGGAAAAATAGGTTTGCGAAACTTAAAACATTTTTAAACACTGGATGTTTTCTTAAACATTTAAGAACATCCAATTTACTTTCATGTTTTGAGATTTTGAAATTTGCTTTTTTAAGTAGAATTCACATTTAGGTCAGAGAGAGAAATCACTTAAAACTGATTCTCAGTTTGTATTTACTGTCATTTTAAATAATTTACACGTTGTAGTTTGTAGAATAAAGAAACTTTGCTACTTCTCTATTATCCCGTCGACCACTTTTCACAACAAAAAACTATCGCCAAACTGTAAGATTAAACGCCAGAAATGCAGTCCCGTTTATCTGATATCAGAAGCATTATACGTGTTTGTTAGGCCATCCAGTGGTTTTTAATTCGCCATTTGCGCGTGTTTTTCATTATGTTTTACTGATATATTAGTTATTTGATTAATTAAAATAATAATTGAGTCCTTAAATTCTTATATTTTATTTACTGATTTATTTTGATATTCCAATGGCAACGTTCTCCCGTTTATTGGGCGTTACAGTTTGGCGAAAGTTTTTTGTTATGAAAAGGGGTCGACGGGATAATAGAGAAATACCGAAACTTTTATCTTGGACGAATAATTTTTTATACTTTAAATCTTTAAAATATTTGAAATCCAAATCAGCAACTTGCTTTTATGGCATGTGCTTTACATACTGTGATTAATATTCACGGGTAGAAAAATAATTAATAAAGGATAAATTTTATACAATACATGGATTACAGGATTACTAAATATTAAACTCCTGTAGGGTAAATATTTAAAAGCATGTGGTATCAATACATATTCTTCCTCATAAAAGTTTTACGCAATAAAAAATACTTACGCAGAACCAAGAATTTAGGACACGCCTGTACCCAATGACTTAGGTTTTAAAACACGAATGTGTTCGTTACCTGACAATTAAGAGTTGAATAGCTAAAATTTTTAAGCCAAAAAGTTATTTGAGCATTGCACGAACACTTTCCAATTTGTAAATGAATGAATGAAAAAATAAATTAAAAAAAAAAGTGAACATGTAAAACATGTTCTAACCTACTTCAGAATTTCAAATTATTTTTCCAACGCTTAAAAATTTTTTAAAAAATCCAATTTATAAACGAATGAAATCAAACAAATGAAAGACATAGTTTTAAACTTGTCTTATTCTAAATCTACTTGAGAAATTCAAATTTTATTATCCAAGAATTTTCAGTCTTAATATTAAAAAGCTCTTTTAATGTATCTGTGTGCTCCCAATATTTTCAAAACGAAAATAAATAAATAATAAAGAGAGAGAGAAGGTGTCTCGTGCGTATTACTTTTTCATTAAAGGGGCAATTTAGCATAACGCCACATTTAATTTTATTTCTGTTTCCCTATAAAGCGCAAACGCATAAAATTTTTACCACTGACAGATTTGTAACTATTCCATGTAGCATAATTATTTCAATATTAACTGATACTTTACCTTTTTTAAGCGTTAAACTTTGATTTAAAAAAAATATATGTAAAATTGTTTTTTGACTTGTCCTAAAAAAGCAGCATTTCTCAAAAATATTGATAAGACAATTTGTATGAAAGTTGGCCGATACTTTCAGTTTGATGCAAAAAGTAACTTATATTTTTAGTATTATAATTGATATCGTTAGGTAAAATTTAAAAAATAAAAAATAATAAAAAAATAAATTTTATAATCTAAATTTAAACGGGACAAGTCCCATAACCTGTGCTACCACCAAATTTTTGTGTAAAAACTGCTGTTCAGACTGACTTATATAAAGCACTTTAATTATGAAAATCACAACATATCGAATCCCTTTCCGGTCGATTCGATGAATCTAAAGAGTATTATAACTGTGTTGTTGTGCAGGTAAAGAACGTAGAATGGACAAAGGATATAGAAGAATAATGTACGGAGTAAATATACTTTGGAATAGATGCTGCATCTATTCTACCCTCTCAGTTGTTTGGGTGGTAAAAACCTTCCCTATCTCAATGTATTTTTCTATAATAAAAGTATATTAGAGTTATTACTGTATTTTATCCCCTTGTTTTTTTTTTTTTTTTTTTTTTTTTTGCATATTTTTTTTTAATTGCAGTTTTACAGATTTGTAAAACTGTTCTAAGACGGGAAGGTGAGGGGTAGATGATTGATTATTTATTTATTTTTAATAGACAGTAACGAATACGGCACTGTTTATTTTAAATAAGGAGTTTTAAAATTTGCATGCTGGAGGGGGGGGGGAGGAGAAAGCGAGAATTTCAGGAATAGGAATGGAATTTATATGATTGATTCTTTATTTCCACAAGAGAACAATGAAAACTGCAAAATATTTTTTTATATATATAAAAATAAAGATTTAAAAATATTTTAAACTTCTTTGTATGCTAGAGGGCAAAAGGGGGTAGCGTAAATTTCGGAGATTAGGGGATAATTTAGATGATTATTTATTTATTGTTATTAGTGAGCAAGGAATGTGGCAGATTATTTTCTTTTTTAATAAAAAGTGTTGAAGATTTGAAACTCTATACGCTGGAGGTGGGGTAAAGGGGAAGCGAAATTTTTGGGATAAGGGGATAATTTATATGACCGATTATTTATTATCATTAGAGAGCAACAAATAGGGCAGTAGATTCCTTTATGTGAAAACAAAGATTTTAAATTTATCTCTATGATGCAGGGAAAAGGGGGGAGGGTAGCATAAATTTCGGAGGTTGGGGGAGGCGTAATTTAAATGATTATTTTTTGGTTGTTAACAGTAAGAAACAAACAGGGAAGATTTTTTTGTATGAAACTCCGTATGATGTTGAGGGGCGAAGGGGGGCGTAAATTTTGACGGGAGGGCGATAACCTACACAATTGTTTATTAATTTATTATCACTAGAAAGCAAAAAAATTGGGCAGAATTTTTATGTTATAAAAATTTAAAAAAAATATTTAAAAATTGTTTGCATATAGGGGGTAAAGGCGGAGGGGGGGGGGGTTGGTTGGTTGTATGAGGTTTTATGGCGCGAAGTCCCTCAAGGGACATGCTGCGACACAAAGGGGGAGGGAAATGTCAGATAAAGAATTAACATAGTCAAACAAGACTATATTTTGATGACGATAATTGTGGTCGGATAAAATAGACATTGTATTCAGACGGATCGTGGATTTATATGACAACACAAGAAGGTTCTGCCACCGAAATACTGAATACAGTTCTTTTGTAACGTCGTCATACAAAACAACAAAACTTCATACCTGTTTTTATCGTTCACCTGCAATCAAGGCACCCGAGTGTTTAGCTCCTTCGAACTACGTAATCTAATTTACATGAAAGTAACTCGATAATGCTCAAATATTCGTTCTTTATGTTTCTTTCGTTCTTTATGTTTTATCTTTTACTTTCTTTCTGTCTTCTTCTTCTTCTCCATCTTTTACTTTTTCTTTTTTCTTTCGTTTTAAATATATTTTGTATTTTACTAATTTTATTTGAAAATTTTGCACATTGCATGGAACGACCGACACTTCACGTGGAAACCAGATTTTTCTTAAAATGAACTAATAGCAGTCAAAAAAGTATTTCAATTTAAAGTGAAATTAATGACCCTAATGAAAATTGAGTACCAATAACTTCATTTTTTATTACTTTTAAAGTCTGGATGATTTATGATTTCAGTATTAATGTAACAGTATTTAAAAAGTATGTGAAACACCAAAAATTTAATTGAAAAAAAAAAATCTAATACGTCTCCTCACACCGATTAACAGGTATTGCCAACTTTGCGGTTTTCATTATGCCACTATTTGGGAATAGTAATATTCGTCATTTGTTTTTATCACAGAACGCTACGATTGCTGGTATTCTAAAAGCTGCTAAATTGATAACATTTGCTATCAGTTTTGATAAACATTCAAATCATTTATAATAACCTTATATTTGTATTGAAGCTAGCTCTAGTTGTTAAAAGCTAAATTATCAGCTATTACTAAGCGCTAATAGCAGATGGTAAATTCAGTACTACGAGAGAAAATTTTTGAATATCTTTGTTTGACATTTTAGAGACCGTAATCGAGTCTAAAAATGCAGCATAGCTGCATATAAAATAGCTTTAAAGAAATATTATAAGTCTGTTATCATGTCTTCGATATTGCCCAAATTTAGTTGTTTTAAATTTTAAAGTAACTTAAAGTTTAAATAAAGAGTTTTCCGAATGCAACTCTTAGGTTATAACACACACACACACACACACACACATATATATACAGTGTGATCCAAAAGTACAAAAGAAATAAAAATCCAAAAATTTGGAAAATGTAATACATGTAAGACAGTTAGTTCTATTGTCACAGAAATAAGCAGAATGACTGAAATTTTTATTGATAAAACTAAAAATGTAGTATAATTGTGTGAACGTGACATGATTTTTCGACAAAGGTAAATCAATCAATTAACCCTTTCCGGGCACACCTAATTTTAATTCCAAACTTGCATACGGCACCAAGAATATTTTAATAAAATTTTGCTTCTATAATGAAAACTTAAACTAAGGAGTTCTTATTTTTCAAAAAAGCCGTTTGTAAATTCCGGTGTCAGTCAGCAATTTCTCATTTTACGAAATTACAGCAATTTCTCATTTTGCCGGAAAGGGTTAAGGCTCTAATTCAGAGCCTTAATTGATTGATTTACCTTGATTGATATACCTTAATTATGAGGATCTTATTGCCTTCTGTCAATTGGTACCAAATTGGCCTTCTACCAAACTGCTCTTCTTTCTTCTACTTTAAGGGGGTTGGTCAGAGAGATCTCAAATTCTCCTGGCTGATGTTAAAGCTATGGGTAACAATTAAACTAACTATTAAATAACATGCTAAAAGAGGAAAAAAACTTTCAATATTTTCGTTTCGTTTTATTTCATCAAACGAATGCAAATTTTTTACTTTAAGCACTTGCGATCATGACGATTAAACTGATTTGGAACTAAATAGTTTTTTTTTCCATTTTTCACTAAATGAATTACAGCTACTGTTCTCTAAGCGATTTTTGTCCTATAACAACGTTTATTGGACTGTCACTTTCAAAAATTTCGTTCAAATTGGCCACTTTGGCAGCATTTTTTAAAAGATTCTTTGCCTTTATCAAAAAATGGGAAATAATCTGTCTAATTTCACCGTTTCTGAATAAATTCATTTGCTAACCTCGTGTATTTACGAGGATGAAATGAGTTGAGAAATCTGTCAGAAAGTAGCCAATTTGGATATGAAATAAAACTGAAGTTTCAGAATACAAAGATTGTAATAGAATTGATGCTGCCATCTATTAGATAAGTCAAACCTATTTCGTCATACAATTGTAAGTATTTTGCTTGAGATTGTAAATTAAATTCTTAATAGTTGGGGAAATAATTCTTTCTCTGTAATGTTTTAATGAAGTTTGGTAGTAACAACTATTAGAGCTGAATGGAAACTATATGATCACACATGTATAAGTATTTTGCTTCAGTTGATAAATTAATTTCTTATTTCAGAAGAGATCTCTATTTCGTGTTTCTGTATTGTTTGGTGCTGCCATCTATTAGAGATGAATATAGGGAAGTTTTTTTACCTCCGTCTCAATAATAGATTGCATAGTAAAGCTGCAATTAACAAGTCTGCATAAAAATATTTACTCAACCGGCAAAATAATTTTCCACTTTTTAAAAATGGATTTCGTTTTAGCTAAGCTATCTTTCTGAAAACAGAGAGTGCTCCCATTTTCAAATATAAAAAAAATTATATTTACATAAAAGTAATAAAAAGAAACGTTCTTAACACTAGAACGGCCATGAGCGATCATTTTGACCGTTACCACCAAATGAATATAATCTGGTTTGAACTAGAAAATTCCTTTAAAAATAAACTAAATATATACCTTACAGATATATGTTAAATGGATAAGTTACATAGTTTTAAATAAGAATTCTGCTGAGAAATAATTTTATAAAACTTGAGTAAAATTTCCGGCCGTTCTAGTGTTAAATCTTTGTTTATTTATATAAAATTATTTCTTATTAAAAAGAAAAAAGAAGAAGAAGAAGAAATAAAGAAACTGATTGCATCAAAATAAAACTCAAAAATTTTCCCAGTTAAATCATTAACTGTCATTTCTTTAAGTTATAGACTTTCTTTTTAATAGCTTTAATGGTATTTAATTTTCAATTTTTCTAAAATTTATCAAATATTGTTTTTTAATATTATCTATATATTTAAAGCGAAAAGCGCATTCTGTCAAATTCACATTCTGTTTTCCACGCGAAAATCGTCTCATTGCGCATGCTTCATCGTTTTTTTAAGGCTTCTCCAGAAACGTGCAACGTGTTTAGCCCTCACCTGTTTAGCCTAGGGGGATTGAAAAGGGTTGATTGTAAACGGATTGTGTAATATGGCGATTGCGTTGAAAGCTTTTTTTTTTTTTTTTTTTAAGAACTCATGTTTTCTCTACTAAATATGCATACTTTTTCGCAAAGTTTTAAAGAGAGCTTCGATACAGTTATATTTATAACCGATTGAAATTTCAGAGAGTTCGGAAGATGAGAACTATTTTTTTTTTTTATTGCTATGTTAAAGAAGCCGACGCGAAAACAAACAAACAAACAAAAAAGCGAAAAGAAAACATTTCTTTTACAACCAGATAACAATATTTTTTCAGGAAAATTTGACACGGGCTGTAAACTATTTTATTTATAACTAATAAAGATTTCAAAGAGTTCGGACGAAAAGAACTTTTATTTTAAAATTTTGAAACGATCCTATGTGAAAAAACAAGAAAATGAGCGCTTTTATCACCAAACATCAATATTTTTTCGCGAATTTTTCCTTTAAAAATATAATTTCATGCGAAATCGGGTTAAAGATTTAAAAAAACAAAAACTTGATGTTTTTTTTTTTTTTTTTTTACTTATTATCACGGGCCTGGACGACGCCGAGCGGATCAGCTAGTATCTAAATAAAACAATATTGGAAAACGTCGCTATTTCAATTTTCAAACACTACTTTCTGTATGCTTTGCTTATTAATTAAAATATTCACAATGATATGTATATGGCTTCTAAATAAAAAATAACTACAAACCAATGTAGCGTGATCTTTTTAATTTTAGCTCCAGTGATGTTTTTAAATTTTAGCTTCGTTGGGAAAGGGGTCACGTGGCATAGTTTTGGATTGTTTTCTTGTATCTCTTTCATGTAAAACCTGACTGAATTGTTCATTTTATTTTACTACTATTGCAATTTATTTTTGTAATA
The DNA here is from genome assembly GCA_963931845.1 of Maratus michaelseni. NCBI lineage: Eukaryota > Metazoa > Arthropoda > Arachnida > Araneae > Salticidae > Maratus > Maratus michaelseni. Next base: position 7,518,365 of record OZ007594.1, on the reverse strand, counting down.
TGACAACATTATAACTTATCAATTTTTTATTTTAAGAGGAAAAGTGGAGACTGTTCTGGAAGTTTCTTTAGACGTAGTTTATAATGTGGAGATGTAATGTGTTTTTGAGAAATATGTTATGTATGTATATATGTACATGTATACATCCTAAATACTACCTTTATTCCAAATTTCAAATTTCTAGTGCTACAAAATCGAATTGTTTCTCAAATTTTCGGGTTTTTTTCGATTTTAGTAGTGTTTTTAATTTTTTTCTTTTTCTGAATCCTAAACACTACATTTACAAAAAATTTTAAGTTTCTAAGACTGGGAGATCAAATTATTTTCCATTTCTCACTTTTTTTTCTGAATTTTCCGTATTTTTTAATTTTTCTTTATTTAGTATCCAAAAAATTGCCTTTGATCCAAATTTCAAGTTTCTAGCGCTATAAAATCGAATTATTCTCAAATTTTCCTTATTTTTCGATTTTTTTTTATTTTATTTCAGAATTTCATAGTGTTTTTTAATTTTACCTTATTCTGAATCCTAAACACTACCTTTATGCCGAATTTTAAGTTTCTAAGGCTAAAAGATCACATTATTTTCATTTTTTCAATTTTTTTTTACTTTTTCAAATTCTCGATAATTTATTTTTTTTTCGAAATTTTTAATTTTTTCTTATTTTGTATCCTAAATATTATTTTATATCCTCCCTTTATTCCGAATTCTAAGTTTCTAGCGCAACAAAATCGAATTATTTTCAAATTTTCGATTTTTTCGATTTTTTTATTTTATTTTCGACTTTCGTTGTATTTTTTATGTTTTCTTTTTCTGAATTCCAAACACTACCTTCAAACCAAATTTTAAGTCTCTACGACTAGGAGACCGAATTATTTTTAATTTTCATTAATGTTGGAATTTTCTGAATTTTCATTTTTTCTTTTCCGAATTTTCCTGATTTTATAATTTTTTTTTCTTTTTATCCTAAACACTACCTTATTCCAAATGTCAAGTTTCTAGGTCTACGGAATCTACCTTATATTTTTGATGACGCGTGTGTGAGTGGTTGAGTGACAGAAAATCGAAACTTTGAGTTCATATATTGTCTGAACTAGAGAAAACAGAAACATGAAATTTAAAATTTTAGTCCTATGTGCCACATACTCTAGATAAACGAAGTTTCGAGTTTTTGGGAAACTCCAGCGCAAAGATATGGGGGGGGGGGAGGGTTCAAAAGTGCCCTGAGTTGCTTCCAGAAGAGGATGCTTAAGGCCATGAACATAGAACTAAAGATCTTTAGATCTATGTTCATTCTTGCGGATGTGCTTTCTCGACTTGGCGGAGGAACTGCCGTGCCTCCAGGTAAAATTACATAAGTGGCCTATAACTATATTTCTTCTCGCCCACCTTCGATGACATACGTCGGCCTTTCTAAAGGCTTTAATTAGAGGCATAGATCCCGTCTTTCAATCAGTTTAACAGACATGCTTTAACTTAACTAATAACACCTGTGACAACGACGAAACACCCCCTTTCATTGTGTGTACCTCTTGTTAGAAACACTCGTGCTTCAGCCATTTCTATTCAGAAATGCAATACCATTCGTGAAGTTATGTTTTCCACCAAGCAAAAACTGTCCTCCCTGTGATCTCTGTAATCCGTCAACTCTCCTTCCTACTACACAGAGTTACTTTCCTGCATAGCTAGTGATCTGAAGAAATCAATAAATGAGAGAAACACATCGGCCCATAACTCTTCACCAGTTGCCTTCGGACGGGTAGTTGTATACATTTCCTTGAACCCCATGGTAAAAGCTTTCCAACGACACCATTCTCGACAAAATCCGGATCTGGCAGTTGGGACCTTCCTTAGGTAGTTCTTCTAAACTAGTTTAAATTTCCACTTGTAAATATTTTATCTTTGAATATAGTATTTAATAAATCTGAGGGAAGCTTTTAAATATTTTTTGTCATGCATTTCTCCTCAAACACGCACACACACACTTACTTATATATATATATATATATATATATATATAGCACATTATGTATTAAATGTATTCGGCAGAACCAGGATCTCGTTACCATCCATCTCGTTACCATCACCATAATTAAACTAAGAATAAATAACAAACATAAAAAAAAAATTAAACACATATAACCTGAACAAGAAAAAACCAAGAAAAACAACCAAAAAGCTGTGGCCTCATCAGCAGTGGGCATATTAAAAAAGTACACCGATGTTTCCGACTAAATTGCAAACACAACAAACTATTATTCAGTAGTGGCAGTGGGTTTCGGCCAAAATGTCGTGAAGCATAAATCAAATGTATAAAAACAATTGAAAGCATATCACGAACACTCCCCCACCGGACCCAACACCACAATAAACAGCACAACTGAATTCAAAACGTATCTTTAACATACACTGAACCAACAATAGAATTATCTTACGCATCCTGAGCCACACAGCCACAAAAACAATAACCAAATCCAGTGATCCAAAATCTGTCCATGTACGTTCCATGTCTGTTGCCACATAACTGCAAACATCCTTGTAAAACCGTCCCCAAAAGGCTTTAAGTTATACAAATCATTAATTGTCAATCATGTAGCAACTACTCAAAAATGAAGACTGTCTGTAAAACTAGTATATCTATTAATGAAATTCAAAGGAATGTTATTTTTATAATACAAGATACTGGTTAAATTAAAAAGTTCTTTAAGAAATAAATTTTTATTTGTACAGAGTTTATAGTAGCGAAAAATCTGACCTATGATAATATTAATGAAAACTCGTTTATGTATATTTGAACACCAGTTAACTAATTGGTTAACTTCAAAACCGAAGCCATCCCGCTTATTGTAGATTACATCATTAGAAATGTGTATTTTCAAATCAAGATAATCAGCTTCACTATTATTTTAATTTTTTTTTTCAAAATTAACATATTAGGATAAATGTCACATGATATCCCCGAAAAATCGCAATCACAGTTCAAAATTATTAAATCGTCAATATATCTGAAAGCCAGAAAATTAACATCGTTATTAACCGTACAAAATTGAAATTCATAAAAAAATATAAATAAATTAGCTGCCGTTGAGGAGTAACAGGTAACCATTCCTATCCCATTTTTCTGTAAATAAATATTTGAACCTGTATAAACATAGTTGTTATATCAACAAATTTTACCCAATAACATAAATAAATTAAAATCTAAATCAATATCAGTATTAATTAAATCGACAATTTTTAAAAGGACATCATTTAACCCTGCAATAGGAATATTTGTGAATAGATTCTCAAAATCATATGTTTGGATACTCAGTATATCTTTTTTAATTAATTTATCTCTGATCTCATAACTGTTCAATGTAATCCAATACACATTTCTTTATACATACATATATCTTTATACTTAAATCATATATCTTTATACTTAAATAATACATATATCTTTATACTTAAATTTTAGGATATTCAAAATCCTTTTCAGCATTTCTTCAAATCTGCGATTCCCTATACTGTTTACATTACTAAAAATAAATCTGTACTTACTTGGTATTTTATGAAATTTCGGTGTAACAAAAAAAAAAGGTAATGACATTTTTTTTTTTTTTTTTCTTTAGGCAAAGGAATTTGAACTTTTTTTGAAAAGGCCAGGTGTTTCTTAATCAGAATTTGAATAGTAGAATTATATAAACTGTAGGTAACATTATTGTTAAGCTCAGCCAAATATCATATTAGCATAATAGCTTTTTCAAATAATTGCAAAATTATTAGATGCTTTGTCGACTGAACAAAAAACAAAGGTATCCTTCAAATTCAAGATTTCCCTCTCCAGATTTGTATTTATACTATGATAAGTGTAAGTAGAAGAATCATTCATATATTTTAATTGAAATGATTTAAAATCGCCCAAAATTTTAAATTTCCATTCATTGAAAAGGGGGGTAGGTTTATTAAATTTGTAACTCAAATTGAGTATAAACATATGCAATTCAGAATTAAATAGACCGGAAGATTTTTTTAAATTCATCTTCTTGTTTAATCTAAATTTAGTACCATACTTCATGTTTTAACTCATTGTTAGATATGAAACCAAGGTCACCATTAACTACATGTTGGGCATTTTCATCGTAAAGGGATGACTGCTGAAAATTCCTGCACTCTCAGAGCAAATTCAAGTAGGAGTCTAAATTTTGTGCAACCACTCGATAGTTAAATAATCTATTACCCAAGGTATTTATATATTTATAAGTTGAAATGATAGACACATTTTTAATTGGAAATATTTCATTGTGTCTGGTAACAATTTTGTTTAGATATAAGTTATCAAAACTTTTTTGCTGAAATGTGAAAACGAAGTATATTTTATCCATTTTACACTGTTGATATTTACCTATTTTATATAATAAAAAGTCCGTTAATAAGTCCTTAAACTGTGTGTTATCACAATCAAACTCTTTAATCTTCTGCTGCAATCTCCGTAAAATTTTAAATTTTACGGAGTTTTTTTACGGAAATTGTAAATTTTACGGAAATTTTACGAAGTAAATTTTACGGAATACTTTTAATTTCCTTAATATTATAATTTTTACCAAAAAGTTTGTATGAATCATGCAGTACTGTGGCTGGATTTATATTTTTATATTTGACAAACAGTGCCTTATTAGAGTGATTCCCTCTTTTCCCTCTTTTGTAAATATATGAGGGTTTGTAAACTGATGAAAAGATATTATAAACACATATTGAACCTTCTGTATGATAGCAAGTTTTAGTGTTTAACCCGTGTGGGTACAATGATTTTGCACGCAAAATATAAAAACTTTTGCTACGCAACCGATATGCATGATCAAAAATCTGTTCTAAAATTTGTATTCTGACATTTTTAAACCCATGCAAATGAAAATGCTTTATTTCAAAAGATGCACCAGCCACATTCTATGATTATTCATTCGCATATGTAGTTCATCAGAAGTTTCACCCACGTATTTCTGATTTCAAACCAAGCAAGTTAATAAATATATAACATGAGTAATTTTACAGAAATTATAATTAAAATTAAATGTACTCTTAGCATAACTGTTTTCAGACGGTCCTCATTCGGGTCCTCATTCGGGCAAGTTTTTGATCTTTCATCGTTACACTTTTTTAATCCCATATTTATAGCAAATTGACGAAATTTTTTTTTTAAATAATTTTTTTTTTGAGCGAGTATACTCGTTGCAAAAATGTAAGATAAGATAACAAATATGGACACGAAAAAACCGGCTCTAAACCAAACACAATAACAAATGCAACTCGAAATAGCGCTTTAGCTGCTTAATGATCGAAATGACATTAAAGTTTTACATTCAATAATTAAAATTTCCTTGGATGAAAATATTTTTCAACATACTAAAATGACATTTCTAGTTATAAATCAAAGAAATAACATTTAAAAAATGTAAAAGTATTTCCGTGATCCATAAAAATCTAAAAGTGTCTATTTATGCGGAAGTATTTGTTTCTGGTACTAATCTTAATCAGAACGACAGCTTCATGACCATGTAACTTCTATCCATTTCCTTTTTATTAGTGCGAATAATGACTATTTATTCATTTATTGGGTCAGAATGAAATGCATATCTTAATACGAAAGTTATTATCCCTCCCGCTCCAACCAGATAGGGAGTTTTAAATAAAATGAATTTTACTCACACATTTTGACTATGTTTTCTAAATGCGGAAAATTTTGTCTGCGAAAGACCAACATTCGTGTCAAAAAATAATTTTAATTGAATGAATTTAATCATTAACAAGGAAATATTTCATCGCTATCAGCCAGATGCAGTATCGCCAACTTTCGCAGATTTTCGAGTACCTATATGTATAACAATATGTTTTAATGACAGACATTTCGTAACGAAACTAAGCTAATATTACTATTTGTATATACTGGTAGGTAGTAGAACGTTTTTTTTTTTTTTTTTTTTTCTTGGTCCATATAATTCAGATTTAGGGAATCAAATCGAAATTTTCATGTAAGTTTATTATATCTTAACGTAATACGACGGTCAGTTTTATCTTTAGATAATATTACAATATTGAAGACAGATACTCTAAAGAAGAATTAATTTCAAAGGAGGTGGACGATGTAGAGTAATGCAATTGACCACTTCCTTTCGACGCGGAAAAACTCGGCTAACATTGTGACAATCAGTTTCATTTAACAGTCTAAGGAAATACTTTAAATGACTGATAAATATGACTCAGTGTTCGAATTTTAAGAATGAAACAAATAAAGGATTTCTTTATTCGCCTTCCTTTCCATAGCTCAGTTGTTAATCTTACAATGAGTTGGTATTTGAAAAGTGTTTATCTCTTCTTTCTTTCTTTCTTTATTCATTCGAGACCTCGATACATTACTTTGCCTTTTCTTGTGTGTGTGGGGGGGGGGGGGGAAGCCTCCTTAAAGGTTAAAATTCTCTCTGAAAAAACATAAATTACTACATTTTGACAGACAGTTCTAATGTAGAAACATTATCGATAAGAAAAAAACAGAATTCGATAAGTAAACGTAATTCTTACCTAATTCTACTCTACTTTTCACAGAAAATCACATTGAAATGAACAGATGCTTTGCTCGTTTTAGCCGTGCTCTTGCTTTTGTAGCTCGTAAAAAGCGTGAAAAAAATCTTAATGTAGCTCAAATGATGAACTATTCTTAACGGGCAACTTTCTCGTTTTAACCGTGCATTCGTTTTAGCCGTGCTCGTATTAGGGGAGTTCGGCTGTATTTCTCTGTCTTTGTCTTGATTTTTATTCCCAATGCTATCTTCAGAATTTCTCGACAGTGAGTGCGAAGTTTAGTCCTGGTGTGAGTTCTGGCACAATCGCTCTAAACAAGCAAGGTCTCCCTCAGTTGCATACTTAAATCTTTTTGAAAAATATATTAATGACACTACTTATGTACGTAATAAAGGATCAGTCAAATTTAGTTGCGGAAGTCTAATAGAAAATCTATTAGGAAATATGAAAAAAAAAAGGAAAAAGAAGTAAAAGTCCTTCCGGCCTGTACCGGGAGGAAGAGGTAGCTTTCATAGTCAAAGAGTTTAAAAATTCAACTCATTTTACTCAAACACTCGAAGCTAAAATACTTAACAATTATATTAGAACCCGATTATAGAAGATTCAATCCCGATTTTCGTTAATACTGAATTTGAATGCGAATTTCAGCATGAGAGTGACAGCATAACAAAAATCAGATTGTTTCAAAATGTCAGCCACCCTAGAATTTCAAACTGCCATATTTCAGCCATTTTTTAAGATTAAAAAAAAATGTTCCAGAAACATTGTAGCACGTTCTAACACTTAACGGAGACAATTTTTTCACTTTATGATTTTTTGCACATCTTTTCGAATTTTTAAAAATTACAATCTATTTAACTGGTCACCATTTTGAAACGAGATGGTGGATGAAGCAGACCAACGAACTCGGTCGAGACCTTGGTATGTCCTATACACATATACTCAGTCACATCCAAATCGGTTCATAAATAAGGTTCATGGTTGGTGAAAATATACCAAAAATTTTGGAATTGCTTTCCTCCGAATGGCAATAGGTATCTTTTTGTAATGAAAGCTACCTAAAAGAAAAAAAAAAAAGAGAAAAAAGAATTCTTTCAAGTGTTCTTTCAAGAAAACAACAACCATTTTCCCACTTGTTTAAAAAAAAAAACTTTCGAGTATTTAGTGCGAAAAGACAAGAACGACACGCGATTTGGCAGCAGCACGTTTCTTCGTCAAATGCAAGATATTTTAATGTACCTGGAAATTGCTTGTTAAATGTTTATATTCGCAAAGCTTAAAGAATTTATACTTAAACGATGAAATGGCTTATTTAAGGGGTTTCTCAAATGACTTGCTCAACAATGCGAAACTTTCTGACACATTTTCAGACTCAAGGCATAAAATTGGCAGGACTGACTATATAAGCGATTTGGAATCGAAATGAGTTTTCCTTTTTTGATAAATAAAATATTTATCGAGTTATAAGCGATTCTGGTCACGTCACGATACGATTTTCGAGCTTCTCTGGCTGCCGCTTCGGGAATTTGGTTATAAACGCCGAATTTGACAGAATTTTGTGAAAAAAATCTTCTGTCTTTATCAAAAAAGGGAAAACGTGTTTCGTTTACATACTTTCTGAATAAGCACACCTGCCAATTTCCTGCATTTGCGGCAAAAATGAATTTAAAAATTTGCCAGAAATTAGCCTGTTTGGATTTGAGAACAGCCTTAAATTTACACAGTTTCGCCGGTTGGATAAGTTTTAAGTGTATTTTAAAAGTAAAGGCCGATTAAGAAAGCTATCGATATGCATTTCGATATCGAAGAAGTCATTGTTTTCGTGCCAAAAATACTTTTATTGTCTTCGACAATAAGAAAATCGAAGTCGAATTGACAGTGTTCAGATGATGAATCTCAATTTGAATTGAAAACAATTTTAATCAATTTATATTTTGTTCTAAACCGTATAATATGACTGATTATTGACACTAAAATTACATATATATGTATACAAGTCTAATATATACGCGCTTATGTCAAATCTGTAGTTATTTAAATGTATTGATTTAAGTTATACTAGCTGTAGTACGAAAAGTCTAAAAAGTATTTTTATCTTCAAGATACCTTCATAGAGGTATAAGAATAAAAACGTATATTTTAATTTTTTTTGTGTCACCAGCCCACGATAAATCGCCAAAGAAAAAAAATACCGCAATTTTTATTACTTTTTACGGATGTGTATAGAGATTTCGCAAGATATATATATATTTTAAATATATAAATTGTAAAGACTTCATTAAATTATGTGGGAATATTGAATGAAGCTTTCCATCCAAGACAATTTTCTCACGCCTGGGAAAGGTATTTTCCCACGACCAAGTCAACGACGCGGTGTCTAGGGTACTCAAAGAGAAGATGACTTAAAGAATTCGGACGGCGGGAAGTTGATCGATATGATTTTTCTTCAGAGACAAAGAAACGAGGGTATTTCCCTGATTTTACGAGAAGACAGAAATTGGCAACAAGGCGCCAGGTATGAACGCTGATTTCCCAATCAGAGAGGGTGAACGGACTTTATTGGGCTTTGAGAAACCGGTAAACGCCTAATAACCCCCCACCCCCCTCTCCTTCAGCGAGCAGCGAAAAAAGAGGACTCTGGGGAAGGGAGTTGAAAGTTGGGAATCAAGAGAGGAGGTCGGCGATTATCAGACCTGCCAAAGGTGGAGAATCATCTCCCGGAAAAGAGATAGGATTTTATCGGCCGGACACCACGTCCGGAGGTTTGAACATTGTTGAACACCAGCAAAAAGGAAGAAAAGACCAGAGACACCACGTCTCGATTCTGAAATAGTTGTAGTTCACCGTCAGCGTGTTTGCAACTGGTGGGACACCCTGTCACCACTAAATAATCGAACTTTTCTTCGGAACTGGGACTTGCATTCCTGGAGCGATATTTGGCAATTAGTTAATGAAATAGACAACGAATCAACTATATATTTTCTGTAAAACAAAAAGATTTCAGTGTAAATAATCAAAAGAAATAAATATATTTCTCTGGATTAAATATTCCACTTGCGTGTTTTGCTACCATTAGAAATTTTATAACACCAAGTAGGAATTCTTTATAATATATATATATCCTCATAAGCAGAATATTTCGTAATTTTTTTTAAACTTTTTCTGAAGATGTGCTTATGGAAACCTTCCTTGTAAAATCGCAAATTTTACTTAATTACAATTTAAACAAATCAAGTACGGCTTAGTTTCGAACCATAATGATATAAACTTATAAGTATTTCTACATATCTACATAATCATTCAAAAATTTATTTTTCATCTACATTTTCATCAATTTTCTGCCACAGTGATTTTCACAGGAAATATCTGAAAAGAGGTACAGTTACCTGATAAATAATCTATAAATTTAAATATGATTAGACAGCGGCATTTATAAATTGAGTTATTCAAAAAAAGATAATTGAACATTTCTAAAATTCAATTTAAGTTATGGAAAAAGTGTTTTTTCAGCAAAATATTACTTACTGAATTTAACAAAATGTAATGTTTTATCCAATGGTTGGAGTAACATAATTGAGATTTTTTCCAACAGAGAGTATGCCGGGACCAGGACTCGAACCTGGGTACTTTGGTTTTCCGTACCAAACTTCCGTACCATTTTTATTTTTCAATCTTTCATGGGGATAATTAAATTTTACGAAGTTTTCATGTAAAATAGTTTTAAACATTTTGTAATATAGGGCCGCCTGTAATTTATCGATAAATAAATATAGTAGGCATACTTTTATTAAAAAGTGTTTATAAAAATCATCTCATACCAAAATAATTTAACGATAACGTTGTGATGTTACATTGTTATATGTATTATACATATTATGTTACAAAATATTACTTTGTGTTCCAGGATACGAACCGACTCCCTTATCGGTTCTGGAAAATCTATTAACGCAGAACAATTAATTATTCAGAGTTGCAACTTCACCAAAAGAGAGCTGCAGCTGTGGATAACTTGTCCTTAAAGCGACCCACTCGTTTAAGGTGTTAGAAATAGAAGAACCTTAAAGTGTGGTGCAACTGATGCAGGGTGCAACAAGTGTTGGGTTGGACGCAGAAAATTTTGAACAAGCCCTTGGAAGTGTATATCCCATACTCTCTGCGTTTATTCGATTATTTCTTGCAGTACATGCTATTTTCGTGAAAATTGTGTCTGAAAATTTTATTTCAGTGGTAGATGTGAGACTTGTAATCTTTAGATAAAAGATGTTATGTCCTTGTTGGTGTTTTTTTTTTTTTTTTTTTTTTTTTTTTTTCAGAGTTTTGTCCTGATCTTTATCAAGTATCATCAGTTGCTTTGTAATTTTTACTATCAATTAGATAATTAAATTAAATTCTAATTGTAATTAAATTAAACAAAACTTAATTATAATTAAGTTAGATAAATTTAGATTTACTTTAACAAAATGAAAATTAAATTGGATTTTAAATAATTAAATTAAATTTTAAAATTTATATAAGCTATTTTTTTAATTAAATGCAATACTAGTATCTCCTAAAACTCGCATTATAAATATTTTTATGTTAGAACTTTAAATACGGATAATTATCGAACTAACAGAATCAATTAATTAAAGTTTTCATCTTTTAAAATTTAGTAATATCCTTTGTACATAAAAATCTAATCTTTATCAAATTATCCTATTATCAGTTTCTTTCTAATTTTTTATTGTAAATACATACTCTTAATGAAATTAAATTTTAAAATTCGTAACACTTATAAGTAACTTTCTAAATAATTAAAATGCATATTTAATTAAATACAATAATAAAATCTCCTAAATTTACATAAATAATTATAAAAAAAACTATATAACATTATATACGTACATCTAATTAACAGAATCAATTTATTTAAATATTCATTATACTTAATAATTTATTACAATATAAGTATCCTTTATATATAAATTACGTTAATTAATATAATTATGTATATAGGGTAAATGTGCCATTAATGAACAACCTTAAGGAATTTCTTTAAAAAATATCTTTTAATTAATAGTTATATTCATTATATATATATTTTTTAAAATATTATATTAATCTATCAATAATATTTAACTAATCTTATACTCATATATTCCATTGTGAATCAAAATTTAACTGTAAAAACAGAAATAAATCAAAACACCCAAAATTACAGTAGTGAATATCCTACAAAAAATAATAGACAAATATTTTTATGATTGTAATTTAGAAACATAACTTAATAATTTTTAAAAACTAACAAATTAGTAATTTTCAAATAAATTTATCAATTAATATATCAATTAATGTATCAATAATTAAGCAAATATTTATGTGAAAAACTAATTTTTCAAATTAGTTATTGTTATTATCACAAGATAAATATTTTAATTATTTTAGATAGAAGATTTAAAATACTGAATTTCGGTGATAATGATCATTATCAAATTATTGGGACAATGAGGAATTGGAATGCTAGCGGGAGGAAGGGGGTAGGAGTAAAAAAATTAAATCATTAAAAAATTATGTTCATAGCTCCATATTTTAATATATATTCGAAAGTTATCTGTATCTGTTCACAGAATACTGATTTTTTTTTTCTGTTTTTCTCAGACGGCTTATTTTTAAGGTATTCATTTTTATTAAGATTTATAAGGTTTACTTAGATAAGATTTATTAAGATTTATTACTTTTCTGTCTGTTTACTTATCCTGTCCTGCCATAACCTTTGCCAGAATAGACGAATAAATGTTTAATAATTTGTTAAGATTGGCCACAACCTATTAAATATAATCATAATTTTATTTTTTATTTTTTTTTATTTTTTTGTAAGCTCATGTCAAAATTTCCGCTTAAAAAAATTCGGTAAGGTTTGAACTTTCTGTTTTTTATTTGAATATTTTATAATACCCTTTTGACATATTATTAAATGTTTTTGTGAAGGAGGTATTACATAAAAATCTTTTTAAAGATTACACGTGGAAGTTTTCGTAGGAAGAGGTTTTAGAGAAGGGAGATACATCCCCCCGTGAAAAACAACGAAAATATCAACTTTCCAATTTGATTTAATGCATCCCTTTCACCTTAAATGAAATTTCCTTTCCAGAATTGAAATAATTATTTATTTTTTATTTTATTTTATTTTATTTATTTTTATTAAATTTATTAGTTTAATGAAAACGGTTAAACTTCAACATACGTATTTCAATTGACTCGATCTTCTTAATGGTTCATTTCATAAAATTAAAGATCGGATTTCCCATAATATAAATTCACTACTAATGACTATTTGCTTAATATTAAAAAAAAAAAAAAAATTAGGCAAATAGTCATTTTTAGAGTATTTTTCCTTATGTCATAACATTTTAGTTATTTTTTAAACTAATTAATTTTTTGGGAAACTCACAGTCATAAAGCACACGTGGAAAAACAAACAAAAAAATGTGAAAGAAAAGAGAATGATGCAAGAGATTCAAATTTTCTAGAAGAAATGTGTTTTTAAGGGTTTTCTTAATTTTTTAATTATTTTGGGGGAAGGAGAAGGGTGTAGGGGGTCTCCTTGTTACAGTGAAAGTTTGCTTATTAAATGGACAGTTCTGGAGAACCAGTGTAAGAAATCTTATTGCATGTTACAATTTACACCTGTTAAAACTGCTTAAAATACTAACTAAAAGTAATAGGAAAGAAATGAAACGGCATGTTCAGAATTTAAAATAATAAATAAAATGAGTTTATAAATAGGACTTGATGCGAGGACATTGATCTATCTCATCACATATTTTCACTTTCAAAATGTAATCAATATTTATAGGACTTTGTTATGTAATAGGTACTTCCATCACAGGTGAATTACAGAACATTGAAAACTGACATTAATTGGTTTTAGGACAGCTCATGCGATTAAAAAAACTGTCTTTATTTGAATGGTTAGAAGTGAATGCCCTCCCTTTTTTATGCCCCTCGCTGTCAATGTGCATTACACATTCGTGCTTCATCACATTCGTTTGTGAAATGGAGAAATAGAAATCTAAGTTACACAAAGATTTACATAGCGATATGAAAGGAAAACAAATTAAGGACTTAAAATATTACGATCCATACAAAAACGAAACAAAAAGAAATATAGACTAATAATCACTAAAAAGAAAGGAATTTTTTATGTTTTATTTCTTAAATTTAAAGTTAAAAATCTTAATCACACACTCGCACATGTCTGGAAGAGAAATTTTGCAAACCACGGACACGCACACATAAAATAAAAATAAAAATAAAAATAAAAATAAAGTAAAATAAAAATAAAAACCCAAAGAAAATGATATCAATTTAGCAAAATGTTTCAAAAAACACTTATTACATAAAATATAAAATGAACTAGTGTCGTAACTAAAAAATCACTTCCGTGGCTCAATTTTGTTATTGTATATTCAATAGGATGAATATAATGTTATTAATAATACACTCAACACACTGCATCAACAGTTTTAATATAGTGATTTTTTTCCCCCAAAGGAAGTAGCTTAAAATTTTTTACGACAAACACGATTTTTTATATTTCGGGGTGGGAGTTTTTGGAAAATAGCTTTCTCCCCGCACTCCAGCAGTCGTATTGAAAAAGTGATATTATAAACAAATCTCATTAAAGAAGGTTTGTGGTTACATAATTCAAAAACATGCACAGTTTAAATATTTAGAAAAATATTTCATATTTTTATGTCATGTTATTAGTTTTAATATAGTGATTTTTTTCCCCCAAAGGAAGTAGCTTAAAATTTTTTACGACAAACACGATTTTTTATATTTCGGGGTGGGAGTTTTTGGAAAATAGCTTTCTCCCCGCATTCCAGCAGTCGTATTGAAAAAGTGACCGCTTGGAAAAGGGATATTATAAACAAATCTCATTAAAGAAGGTTTGTGGTTACATAATTCAAAAACATGCACAGTTTAAATATTTAGAAAAATATTTGATATTTTTATGTCATGTTATTAGTTTTAATATAGTGATTTTTTCCCCCCAAAAGAAGTAGCTTAAAATTTTTTACGACAAACACGATTTTTTATATTTCGGGGTGGGAGTTTTTGGAAAATAGCTTTCTCCCCGCACTCCAGCAGTCGTATTGAAAAAGTGACCGCTTGGAAAAGGGATATTATAAACAAATCTCATTAAAGAAGGTTTGTGCTTACATAATTCAAAAACATGCACAGTTTAAATATTTAGAAAAATATTTGATATTTTTATGTCATGTTATTAGTTTTAATATAGTGATTTTTTTCCCCCAAAGGAAGTAGCTTAAAATTTTTTACGACAAACACGATTTTTTATATTTCGGGGTGGGAGTTTTTGGAAAATAGCTTTCTCCCCGCACTCCAGCAGTCGTATTGAAAAAGTGACCGCTTGGAAAAGGGATATTATAAACAAATCTCATTAAAGAAGGTTTGTGGTTACATAATTAAAAAACATGCACAGTTTAAATATTTAGAAAAATATTTGATATTTTTATGTCATGTTATTAGTTTTAATATAGTGATTTTTTTTCCCCCAAAGGAAGTAGCTTAAAATTTTTTACGACAAACACGATTTTTTATATTTCGGGGTGGGAGTTTTTGGAAAATAGCTTTCTCCCCGCACTCCAGCAGTCGTATTGAAAAAGTGACCGCTTGGAAAAGGGATATTATAAACAAATCTCATTAAAGAAGGTTTGTGCTTACATAATTCAAAAACATGCACAGTTTAAATATTTAGAAAAATATTTGATATTTTTATGTCATGTTATTAGTTTTAATATAGTGATTTTTTTCCCCCAAAGGAAGTAGCTTAAAATTTTTTACGACAAACACGATTTTTTATATTACGGGGTGGGAGTTTTTGGAAAATAGCTTTCTCCCCGCACTCCAGCAGTCGTATTGAAAAAGTGACCGCTTGGAAAAGGGATATTATAAACAAATCTCATTAAAGAAGGTTTGTGGTTACATAATTCAAAAACATGCACAGTTTAAATATTTAGAAAAATATTTGATATTTTTATGTCATGTTATTAGTTTTAATATAGTGATTTTTTTCCCCCAAAGGAAGTAGCTTAAAATTTTTTACGACAAACACGATTTTTTATATTTCGGGGTGGGAGTTTTTGGAAAATAGCTTTCTCCCCGCACTCCAGCAGTCGTATTGAAAAAGTGACCGCTTGGAAAAGGGATATTATAAACAAATCTCATTAAAGAAGGTTTGTGGTTACATAATTCAAAAACATGCACAGTTTAAATATTTAGAAAAATATTTGATATTTTTATGTCATGTTATTAGTTTTAATATAGTGATTTTTTTCCCCCAAAGGAAGTAGCTTAAAATTTTTTACGACAAACATGATTTTTTATATTTCGGGGTGGGAGTTTTTGGAAAATAGCTTTCTCCCCGCACTCCAGCAGTCGTATTGAAAAAGTGACCGCTTGGAAAAGGGATATTATAAACAAATCTCATTAAAGAAGGTTTGTGGTTACATAATTCAAAAACATGCACAGTTTAAATATTTAGAAAAATATTTGATATTTTTATGTCATGTTATTAGTTTTAATATAGTGATTTTTTTCCCCCAAAGGAAGTAGCTTAAAATTTTTTACGACAAACACGATTTTTTATATTTCGGGGTGGGAGTTTTTGGAAAATAGCTTTCTCCCCGCACTCCAGCAGTCGTATTGAAAAAGTGATATTATAAACAAATCTCATTAAAGAAGGTTTGTGCTTACATAATTCAAAAACATGCACGGTTTAAATATTTAGAAAAATATTTGATATTTTTATGTCATGTTATTAGTTTTAATATAGTGATTTTTTCCCCCAAAGGAAGTAGCTTAAAATTTTTTACGACAAACACGATTTTTTATATTTCGGGGTGGGAGTTTTTGGAAAATAGCTTTCCCCCCGCACTCCAGCAGTCGTATTGAAAAAGTGACCGCTTGGAAAAGGGATATTATAAACAAATCTCATTAAAGAAGGTTTGTGGTTACATAATTCAAAAACATGCACAGTTTAAATATTTAGAAAAATATTTGATATTTTTATGTCATGTTATTAGTTTTAATATAGTGATTTTTTTCCCCCAAAGGAAGTAGCTTAAAATTTTTTACGACAAACACGATTTTTTATATTTCGGGGTGGGAGTTTTTGGAAAATAGCTTTCTCCCCGCACTCCAGCAGTCGTATTGAAAAAGTGATATTATAAACAAATCTCATTAAAGAAGGTTTGTGCTTACATAAATCAAAAACATGCACAGTTTAAATATTTAGAAAAATATTTGATATTTTTATGTCATGTTATTAGTTTTAATATAGTGATTTTTTTCCCCCTAAGGAAGTAGCTTAAAATTTTTTACGACAAACACGATTTTTTATATTTCGGGGTGGGAGTTTTTGGAAAATAGCTTTCTCCCCGCACTCCAGCAGTCGTATTGAAAAAGTGACCGCTTGGAAAAGGGATATTATAAACAAATCTCATTAAAGAAGGTTTGTGGTTACATAATTCAAAAACATGCACAGTTTAAATATTTAGAAAAATATTTGATATTTTTATGTCATGTTATTAGTTTTAATATAGTGATTTTTTTCCCCCAAAGGAAGTAGCTTAAAATTTTTTACGACAAACACGATTTTTTATATTTCGGGGTGGGAGTTTTTGGAAAATAGCTTTCTCCCCGCACTCCAGCAGTCGTATTGAAAAAGTGACCGCTTGGAAAAGGGATATTATAAACAAATCTCATTAAAGAAGGTTTGTGGTTACATAATTCAAAAACATGCACAGTTTAAATATTTAGAAAAATATTTGATATTTTTATGTCATGTTATTAGTTTTAATATAGTGATTTTTTTCCCCCAAAGGAAGTAGCTTAAAATTT
The DNA here is from genome assembly GCA_963931845.1 of Maratus michaelseni. Taxonomy (NCBI): domain Eukaryota; kingdom Metazoa; phylum Arthropoda; class Arachnida; order Araneae; family Salticidae; genus Maratus; species Maratus michaelseni. The sequence goes on along the minus strand of OZ007594.1, from coordinate 7,500,901 downwards.
TTTACGACAAACATGATTTTTTATATTTCGGGGTGGGAGTTTTTGGAAAATAGCTTTCCCCCCGCACTCCAGCAGTCGTATTGAAAAAGTGACCGCTTGGAAAAGGGATATTATAAACAAATCTCATTAAAGAAGGTTTGTGGTTACATAATTCAAAAACATGCACAGTTTAAATATTTAGAAAAATATTTGATATTTTTATGTCATGTTATTAGTTTTAATATAGTGATTTTTTTCCCCCAAAGGAAGTAGCTTAAAATTTTTTACGACAAACACGATTTTTTATATTTCGGGGTGGGAGTTTTTGGAAAATAGCTTTCTCCCCGCACTCCAGCAGTCGTATTGAAAAAGTGATATTATAAACAAATCTCATTAAAGAAGGTTTGTGCTTACATAATTCAAAAACATGCACGGTTTAAATATTTAGAAAAATATTTGATATTTTTATGTCATGTTATTAGTTTTAATATAGTGATTTTTTTCCCCCAAAGGAAGTAGCTTAAAATTTTTTACGACAAACACGATTTTTTATATTTCGGGGTGGGAGTTTTTGGAAAATAGCTTTCCCCCCGCACTCCAGCAGTCGTATTGAAAAAGTGACCGCTTGGAAAAGGGATATTATAAACAAATCTCATTAAAGAAGGTTTGTGGTTACATAATTCAAAAACATGCACAGTTTAAATATTTAGAAAAATATTTGATATTTTTATGTCATGTTATTAGTTTTAATATAGTGATTTTTTTCCCCCAAAGGAAGTAGCTTAAAATTTTTTACGACAAACATGATTTTTTATATTTCGGGGTGGGAGTTTTTGGAAAATAGCTTTCTCCCCGCACTCCAGCAGTCGTATTGAAAAAGTGACCGCTTGGAAAAGGGATATTATAAACAAATCTCATTAAAGAAGGTTTGTGGTTACATAATTCAAAAACATGCACAGTTTAAATATTTAGAAAAATATTTGATATTTTTATGTCATGTTATTAGTTTTAATATAGTGATTTTTTTCCCCCAAAGGAAGTAGCTTAAAATTTTTTACGACAAACACGATTTTTTATATTTCGGGGTGGGAGTTTTTGGAAAATAGCTTTCTCCCCGCACTCCAGCAGTCGTATTGAAAAAGTGATATTATAAACAAATCTCATTAAAGAAGGTTTGTGCTTACATAATTCAAAAACATGCACGGTTTAAATATTTAGAAAAATATTTGATATTTTTATGTCATGTTATTAGTTTTAATATAGTGATTTTTTCCCCCAAAGGAAGTAGCTTAAAATTTTTTACGACAAACACGATTTTTTATATTTCGGGGTGGGAGTTTTTGGAAAATAGCTTTCCCCCCGCACTCCAGCAGTCGTATTGAAAAAGTGACCGCTTGGAAAAGGGATATTATAAACAAATCTCATTAAAGAAGGTTTGTGGTTACATAATTCAAAAACATGCACAGTTTAAATATTTAGAAAAATATTTGATATTTTTATGTCATGTTATTAGTTTTAATATAGTGATTTTTTCCCCCAAAGGAAGTAGCTTAAAATTTTTTACGACAAACACGATTTTTTATATTTCGGGGTGGGAGTTTTTGGAAAATAGCTTTCTCCCCGCACTCCAGCAGTCGTATTGAAAAAGTGATATTATAAACAAATCTCATTAAAGAAGGTTTGTGCTTACATAAATCAAAAACATGCACAGTTTAAATATTTAGAAAAATATTTGATATTTTTATGTCATGTTATTAGTTTTAATATAGTGATTTTTTTCCCCCTAAGGAAGTAGCTTAAAATTTTTTACGACAAACACGATTTTTTATATTTCGGGGTGGGAGTTTTTGGAAAATAGCTTTCTCCCCGCACTCCAGCAGTCGTATTGAAAAAGTGACCGCTTGGAAAAGGGATATTATAAACAAATCTCATTAAAGAAGGTTTGTGGTTACATAATTCAAAAACATGCACAGTTTAAATATTTAGAAAAATATTTGATATTTTTATGTCATGTTATTAGTTTTAATATAGTGATTTTTTTCCCCCAAAGGAAGTAGCTTAAAATTTTTTACGACAAACACGATTTTTTATATTTCGGGGTGGGAGTTTTTGGAAAATAGCTTTCTCCCCGCACTCCAGCAGTCGTATTGAAAAAGTGACCGCTTGGAAAAGGGATATTATAAACAAATCTCATTAAAGAAGGTTTGTGGTTACATAATTCAAAAACATGCACAGTTTAAATATTTAGAAAAATATTTGATATTTTTATGTCATGTTATTAGTTTTAATATAGTGATTTTTTTCCCCCAAAGGAAGTAGCTTAAAATTTTTTACGACAAACATGATTTTTTATATTTCGGGGTGGGAGTTTTTGGAAAATAGCTTTCCCCCCGCACTCCAGCAGTCGTATTGAAAAAGTGACCGCTTGGAAAAGGGATATTATAAACAAATCTCATTAAAGAAGGTTTGTGGTTACATAATTCAAAAACATGCACAGTTTAAATATTTAGAAAAATATTTGATATTTTTATGTCATGTTATTAGTTTTAATATAGTGATTTTTTTCCCCCAAAGGAAGTAGCTTAAAATTTTTTACGACAAACACGATTTTTTATATTTCGGGGTGGGAGTTTTTGGAAAATAGCTTTCTCCCCGCACTCCAGCAGTCGTATTGAAAAAGTGATATTATAAACAAATCTCATTAAAGAAGGTTTGTGCTTACATAATTCAAAAACATGCACGGTTTAAATATTTAGAAAAATATTTGATATTTTTATGTCATGTTATTAGTTTTAATATAGTGATTTTTTTCCCCCAAAGGAAGTAGCTTAAAATTTTTTACGACAAACACGATTTTTTATATTTCGGGGTGGGAGTTTTTGGAAAATAGCTTTCCCCCCGCACTCCAGCAGTCGTATTGAAAAAGTGACCGCTTGGAAAAGGGATATTATAAACAAATCTCATTAAAGAAGGTTTGTGGTTACATAATTCAAAAACATGCACAGTTTAAATATTTAGAAAAATATTTGATATTTTTATGTCATGTTATTAGTTTTAATATAGTGATTTTTTTCCCCCAAAGGAAGTAGCTTAAAATTTTTTACGACAAACACGATTTTTTATATTTCGGGGTGGGAGTTTTTGGAAAATAGCTTTCTCCCCGCACTCCAACAGTCGTATTGAAAAAGTGATATTATAAACAAATCTCATTAAAGAAGGTTTGTGCTTACATAATTCAAAAACATGCACAGTTTAAATATTTAGAAAAATATTTGATATTTTTATGTCATGTTATTAGTTTTAATATAGTGATTTTTTTCCCCCTAAGGAAGTAGCTTAAAATTTTTTACGACAAACACGATTTTTTATATTTCGGGGTGGGAGTTTTTGGAAAATAGCTTTCTCCCCGCACTCCAGCAGTCGTATTGAAAAAGTGACCGCTTGGAAAAGGGATATTATAAACAAATCTCATTAAAGAAGGTTTGTGCTTACATAATTCAAAAACATGCACAGTTTAAATATTTAGAAAAATATTTGATATTTTTATGTCATGTTATTAGTTTTAATATAGTGATTTTTTTCCCCCTAAGGAAGTAGCTTAAAATTTTTTACGACAAACACGATTTTTTATATTTCGGGGTGGGAGTTTTTGGAAAATAGCTTTCTCCCCGCACTCCAGCAGTCGTATTGAAAAAGTGACCGCTTGGAAAAGGGATATTATAAACAAATCTCATTAAAGAAGGTTTGTGGTTACATAATTCAAAAACATGCACAGTTTAAATATTTAGAAAAATATTTGATATTTTTATGTCATGTTATTAGTTTTAATATAGTGATTTTTTTCCCCCAAAGGAAGTAGCTTAAAATTTTTTACGACAAACACGATTTTTTATATTTCGGGTTGGTAGTTTTTGGAAAATAGCTTTCTCCCCGCACTCCAGCAGTCGTATTGAAAAAGTGATATTATAAACAAATCTCATTAAAGAAGGTTTGTGCTTACATAATTCAAAAACATGCACAGTTTAAATATTTAGAAAAATATTTGATATTTTTATGTCATGTTATTAGTTTTAATATAGTGATTTTTTTCCCCCAAAGGAAGTAGCTTAAAATTTTTTACGACAAACACGATTTTTTATATTTCGGGGTGGGAGTTTTTGGAAAATAGCTTTCTCCCCGCACTCCAGCAGTCGTATTGAAAAAGTGACCGCTTGGAAAAGGGATATTATAAACAAATCTCATTAAAGAAGGTTTGTGGTTACATAATTCAAAAACATGCACAGTTTAAATATTTAGAAAAATATTTGATATTTTTATGTCATGTTATTAGTTTTAATATAGTGATTTTTTTCCCCCAAAGGAAGTAGCTTAAAATTTTTTACGACAAACACGATTTTTTATATTTCGGGGTGGGAGTTTTTGGAAAATAGCTTTCTCCCCGCACTCCAGCAGTCGTATTGAAAAAGTGACCGCTTGGAAAAGGGATATTATAAACAAATCTCATTAAAGAAGGTTTGTGGTTACATAATTCAAAAACATGCACAGTTTAAATATTTAGAAAAATATTTGATATTTTTATGTCATGTTATTAGTTTTAATATAGTGATTTTTTTCCCCCAAAGGAAGTAGCTTAAAATTTTTTACGACAAACATGATTTTTTATATTTCGGGGTGGGAGTTTTTGGAAAATAGCTTTCTCCCCGCACTCCAGCAGTCGTATTGAAAAAGTGACCGCTTGGAAAAGGGATATTATAAACAAATCTCATTAAAGAAGGTTTGTGGTTACATAATTCAAAAACATGCACAGTTTAAATATTTAGAAAAATATTTGATATTTTTATGTCATGTTATTAGTTTTAATATAGTAATTTTTTCCCCCAAAGGAAGTAGCTTAAAATTTTTTACGACAAACACGATTTTTTATATTTCGGGGTGGGAGTTTTTGGAAAATAGCTTTCTCCCCGCACTCCAGCAGTCGTATTGAAAAAGTGATATTATAAACAAATCTCATTAAAGAAGGTTTGTGCTTACATAATTCAAAAACATGCACGGTTTAAATATTTAGAAAAATATTTGATATTTTTATGTCATGTTATTAGTTTTAATATAGTGATTTTTTCCCCCAAAGGAAGTAGCTTAAAATTTTTTACGACAAACACGATTTTTTATATTTCGGGGTGGGAGTTTTTGGAAAATAGCTTTCCCCCCGCACTCCAGCAGTCGTATTGAAAAAGTGACCGCTTGGAAAAGGGATATTATAAACAAATCTCATTAAAGAAGGTTTGTGGTTACATAATTCAAAAACATGCACAGTTTAAATATTTAGAAAAATATTTGATATTTTTATGTCATGTTATTAGTTTTAATATAGTGATTTTTTTCCCCCAAAGGAAGTAGCTTAAAATTTTTTACGACAAACACGATTTTTTATATTTCGGGGTGGGAGTTTTTGGAAAATAGCTTTCTCCCCGCACTCCAGCAGTCGTATTGAAAAAGTGATATTATAAACAAATCTCATTAAAGAAGGTTTGTGCTTACATAATTCAAAAACATGCACAGTTTAAATATTTAGAAAAATATTTGATATTTTTATGTCATGTTATTAGTTTTAATATAGTGATTTTTTTCCCCCTAAGGAAGTAGCTTAAAATTTTTTACGACAAACACGATTTTTTATATTTCGGGGTGGGAGTTTTTGGAAAATAGCTTTCTCCCCGCACTCCAGCAGTCGTATTGAAAAAGTGACCGCTTGGAAAAGGGATATTATAAACAAATCTCATTAAAGAAGGTTTGTGGTTACATAATTCAAAAACATGCACAGTTTAAATATTTAGAAAAATATTTGATATTTTTATGTCATATTATTAGTTTTAATATAGTGATTTTTTTCCCCCAAAGGAAGTAGCTTAAAATTTTTTACGACAAACACGATTTTTTATATTTCGGGGTGGGAGTTTTTGGAAAATAGCTTTCTCCCCGCACTCCAGCAGTCGTATTGAAAAAGTGACCGCTTGGAAAAGGGATATTATAAACAAATCTCATTAAAGAAGGTTTGTGGTTACATAATTCAAAAACATGCACAGTTTAAATATTTAGAAAAATATTTGATATTTTTATGTCATGTTATTAGTTTTAATATAGTGATTTTTTTCCCCCAAAGGAAGTAGCTTAAAATTTTTTACGACAAACATGATTTTTTATATTTCGGGGTGGGAGTTTTTGGAAAATAGCTTTCCCCCCGCACTCCAGCAGTCGTATTGAAAAAGTGACCGCTTGGAAAAGGGATATTATAAACAAATCTCATTAAAGAAGGTTTGTGGTTACATAATTCAAAAACATGCACAGTTTAAATATTTAGAAAAATATTTGATATTTTTATGTCATGTTATTAGTTTTAATATAGTGATTTTTTTCCCCCAAAGGAAGTAGCTTAAAATTTTTTACGACAAACACGATTTTTTATATTTCGGGGTGGGAGTTTTTGGAAAATAGCTTTCTCCCCGCACTCCAGCAGTCGTATTGAAAAAGTGATATTATAAACAAATCTCATTAAAGAAGGTTTGTGCTTACATAATTCAAAAACATGCACAGTTTAAATATTTAGAAAAATATTTGATATTTTTATGTCATGTTATTAGTTTTAATATAGTGATTTTTTTCCCCCTAAGGAAGTAGCTTAAAATTTTTTACGACAAACACGATTTTTTATATTTCGGGGTGGGAGTTTTTGGAAAATAGCTTTCTCCCCGCACTCCAGCAGTCGTATTGAAAAAGTGACCGCTTGGAAAAGGGATATTATAAACAAATCTCATTAAAGAAGGTTTGTGGTTACATAATTCAAAAACATGCACAGTTTAAATATTTAGAAAAATATTTGATATTTTTATGTCATGTTATTAGTTTTAATATAGTGATTTTTTTCCCCCAAAGGAAGTAGCTTAAAATTTTTTACGACAAACACGATTTTTTATATTTCGGGGTGGGAGTTTTTGGAAAATAGCTTTCTCCCCGCACTCCAACAGTCGTATTGAAAAAGTGATATTATAAACAAATCTCATTAAAGAAGGTTTGTGCTTACATAATTCAAAAACATGCACAGTTTAAATATTTAGAAAAATATTTGATATTTTTATGTCATGTTATTAGTTTTAATATAGTGATTTTTTTCCCCCTAAGGAAGTAGCTTAAAATTTTTTACGACAAACACGATTTTTTATATTTCGGGGTGGGAGTTTTTGGAAAATAGCTTTCTCCCCGCACTCCAGCAGTCGTATTGAAAAAGTGACCGCTTGGAAAAGGGATATTATAAACAAATCTCATTAAAGAAGGTTTGTGCTTACATAATTCAAAAACATGCACAGTTTAAATATTTAGAAAAATATTTGATATTTTTATGTCATGTTATTAGTTTTAATATAGTGATTTTTTTCCCCCTAAGGAAGTAGCTTAAAATTTTTTACGACAAACACGATTTTTTATATTTCGGGGTGGGAGTTTTTGGAAAATAGCTTTCTCCCCGCACTCCAGCAGTCGTATTGAAAAAGTGACCGCTTGGAAAAGGGATATTATAAACAAATCTCATTAAAGAAGGTTTGTGGTTACATAATTCAAAAACATGCACAGTTTAAATATTTAGAAAAATATTTGATATTTTTATGTCATGTTATTAGTTTTAATATAGTGATTTTTTTCCCCCAAAGGAAGTAGCTTAAAATTTTTTACGACAAACACGATTTTTTATATTTCGGGTTGGTAGTTTTTGGAAAATAGCTTTCTCCCCGCACTCCAGCAGTCGTATTGAAAAAGTGATATTATAAACAAATCTCATTAAAGAAGGTTTGTGCTTACATAATTCAAAAACATGCACAGTTTAAATATTTAGAAAAATATTTGATATTTTTATGTCATGTTATTAGTTTTAATATAGTGATTTTTTTCCCCCAAAGGAAGTAGCTTAAAATTTTTTACGACAAACACGATTTTTTATATTTCGGGGTGGGAGTTTTTGGAAAATAGCTTTCTCCCCGCACTCCAGCAGTCGTATTGAAAAAGTGACCGCTTGGAAAAGGGATATTATAAACAAATCTCATTAAAGAAGGTTTGTGGTTACATAATTCAAAAACATGCACAGTTTAAATATTTAGAAAAATATTTGATATTTTTATGTCATGTTATTAGTTTTAATATAGTGATTTTTTTCCCCCAAAGGAAGTAGCTTAAAATTTTTTACGACAAACACGATTTTTTATATTTCGGGGTGGGAGTTTTTGGAAAATAGCTTTCTCCCCGCACTCCAGCAGTCGTATTGAAAAAGTGACCGCTTGGAAAAGGGATATTATAAACAAATCTCATTAAAGAAGGTTTGTGGTTACATAATTCAAAAACATGCACAGTTTAAATATTTAGAAAAATATTTGATATTTTTATGTCATGTTATTAGTTTTAATATAGTGATTTTTTTCCCCCAAAGGAAGTAGCTTAAAATTTTTTACGACAAACATGATTTTTTATATTTCGGGGTGGGAGTTTTTGGAAAATAGCTTTCTCCCCGCACTCCAGCAGTCGTATTGAAAAAGTGACCGCTTGGAAAAGGGATATTATAAACAAATCTCATTAAAGAAGGTTTGTGGTTACATAATTCAAAAACATGCACAGTTTAAATATTTAGAAAAATATTTGATATTTTTATGTCATGTTATTAGTTTTAATATAGTAATTTTTTCCCCCAAAGGAAGTAGCTTAAAATTTTTTACGACAAACACGATTTTTTATATTTCGGGGTGGGAGTTTTTGGAAAATAGCTTTCTCCCCGCACTCCAGCAGTCGTATTGAAAAAGTGATATTATAAACAAATCTCATTAAAGAAGGTTTGTGCTTACATAATTCAAAAACATGCACGGTTTAAATATTTAGAAAAATATTTGATATTTTTATGTCATGTTATTAGTTTTAATATAGTGATTTTTTCCCCCAAAGGAAGTAGCTTAAAATTTTTTACGACAAACACGATTTTTTATATTTCGGGGTGGGAGTTTTTGGAAAATAGCTTTCCCCCCGCACTCCAGCAGTCGTATTGAAAAAGTGACCGCTTGGAAAAGGGATATTATAAACAAATCTCATTAAAGAAGGTTTGTGGTTACATAATTCAAAAACATGCACAGTTTAAATATTTAGAAAAATATTTGATATTTTTATGTCATGTTATTAGTTTTAATATAGTGATTTTTTTCCCCCAAAGGAAGTAGCTTAAAATTTTTTACGACAAACACGATTTTTTATATTTCGGGGTGGGAGTTTTTGGAAAATAGCTTTCTCCCCGCACTCCAGCAGTCGTATTGAAAAAGTGATATTATAAACAAATCTCATTAAAGAAGGTTTGTGCTTACATAATTCAAAAACATGCACAGTTTAAATATTTAGAAAAATATTTGATATTTTTATGTCATGTTATTAGTTTTAATATAGTGATTTTTTTCCCCCTAAGGAAGTAGCTTAAAATTTTTTACGACAAACACGATTTTTTATATTTCGGGGTGGGAGTTTTTGGAAAATAGCTTTCTCCCCGCACTCCAGCAGTCGTATTGAAAAAGTGACCGCTTGGAAAAGGGATATTATAAACAAATCTCATTAAAGAAGGTTTGTGGTTACATAATTCAAAAACATGCACAGTTTAAATATTTAGAAAAATATTTGATATTTTTATGTCATATTATTAGTTTTAATATAGTGATTTTTTTCCCCCAAAGGAAGTAGCTTAAAATTTTTTACGACAAACACGATTTTTTATATTTCGGGGTGGGAGTTTTTGGAAAATAGCTTTCTCCCCGCACTCCAGCAGTCGTATTGAAAAAGTGACCGCTTGGAAAAGGGATATTATAAACAAATCTCATTAAAGAAGGTTTGTGGTTACATAATTCAAAAACATGCACAGTTTAAATATTTAGAAAAATATTTGATATTTTTATGTCATGTTATTAGTTTTAATATAGTGATTTTTTTCCCCCAAAGGAAGTAGCTTAAAATTTTTTACGACAAACATGATTTTTTATATTTCGGGGTGGGAGTTTTTGGAAAATAGCTTTCCCCCCGCACTCCAGCAGTCGTATTGAAAAAGTGACCGCTTGGAAAAGGGATATTATAAACAAATCTCATTAAAGAAGGTTTGTGGTTACATAATTCAAAAACATGCACAGTTTAAATATTTAGAAAAATATTTGATATTTTTATGTCATGTTATTAGTTTTAATATAGTGATTTTTTTCCCCCAAAGGAAGTAGCTTAAAATTTTTTACGACAAACACGATTTTTTATATTTCGGGGTGGGAGTTTTTGGAAAATAGCTTTCTCCCCGCACTCCAGCAGTCGTATTGAAAAAGTGATATTATAAACAAATCTCATTAAAGAAGGTTTGTGCTTACATAATTCAAAAACATGCACAGTTTAAATATTTAGAAAAATATTTGATATTTTTATGTCATGTTATTAGTTTTAATATAGTGATTTTTTTCCCCCTAAGGAAGTAGCTTAAAATTTTTTACGACAAACACGATTTTTTATATTTCGGGGTGGGAGTTTTTGGAAAATAGCTTTCTCCCCGCACTCCAGCAGTCGTATTGAAAAAGTGACCGCTTGGAAAAGGGATATTATAAACAAATCTCATTAAAGAAGGTTTGTGGTTACATAATTCAAAAACATGCACAGTTTAAATATTTAGAAAAATATTTGATATTTTTATGTCATGTTATTAGTTTTAATATAGTGATTTTTTTCCCCCAAAGGAAGTAGCTTAAAATTTTTTACGACAAACACGATTTTTTATATTTCGGGTTGGTAGTTTTTGGAAAATAGCTTTCTCCCCGCACTCCAGCAGTCGTATTGAAAAAGTGATATTATAAACAAATCTCATTAAAGAAGGTTTGTGCTTACATAATTCAAAAACATGCACAGTTTAAATATTTAGAAAAATATTTGATATTTTTATGTCATGTTATTAGTTTTAATATAGTGATTTTTTTCCCCCAAAGGAAGTAGCTTAAAATTTTTTACGACAAACACGATTTTTTATATTTCGGGGTGGGAGTTTTTGGAAAATAGCTTTCTCCCCGCACTCCAGCAGTCGTATTGAAAAAGTGACCGCTTGGAAAAGGGATATTATAAACAAATCTCATTAAAGAAGGTTTGTGGTTACATAATTCAAAAACATGCACAGTTTAAATATTTAGAAAAATATTTGATATTTTTATGTCATGTTATTAGTTTTAATATAGTGATTTTTTTCCCCCAAAGGAAGTAGCTTAAAATTTTTTACGACAAACACGATTTTTTATATTTCGGGGTGGGAGTTTTTGGAAAATAGCTTTCTCCCCGCACTCCAGCAGTCGTATTGAAAAAGTGACCGCTTGGAAAAGGGATATTATAAACAAATCTCATTAAAGAAGGTTTGTGGTTACATAATTCAAAAACATGCACAGTTTAAATATTTAGAAAAATATTTGATATTTTTATGTCATGTTATTAGTTTTAATATAGTGATTTTTTTCCCCCAAAGGAAGTAGCTTAAAATTTTTTACGACAAACATGATTTTTTATATTTCGGGGTGGGAGTTTTTGGAAAATAGCTTTCTCCCCGCACTCCAGCAGTCGTATTGAAAAAGTGACCGCTTGGAAAAGGGATATTATAAACAAATCTCATTAAAGAAGGTTTGTGGTTACATAATTCAAAAACATGCACAGTTTAAATATTTAGAAAAATATTTGATATTTTTATGTCATGTTATTAGTTTTAATATAGTAATTTTTTTCCCCCAAAGGAAGTAGCTTAAAATTTTTTACGACAAACACGATTTTTTATATTTCGGGGTGGGAGTTTTTGGAAAATAGCTTTCTCCCCGCACTCCAGCAGTCGTATTGAAAAAGTGATATTATAAACAAATCTCATTAAAGAAGGTTTGTGGTTACATAATTCAAAAACATGCACAGTTTAAATATTTAGAAAAATATTTGATATTTTTATGTCATGTTATTAGTTTTAATATAGTGATTTTTTTCCCCCAAAGGAAGTAGCTTAAAATTTTTTACGACAAACACGATTTTTTATATTTCGGGGTGGGAGTTTTTGGAAAATAGCTTTCTCCCCGCACTCCAGCAGTCGTATTGAAAAAGTGATATTATAAACAAATCTCATTAAAGAAGGTTTGTGCTTACATAATTCAAAAACATGCACAGTTTAAATATTTAGAAAAATATTTGATATTTTTATGTCATGTTATTAGTTTTAATATAGTGATTTTTTTCCCCCTAAGGAAGTAGCTTAAAATTTTTTACGACAAACACGATTTTTTATATTTCGGGGTGGGAGTTTTTGGAAAATAGCTTTCTCCCCGCACTCCAGCAGTCGTATTGAAAAAGTGACCGCTTGGAAAAGGGATATTATAAACAAATCTCATTAAAGAAGGTTTGTGGTTACATAATTCAAAAACATGCACAGTTTAAATATTTAGAAAAATATTTGATATTTTTATGTCATGTTATTAGTTTTAATATAGTGATTTTTTTCCCCCAAAGGAAGTAGCTTAAAATTTTTTACGACAAACACGATTTTTTATATTTCGGGGTGGGAGTTTTTGGAAAATAGCTTTCTCCCCGCACTCCAGCAGTCGTATTGAAAAAGTGATATTATAAACAAATCTCATTAAAGAAGGTTTGTGCTTACATAATTCAAAAACATGCACAGTTTAAATATTTAGAAAAATATTTGATATTTTTATGTCATGTTATTAGTTTTAATATAGTGATTTTTTTCCCCCTAAGGAAGTAGCTTAAAATTTTTTACGACAAACACGATTTTTTATATTTCGGGGTGGGAGTTTTTGGAAAATAGCTTTCTCCCCGCACTCCAGCAGTCGTATTGAAAAAGTGACCGCTTGGAAAAGGGATATTATAAACAAATCTCATTAAAGAAGGTTTGTGGTTACATAATTCAAAAACATGCACAGTTTAAATATTTAGAAAAATATTTGATATTTTTATGTCATGTTATTAGTTTTAATATAGTGATTTTTTTCCCCCAAAGGAAGTAGCTTAAAATTTTTTACGACAAACACGATTTTTTATATTTCGGGTTGGTAGTTTTTGGAAAATAGCTTTCTCCCCGCACTCCAGCAGTCGTATTGAAAAAGTGATATTATAAACAAATCTCATTAAAGAAGGTTTGTGCTTACATAATTCAAAAACATGCACAGTTTAAATATTTAGAAAAATATTTGATATTTTTATGTCATGTTATTAGTTTTAATATAGTGATTTTTTTCCCCCAAAGGAAGTAGCTTAAAATTTTTTACGACAAACACGATTTTTTATATTTCGGGGTGGGAGTTTTTGGAAAATAGCTTTCTCCCCGCACTCCAGCAGTCGTATTGAAAAAGTGACCGCTTGGAAAAGGGATATTATAAACAAATCTCATTAAAGAAGGTTTGTGGTTACATAATTCAAAAACATGCACAGTTTAAATATTTAGAAAAATATTTGATATTTTTATGTCATGTTATTAGTTTTAATATAGTGATTTTTTTCCCCCAAAGGAAGTAGCTTAAAATTTTTTACGACAAACACGATTTTTTATATTTCGGGGTGGGAGTTTTTGGAAAATAGCTTTCTCCCCGCACTCCAGCAGTCGTATTGAAAAAGTGACCGCTTGGAAAAGGGATATTATAAACAAATCTCATTAAAGAAGGTTTGTGGTTACATAATTCAAAAACATGCACAGTTTAAATATTTAGAAAAATATTTGATATTTTTATGTCATGTTATTAGTTTTAATATAGTGATTTTTTTCCCCCAAAGGAAGTAGCTTAAAATTTTTTACGACAAACATGATTTTTTATATTTCGGGGTGGGAGTTTTTGGAAAATAGCTTTCTCCCCGCACTCCAGCAGTCGTATTGAAAAAGTGACCGCTTGGAAAAGGGATATTATAAACAAATCTCATTAAAGAAGGTTTGTGGTTACATAATTCAAAAACATGCACAGTTTAAATATTTAGAAAAATATTTGATATTTTTATGTCATGTTATTAGTTTTAATATAGTAATTTTTTTCCCCCAAAGGAAGTAGCTTAAAATTTTTTACGACAAACACGATTTTTTATATTTCGGGGTGGGAGTTTTTGGAAAATAGCTTTCTCCCCGCACTCCAGCAGTCGTATTGAAAAAGTGATATTATAAACAAATCTCATTAAAGAAGGTTTGTGGTTACATAATTCAAAAACATGCACAGTTTAAATATTTAGAAAAATATTTGATATTTTTATGTCATGTTATTAGTTTTAATATAGTGATTTTTTTCCCCCAAAGGAAGTAGCTTAAAATTTTTTACGACAAACACGATTTTTTATATTTCGGGGTGGGAGTTTTTGGAAAATAGCTTTCTCCCCGCACTCCAGCAGTCGTATTGAAAAAGTGATATTATAAACAAATCTCATTAAAGAAGGTTTGTGCTTACATAATTCAAAAACATGCACAGTTTAAATATTTAGAAAAATATTTGATATTTTTATGTCATGTTATTAGTTTTAATATAGTGATTTTTTTCCCCCTAAGGAAGTAGCTTAAAATTTTTTACGACAAACACGATTTTTTATATTTCGGGGTGGGAGTTTTTGGAAAATAGCTTTCTCCCCGCACTCCAGCAGTCGTATTGAAAAAGTGACCGCTTGGAAAAGGGATATTATAAACAAATCTCATTAAAGAAGGTTTGTGCTTACATAATTCAAAAACATGCACAGTTTAAATATTTAGAAAAATATTTGATATTTTTATGTCATGTTATTAGTTTTAATATAGTGATTTTTTTCCCCCTAAGGAAGTAGCTTAAAATTTTTTACGACAAACACGATTTTTTATATTTCGGGGTGGGAGTTTTTGGAAAATAGCTTTCTCCCCGCACTCCAGCAGTCGTATTGAAAAAGTGACCGCTTGGAAAAGGGATATTATAAACAAATCTCATTAAAGAAGGTTTGTGGTTACATAATTCAAAAACATGCACAGTTTAAATATTTAGAAAAATATTTGATATTTTTATGTCATGTTATTAGTTTTAATATAGTGATTTTTTTCCCCCAAAGGAAGTAGCTTAAAATTTTTTACGACAAACACGATTTTTTATATTTCGGGTTGGTAGTTTTTGGAAAATAGCTTTCTCCCCGCACTCCAGCAGTCGTATTGAAAAAGTGATATTATAAACAAATCTCATTAAAGAAGGTTTGTGCTTACATAATTCAAAAACATGCACAGTTTAAATATTTAGAAAAATATTTGATATTTTTATGTCATGTTATTAGTTTTAATATAGTGATTTTTTTCCCCCAAAGGAAGTAGCTTAAAATTTTTTACGACAAACACGATTTTTTATATTTCGGGGTGGGAGTTTTTGGAAAATAGCTTTCTCCCCGCACTCCAGCAGTCGTATTGAAAAAGTGACCGCTTGGAAAAGGGATATTATAAACAAATCTCATTAAAGAAGGTTTGTGGTTACATAATTCAAAAACATGCACAGTTTAAATATTTAGAAAAATATTTGATATTTTTATGTCATGTTATTAGTTTTAATATAGTGATTTTTTTCCCCCAAAGGAAGTAGCTTAAAATTTTTTACGACAAACACGATTTTTTATATTTCGGGGTGGGAGTTTTTGGAAAATAGCTTTCTCCCCGCACTCCAGCAGTCGTATTGAAAAAGTGACCGCTTGGAAAAGGGATATTATAAACAAATCTCATTAAAGAAGGTTTGTGGTTACATAATTCAAAAACATGCACAGTTTAAATATTTAGAAAAATATTTGATATTTTTATGTCATGTTATTAGTTTTAATATAGTGATTTTTTCCCCCCAAAGGAAGTAGCTTAAAATTTTTTACGACAAACACGATTTTTTATATTTCGGGGTGGGAGTTTTTGGAAAATAGCTTTCTCCCCGCACTCCAGCAGTCGTATTGAAAAAGTGATATTATAAACAAATCTCATTAAAGAAGGTTTGTGCTTACATAATTCAAAAACATGCACGGTTTAAATATTTAGAAAAATATTTGATATTTTTATGTCATGTTATTAGTTTTAATATAGTGATTTTTTTCCCCCAAAGGAAGTAGCTTAAAATTTTTTACGACAAACACGATTTTTTATATTTCGGGGTGGGAGTTTTTGGAAAATAGCTTTCCCCCCGCACTCCAGCAGTCGTATTGAAAAAGTGACCGCTTGGAAAAGGGATATTATAAACAAATCTCATTAAAGAAGGTTTGTGGTTACATAATTCAAAAACATGCACAGTTTAAATATTTAGAAAAATATTTGATATTTTTATGTCATGTTATTAGTTTTAATATAGTGATTTTTTTCCCCCAAAGGAAGTAGCTTAAAATTTTTTACGACAAACACGATTTTTTATATTTCGGGGTGGGAGTTTTTGGAAAATAGCTTTCTCCCCGCACTCCAGCAGTCGTATTGAAAAAGTGATATTATAAACAAATCTCATTAAAGAAGGTTTGTGCTTACATAATTCAAAAACATGCACAGTTTAAATATTTAGAAAAATATTTGATATTTTTATGTCATGTTATTAGTTTTAATATAGTGATTTTTTTCCCCCTAAGGAAGTAGCTTAAAATTTTTTACGACAAACACGATTTTTTATATTTCGGGGTGGGAGTTTTTGGAAAATAGCTTTCTCCCCGCACTCCAGCAGTCGTATTGAAAAAGTGACCGCTTGGAAAAGGGATATTATAAACAAATCTCATTAAAGAAGGTTTGTGCTTACATAATTCAAAAACATGCACAGTTTAAATATTTAGAAAAATATTTGATATTTTTATGTCATGTTATTAGTTTTAATATAGTGATTTTTTTCCCCCTAAGGAAGTAGCTTAAAATTTTTTACGACAAACACGATTTTTTATATTTCGGGGTGGGAGTTTTTGGAAAATAGCTTTCTCCCCGCACTCCAGCAGTCGTATTGAAAAAGTGACCGCTTGGAAAAGGGATATTATAAACATATCTCATTAAAGAAGGTTTGTGGTTACATAATTCAAAAACATGCACAGTTTAAATATTTAGAAAAATATTTGATATTTTTATGTCATGTTATTAGTTTTAATATAGTGATTTTTTTCCCCCAAAGGAAGTAGCTTAAAATTTTTTACGACAAACACGATTTTTTATATTTCGGGTTGGTAGTTTTTGGAAAATAGCTTTCTCCCCGCACTCCAGCAGTCGTATTGAAAAAGTGATATTATAAACAAATCTCATTAAAGAAGGTTTGTGCTTACATAATTCAAAAACATGCACAGTTTAAATATTTAGAAAAATATTTGATATTTTTATGTCATGTTATTAGTTTTAATATAGTGATTTTTTTCCCCCAAAGGAAGTAGCTTAAAATTTTTTACGACAAACACGATTTTTTATATTTCGGGGTGGGAGTTTTTGGAAAATAGCTTTCTCCCCGCACTCCAGCAGTCGTATTGAAAAAGTGACCGCTTGGAAAAGGGATATTATAAACAAATCTCATTAAAGAAGGTTTGTGGTTACATAATTCAAAAACATGCACAGTTTAAATATTTAGAAAAATATTTGATATTTTTATGTCATGTTATTAGTTTTAATATAGTGATTTTTTTCCCCCAAAGGAAGTAGCTTAAAATTTTTTACGACAAACACGATTTTTTATATTTCGGGGTGGGAGTTTTTGGAAAATAGCTTTCTCCCCGCACTCCAGCAGTCGTATTGAAAAAGTGACCGCTTGGAAAAGGGATATTATAAACAAATCTCATTAAAGAAGGTTTGTGGTTACATAATTCAAAAACATGCACAGTTTAAATATTTAGAAAAATATTTGATATTTTTATGTCATGTTATTAGTTTTAATATAGTGATTTTTTTCCCCCAAAGGAAGTAGCTTAAAATTTTTTACGACAAACATGATTTTTTATATTTCGGGGTGGGAGTTTTTGGAAAATAGCTTTCTCCCCGCACTCCAGCAGTCGTATTGAAAAAGTGACCGCTTGGAAAAGGGATATTATAAACAAATCTCATTAAAGAAGGTTTGTGGTTACATAATTCAAAAACATGCACAGTTTAAATATTTAGAAAAATATTTGATATTTTTATGTCATGTTATTAGTTTTAATATAGTAATTTTTTTCCCCCAAAGGAAGTAGCTTAAAATTTTTTACGACAAACACGATTTTTTATATTTCGGGGTGGGAGTTTTTGGAAAATAGCTTTCTCCCCGCACTCCAGCAGTCGTATTGAAAAAGTGATATTATAAACAAATCTCATTAAAGAAGGTTTGTGGTTACATAATTCAAAAACATGCACAGTTTAAATATTTAGAAAAATATTTGATATTTTTATGTCATGTTATTAGTTTTAATATAGTGATTTTTTTCCCCCTAAGGAAGTAGCTTAAAATTTTTTACGACAAACACGATTTTTTATATTTCGGGGTGGGAGTTTTTGGAAAATAGCTTTCTCCCCGCACTCCAGCAGTCGTATTGAAAAAGTGACCGCTTGGAAAAGGGATATTATAAACAAATCTCATTAAAGAAGGTTTGTGGTTACATAATTCAAAAACATGCACAGTTTAAATATTTAGAAAAATATTTGATATTTTTATGTCATGTTATTAGTTTTAATATAGTGATTTTTTTCCCCCAAAGGAAGTAGCTTAAAATTTTTTACGACAAACACGATTTTTTATATTTCGGGGTGGGAGTTTTTGGAAAAAAGCTTTCTCCCCGCACTCCAGCAGTCGTATTGAAAAAGTGATATTATAAACAAATCTCATTAAAGAAGGTTTGTGCTTACATAATTCAAAAACATGCACAGTTTAAATATTTAGAAAAATATTTGATATTTTTATGTCATGTTATTAGTTTTAATATAGTGATTTTTTTCCCCCAAAGGAAGTAGCTTAAAATTTTTTACGACAAACACGATTTTTTATATTTCGGGGTGGGAGTTTTTGGAAAATAGCTTTCTCCCCGCACTCCAGCAGTCGTATTGAAAAAGTGATATTATAAACAAATCTCATTAAAGAAGGTTTGTGCTTACATAATTCAAAAACATGCACAGTTTAAATATTTAGAAAAATATTTGATATTTTTATGTCATGTTATTAGTTTTAATATAGTGATTTTTTTCCCCCTAAGGAAGTAGCTTAAAATTTTTTACGACAAACACGATTTTTTATATTTCGGGGTGGGAGTTTTTGGAAAATAGCTTTCTCCCCGCACTCCAGCAGTCGTATTGAAAAAGTGACCGCTTGGAAAAGGGATATTATAAACAAATCTCATTAAAGAAGGTTTGTGCTTACATAATTCAAAAACATGCACAGTTTAAATATTTAGAAAAATATTTGATATTTTTATGTCATGTTATTAGTTTTAATATAGTGATTTTTTTCCCCCTAAGGAAGTAGCTTAAAATTTTTTACGACAAACACGATTTTTTATATTTCGGGGTGGGAGTTTTTGGAAAATAGCTTTCTCCCCGCACTCCAGCAGTCGTATTGAAAAAGTGACCGCTTGGAAAAGGGATATTATAAACAAATCTCATTAAAGAAGGTTTGTGGTTACATAATTCAAAAACATGCACAGTTTAAATATTTAGAAAAATATTTGATATTTTTATGTCATGTTATTAGTTTTAATATAGTGATTTTTTTCCCCCAAAGGAAGTAGCTTAAAATTTTTTACGACAAACACGATTTTTTATATTTCGGGTTGGTAGTTTTTGGAAAATAGCTTTCTCCCCGCACTCCAGCAGTCGTATTGAAAAAGTGATATTATAAACAAATCTCATTAAAGAAGGTTTGTGCTTACATAATTCAAAAACATGCACAGTTTAAATATTTAGAAAAATATTTGATATTTTTATGTCATATTATTAGTTTTAATATAGTGATTTTTTTCCCCCAAAGGAAGTAGCTTAAAATTTTTTACGACAAACACGATTTTTTATATTTCGGGGTGGGAGTTTTTGGAAAATAGCTTTCTCCCCGCACTCCAGCAGTCGTATTGAAAAAGTGACCGCTTGGAAAAGGGATATTATAAACAAATCTCATTAAAGAAGGTTTGTGGTTACATAATTCAAAAACATGCACAGTTTAAATATTTAGAAAAATATTTGATATTTTTATGTCATGTTATTAGTTTTAATATAGTGATTTTTTTCCCCCAAAGGAAGTAGCTTAAAATTTTTTACGACAAACACGATTTTTTATATTTCGGGGTGGGAGTTTTTGGAAAATAGCTTTCTCCCCGCACTCCAGCAGTCGTATTGAAAAAGTGATATTATAAACAAATCTCATTAAAGAAGGTTTGTGGTTACATAATTCAAAAACATGCACAGTTTAAATATTTAGAAAAATATTTGATATTTTTATGTCATGTTATTAGTTTTAATATAGTGATTTTTTTCCCCCTAAGGAAGTAGCTTAAAATTTTTTACGACAAACACGATTTTTTATATTTCGGGGTGGGAGTTTTTGGAAAATAGCTTTCTCCCCGCACTCCAGCAGTCGTATTGAAAAAGTGACCGCTTGGAAAAGGGATATTATAAACAAATCTCATTAAAGAAGGTTTGTGGTTACATAATTCAAAAACATGCACAGTTTAAATATTTAGAAAAATATTTGATATTTTTATGTCATGTTATTAGTTTTAATATAGTGATTTTTTTCCCCCAAAGGAAGTAGCTTAAAATTTTTTACGACAAACACGATTTTTTATATTTCGGGGTGGGAGTTTTTGGAAAATAGCTTTCCCCCCGCACTCCAGCAGTCGTATTGAAAAAGTGACCGCTTGGAAAAGGGATATTATAAACAAATCTCATTAAAGAAGGTTTGTGGTTACATAATTCAAAAACATGCACAGTTTAAATATTTAGAAAAATATTTGATATTTTTATGTCATGTTATTAGTTTTAATATAGTGATTTTTTTCCCCCTAAGGAAGTAGCTTAAAATTTTTTACGACAAACACGATTTTTTATATTTCGGGGTGGGAGTTTTTGGAAAATAGCTTTCTCCCCGCACTCCAGCAGTCGTATTGAAAAAGTGACCGCTTGGAAAAGGGATATTATAAACAAATCTCATTAAAGAAGGTTTGTGGTTACATAATTCAAAAACATGCACAGTTTAAATATTTAGAAAAATATTTGATATTTTTATGTCATGTTATTAGTTTTAATATAGTGATTTTTTTCCCCCAAAGGAAGTAGCTTAAAATTTTTTACGACAAACACGATTTTTTATATTTCGGGGTGGGAGTTTTTGGAAAATAGCTTTCTCCCCGCACTCCAGCAGTCGTATTGAAAAAGTGATATTATAAACAAATCTCATTAAAGAAGGTTTGTGCTTACATAATTCAAAAACATGCACAGTTTAAATATTTAGAAAAATATTTGATATTTTTATGTCATGTTATTAGTTTTAATATAGTGATTTTTTTCCCCCTAAGGAAGTAGCTTAAAATTTTTTACGACAAACACGATTTTTTATATTTCGGGGTGGGAGTTTTTGGAAAATAGCTTTCTCCCCGCACTCCAGCAGTCGTATTGAAAAAGTGACCGCTTGGAAAAGGGATATTATAAACAAATCTCATTAAAGAAGGTTTGTGCTTACATAATTCAAAAACATGCACAGTTTAAATATTTAGAAAAATATTTGATATTTTTATGTCATGTTATTAGTTTTAATATAGTGATTTTTTTCCCCCTAAGGAAGTAGCTTAAAATTTTTTACGACAAACACGATTTTTTATATTTCGGGGTGGGAGTTTTTGGAAAATAGCTTTCTCCCCGCACTCCAGCAGTCGTATTGAAAAAGTGACCGCTTGGAAAAGGGATATTATAAACAAATCTCATTAAAGAAGGTTTGTGGTTACATAATTCAAAAACATGCACAGTTTAAATATTTAGAAAAATATTTGATATTTTTATGTCATGTTATTAGTTTTAATATAGTGATTTTTTTCCCCCAAAGGAAGTAGCTTAAAATTTTTTACGACAAACACGATTTTTTATATTTCGGGTTGGTAGTTTTTGGAAAATAGCTTTCTCCCCGCACTCCAGCAGTCGTATTGAAAAAGTGATATTATAAACAAATCTCATTAAAGAAGGTTTGTGCTTACATAATTCAAAAACATGCACAGTTTAAATATTTAGAAAAATATTTGATATTTTTATGTCATGTTATTAGTTTTAATATAGTGATTTTTTTCCCCCAAAGGAAGTAGCTTAAAATTTTTTACGACAAACACGATTTTTTATATTTCGGGGTGGGAGTTTTTGGAAAATAGCTTTCTCCCCGCACTCCAGCAGTCGTATTGAAAAAGTGACCGCTTGGAAAAGGGATATTATAAACAAATCTCATTAAAGAAGGTTTGTGGTTACATAATTCAAAAACATGCACAGTTTAAATATTTAGAAAAATATTTGATATTTTTATGTCATGTTATTAGTTTTAATATAGTGATTTTTTTCCCCCAAAGGAAGTAGCTTAAAATTTTTTACGACAAACACGATTTTTTATATTTCGGGGTGGGAGTTTTTGGAAAATAGCTTTCTCCCCGCACTCCAGCAGTCGTATTGAAAAAGTGACCGCTTGGAAAAGGGATATTATAAACAAATCTCATTAAAGAAGGTTTGTGGTTACATAATTCAAAAACATGCACAGTTTAAATATTTAGAAAAATATTTGATATTTTTATGTCATGTTATTAGTTTTAATATAGTGATTTTTTTCCCCCAAAGGAAGTAGCTTAAAATTTTTTACGACAAACATGATTTTTTATATTTCGGGGTGGGAGTTTTTGGAAAATAGCTTTCTCCCCGCACTCCAGCAGTCGTATTGAAAAAGTGACCGCTTGGAAAAGGGATATTATAAACAAATCTCATTAAAGAAGGTTTGTGGTTACATAATTCAAAAACATGCACAGTTTAAATATTTAGAAAAATATTTGATATTTTTATGTCATGTTATTAGTTTTAATATAGTAATTTTTTTCCCCCAAAGGAAGTAGCTTAAAATTTTTTACGACAAACACGATTTTTTATATTTCGGGGTGGGAGTTTTTGGAAAATAGCTTTCTCCCCGCACTCCAGCAGTCGTATTGAAAAAGTGATATTATAAACAAATCTCATTAAAGAAGGTTTGTGGTTACATAATTCAAAAACATGCACAGTTTAAATATTTAGAAAAATATTTGATATTTTTATGTCATGTTATTAGTTTTAATATAGTGATTTTTTTCCCCCAAAGGAAGTAGCTTAAAATTTTTTACGACAAACACGATTTTTTATATTTCGGGGTGGGAGTTTTTGGAAAATAGCTTTCTCCCCGCACTCCAGCAGTCGTATTGAAAAAGTGATATTATAAACAAATCTCATTAAAGAAGGTTTGTGCTTACATAATTCAAAAACATGCACAGTTTAAATATTTAGAAAAATATTTGATATTTTTATGTCATGTTATTAGTTTTAATATAGTGATTTTTTTCCCCCTAATAAAGTAGCTTAAAATTTTTTACGACAAACACGATTTTTTATATTTCGGGGTGGGAGTTTTTGGAAAATAGCTTTCTCCCCGCACTCCAGCAGTCGTATTGAAAAAGTGACCGCTTGGAAAAGGGATATTATAAACAAATCTCATTAAAGAAGGTTTGTGCTTACATAATTCAAAAACATGCACAGTTTAAATATTTAGAAAAATATTTGATATTTTTATGTCATGTTATTAGTTTTAATATAGTGATTTTTTTCCCCCTAAGGAAGTAGCTTAAAATTTTTTACGACAAACACGATTTTTTATATTTCGGGGTGGGAGTTTTTGGAAAATAGCTTTCTCCCCGCACTCCAGCAGTCGTATTGAAAAAGTGACCGCTTGGAAAAGGGATATTATAAACAAATCTCATTAAAGAAGGTTTGTGGTTACATAATTCAAAAACATGCACAGTTTAAATATTTAGAAAAATATTTGATATTTTTATGTCATGTTATTAGTTTTAATATAGTGATTTTTTTCCCCCAAAGGAAGTAGCTTAAAATTTTTTACGACAAACACGATTTTTTATATTTCGGGTTGGTAGTTTTTGGAAAATAGCTTTCTCCCCGCACTCCAGCAGTCGTATTGAAAAAGTGATATTATAAACAAATCTCATTAAAGAAGGTTTGTGCTTACATAATTCAAAAACATGCACAGTTTAAATATTTAGAAAAATATTTGATATTTTTATGTCATGTTATTAGTTTTAATATAGTGATTTTTTTTCCCCAAAGGAAGTAGCTTAAAATTTTTTACGACAAACACGATTTTTTATATTTCGGGGTGGGAGTTTTTGGAAAATAGCTTTCTCCCCGCACTCCAGCAGTCGTATTGAAAAAGTGACCGCTTGGAAAAGGGATATTATAAACAAATCTCATTAAAGAAGGTTTGTGGTTACATAATTCAAAAACATGCACAGTTTAAATATTTAGAAAAATATTTGATATTTTTATGTCATGTTATTAGTTTTAATATAGTGATTTTTTTCCCCCAAAGGAAGTAGCTTAAAATTTTTTACGACAAACACGATTTTTTATATTTCGGGGTGGGAGTTTTTGGAAAATAGCTTTCTCCCCGCACTCCAGCAGTCGTATTGAAAAAGTGACCGCTTGGAAAAGGGATATTATAAACAAATCTCATTAAAGAAGGTTTGTGGTTACATAATTCAAAAACATGCACAGTTTAAATATTTAGAAAAATATTTGATATTTTTATGTCATGTTATTAGTTTTAATATAGTGATTTTTTTCCCCCAAAGGAAGTAGCTTAAAATTTTTTACGACAAACATGATTTTTTATATTTCGGGGTGGGAGTTTTTGGAAAATAGCTTTCTCCCCGCACTCCAGCAGTCGTATTGAAAAAGTGACCGCTTGGAAAAGGGATATTATAAACAAATCTCATTAAAGAAGGTTTGTGGTTACATAATTCAAAAACATGCACAGTTTAAATATTTAGAAAAATATTTGATATTTTTATGTCATGTTATTAGTTTTAATATAGTAATTTTTTTCCCCCAAAGGAAGTAGCTTAAAATTTTTTACGACAAACACGATTTTTTATATTTCGGGGTGGGAGTTTTTGGAAAATAGCTTTCTCCCCGCACTCCAGCAGTCGTATTGAAAAAGTGATATTATAAACAAATCTCATTAAAGAAGGTTTGTGCTTACATAATTCAAAAACATGCACGGTTTAAATATTTAGAAAAATATTTGATATTTTTATGTCATGTTATTAGTTTTAATATAGTGATTTTTTTCCCCCAAAGGAAGTAGCTTAAAATTTTTTACGACAAACACGATTTTTTATATTTCGGGGTGGGAGTTTTTGGAAAATAGCTTTCTCCCCGCACTCCAGCAGTCGTATTGAAAAAGTGACCGCTTGGAAAAGGGATATTATAAACAAATCTCATTAAAGAAGGTTTGTGGTTACATAATTCAAAAACATGCACAGTTTAAATATTTAGAAAAATATTTGATATTTTTATGTCATGTTATTAGTTTTAATATAGTGATTTTTTTCCCCCAAAGGAAGTAGCTTAAAATTTTTTACGACAAACACGATTTTTTATATTTCGGGGTGGGAGTTTTTGGAAAATAGCTTTCTCCCCGCACTCCAGCAGTCGTATTGAAAAAGTGACCGCTTGGAAAAGGGATATTATAAACAAATCTCATTAAAGAAGGTTTGTGGTTACATAATTCAAAAACATGCACAGTTTAAATATTTAGAAAAATATTTGATATTTTTATGTCATGTTATTAGTTTTAATATAGTGATTTTTTTCCCCCAAAGGAAGTAGCTTAAAATTTTTTACGACAAACATGATTTTTTATATTTCGGGGTGGGAGTTTTTGGAAAATAGCTTTCCCCCCGCACTCCAGCAGTCGTATTGAAAAAGTGACCGCTTGGAAAAGGGATATTATAAACAAATCTCATTAAAGAAGGTTTGTGGTTACATAATTCAAAAACATGCACAGTTTAAATATTTAGAAAAATATTTGATATTTTTATGTCATGTTATTAGTTTTAATATAGTGATTTTTTTCCCCCAAAGGAAGTAGCTTAAAATTTTTTACGACAAACACGATTTTTTATATTTCGGGGTGGGAGTTTTTGGAAAATAGCTTTCTCCCCGCACTCCAGCAGTCGTATTGAAAAAGTGATATTATAAACAAATCTCATTAAAGAAGGTTTGTGCTTACATAATTCAAAAACATGCACGGTTTAAATATTTAGAAAAATATTTGATATTTTTATGTCATGTTATTAGTTTTAATATAGTGATTTTTTTCCCCCAAAGGAAGTAGCTTAAAATTTTTTACGACAAACACGATTTTTTATATTTCGGGGTGGGAGTTTTTGGAAAATAGCTTTCCCCCCGCACTCCAGCAGTCGTATTGAAAAAGTGACCGCTTGGAAAAGGGATATTATAAACAAATCTCATTAAAGAAGGTTTGTGGTTACATAATTCAAAAACATGCACAGTTTAAATATTTAGAAAAATATTTGATATTTTTATGTCATGTTATTAGTTTTAATATAGTGATTTTTTTCCCCCAAAGGAAGTAGCTTAAAATTTTTTACGACAAACACGATTTTTTATATTTCGGGGTGGGAGTTTTTGGAAAATAGCTTTCTCCCCGCACTCCAGCAGTCGTATTGAAAAAGTGATATTATAAACAAATCTCATTAAAGAAGGTTTGTGCTTACATAATTCAAAAACATGCACAGTTTAAATATTTAGAAAAATATTTGATATTTTTATGTCATGTTATTAGTTTTAATATAGTGATTTTTTTCCCCCTAAGGAAGTAGCTTAAAATTTTTTACGACAAACACGATTTTTTATATTTCGGGGTGGGAGTTTTTGGAAAATAGCTTTCTCCCCGCACTCCAGCAGTCGTATTGAAAAAGTGACCGCTTGGAAAAGGGATATTATAAACAAATCTCATTAAAGAAGGTTTGTGGTTACATAATTCAAAAACATGCACAGTTTAAATATTTAGAAAAATATTTGATATTTTTATGTCATGTTATTAGTTTTAATATAGTGATTTTTTTTCCCCTAAGGAAGTAGCTTAAAATTTTTTACGACAAACACGATTTTTTATATTTCGGGTTGGTAGTTTTTGGAAAATAGCTTTCTCCCCGCACTCCAGCAGTCGTATTGAAAAAGTGATATTATAAACAAATCTCATTAAAGAAGGTTTGTGCTTACATAATTCAAAAACATGCACAGTTTAAATATTTAGAAAAATATTTGATATTTTTATGTCATGTTATTAGTTTTAATATAGTGATTTTTTTCCCCCAAAGGAAGTAGCTTAAAATTTTTTACGACAAACACGATTTTTTATATTTCGGGGTGGGAGTTTTTGGAAAATAGCTTTCTCCCCGCACTCCAGCAGTCGTATTGAAAAAGTGATATTATAAACAAATCTCATTAAAGAAGGTTTGTGCTTACATAATTCAAAAACATGCACAGTTTAAATATTTAGAAAAATATTTGATATTTTTATGTCATGTTATTAGTTTTAATATAGTGATTTTTTTCCCCCTAAGGAAGTAGCTTAAAATTTTTTACGACAAACACGATTTTTTATATTTCGGGGTGGGAGTTTTTGGAAAATAGCTTTCTCCCCGCACTCCAGCAGTCGTATTGAAAAAGTGACCGCTTGGAAAAGGGATATTATAAACAAATCTCATTAAAGAAGGTTTGTGCTTACATAATTCAAAAACATGCACAGTTTAAATATTTAGAAAAATATTTGATATTTTTATGTCATGTTATTAGTTTTAATATAGTGATTTTTTTCCCCCAAAGGAAGTAGCTTAAAATTTTTTACGACAAACACGATTTTTTATATTTCGGGGTGGGAGTTTTTGGAAAATAGCTTTCTCCCCGCACTCCAGCAGTCGTATTGAAAAAGTGATATTATAAACAAATCTCATTAAAGAAGGTTTGTGCTTACATAATTCAAAAACATGCACAGTTTAAATATTTAGAAAAATATTTGATATTTTTATGTCATGTTATTAGTTTTAATATAGTGATTTTTTTCCCCCTAAGGAAGTAGCTTAAAATTTTTTACGACAAACACGATTTTTTATATTTCGGGGTGGGAGTTTTTGGAAAATAGCTTTCTCCCCGCACTCCAGCAGTCGTATTGAAAAAGTGACCGCTTGGAAAAGGGATATTATAAACAAATCTCATTAAAGAAGGTTTGTGCTTACATAATTCAAAAACATGCACAGTTTAAATATTTAGAAAAATATTTGATATTTTTATGTCATGTTATTAGTTTTAATATAGTGATTTTTTTCCCCCAAAGGAAGTAGCTTAAAATTTTTTACGACAAACATGATTTTTTATATTTCGGGGTGGGAGTTTTTGGAAAATAGCTTTCTCCCCGCACTCCAGCAGTCGTATTGAAAAAGTGACCGCTTGGAAAAGGGATATTATAAACAAATCTCATTAAAGAAGGTTTGTGGTTACATAATTCAAAAACATGCACAGTTTAAATATTTAGAAAAATATTTGATATTTTTATGTCATGTTATTAGTTTTAATATAGTAATTTTTTTCCCCCAAAGGAAGTAGCTTAAAATTTTTTACGACAAACACGATTTTTTATATTTCGGGGTGGGAGTTTTTGGAAAATAGCTTTCTCCCCGCACTCCAGCAGTCGTATTGAAAAAGTGATATTATAAACAAATCTCATTAAAGAAGGTTTGTGGTTACATAATTCAAAAACATGCACAGTTTAAATATTTAGAAAAATATTTGATATTTTTATGTCATGTTATTAGTTTTAATATAGTGATTTTTTTCCCCCAAAGGAAGTAGCTTAAAATTTTTTACGACAAACACGATTTTTTATATTTCGGGGTGGGAGTTTTTGGAAAATAGCTTTCTCCCCGCACTCCAGCAGTCGTATTGAAAAAGTGATATTATAAACAAATCTCATTAAAGAAGGTTTGTGCTTACATAATTCAAAAACATGCACAGTTTAAATATTTAGAAAAATATTTGATATTTTTATGTCATGTTATTAGTTTTAATATAGTGATTTTTTTCCCCCTAATAAAGTAGCTTAAAATTTTTTACGACAAACACGATTTTTTATATTTCGGGGTGGGAGTTTTTGGAAAATAGCTTTCTCCCCGCACTCCAGCAGTCGTATTGAAAAAGTGACCGCTTGGAAAAGGGATATTATAAACAAATCTCATTAAAGAAGGTTTGTGCTTACATAATTCAAAAACATGCACAGTTTAAATATTTAGAAAAATATTTGATATTTTTATGTCATGTTATTAGTTTTAATATAGTGATTTTTTTCCCCCTAAGGAAGTAGCTTAAAATTTTTTACGACAAACACGATTTTTTATATTTCGGGGTGGGAGTTTTTGGAAAATAGCTTTCTCCCCGCACTCCAGCAGTCGTATTGAAAAAGTGACCGCTTGGAAAAGGGATATTATAAACAAATCTCATTAAAGAAGGTTTGTGGTTACATAATTCAAAAACATGCACAGTTTAAATATTTAGAAAAATATTTGATATTTTTATGTCATGTTATTAGTTTTAATATAGTGATTTTTTTCCCCCAAAGGAAGTAGCTTAAAATTTTTTACGACAAACACGATTTTTTATATTTCGGGTTGGTAGTTTTTGGAAAATAGCTTTCTCCCCGCACTCCAGCAGTCGTATTGAAAAAGTGATATTATAAACAAATCTCATTAAAGAAGGTTTGTGCTTACATAATTCAAAAACATGCACAGTTTAAATATTTAGAAAAATATTTGATATTTTTATGTCATGTTATTAGTTTTAATATAGTGATTTTTTTTCCCCAAAGGAAGTAGCTTAAAATTTTTTACGACAAACACGATTTTTTATATTTCGGGGTGGGAGTTTTTGGAAAATAGCTTTCTCCCCGCACTCCAGCAGTCGTATTGAAAAAGTGACCGCTTGGAAAAGGGATATTATAAACAAATCTCATTAAAGAAGGTTTGTGGTTACATAATTCAAAAACATGCACAGTTTAAATATTTAGAAAAATATTTGATATTTTTATGTCATGTTATTAGTTTTAATATAGTGATTTTTTTCCCCCAAAGGAAGTAGCTTAAAATTTTTTACGACAAACACGATTTTTTATATTTCGGGGTGGGAGTTTTTGGAAAATAGCTTTCTCCCCGCACTCCAGCAGTCGTATTGAAAAAGTGACCGCTTGGAAAAGGGATATTATAAACAAATCTCATTAAAGAAGGTTTGTGGTTACATAATTCAAAAACATGCACAGTTTAAATATTTAGAAAAATATTTGATATTTTTATGTCATGTTATTAGTTTTAATATAGTGATTTTTTTCCCCCAAAGGAAGTAGCTTAAAATTTTTTACGACAAACATGATTTTTTATATTTCGGGGTGGGAGTTTTTGGAAAATAGCTTTCTCCCCGCACTCCAGCAGTCGTATTGAAAAAGTGACCGCTTGGAAAAGGGATATTATAAACAAATCTCATTAAAGAAGGTTTGTGGTTACATAATTCAAAAACATGCACAGTTTAAATATTTAGAAAAATATTTGATATTTTTATGTCATGTTATTAGTTTTAATATAGTAATTTTTTTCCCCCAAAGGAAGTAGCTTAAAATTTTTTACGACAAACACGATTTTTTATATTTCGGGGTGGGAGTTTTTGGAAAATAGCTTTCTCCCCGCACTCCAGCAGTCGTATTGAAAAAGTGATATTATAAACAAATCTCATTAAAGAAGGTTTGTGCTTACATAATTCAAAAACATGCACGGTTTAAATATTTAGAAAAATATTTGATATTTTTATGTCATGTTATTAGTTTTAATATAGTGATTTTTTTCCCCCAAAGGAAGTAGCTTAAAATTTTTTACGACAAACACGATTTTTTATATTTCGGGGTGGGAGTTTTTGGAAAATAGCTTTCTCCCCGCACTCCAGCAGTCGTATTGAAAAAGTGACCGCTTGGAAAAGGGATATTATAAACAAATCTCATTAAAGAAGGTTTGTGGTTACATAATTCAAAAACATGCACAGTTTAAATATTTAGAAAAATATTTGATATTTTTATGTCATGTTATTAGTTTTAATATAGTGATTTTTTTCCCCCAAAGGAAGTAGCTTAAAATTTTTTACGACAAACACGATTTTTTATATTTCGGGGTGGGAGTTTTTGGAAAATAGCTTTCTCCCCGCACTCCAGCAGTCGTATTGAAAAAGTGACCGCTTGGAAAAGGGATATTATAAACAAATCTCATTAAAGAAGGTTTGTGGTTACATAATTCAAAAACATGCACAGTTTAAATATTTAGAAAAATATTTGATATTTTTATGTCATGTTATTAGTTTTAATATAGTGATTTTTTTCCCCCAAAGGAAGTAGCTTAAAATTTTTTACGACAAACATGATTTTTTATATTTCGGGGTGGGAGTTTTTGGAAAATAGCTTTCCCCCCGCACTCCAGCAGTCGTATTGAAAAAGTGACCGCTTGGAAAAGGGATATTATAAACAAATCTCATTAAAGAAGGTTTGTGGTTACATAATTCAAAAACATGCACAGTTTAAATATTTAGAAAAATATTTGATATTTTTATGTCATGTTATTAGTTTTAATATAGTGATTTTTTTCCCCCAAAGGAAGTAGCTTAAAATTTTTTACGACAAACACGATTTTTTATATTTCGGGGTGGGAGTTTTTGGAAAATAGCTTTCTCCCCGCACTCCAGCAGTCGTATTGAAAAAGTGATATTATAAACAAATCTCATTAAAGAAGGTTTGTGCTTACATAATTCAAAAACATGCACGGTTTAAATATTTAGAAAAATATTTGATATTTTTATGTCATGTTATTAGTTTTAATATAGTGATTTTTTTCCCCCAAAGGAAGTAGCTTAAAATTTTTTACGACAAACACGATTTTTTATATTTCGGGGTGGGAGTTTTTGGAAAATAGCTTTCCCCCCGCACTCCAGCAGTCGTATTGAAAAAGTGACCGCTTGGAAAAGGGATATTATAAACAAATCTCATTAAAGAAGGTTTGTGGTTACATAATTCAAAAACATGCACAGTTTAAATATTTAGAAAAATATTTGATATTTTTATGTCATGTTATTAGTTTTAATATAGTGATTTTTTTCCCCCAAAGGAAGTAGCTTAAAATTTTTTACGACAAACACGATTTTTTATATTTCGGGGTGGGAGTTTTTGGAAAATAGCTTTCTCCCCGCACTCCAGCAGTCGTATTGAAAAAGTGATATTATAAACAAATCTCATTAAAGAAGGTTTGTGCTTACATAATTCAAAAACATGCACAGTTTAAATATTTAGAAAAATATTTGATATTTTTATGTCATGTTATTAGTTTTAATATAGTGATTTTTTTCCCCCTAAGGAAGTAGCTTAAAATTTTTTACGACAAACACGATTTTTTATATTTCGGGGTGGGAGTTTTTGGAAAATAGCTTTCTCCCCGCACTCCAGCAGTCGTATTGAAAAAGTGACCGCTTGGAAAAGGGATATTATAAACAAATCTCATTAAAGAAGGTTTGTGCTTACATAATTCAAAAACATGCACAGTTTAAATATTTAGAAAAATATTTGATATTTTTATGTCATGTTATTAGTTTTAATATAGTGATTTTTTTCCCCCAAAGGAAGTAGCTTAAAATTTTTTACGACAAACACGATTTTTTATATTTCGGGGTGGGAGTTTTTGGAAAATAGCTTTCTCCCCGCACTCCAGCAGTCGTATTGAAAAAGTGATATTATAAACAAATCTCATTAAAGAAGGTTTGTGCTTACATAATTCAAAAACATGCACAGTTTAAATATTTAGAAAAATATTTGATATTTTTATGTCATGTTATTAGTTTTAATATAGTGATTTTTTTCCCCCTAAGGAAGTAGCTTAAAATTTTTTACGACAAACACGATTTTTTATATTTCGGGGTGGGAGTTTTTGGAAAATAGCTTTCTCCCCGCACTCCAGCAGTCGTATTGAAAAAGTGACCGCTTGGAAAAGGGATATTATAAACAAATCTCATTAAAGAAGGTTTGTGGTTACATAATTCAAAAACATGCACAGTTTAAATATTTAGAAAAATATTTGATATTTTTATGTCATGTTATTAGTTTTAATATAGTGATTTTTTTTCCCCTAAGGAAGTAGCTTAAAATTTTTTACGACAAACACGATTTTTTATATTTCGGGTTGGTAGTTTTTGGAAAATAGCTTTCTCCCCGCACTCCAGCAGTCGTATTGAAAAAGTGATATTATAAACAAATCTCATTAAAGAAGGTTTGTGCTTACATAATTCAAAAACATGCACAGTTTAAATATTTAGAAAAATATTTGATATTTTTATGTCATGTTATTAGTTTTAATATAGTGATTTTTTTCCCCCAAAGGAAGTAGCTTAAAATTTTTTACGACAAACACGATTTTTTATATTTCGGGGTGGGAGTTTTTGGAAAATAGCTTTCTCCCCGCACTCCAGCAGTCGTATTGAAAAAGTGATATTATAAACAAATCTCATTAAAGAAGGTTTGTGCTTACATAATTCAAAAACATGCACAGTTTAAATATTTAGAAAAATATTTGATATTTTTATGTCATGTTATTAGTTTTAATATAGTGATTTTTTTCCCCCTAAGGAAGTAGCTTAAAATTTTTTACGACAAACACGATTTTTTATATTTCGGGGTGGGAGTTTTTGGAAAATAGCTTTCTCCCCGCACTCCAGCAGTCGTATTGAAAAAGTGACCGCTTGGAAAAGGGATATTATAAACAAATCTCATTAAAGAAGGTTTGTGCTTACATAATTCAAAAACATGCACAGTTTAAATATTTAGAAAAATATTTGATATTTTTATGTCATGTTATTAGTTTTAATATAGTGATTTTTTTCCCCCAAAGGAAGTAGCTTAAAATTTTTTACGACAAACACGATTTTTTATATTTCGGGGTGGGAGTTTTTGGAAAATAGCTTTCTCCCCGCACTCCAGCAGTCGTATTGAAAAAGTGATATTATAAACAAATCTCATTAAAGAAGGTTTGTGCTTACATAATTCAAAAACATGCACAGTTTAAATATTTAGAAAAATATTTGATATTTTTATGTCATGTTATTAGTTTTAATATAGTGATTTTTTTCCCCCTAAGGAAGTAGCTTAAAATTTTTTACGACAAACACGATTTTTTATATTTCGGGGTGGGAGTTTTTGGAAAATAGCTTTCTCCCCGCACTCCAGCAGTCGTATTGAAAAAGTGACCGCTTGGAAAAGGGATATTATAAACAAATCTCATTAAAGAAGGTTTGTGGTTACATAATTCAAAAACATGCACAGTTTAAATATTTAGAAAAATATTTGATATTTTTATGTCATGTTATTAGTTTTAATATAGTGATTTTTTTTCCCCTAAGGAAGTAGCTTAAAATTTTTTACGACAAACACGATTTTTTATATTTCGGGTTGGTAGTTTTTGGAAAATAGCTTTCTCCCCGCACTCCAGCAGTCGTATTGAAAAAGTGATATTATAAACAAATCTCATTAAAGAAGGTTTGTGCTTACATAATTCAAAAACATGCACAGTTTAAATATTTAGAAAAATATTTGATATTTTTATGTCATGTTATTAGTTTTAATATAGTGATTTTTTTCCCCCAAAGGAAGTAGCTTAAAATTTTTTACGACAAACACGATTTTTTATATTTCGGGGTGGGAGTTTTTGGAAAATAGCTTTCTCCCCGCACTCCAGCAGTCGTATTGAAAAAGTGATATTATAAACAAATCTCATTAAAGAAGGTTTGTGCTTACATAATTCAAAAACATGCACAGTTTAAATATTTAGAAAAATATTTGATATTTTTATGTCATGTTATTAGTTTTAATATAGTGATTTTTTTCCCCCTAAGGAAGTAGCTTAAAATTTTTTACGACAAACACGATTTTTTATATTTCGGGGTGGGAGTTTTTGGAAAATAGCTTTCTCCCCGCACTCCAGCAGTCGTATTGAAAAAGTGACCGCTTGGAAAAGGGATATTATAAACAAATCTCATTAAAGAAGGTTTGTGCTTACATAATTCAAAAACATGCACAGTTTAAATATTTAGAAAAATATTTGATATTTTTATGTCATGTTATTAGTTTTAATATAGTGATTTTTTTCCCCCAAAGGAAGTAGCTTAAAATTTTTTACGACAAACACGATTTTTTATATTTCGGGGTGGGAGTTTTTGGAAAATAGCTTTCTCCCCGCACTCCAGCAGTCGTATTGAAAAAGTGATATTATAAACAAATCTCATTAAAGAAGGTTTGTGCTTACATAATTCAAAAACATGCACAGTTTAAATATTTAGAAAAATATTTGATATTTTTATGTCATGTTATTAGTTTTAATATAGTGATTTTTTTCCCCCTAAGGAAGTAGCTTAAAATTTTTTACGACAAACACGATTTTTTATATTTCGGGGTGGGAGTTTTTGGAAAATAGCTTTCTCCCCGCACTCCAGCAGTCGTATTGAAAAAGTGACCGCTTGGAAAAGGGATATTATAAACAAATCTCATTAAAGAAGGTTTGTGGTTACATAATTCAAAAACATGCACAGTTTAAATATTTAGAAAAATATTTGATATTTTTATGTCATGTTATTAGTTTTAATATAGTGATTTTTTTCCCCCAAAGGAAGTAGCTTAAAATTTTTTACGACAAACACGATTTTTTATATTTCGGGTTGGTAGTTTTTGGAAAATAGCTTTCTCCCCGCACTCCAGCAGTCGTATTGAAAAAGTGATATTATAAACAAATCTCATTAAAGAAGGTTTGTGCTTACATAATTCAAAAACATGCACAGTTTAAATATTTAGAAAAATATTTGATATTTTTATGTCATGTTATTAGTTTTAATATAGTGATTTTTTTCCCCCAAAGGAAGTAGCTTAAAATTTTTTACGACAAACACGATTTTTTATATTTCGGGGTGGGAGTTTTTGGAAAATAGCTTTCTCCCCGCACTCCAGCAGTCGTATTGAAAAAGTGACCGCTTGGAAAAGGGATATTATAAACAAATCTCATTAAAGAAGGTTTGTGGTTACATAATTCAAAAACATGCACAGTTTAAATATTTAGAAAAATATTTGATATTTTTATGTCATGTTATTAGTTTTAATATAGTGATTTTTTTCCCCCAAAGGAAGTAGCTTAAAATTTTTTACGACAAACACGATTTTTTATATTTCGGGGTGGGAGTTTTTGGAAAATAGCTTTCTCCCCGCACTCCAGCAGTCGTATTGAAAAAGTGACCGCTTGGAAAAGGGATATTATAAACAAATCTCATTAAAGAAGGTTTGTGGTTACATAATTCAAAAACATGCACAGTTTAAATATTTAGAAAAATATTTGATATTTTTATGTCATGTTATTAGTTTTAATATAGTGATTTTTTTCCCCCAAAGGAAGTAGCTTAAAATTTTTTACGACAAACACGATTTTTTATATTTCGGGGTGGGAGTTTTTGGAAAATAGCTTTCTCCCCGCACTCCAGCAGTCGTATTGAAAAAGTGATATTATAAACAAATCTCATTAAAGAAGGTTTGTGCTTACATAATTCAAAAACATGCACGGTTTAAATATTTAGAAAAATATTTGATATTTTTATGTCATGTTATTAGTTTTAATATAGTGATTTTTTTCCCCCAAAGGAAGTAGCTTAAAATTTTTTACGACAAACACGATTTTTTATATTTCGGGGTGGGAGTTTTTGGAAAATAGCTTTCCCCCCGCACTCCAGCAGTCGTATTGAAAAAGTGACCGCTTGGAAAAGGGATATTATAAACAAATCTCATTAAAGAAGGTTTGTGGTTACATAATTCAAAAACATGCACAGTTTAAATATTTAGAAAAATATTTGATATTTTTATGTCATGTTATTAGTTTTAATATAGTGATTTTTTTCCCCCAAAGGAAGTAGCTTAAAATTTTTTACGACAAACACGATTTTTTATATTTCGGGGTGGGAGTTTTTGGAAAATAGCTTTCTCCCCGCACTCCAGCAGTCGTATTGAAAAAGTGATATTATAAACAAATCTCATTAAAGAAGGTTTGTGCTTACATAAATCAAAAACATGCACAGTTTAAATATTTAGAAAAATATTTGATATTTTTATGTCATGTTATTAGTTTTAATATAGTGATTTTTTTCCCCCTAAGGAAGTAGCTTAAAATTTTTTACGACAAACACGATTTTTTATATTTCGGGGTGGGAGTTTTTGGAAAATAGCTTTCTCCCCGCACTCCAGCAGTCGTATTGAAAAAGTGACCGCTTGGAAAAGGGATATTATAAACAAATCTCATTAAAGAAGGTTTGTGGTTACATAATTCAAAAACATGCACAGTTTAAATATTTAGAAAAATATTTGATATTTTTATGTCATGTTATTAGTTTTAATATAGTGATTTTTTTCCCCCAAAGGAAGTAGCTTAAAATTTTTTACGACAAACACGATTTTTTATATTTCGGGGTGGGAGTTTTTGGAAAATAGCTTTCTCCCCGCACTCCAGCAGTCGTATTGAAAAAGTGACCGCTTGGAAAAGGGATATTATAAACAAATCTCATTAAAGAAGGTTTGTGGTTACATAATTCAAAAACATGCACAGTTTAAATATTTAGAAAAATATTTGATATTTTTATGTCATGTTATTAGTTTTAATATAGTGATTTTTTTCCCCAAAAGGAAGTAGCTTAAAATTTTTTACGACAAACACGATTTTTTATATTTCGGGGTGGGAGTTTTTGGAAAATAGCTTTCTCCCCGCACTCCAGCAGTCGTATTGAAAAAGTGATATTATAAACAAATCTCATTAAAGAAGGTTTGTGCTTACATAATTCAAAAACATGCACGGTTTAAATATTTAGAAAAATATTTGATATTTTTATGTCATGTTATTAGTTTTAATATAGTGATTTTTTTCCCCCAAAGGAAGTAGCTTAAAATTTTTTACGACAAACACGATTTTTTATATTTCGGGGTGGGAGTTTTTGGAAAATAGCTTTCCCCCCGCACTCCAGCAGTCGTATTGAAAAAGTGACCGCTTGGAAAAGGGATATTATAAACAAATCTCATTAAAGAAGGTTTGTGCTTACATAATTCAAAAACATGCACGGTTTAAATATTTAGAAAAATATTTGATATTTTTATGTCATGTTATTAGTTTTAATATAGTGATTTTTTTCCCCCAAAGGAAGTAGCTTAAAATTTTTTACGACAAACACGATTTTTTATATTTCGGGGTGGGAGTTTTTGGAAAATAGCTTTCCCCCCGCACTCCAGCAGTCGTATTGAAAAAGTGACCGCTTGGAAAAGGGATATTATAAACAAATCTCATTAAAGAAGGTTTGTGGTTACATAATTCAAAAACATGCACAGTTTAAATATTTAGAAAAATATTTGATATTTTTATGTCATGTTATTAGTTTTAATATAGTGATTTTTTTCCCCCAAAGGAAGTAGCTTAAAATTTTTTACGACAAACACGATTTTTTATATTTCGGGGTGGGAGTTTTTGGAAAATAGCTTTCTCCCCGCACTCCAGCAGTCGTATTGAAAAAGTGATATTATAAACAAATCTCATTAAAGAAGGTTTGTGCTTACATAATTCAAAAACATGCACAGTTTAAATATTTAGAAAAATATTTGATATTTTTATGTCATGTTATTAGTTTTAATATAGTGATTTTTTTCCCCCTAAGGAAGTAGCTTAAAATTTTTTACGACAAACACGATTTTTTATATTTCGGGGTGGGAGTTTTTGGAAAATAGCTTTCTCCCCGCACTCCAGCAGTCGTATTGAAAAAGTGACCGCTTGGAAAAGGGATATTATAAACAAATCTCATTAAAGAAGGTTTGTGCTTACATAATTCAAAAACATGCACAGTTTAAATATTTAGAAAAATATTTGATATTTTTATGTCATGTTATTAGTTTTAATATAGTGATTTTTTTCCCCCAAAGGAAGTAGCTTAAAATTTTTTACGACAAACACGATTTTTTATATTTCGGGGTGGGAGTTTTTGGAAAATAGCTTTCTCCCCGCACTCCAGCAGTCGTATTGAAAAAGTGATATTATAAACAAATCTCATTAAAGAAGGTTTGTGCTTACATAATTCAAAAACATGCACAGTTTAAATATTTAGAAAAATATTTGATATTTTTATGTCATGTTATTAGTTTTAATATAGTGATTTTTTTCCCCCTAAGGAAGTAGCTTAAAATTTTTTACGACAAACACGATTTTTTATATTTCGGGGTGGGAGTTTTTGGAAAATAGCTTTCTCCCCGCACTCCAGCAGTCGTATTGAAAA
Organism: Maratus michaelseni; assembly: GCA_963931845.1. Lineage (NCBI taxonomy): Eukaryota > Metazoa > Arthropoda > Arachnida > Araneae > Salticidae > Maratus > Maratus michaelseni. Next base: position 7,461,432 of record OZ007594.1, on the reverse strand, counting down.
AGTGACCGCTTGGAAAAGGGATATTATAAACAAATCTCATTAAAGAAGGTTTGTGGTTACATAATTCAAAAACATGCACAGTTTAAATATTTAGAAAAATATTTGATATTTTTATGTCATGTTATTAGTTTTAATATAGTGATTTTTTTCCCCCTAAGGAAGTAGCTTAAAATTTTTTACGACAAACACGATTTTTTATATTTCGGGTTGGTAGTTTTTGGAAAATAGCTTTCTCCCCGCACTCCAGCAGTCGTATTGAAAAAGTGATATTATAAACAAATCTCATTAAAGAAGGTTTGTGCTTACATAATTCAAAAACATGCACAGTTTAAATATTTAGAAAAATATTTGATATTTTTATGTCATGTTATTAGTTTTAATATAGTGATTTTTTTCCCCCAAAGGAAGTAGCTTAAAATTTTTTACGACAAACACGATTTTTTATATTTCGGGGTGGGAGTTTTTGGAAAATAGCTTTCTCCCCGCACTCCAGCAGTCGTATTGAAAAAGTGATATTATAAACAAATCTCATTAAAGAAGGTTTGTGCTTACATAATTCAAAAACATGCACAGTTTAAATATTTAGAAAAATATTTGATATTTTTATGTCATGTTATTAGTTTTAATATAGTGATTTTTTTCCCCCTAAGGAAGTAGCTTAAAATTTTTTACGACAAACACGATTTTTTATATTTCGGGGTGGGAGTTTTTGGAAAATAGCTTTCTCCCCGCACTCCAGCAGTCGTATTGAAAAAGTGACCGCTTGGAAAAGGGATATTATAAACAAATCTCATTAAAGAAGGTTTGTGCTTACATAATTCAAAAACATGCACAGTTTAAATATTTAGAAAAATATTTGATATTTTTATGTCATGTTATTAGTTTTAATATAGTGATTTTTTTCCCCCAAAGGAAGTAGCTTAAAATTTTTTACGACAAACACGATTTTTTATATTTCGGGGTGGGAGTTTTTGGAAAATAGCTTTCTCCCCGCACTCCAGCAGTCGTATTGAAAAAGTGATATTATAAACAAATCTCATTAAAGAAGGTTTGTGCTTACATAATTCAAAAACATGCACAGTTTAAATATTTAGAAAAATATTTGATATTTTTATGTCATGTTATTAGTTTTAATATAGTGATTTTTTTCCCCCTAAGGAAGTAGCTTAAAATTTTTTACGACAAACACGATTTTTTATATTTCGGGGTGGGAGTTTTTGGAAAATAGCTTTCTCCCCGCACTCCAGCAGTCGTATTGAAAAAGTGACCGCTTGGAAAAGGGATATTATAAACAAATCTCATTAAAGAAGGTTTGTGGTTACATAATTCAAAAACATGCACAGTTTAAATATTTAGAAAAATATTTGATATTTTTATGTCATGTTATTAGTTTTAATATAGTGATTTTTTTCCCCCAAAGGAAGTAGCTTAAAATTTTTTACGACAAACACGATTTTTTATATTTCGGGTTGGTAGTTTTTGGAAAATAGCTTTCTCCCCGCACTCCAGCAGTCGTATTGAAAAAGTGATATTATAAACAAATCTCATTAAAGAAGGTTTGTGCTTACATAATTCAAAAACATGCACAGTTTAAATATTTAGAAAAATATTTGATATTTTTATGTCATGTTATTAGTTTTAATATAGTGATTTTTTTCCCCCAAAGGAAGTAGCTTAAAATTTTTTACGACAAACACGATTTTTTATATTTCGGGGTGGGAGTTTTTGGAAAATAGCTTTCTCCCCGCACTCCAGCAGTCGTATTGAAAAAGTGACCGCTTGGAAAAGGGATATTATAAACAAATCTCATTAAAGAAGGTTTGTGGTTACATAATTCAAAAACATGCACAGTTTAAATATTTAGAAAAATATTTGATATTTTTATGTCATGTTATTAGTTTTAATATAGTGATTTTTTTCCCCCAAAGGAAGTAGCTTAAAATTTTTTACGACAAACACGATTTTTTATATTTCGGGGTGGGAGTTTTTGGAAAATAGCTTTCTCCCCGCACTCCAGCAGTCGTATTGAAAAAGTGACCGCTTGGAAAAGGGATATTATAAACAAATCTCATTAAAGAAGGTTTGTGGTTACATAATTCAAAAACATGCACAGTTTAAATATTTAGAAAAATATTTGATATTTTTATGTCATGTTATTAGTTTTAATATAGTGATTTTTTTCCCCCAAAGGAAGTAGCTTAAAATTTTTTACGACAAACACGATTTTTTATATTTCGGGGTGGGAGTTTTTGGAAAATAGCTTTCTCCCCGCACTCCAGCAGTCGTATTGAAAAAGTGATATTATAAACAAATCTCATTAAAGAAGGTTTGTGCTTACATAATTCAAAAACATGCACGGTTTAAATATTTAGAAAAATATTTGATATTTTTATGTCATGTTATTAGTTTTAATATAGTGATTTTTTTCCCCCAAAGGAAGTAGCTTAAAATTTTTTACGACAAACACGATTTTTTATATTTCGGGGTGGGAGTTTTTGGAAAATAGCTTTCCCCCCGCACTCCAGCAGTCGTATTGAAAAAGTGACCGCTTGGAAAAGGGATATTATAAACAAATCTCATTAAAGAAGGTTTGTGGTTACATAATTCAAAAACATGCACAGTTTAAATATTTAGAAAAATATTTGATATTTTTATGTCATGTTATTAGTTTTAATATAGTGATTTTTTTCCCCCAAAGGAAGTAGCTTAAAATTTTTTACGACAAACACGATTTTTTATATTTCGGGGTGGGAGTTTTTGGAAAATAGCTTTCTCCCCGCACTCCAGCAGTCGTATTGAAAAAGTGATATTATAAACAAATCTCATTAAAGAAGGTTTGTGCTTACATAAATCAAAAACATGCACAGTTTAAATATTTAGAAAAATATTTGATATTTTTATGTCATGTTATTAGTTTTAATATAGTGATTTTTTCCCCCTAAGGAAGTAGCTTAAAATTTTTTACGACAAACACGATTTTTTATATTTCGGGGTGGGAGTTTTTGGAAAATAGCTTTCTCCCCGCACTCCAGCAGTCGTATTGAAAAAGTGACCGCTTGGAAAAGGGATATTATAAACAAATCTCATTAAAGAAGGTTTGTGGTTACATAATTCAAAAACATGCACAGTTTAAATATTTAGAAAAATATTTGATATTTTTATGTCATGTTATTAGTTTTAATATAGTGATTTTTTTCCCCCAAAGGAAGTAGCTTAAAATTTTTTACGACAAACACGATTTTTTATATTTCGGGGTGGGAGTTTTTGGAAAATAGCTTTCTCCCCGCACTCCAGCAGTCGTATTGAAAAAGTGACCGCTTGGAAAAGGGATATTATAAACAAATCTCATTAAAGAAGGTTTGTGGTTACATAATTCAAAAACATGCACAGTTTAAATATTTAGAAAAATATTTGATATTTTTATGTCATGTTATTAGTTTTAATATAGTGATTTTTTTCCCCAAAAGGAAGTAGCTTAAAATTTTTTACGACAAACACGATTTTTTATATTTCGGGGTGGGAGTTTTTGGAAAATAGCTTTCTCCCCGCACTCCAGCAGTCGTATTGAAAAAGTGATATTATAAACAAATCTCATTAAAGAAGGTTTGTGCTTACATAATTCAAAAACATGCACGGTTTAAATATTTAGAAAAATATTTGATATTTTTATGTCATGTTATTAGTTTTAATATAGTGATTTTTTTCCCCCAAAGGAAGTAGCTTAAAATTTTTTACGACAAACACGATTTTTTATATTTCGGGGTGGGAGTTTTTGGAAAATAGCTTTCCCCCCGCACTCCAGCAGTCGTATTGAAAAAGTGACCGCTTGGAAAAGGGATATTATAAACAAATCTCATTAAAGAAGGTTTGTGGTTACATAATTCAAAAACATGCACAGTTTAAATATTTAGAAAAATATTTGATATTTTTATGTCATGTTATTAGTTTTAATATAGTGATTTTTTTCCCCCAAAGGAAGTAGCTTAAAATTTTTTACGACAAACACGATTTTTTATATTTCGGGGTGGGAGTTTTTGGAAAATAGCTTTCTCCCCGCACTCCAGCAGTCGTATTGAAAAAGTGATATTATAAACAAATCTCATTAAAGAAGGTTTGTGCTTACATAATTCAAAAACATGCACAGTTTAAATATTTAGAAAAATATTTGATATTTTTATGTCATGTTATTAGTTTTAATATAGTGATTTTTTTCCCCCTAAGGAAGTAGCTTAAAATTTTTTACGACAAACACGATTTTTTATATTTCGGGGTGGGAGTTTTTGGAAAATAGCTTTCTCCCCGCACTCCAGCAGTCGTATTGAAAAAGTGACCGCTTGGAAAAGGGATATTATAAACAAATCTCATTAAAGAAGGTTTGTGGTTACATAATTCAAAAACATGCACAGTTTAAATATTTAGAAAAATATTTGATATTTTTATGTCATGTTATTAGTTTTAATATAGTGATTTTTTTCCCCCAAAGGAAGTAGCTTAAAATTTTTTACGACAAACACGATTTTTTATATTTCGGGGTGGGAGTTTTTGGAAAATAGCTTTCTCCCCGCACTCCAGCAGTCGTATTGAAAAAGTGACCGCTTGGAAAAGGGATATTATAAACAAATCTCATTAAAGAAGGTTTGTGGTTACATAATTCAAAAACATGCACAGTTTAAATATTTAGAAAAATATTTGATATTTTTATGTCATGTTATTAGTTTTAATATAGTGATTTTTTTCCCCCAAAGGAAGTAGCTTAAAATTTTTTACGACAAACATGATTTTTTATATTTCGGGGTGGGAGTTTTTGGAAAATAGCTTTCTCCCCGCACTCCAGCAGTCGTATTGAAAAAGTGACCGCTTGGAAAAGGGATATTATAAACAAATCTCATTAAAGAAGGTTTGTGGTTACATAATTCAAAAACATGCACAGTTTAAATATTTAGAAAAATATTTGATATTTTTATGTCATGTTATTAGTTTTAATATAGTAATTTTTTTCCCCCAAAGGAAGTAGCTTAAAATTTTTTACGACAAACACGATTTTTTATATTTCGGGGTGGGAGTTTTTGGAAAATAGCTTTCTCCCCGCACTCCAGCAGTCGTATTGAAAAAGTGATATTATAAACAAATCTCATTAAAGAAGGTTTGTGCTTACATAATTCAAAAACATGCACGGTTTAAATATTTAGAAAAATATTTGATATTTTTATGTCATGTTATTAGTTTTAATATAGTGATTTTTTTCCCCCAAAGGAAGTAGCTTAAAATTTTTTACGACAAACACGATTTTTTATATTTCGGGGTGGGAGTTTTTGGAAAATAGCTTTCCCCCCGCACTCCAGCAGTCGTATTGAAAAAGTGACTGCTTGGAAAAGGGATATTATAAACAAATCTCATTAAAGAAGGTTTGTGGTTACATAATTCAAAAACATGCACAGTTTAAATATTTAGAAAAATATTTGATATTTTTATGTCATGTTATTAGTTTTAATATAGTGATTTTTTTCCCCCAAAGGAAGTAGCTTAAAATTTTTTACGACAAACACGATTTTTTATATTTCGGGGTGGGAGTTTTTGGAAAATAGCTTTCTCCCCGCACTCCAGCAGTCGTATTGAAAAAGTGATATTATAAACAAATCTCATTAAAGAAGGTTTGTGCTTACATAATTCAAAAACATGCACAGTTTAAATATTTAGAAAAATATTTGATATTTTTATGTCATGTTATTAGTTTTAATATAGTGATTTTTTTCCCCCTAAGGAAGTAGCTTAAAATTTTTTACGACAAACACGATTTTTTATATTTCGGGGTGGGAGTTTTTGGAAAATAGCTTTCTCCCCGCACTCCAGCAGTCGTATTGAAAAAGTGACCGCTTGGAAAAGGGATATTATAAACAAATCTCATTAAAGAAGGTTTGTGGTTACATAATTCAAAAACATGCACAGTTTAAATATTTAGAAAAATATTTGATATTTTTATGTCATGTTATTAGTTTTAATATAGTGATTTTTTCCCCCAAAGGAAGTAGCTTAAAATTTTTTACGACAAACACGATTTTTTATATTTCGGGGTGGGAGTTTTTGGAAAATAGCTTTCTCCCCGCACTCCAGCAGTCGTATTGAAAAAGTGACCGCTTGGAAAAGGGATATTATAAACAAATCTCATTAAAGAAGGTTTGTGGTTACATAATTCAAAAACATGCACAGTTTAAATATTTAGAAAAATATTTGATATTTTTATGTCATGTTATTAGTTTTAATATAGTGATTTTTTTCCCCCAAAGGAAGTAGCTTAAAATTTTTTACGACAAACATGATTTTTTATATTTCGGGGTGGGAGTTTTTGGAAAATAGCTTTCCCCCCGCACTCCAGCAGTCGTATTGAAAAAGTGACCGCTTGGAAAAGGGATATTATAAACAAATCTCATTAAAGAAGGTTTGTGGTTACATAATTCAAAAACATGCACAGTTTAAATATTTAGAAAAATATTTGATATTTTTATGTCATGTTATTAGTTTTAATATAGTGATTTTTTTCCCCCAAAGGAAGTAGCTTAAAATTTTTTACGACAAACACGATTTTTTATATTTCGGGGTGGGAGTTTTTGGAAAATAGCTTTCTCCCCGCACTCCAGCAGTCGTATTGAAAAAGTGATATTATAAACAAATCTCATTAAAGAAGGTTTGTGCTTACATAATTCAAAAACATGCACGGTTTAAATATTTAGAAAAATATTTGATATTTTTATGTCATGTTATTAGTTTTAATATAGTGATTTTTTTCCCCCAAAGGAAGTAGCTTAAAATTTTTTACGACAAACACGATTTTTTATATTTCGGGGTGGGAGTTTTTGGAAAATAGCTTTCCCCCCGCACTCCAGCAGTCGTATTGAAAAAGTGACCGCTTGGAAAAGGGATATTATAAACAAATCTCATTAAAGAAGGTTTGTGGTTACATAATTCAAAAACATGCACAGTTTAAATATTTAGAAAAATATTTGATATTTTTATGTCATGTTATTAGTTTTAATATAGTGATTTTTTTCCCCCAAAGGAAGTAGCTTAAAATTTTTTACGACAAACACGATTTTTTATATTTCGGGGTGGGAGTTTTTGGAAAATAGCTTTCTCCCCGCACTCCAGCAGTCGTATTGAAAAAGTGACCGCTTGGAAAAGGGATATTATAAACAAATCTCATTAAAGAAGGTTTGTGGTTACATAATTCAAAAACATGCACAGTTTAAATATTTAGAAAAATATTTGATATTTTTATGTCATGTTATTAGTTTTAATATAGTGATTTTTTTCCCCCAAAGGAAGTAGCTTAAAATTTTTTACGACAAACATGATTTTTTATATTTCGGGGTGGGAGTTTTTGGAAAATAGCTTTCTCCCCGCACTCCAGCAGTCGTATTGAAAAAGTGACCGCTTGGAAAAGGGATATTATAAACAAATCTCATTAAAGAAGGTTTGTGGTTACATAATTCAAAAACATGCACAGTTTAAATATTTAGAAAAATATTTGATATTTTTATGTCATGTTATTAGTTTTAATATAGTAATTTTTTTCCCCCAAAGGAAGTAGCTTAAAATTTTTTACGACAAACACGATTTTTTATATTTCGGGGTGGGAGTTTTTGGAAAATAGCTTTCTCCCCGCACTCCAGCAGTCGTATTGAAAAAGTGATATTATAAACAAATCTCATTAAAGAAGGTTTGTGGTTACATAATTCAAAAACATGCACAGTTTAAATATTTAGAAAAATATTTGATATTTTTATGTCATGTTATTAGTTTTAATATAGTGATTTTTTTCCCCCAAAGGAAGTAGCTTAAAATTTTTTACGACAAACACGATTTTTTATATTTCGGGGTGGGAGTTTTTGGAAAATAGCTTTCTCCCCGCACTCCAGCAGTCGTATTGAAAAAGTGATATTATAAACAAATCTCATTAAAGAAGGTTTGTGCTTACATAATTCAAAAACATGCACAGTTTAAATATTTAGAAAAATATTTGATATTTTTATGTCATGTTATTAGTTTTAATATAGTGATTTTTTTCCCCCTAAGGAAGTAGCTTAAAATTTTTTACGACAAACACGATTTTTTATATTTCGGGGTGGGAGTTTTTGGAAAATAGCTTTCTCCCCGCACTCCAGCAGTCGTATTGAAAAAGTGACCGCTTGGAAAAGGGATATTATAAACAAATCTCATTAAAGAAGGTTTGTGCTTACATAATTCAAAAACATGCACAGTTTAAATATTTAGAAAAATATTTGATATTTTTATGTCATGTTATTAGTTTTAATATAGTGATTTTTTTCCCCCTAAGGAAGTAGCTTAAAATTTTTTACGACAAACACGATTTTTTATATTTCGGGGTGGGAGTTTTTGGAAAATAGCTTTCTCCCCGCACTCCAGCAGTCGTATTGAAAAAGTGACCGCTTGGAAAAGGGATATTATAAACAAATCTCATTAAAGAAGGTTTGTGGTTACATAATTCAAAAACATGCACAGTTTAAATATTTAGAAAAATATTTGATATTTTTATGTCATGTTATTAGTTTTAATATAGTGATTTTTTTCCCCCAAAGGAAGTAGCTTAAAATTTTTTACGACAAACACGATTTTTTATATTTCGGGTTGGTAGTTTTTGGAAAATAGCTTTCTCCCCGCACTCCAGCAGTCGTATTGAAAAAGTGATATTATAAACAAATCTCATTAAAGAAGGTTTGTGCTTACATAATTCAAAAACATGCACAGTTTAAATATTTAGAAAAATATTTGATATTTTTATGTCATGTTATTAGTTTTAATATAGTGATTTTTTTTCCCCAAAGGAAGTAGCTTAAAATTTTTTACGACAAACACGATTTTTTATATTTCGGGGTGGGAGTTTTTGGAAAATAGCTTTCTCCCCGCACTCCAGCAGTCGTATTGAAAAAGTGACCGCTTGGAAAAGGGATATTATAAACAAATCTCATTAAAGAAGGTTTGTGGTTACATAATTCAAAAACATGCACAGTTTAAATATTTAGAAAAATATTTGATATTTTTATGTCATGTTATTAGTTTTAATATAGTGATTTTTTTCCCCCAAAGGAAGTAGCTTAAAATTTTTTACGACAAACACGATTTTTTATATTTCGGGGTGGGAGTTTTTGGAAAATAGCTTTCTCCCCGCACTCCAGCAGTCGTATTGAAAAAGTGACCGCTTGGAAAAGGGATATTATAAACAAATCTCATTAAAGAAGGTTTGTGGTTACATAATTCAAAAACATGCACAGTTTAAATATTTAGAAAAATATTTGATATTTTTATGTCATGTTATTAGTTTTAATATAGTGATTTTTTTCCCCCAAAGGAAGTAGCTTAAAATTTTTTACGACAAACATGATTTTTTATAATTCGGGGTGGGAGTTTTTGGAAAATAGCTTTCTCCCCGCACTCCAGCAGTCGTATTGAAAAAGTGACCGCTTGGAAAAGGGATATTATAAACAAATCTCATTAAAGAAGGTTTGTGGTTACATAATTCAAAAACATGCACAGTTTAAATATTTAGAAAAATATTTGATATTTTTATGTCATGTTATTAGTTTTAATATAGTAATTTTTTTCCCCCAAAGGAAGTAGCTTAAAATTTTTTACGACAAACACGATTTTTTATATTTCGGGGTGGGAGTTTTTGGAAAATAGCTTTCTCCCCGCACTCCAGCAGTCGTATTGAAAAAGTGATATTATAAACAAATCTCATTAAAGAAGGTTTGTGCTTACATAATTCAAAAACATGCACGGTTTAAATATTTAGAAAAATATTTGATATTTTTATGTCATGTTATTAGTTTTAATATAGTGATTTTTTCCCCCAAAGGAAGTAGCTTAAAATTTTTTACGACAAACACGATTTTTTATATTTCGGGGTGGGAGTTTTTGGAAAATAGCTTTCTCCCCGCACTCCAGCAGTCGTATTGAAAAAGTGACCGCTTGGAAAAGGGATATTATAAACAAATCTCATTAAAGAAGGTTTGTGGTTACATAATTCAAAAACATGCACAGTTTAAATATTTAGAAAAATATTTGATATTTTTATGTCATGTTATTAGTTTTAATATAGTGATTTTTTTCCCCCAAAGGAAGTAGCTTAAAATTTTTTACGACAAACACGATTTTTTATATTTCGGGGTGGGAGTTTTTGGAAAATAGCTTTCTCCCCGCACTCCAGCAGTCGTATTGAAAAAGTGACCGCTTGGAAAAGGGATATTATAAACAAATCTCATTAAAGAAGGTTTGTGGTTACATAATTCAAAAACATGCACAGTTTAAATATTTAGAAAAATATTTGATATTTTTATGTCATGTTATTAGTTTTAATATAGTGATTTTTTTCCCCCAAAGGAAGTAGCTTAAAATTTTTTACGACAAACATGATTTTTTATATTTCGGGGTGGGAGTTTTTGGAAAATAGCTTTCCCCCCGCACTCCAGCAGTCGTATTGAAAAAGTGACCGCTTGGAAAAGGGATATTATAAACAAATCTCATTAAAGAAGGTTTGTGGTTACATAATTCAAAAACATGCACAGTTTAAATATTTAGAAAAATATTTGATATTTTTATGTCATGTTATTAGTTTTAATATAGTGATTTTTTTCCCCCAAAGGAAGTAGCTTAAAATTTTTTACGACAAACACGATTTTTTATATTTCGGGGTGGGAGTTTTTGGAAAATAGCTTTCTCCCCGCACTCCAGCAGTCGTATTGAAAAAGTGATATTATAAACAAATCTCATTAAAGAAGGTTTGTGCTTACATAATTCAAAAACATGCACGGTTTAAATATTTAGAAAAATATTTGATATTTTTATGTCATGTTATTAGTTTTAATATAGTGATTTTTTTCCCCCAAAGGAAGTAGCTTAAAATTTTTTACGACAAACACGATTTTTTATATTTCGGGGTGGGAGTTTTTGGAAAATAGCTTTCCCCCCGCACTCCAGCAGTCGTATTGAAAAAGTGACCGCTTGGAAAAGGGATATTATAAACAAATCTCATTAAAGAAGGTTTGTGGTTACATAATTCAAAAACATGCACAGTTTAAATATTTAGAAAAATATTTGATATTTTTATGTCATGTTATTAGTTTTAATATAGTGATTTTTTTCCCCCAAAGGAAGTAGCTTAAAATTTTTTACGACAAACACGATTTTTTATATTTCGGGGTGGGAGTTTTTGGAAAATAGCTTTCTCCCCGCACTCCAGCAGTCGTATTGAAAAAGTGATATTATAAACAAATCTCATTAAAGAAGGTTTGTGCTTACATAATTCAAAAACATGCACAGTTTAAATATTTAGAAAAATATTTGATATTTTTATGTCATGTTATTAGTTTTAATATAGTGATTTTTTTCCCCCTAAGGAAGTAGCTTAAAATTTTTTACGACAAACACGATTTTTTATATTTCGGGGTGGGAGTTTTTGGAAAATAGCTTTCTCCCCGCACTCCAGCAGTCGTATTGAAAAAGTGACCGCTTGGAAAAGGGATATTATAAACAAATCTCATTAAAGAAGGTTTGTGCTTACATAATTCAAAAACATGCACAGTTTAAATATTTAGAAAAATATTTGATATTTTTATGTCATGTTATTAGTTTTAATATAGTGATTTTTTTCCCCCAAAGGAAGTAGCTTAAAATTTTTTACGACAAACACGATTTTTTATATTTCGGGGTGGGAGTTTTTGGAAAATAGCTTTCTCCCCGCACTCCAGCAGTCGTATTGAAAAAGTGATATTATAAACAAATCTCATTAAAGAAGGTTTGTGCTTACATTATTCAAAAACATGCACAGTTTAAATATTTAGAAAAATATTTGATATTTTTATGTCATGTTATTAGTTTTAATATAGTGATTTTTTTCCCCCTAAGGAAGTAGCTTAAAATTTTTTACGACAAACACGATTTTTTATATTTCGGGGTGGGAGTTTTTGGAAAATAGCTTTCTCCCCGCACTCCAGCAGTCGTATTGAAAAAGTGACCGCTTGGAAAAGGGATATTATAAACAAATTTCATTAAAGAAGGTTTGTGGTTACATAATTCAAAAACATGCACAGTTTAAATATTTAGAAAAATATTTGATATTTTTATGTCATGTTATTAGTTTTAATATAGTGATTTTTTTCCCCCAAAAGAAGTAGCTTAAAATTTTTTACGACAAACACGATTTTTTATATTTCGGGTTGGTAGTTTTTGGAAAATAGCTTTCTCCCCGCACTCCAGCAGTCGTATTGAAAAAGTGATATTATAAACAAATCTCATTAAAGAAGGTTTGTGCTTACATAATTCAAAAACATGCACAGTTTAAATATTTAGAAAAATATTTGATATTTTTATGTCATGTTATTAGTTTTAATATAGTGATTTTTTTCCCCCAAAGGAAGTAGCTTAAAATTTTTTACGACAAACACGATTTTTTATATTTCGGGGTGGGAGTTTTTGGAAAATAGCTTTCTCCCCGCACTCCAGCAGTCGTATTGAAAAAGTGACCGCTTGGAAAAGGGATATTATAAACAAATCTCATTAAAGAAGGTTTGTGGTTACATAATTCAAAAACATGCACAGTTTAAATATTTAGAAAAATATTTGATATTTTTATGTCATGTTATTAGTTTTAATATAGTGATTTTTTTCCCCCAAAGGAAGTAGCTTAAAATTTTTTACGACAAACACGATTTTTTATATTTCGGGGTGGGAGTTTTTGGAAAATAGCTTTCTCCCCGCACTCCAGCAGTCGTATTGAAAAAGTGACCGCTTGGAAAAGGGATATTATAAACAAATCTCATTAAAGAAGGTTTGTGGTTACATAATTCAAAAACATGCACAGTTTAAATATTTAGAAAAATATTTGATATTTTTATGTCATGTTATTAGTTTTATTATAGTGATTTTTTTCCCCCAAAGGAAGTAGCTTAAAATTTTTTACGACAAACACGATTTTTTATATTTCGGGGTGGGAGTTTTTGGAAAATAGCTTTCTCCCCGCACTCCAGCAGTCGTATTGAAAAAGTGATATTATAAACAAATCTCATTAAAGAAGGTTTGTGCTTACATAATTCAAAAACATGCACGGTTTAAATATTTAGAAAAATATTTGATATTTTTATGTCATGTTATTAGTTTTAATATAGTGATTTTTTTCCCCCAAAGGAAGTAGCTTAAAATTTTTTACGACAAACACGATTTTTTATATTTCGGGGTGGGAGTTTTTGGAAAATAGCTTTCCCCCCGCACTCCAGCAGTCGTATTGAAAAAGTGACCGCTTGGAAAAGGGATATTATAAACAAATCTCATTAAAGAAGGTTTGTGGTTACATAATTCAAAAACATGCACAGTTTAAATATTTAGAAAAATATTTGATATTTTTATGTCATGTTATTAGTTTTAATATAGTGATTTTTTTCCCCCAAAGGAAGTAGCTTAAAATTTTTTACGACAAACACGATTTTTTATATTTCGGGGTGGGAGTTTTTGGAAAATAGCTTTCTCCCCGCACTCCAGCAGTCGTATTGAAAAAGTGATATTATAAACAAATCTCATTAAAGAAGGTTTGTGCTTACATAAATCAAAAACATGCACAGTTTAAATATTTAGAAAAATATTTGATATTTTTATGTCATGTTATTAGTTTTAATATAGTGATTTTTTTCCCCCTAAGGAAGTAGCTTAAAATTTTTTACGACAAACACGATTTTTTATATTTCGGGGTGGGAGTTTTTGGAAAATAGCTTTCTCCCCGCACTCCAGCAGTCGTATTGAAAAAGTGACCGCTTGGAAAAGGGATATTATAAACAAATCTCATTAAAGAAGGTTTGTGGTTACATAATTCAAAAACATGCACAGTTTAAATATTTAGAAAAATATTTGATATTTTTATGTCATGTTATTAGTTTTAATATAGTGATTTTTTTCCCCCTAAGGAAGTAGCTTAAAATTTTTTACGACAAACACGATTTTTTATATTTCGGGGTGGGAGTTTTTGGAAAATAGCTTTCTCCCCGCACTCCAGCAGTCGTATTGAAAAAGTGACCGCTTGGAAAAGGGATATTATAAACAAATCTCATTAAAGAAGGTTTGTGGTTACATAATTCAAAAACATGCACAGTTTAAATATTTAGAAAAATATTTGATATTTTTATGTCATGTTATTAGTTTTAATATAGTGATTTTTTTCCCCCAAAGGAAGTAGCTTAAAATTTTTTACGACAAACACGATTTTTTATATTTCGGGGTGGGAGTTTTTGGAAAATAGCTTTCTCCCCGCACTCCAGCAGTCGTATTGAAAAAGTGACCGCTTGGAAAAGGGATATTATAAACAAATCTCATTAAAGAAGGTTTGTGGTTACATAATTCAAAAACATGCACAGTTTAAATATTTAGAAAAATATTTGATATTTTTATGTCATGTTATTAGTTTTAATATAGTGATTTTTTTCCCCCAAAGGAAGTAGCTTAAAATTTTTTACGACAAACATGATTTTTTATATTTCGGGGTGGGAGTTTTTGGAAAATAGCTTTCTCCCCGCACTCCAGCAGTCGTATTGAAAAAGTGACCGCTTGGAAAAGGGATATTATAAACAAATCTCATTAAAGAAGGTTTGTGGTTACATAATTCAAAAACATGCACAGTTTAAATATTTAGAAAAATATTTGATATTTTTATGTCATGTTATTAGTTTTAATATAGTAATTTTTTTCCCCCAAAGGAAGTAGCTTAAAATTTTTTACGACAAACACGATTTTTTATATTTCGGGGTGGGAGTTTTTGGAAAATAGCTTTCTCCCCGCACTCCAGCAGTCGTATTGAAAAAGTGATATTATAAACAAATCTCATTAAAGAAGGTTTGTGCTTACATAATTCAAAAACATGCACGGTTTAAATATTTAGAAAAATATTTGATATTTTTATGTCATGTTATTAGTTTTAATATAGTGATTTTTTTCCCCCAAAGGAAGTAGCTTAAAATTTTTTACGACAAACACGATTTTTTATATTTCGGGGTGGGAGTTTTTGGAAAATAGCTTTCCCCCCGCACTCCAGCAGTCGTATTGAAAAAGTGACCGCTTGGAAAAGGGATATTATAAACAAATCTCATTAAAGAAGGTTTGTGGTTACATAATTCAAAAACATGCACAGTTTAAATATTTAGAAAAATATTTGATATTTTTATGTCATGTTATTAGTTTTAATATAGTGATTTTTTTCCCCCAAAGGAAGTAGCTTAAAATTTTTTACGACAAACACGATTTTTTATATTTCGGGGTGGGAGTTTTTGGAAAATAGCTTTCTCCCCGCACTCCAGCAGTCGTATTGAAAAAGTGATATTATAAACAAATCTCATTAAAGAAGGTTTGTGCTTACATAATTCAAAAACATGCACAGTTTAAATATTTAGAAAAATATTTGATATTTTTATGTCATGTTATTAGTTTTAATATAGTGATTTTTTTCCCCCTAAGGAAGTAGCTTAAAATTTTTTACGACAAACACGATTTTTTATATTTCGGGGTGGGAGTTTTTGGAAAATAGCTTTCTCCCCGCACTCCAGCAGTCGTATTGAAAAAGTGACCGCTTGGAAAAGGGATATTATAAACAAATCTCATTAAAGAAGGTTTGTGGTTACATAATTCAAAAACATGCACAGTTTAAATATTTAGAAAAATATTTGATATTTTTATGTCATGTTATTAGTTTTAATATAGTGATTTTTTCCCCCAAAGGAAGTAGCTTAAAATTTTTTACGACAAACACGATTTTTTATATTTCGGGGTGGGAGTTTTTGGAAAATAGCTTTCTCCCCGCACTCCAGCAGTCGTATTGAAAAAGTGACCGCTTGGAAAAGGGATATTATAAACAAATCTCATTAAAGAAGGTTTGTGGTTACATAATTCAAAAACATGCACAGTTTAAATATTTAGAAAAATATTTGATATTTTTATGTCATGTTATTAGTTTTAATATAGTGATTTTTTTCCCCCAAAGGAAGTAGCTTAAAATTTTTTACGACAAACATGATTTTTTATATTTCGGGGTGGGAGTTTTTGGAAAATAGCTTTCCCCCCGCACTCCAGCAGTCGTATTGAAAAAGTGACCGCTTGGAAAAGGGATATTATAAACAAATCTCATTAAAGAAGGTTTGTGGTTACATAATTCAAAAACATGCACAGTTTAAATATTTAGAAAAATATTTGATATTTTTATGTCATGTTATTAGTTTTAATATAGTGATTTTTTTCCCCCAAAGGAAGTAGCTTAAAATTTTTTACGACAAACACGATTTTTTATATTTCGGGGTGGGAGTTTTTGGAAAATAGCTTTCTCCCCGCACTCCAGCAGTCGTATTGAAAAAGTGATATTATAAACAAATCTCATTAAAGAAGGTTTGTGCTTACATAATTCAAAAACATGCACGGTTTAAATATTTAGAAAAATATTTGATATTTTTATGTCATGTTATTAGTTTTAATATAGTGATTTTTTTCCCCCAAAGGAAGTAGCTTAAAATTTTTTACGACAAACACGATTTTTTATATTTCGGGGTGGGAGTTTTTGGAAAATAGCTTTCCCCCCGCACTCCAGCAGTCGTATTGAAAAAGTGACCGCTTGGAAAAGGGATATTATAAACAAATCTCATTAAAGAAGGTTTGTGGTTACATAATTCAAAAACATGCACAGTTTAAATATTTAGAAAAATATTTGATATTTTTATGTCATGTTATTAGTTTTAATATAGTGATTTTTTTCCCCCAAAGGAAGTAGCTTAAAATTTTTTACGACAAACACGATTTTTTATATTTCGGGGTGGGAGTTTTTGGAAAATAGCTTTCTCCCCGCACTCCAGCAGTCGTATTGAAAAAGTGACCGCTTGGAAAAGGGATATTATAAACAAATCTCATTAAAGAAGGTTTGTGGTTACATAATTCAAAAACATGCACAGTTTAAATATTTAGAAAAATATTTGATATTTTTATGTCATGTTATTAGTTTTAATATAGTGATTTTTTTCCCCCAAAGGAAGTAGCTTAAAATTTTTTACGACAAACATGATTTTTTATATTTCGGGGTGGGAGTTTTTGGAAAATAGCTTTCTCCCCGCACTCCAGCAGTCGTATTGAAAAAGTGACCGCTTGGAAAAGGGATATTATAAACAAATCTCATTAAAGAAGGTTTGTGGTTACATAATTCAAAAACATGCACAGTTTAAATATTTAGAAAAATATTTGATATTTTTATGTCATGTTATTAGTTTTAATATAGTAATTTTTTTCCCCCAAAGGAAGTAGCTTAAAATTTTTTACGACAAACACGATTTTTTATATTTCGGGGTGGGAGTTTTTGGAAAATAGCTTTCTCCCCGCACTCCAGCAGTCGTATTGAAAAAGTGATATTATAAACAAATCTCATTAAAGAAGGTTTGTGGTTACATAATTCAAAAACATGCACAGTTTAAATATTTAGAAAAATATTTGATATTTTTATGTCATGTTATTAGTTTTAATATAGTGATTTTTTTCCCCCAAAGGAAGTAGCTTAAAATTTTTTACGACAAACACGATTTTTTATATTTCGGGGTGGGAGTTTTTGGAAAATAGCTTTCTCCCCGCACTCCAGCAGTCGTATTGAAAAAGTGATATTATAAACAAATCTCATTAAAGAAGGTTTGTGCTTACATAATTCAAAAACATGCACAGTTTAAATATTTAGAAAAATATTTGATATTTTTATGTCATGTTATTAGTTTTAATATAGTGATTTTTTTCCCCCTAAGGAAGTAGCTTAAAATTTTTTACGACAAACACGATTTTTTATATTTCGGGGTGGGAGTTTTTGGAAAATAGCTTTCTCCCCGCACTCCAGCAGTCGTATTGAAAAAGTGACCGCTTGGAAAAGGGATATTATAAACAAATCTCATTAAAGAAGGTTTGTGCTTACATAATTCAAAAACATGCACAGTTTAAATATTTAGAAAAATATTTGATATTTTTATGTCATGTTATTAGTTTTAATATAGTGATTTTTTTCCCCCTAAGGAAGTAGCTTAAAATTTTTTACGACAAACACGATTTTTTATATTTCGGGGTGGGAGTTTTTGGAAAATAGCTTTCTCCCCGCACTCCAGCAGTCGTATTGAAAAAGTGACCGCTTGGAAAAGGGATATTATAAACAAATCTCATTAAAGAAGGTTTGTGGTTACATAATTCAAAAACATGCACAGTTTAAATATTTAGAAAAATATTTGATATTTTTATGTCATGTTATTAGTTTTAATATAGTGATTTTTTTCCCCCAAAGGAAGTAGCTTAAAATTTTTTACGACAAACACGATTTTTTATATTTCGGGTTGGTAGTTTTTGGAAAATAGCTTTCTCCCCGCACTCCAGCAGTCGTATTGAAAAAGTGATATTATAAACAAATCTCATTAAAGAAGGTTTGTGCTTACATAATTCAAAAACATGCACAGTTTAAATATTTAGAAAAATATTTGATATTTTTATGTCATGTTATTAGTTTTAATATAGTGATTTTTTTTCCCCAAAGGAAGTAGCTTAAAATTTTTTACGACAAACACGATTTTTTATATTTCGGGGTGGGAGTTTTTGGAAAATAGCTTTCTCCCCGCACTCCAGCAGTCGTATTGAAAAAGTGACCGCTTGGAAAAGGGATATTATAAACAAATCTCATTAAAGAAGGTTTGTGGTTACATAATTCAAAAACATGCACAGTTTAAATATTTAGAAAAATATTTGATATTTTTATGTCATGTTATTAGTTTTAATATAGTGATTTTTTTCCCCCAAAGGAAGTAGCTTAAAATTTTTTACGACAAACACGATTTTTTATATTTCGGGGTGGGAGTTTTTGGAAAATAGCTTTCTCCCCGCACTCCAGCAGTCGTATTGAAAAAGTGACCGCTTGGAAAAGGGATATTATAAACAAATCTCATTAAAGAAGGTTTGTGGTTACATAATTCAAAAACATGCACAGTTTAAATATTTAGAAAAATATTTGATATTTTTATGTCATGTTATTAGTTTTAATATAGTGATTTTTTTCCCCCAAAGGAAGTAGCTTAAAATTTTTTACGACAAACATGATTTTTTATAATTCGGGGTGGGAGTTTTTGGAAAATAGCTTTCTCCCCGCACTCCAGCAGTCGTATTGAAAAAGTGACCGCTTGGAAAAGGGATATTATAAACAAATCTCATTAAAGAAGGTTTGTGGTTACATAATTCAAAAACATGCACAGTTTAAATATTTAGAAAAATATTTGATATTTTTATGTCATGTTATTAGTTTTAATATAGTAATTTTTTTCCCCCAAAGGAAGTAGCTTAAAATTTTTTACGTTAAACACGATTTTTTATATTTCGGGGTGGGAGTTTTTGGAAAATAGCTTTCTCCCCGCACTCCAGCAGTCGTATTGAAAAAGTGATATTATAAACAAATCTCATTAAAGAAGGTTTGTGCTTACATAATTCAAAAACATGCACGGTTTAAATATTTAGAAAAATATTTGATATTTTTATGTCATGTTATTAGTTTTAATATAGTGATTTTTTCCCCCAAAGGAAGTAGCTTAAAATTTTTTACGACAAACACGATTTTTTATATTTCGGGGTGGGAGTTTTTGGAAAATAGCTTTCTCCCCGCACTCCAGCAGTCGTATTGAAAAAGTGACCGCTTGGAAAAGGGATATTATAAACAAATCTCATTAAAGAAGGTTTGTGGTTACATAATTCAAAAACATGCACAGTTTAAATATTTAGAAAAATATTTGATATTTTTATGTCATGTTATTAGTTTTAATATAGTGATTTTTTTCCCCCAAAGGAAGTAGCTTAAAATTTTTTACGACAAACACGATTTTTTATATTTCGGGGTGGGAGTTTTTGGAAAATAGCTTTCTCCCCGCACTCCAGCAGTCGTATTGAAAAAGTGACCGCTTGGAAAAAGGATATTATAAACAAATCTCATTAAAGAAGGTTTGTGGTTACATAATTCAAAAACATGCACAGTTTAAATATTTAGAAAAATATTTGATATTTTTATGTCATGTTATTAGTTTTAATATAGTGATTTTTTTCCCCCAAAGGAAGTAGCTTAAAATTTTTTACGACAAACATGATTTTTTATATTTCGGGGTGGGAGTTTTTGGAAAATAGCTTTCCCCCCGCACTCCAGCAGTCGTATTGAAAAAGTGACCGCTTGGAAAAGGGATATTATAAACAAATCTCATTAAAGAAGGTTTGTGGTTACATAATTCAAAAACATGCACAGTTTAAATATTTAGAAAAATATTTGATATTTTTATGTCATGTTATTAGTTTTAATATAGTGATTTTTTTCCCCCAAAGGAAGTAGCTTAAAATTTTTTACGACAAACACGATTTTTTATATTTCGGGGTGGGAGTTTTTGGAAAATAGCTTTCTCCCCGCACTCCAGCAGTCGTATTGAAAAAGTGATATTATAAACAAATCTCATTAAAGAAGGTTTGTGCTTACATAATTCAAAAACATGCACGGTTTAAATATTTAGAAAAATATTTGATATTTTTATGTCATGTTATTAGTTTTAATATAGTGATTTTTTTCCCCCAAAGGAAGTAGCTTAAAATTTTTTACGACAAACACGATTTTTTATATTTCGGGGTGGGAGTTTTTGGAAAATAGCTTTCCCCCCGCACTCCAGCAGTCGTATTGAAAAAGTGACCGCTTGGAAAAGGGATATTATAAACAAATCTCATTAAAGAAGGTTTGTGGTTACATAATTCAAAAACATGCACAGTTTAAATATTTAGAAAAATATTTGATATTTTTATGTCATGTTATTAGTTTTAATATAGTGATTTTTTTCCCCCAAAGGAAGTAGCTTAAAATTTTTTACGACAAACACGATTTTTTATATTTCGGGGTGGGAGTTTTTGGAAAATAGCTTTCTCCCCGCACTCCAGCAGTCGTATTGAAAAAGTGATATTATAAACAAATCTCATTAAAGAAGGTTTGTGCTTACATAATTCAAAAACATGCACAGTTTAAATATTTAGAAAAATATTTGATATTTTTATGTCATGTTATTAGTTTTAATATAGTGATTTTTTCCCCCCTAAGGAAGTAGCTTAAAATTTTTTACGACAAACACGATTTTTTATATTTCGGGGTGGGAGTTTTTGGAAAATAGCTTTCTCCCCGCACTCCAGCAGTCGTATTGAAAAAGTGACCGCTTGGAAAAGGGATATTATAAACAAATCTCATTAAAGAAGGTTTGTGCTTACATAATTCAAAAACATGCACAGTTTAAATATTTAGAAAAATATTTGATATTTTTATGTCATGTTATTAGTTTTAATATAGTGATTTTTTTCCCCCAAAGGAAGTAGCTTAAAATTTTTTACGACAAACACGATTTTTTATATTTCGGGGTGGGAGTTTTTGGAAAATAGCTTTCTCCCCGCACTCCAGCAGTCGTATTGAAAAAGTGATATTATAAACAAATCTCATTAAAGAAGGTTTGTGCTTACATAATTCAAAAACATGCACAGTTTAAATATTTAGAAAAATATTTGATATTTTTATGTCATGTTATTAGTTTTAATATAGTGATTTTTTTCCCCCTAAGGAAGTAGCTTAAAATTTTTTACGACAAACACGATTTTTTATATTTCGGGGTGGGAGTTTTTGGAAAATAGCTTTCTCCCCGCACTCCAGCAGTCGTATTGAAAAAGTGACCGCTTGGAAAAGGGATATTATAAACAAATCTCATTAAAGAAGGTTTGTGGTTACATAATTCAAAAACATGCACAGTTTAAATATTTAGAAAAATATTTGATATTTTTATGTCATGTTATTAGTTTTAATATAGTGATTTTTTTCCCCCAAAAGAAGTAGCTTAAAATTTTTTACGACAAACACGATTTTTTATATTTCGGGTTGGTAGTTTTTGGAAAATAGCTTTCTCCCCGCACTCCAGCAGTCGTATTGAAAAAGTGATATTATAAACAAATCTCATTAAAGAAGGTTTGTGCTTACATAATTCAAAAACATGCACAGTTTAAATATTTAGAAAAATATTTGATATTTTTATGTCATGTTATTAGTTTTAATATAGTGATTTTTTTCCCCCAAAGGAAGTAGCTTAAAATTTTTTACGACAAACACGATTTTTTATATTTCGGGGTGGGAGTTTTTGGAAAATAGCTTTCTCCCCGCACTCCAGCAGTCGTATTGAAAAAGTGACCGCTTGGAAAAGGGATATTATAAACAAATCTCATTAAAGAAGGTTTGTGGTTACATAATTCAAAAACATGCACAGTTTAAATATTTAGAAAAATATTTGATATTTTTATGTCATGTTATTAGTTTTAATATAGTGATTTTTTTCCCCCAAAGGAAGTAGCTTAAAATTTTTTACGACAAACACGATTTTTTATATTTCGGGGTGGGAGTTTTTGGAAAATAGCTTTCTCCCCGCACTCCAGCAGTCGTATTGAAAAAGTGACCGCTTGGAAAAGGGATATTATAAACAAATCTCATTAAAGAAGGTTTGTGGTTACATAATTCAAAAACATGCACAGTTTAAATATTTAGAAAAATATTTGATATTTTTATGTCATGTTATTAGTTTTATTATAGTGATTTTTTTCCCCCAAAGGAAGTAGCTTAAAATTTTTTACGACAAACACGATTTTTTATATTTCGGGGTGGGAGTTTTTGGAAAATAGCTTTCTCCCCGCACTCCAGCAGTCGTATTGAAAAAGTGATATTATAAACAAATCTCATTAAAGAAGGTTTGTGCTTACATAATTCAAAAACATGCACGGTTTAAATATTTAGAAAAAT
This sequence comes from Maratus michaelseni, assembly GCA_963931845.1. NCBI lineage: Eukaryota > Metazoa > Arthropoda > Arachnida > Araneae > Salticidae > Maratus > Maratus michaelseni. The sequence goes on along the minus strand of OZ007594.1, from coordinate 7,438,547 downwards.
ATTTGATATTTTTATGTCATGTTATTAGTTTTAATATAGTGATTTTTTTCCCCCAAAGGAAGTAGCTTAAAATTTTTTACGACAAACACGATTTTTTATATTTCGGGGTGGGAGTTTTTGGAAAATAGCTTTCCCCCCGCACTCCAGCAGTCGTATTGAAAAAGTGACCGCTTGGAAAAGGGATATTATAAACAAATCTCATTAAAGAAGGTTTGTGGTTACATAATTCAAAAACATGCACAGTTTAAATATTTAGAAAAATATTTGATATTTTTATGTCATGTTATTAGTTTTAATATAGTGATTTTTTTCCCCCAAAGGAAGTAGCTTAAAATTTTTTACGACAAACACGATTTTTTATATTTCGGGGTGGGAGTTTTTGGAAAATAGCTTTCTCCCCGCACTCCAGCAGTCGTATTGAAAAAGTGATATTATAAACAAATCTCATTAAAGAAGGTTTGTGCTTACATAAATCAAAAACATGCACAGTTTAAATATTTAGAAAAATATTTGATATTTTTATGTCATGTTATTAGTTTTAATATAGTGATTTTTTTCCCCCTAAGGAAGTAGCTTAAAATTTTTTACGACAAACACGATTTTTTATATTTCGGGGTGGGAGTTTTTGGAAAATAGCTTTCTCCCCGCACTCCAGCAGTCGTATTGAAAAAGTGACCGCTTGGAAAAGGGATATTATAAACAAATCTCATTAAAGAAGGTTTGTGGTTACATAATTCAAAAACATGCACAGTTTAAATATTTAGAAAAATATTTGATATTTTTATGTCATGTTATTAGTTTTAATATAGTGATTTTTTTCCCCCAAAGGAAGTAGCTTAAAATTTTTTACGACAAACACGATTTTTTATATTTCGGGGTGGGAGTTTTTGGAAAATAGCTTTCTCCCCGCACTCCAGCAGTCGTATTGAAAAAGTGACCGCTTGGAAAAGGGATATTATAAACAAATCTCATTAAAGAAGGTTTGTGGTTACATAATTCAAAAACATGCACAGTTTAAATATTTAGAAAAATATTTGATATTTTTATGTCATGTTATTAGTTTTAATATAGTGATTTTTTTCCCCAAAAGGAAGTAGCATAACCCCTTGAGGGGCGGTGGTATATAATATATACCACTTAATTTTAATTCCCAAACGCCACATTGACACCGGAATTTTGGAATCAAGTTTTACTTTTATAATATACGTGAAGAAACGCTTCTACTTATTTTGAAATAAATTTTGTTTTTAAATCCCGGTGTGATTCACTGATTTCAACATTTTAGAAACATAAGTACTTTGCCCCTGAAAGGGTTAAAATTTTTTACGACAAACACGATTTTTTATATTTCGGGGTGGGAGTTTTTGGAAAATAGCTTTCTCCCCGCACTCCAGCAGTCGTATTGAAAAAGTGACCGCTTGGAAAAGGGATATTATAAACAAATCTCATTAAAGAAGGTTTGTGGTTACATAATTCAAAAACATGCACAGTTTAAATATTTAGAAAAATATTTGATATTTTTATGTCATGTTATTAGTTTTAATATAATGATTTTTTTCCCCCAAAGGAAGTAGCTTAAAATTTTTTACGACAAACACGATTTTTTATATTTCGGGGTGGGAGTTTTTGGAAAATAGCTTTCCCCCCGCACTCCAGCAGTCGTATTGAAAAAGTGACCGCTTGGAAAAGGGATATTATAAACAAATCTCATTAAAGAAGGTTTGTGGTTACATAATTCAAAAACATGCACAGTTTAAATATTTAGAAAAATATTTGATATTTTTATGTCATGTTATTAGTTTTAATATAGTGATTTTTTTCCCCCAAAGGAAGTAGCTTAAAATTTTTTACGACAAACACGATTTTTTATATTTCGGGGTGGGAGTTTTTGGAAAATAGCTTTCTCCCCGCACTCCAGCAGTCGTATTGAAAAAGTGATATTATAAACAAATCTCATTAAAGAAGGTTTGTGCTTACATAAATCAAAAACATGCACAGTTTAAATATTTAGAAAAATATTTGATATTTTTATGTCATGTTATTAGTTTTAATATAGTGATTTTTTTCCCCCTAAGGAAGTAGCTTAAAATTTTTTACGACAAACACGATTTTTTATATTTCGGGGTGGGAGTTTTTGGAAAATAGCTTTCTCCCCGCACTCCAGCAGTCGTATTGAAAAAGTGACCGCTTGGAAAAGGGATATTATAAACAAATCTCATTAAAGAAGTTTTGTGGTTACATAATTCAAAAACATGCACAGTTTAAATATTTAGAAAAATATTTGATATTTTTATGTCATGTTATTAGTTTTAATATAGTGATTTTTTTCCCCCAAAGGAAGTAGCTTAAAATTTTTTACGACAAACACGATTTTTTATATTTCGGGGTGGGAGTTTTTGGAAAATAGCTTTCTCCCCGCACTCCAGCAGTCGTATTGAAAAAGTGACCGCTTGGAAAAGGGATATTATAAACAAATCTCATTAAAGAAGGTTTGTGGTTACATAATTCAAAAACATGCACAGTTTAAATATTTAGAAAAATATTTGATATTTTTATGTCATGTTATTAGTTTTAATATAGTGATTTTTTTCCCCAAAAGGAAGTAGCTTAAAATTTTTTACGACAAACACGATTTTTTATATTTCGGGGTGGGAGTTTTTGGAAAATAGCTTTCTCCCCGCACTCCAGCAGTCGTATTGAAAAAGTGATATTATAAACAAATCTCATTAAAGAAGGTTTGTGCTTACATAATTCAAAAACATGCACGGTTTAAATATTTAGAAAAATATTTGATATTTTTATGTCATGTTATTAGTTTTAATATAGTGATTTTTTTCCCCCAAAGGAAGTAGCTTAAAATTTTTTACGACAAACACGATTTTTTATATTTCGGGGTGGGAGTTTTTGGAAAATAGCTTTCCCCCCGCACTCCAGCAGTCGTATTGAAAAAGTAACCTCTTGGAAAAGGGATATTATAAACAAATCTCATTAAAGAAGGTTTGTGGTTACATAATTCAAAAACATGCACAGTTTAAATATTTAGAAAAATATTTGATATTTTTATGTCATGTAATTAGTTTTAATATAGTGATTTTTTTCCCCCAAAGGAAGTAGCTTAAAATTTTTTACGACAAACACGATTTTTTATATTTCGGGGTGGGAGTTTTTGGAAAATAGCTTTCTCCCCGCACTCCAGCAGTCGTATTGAAAAAGTGATATTATAAACAAATCTCATTAAAGAAGGTTTGTGCTTACATAATTCAAAAACATGCACAGTTTAAATATTTAGAAAAATATTTGATATTTTTATGTCATGTTATTAGTTTTAATATAGTGATTTTTTTCCCCCAAAGGAAGTAGCTTAAAATTTTTTACGACAAACACGATTTTTTATATTTCGGGGTGGGAGTTTTTGGAAAATAGCTTTCTCCCCGCACTCCAGCAGTCGTATTGAAAAAGTGACCGCTTGGAAAAGGGATATTATAAACAAATCTCATTAAAGAAGGTTTGTGGTTACATAATTCAAAAACATGCACAGTTTAAATATTTAGAAAAATATTTGATATTTTTATGTCATGTTATTAGTTTTAATATAGTGATTTTTTTCCCCCAAAGGAAGTAGCTTAAAATTTTTTACGACAAACATGATTTTTTATATTTCGGGGTGGGAGTTTTTGGAAAATAGCTTTCTCCCCGCACTCCAGCAGTCGTATTGAAAAAGTGACCGCTTGGAAAAGGGATATTATAAACAAATCTCATTAAAGAAGGTTTGTGGTTACATAATTCAAAAACATGCACAGTTTAAATATTTAGAAAAATATTTGATATTTTTATGTCATGTTATTAGTTTTAATATAGTGATTTTTTTCCCCCTAAGGAAGTAGCTTAAAATTTTTTACGACAAACACGATTTTTTATATTTCGGGGTGGGAGTTTTTCGAAAATAGCTTTCTCCCCGCACTCCAGCAGTCGTATTGAAAAAGTGACCGCTTGGAAAAGGGATATTATAAACAAATCTCATTAAAGAAGGTTTGTGGTTACATAATTCAAAAACATGCACAGTTTAAATATTTAGAAAAATATTTGATATTTTTATGTCATGTTATTAGTTTTAATATAGTGATTTTTTTCCCCCAAAGGAAGTAGCTTAAAATTTTTTACGACAAACACGATTTTTTATATTTCGGGGTGGGAGTTTTTGGAAAATAGCTTTCTCCCCGCACTCCAGCAGTCGTATTGAAAAAGTGACCGCTTGGAAAAGGGATATTATAAACAAATCTCATTAAAGAAGGTTTGTGGTTACATAATTCAAAAACATGCACAGTTTAAATATTTAGAAAAATATTTGATATTTTTATGTCATGTTATTAGTTTTAATATAGTGATTTTTTTCCCCAAAAGGAAGTAGCTTAAAATTTTTTACGACAAACACGATTTTTTATATTTCGGGGTGGGAGTTTTTGGAAAATAGCTTTCTCCCCGCACTCCAGCAGTCGTATTGAAAAAGTGATATTATAAACAAATCTCATTAAAGAAGGTTTGTGCTTACATAATTCAAAAACATGCACGGTTTAAATATTTAGAAAAATATTTGATATTTTTATGTCATGTTATTAGTTTTAATATAGTGATTTTTTTCCCCCAAAGGAAGTAGCTTAAAATTTTTTACGACAAACACGATTTTTTATATTTCGGGGTGGGAGTTTTTGGAAAATAGCTTTCCCCCCGCACTCCAGCAGTCGTATTGAAAAAGTAACCGCTTGGAAAAGGGATATTATAAACAAATCTCATTAAAGAAGGTTTGTGGTTACATAATTCAAAAACATGCACAGTTTAAATATTTAGAAAAATATTTGATATTTTTATGTCATGTAATTAGTTTTAATATAGTGATTTTTTTCCCCCAAAGGAAGTAGCTTAAAATTTTTTACGACAAACACGATTTTTTATATTTCGGGGTGGGAGTTTTTGGAAAATAGCTTTCTCCCCGCACTCCAGCAGTCGTATTGAAAAAGTGATATTATAAACAAATCTCATTAAAGAAGGTTTGTGCTTACATAATTCAAAAACATGCACAGTTTAAATATTTAGAAAAATATTTGATATTTTTATGTCATGTTATTAGTTTTAATATAGTGATTTTTTTCCCCCTAAGGAAGTAGCTTAAAATTTTTTACGACAAACACGATTTTTTATATTTCGGGGTGGGAGTTTTTGGAAAATAGCTTTCTCCCCGCACTCCAGCAGTCGTATTGAAAAAGTGACCGCTTGGAAAAGGGATATTATAAACAAATCTCATTAAAGAAGGTTTGTGGTTACATAATTCAAAAACATGCACAGTTTAAATATTTAGAAAAATATTTGATATTTTTATGTCATGTTATTAGTTTTAATATAGTGATTTTTTTCCCCCAAAGGAAGTAGCTTAAAATTTTTTACGACAAACACGATTTTTTATATTTCGGGGTGGGAGTTTTTGGAAAATAGCTTTCTCCCCGCACTCCAGCAGTCGTATTGAAAAAGTGACCGCTTGGAAAAGGGATATTATAAACAAATCTCATTAAAGAAGGTTTGTGGTTACATAATTCAAAAACATGCACAGTTTAAATATTTAGAAAAATATTTGATATTTTTATGTCATGTTATTAGTTTTAATATAGTGATTTTTTTCCCCCAAAGGAAGTAGCTTAAAATTTTTTACGACAAACATGATTTTTTATATTTCGGGGTGGGAGTTTTTGGAAAATAGCTTTCTCCCCGCACTCCAGCAGTCGTATTGAAAAAGTGACCGCTTGGAAAAGGGATATTATAAACAAATCTCATTAAAGAAGGTTTGTGGTTACATAATTCAAAAACATGCACAGTTTAAATATTTAGAAAAATATTTGATATTTTTATGTCATGTTATTAGTTTTAATATAGTAATTTTTTTCCCCCAAAGGAAGTAGCTTAAAATTTTTTACGACAAACACGATTTTTTATATTTCGGGGTGGGAGTTTTTGGAAAATAGCTTTCTCCCCGCACTCCAGCAGTCGTATTGAAAAAGTGATATTATAAACAAATCTCATTAAAGAAGGTTTGTGCTTACATAATTCAAAAACATGCACGGTTTAAATATTTAGAAAAATATTTGATATTTTTATGTCATGTTATTAGTTTTAATATAGTGATTTTTTCCCCCAAAGGAAGTAGCTTAAAATTTTTTACGACAAACACGATTTTTTATATTTCGGGGTGGGAGTTTTTGGAAAATAGCTTTCCCCCCGCACTCCAGCAGTCGTATTGAAAAAGTGACCGCTTGGAAAAGGGATATTATAAACAAATCTCATTAAAGAAGGTTTGTGGTTACATAATTCAAAAACATGCACAGTTTAAATATTTAGAAAAATATTTGATATTTTTATGTCATGTTATTAGTTTTAATATAGTGATTTTTTTCCCCCAAAGGAAGTAGCTTAAAATTTTTTACGACAAACACGATTTTTTATATTTCGGGGTGGGAGTTTTTGGAAAATAGCTTTCTCCCCGCACTCCAGCAGTCGTATTGAAAAAGTGATATTATAAACAAATCTCATTAAAGAAGGTTTGTGCTTACATAATTCAAAAACATGCACAGTTTAAATATTTAGAAAAATATTTGATATTTTTATGTCATGTTATTAGTTTTAATATAGTGATTTTTTTCCCCCTAAGGAAGTAGCTTAAAATTTTTTACGACAAACACGATTTTTTATATTTCGGGGTGGGAGTTTTTGGAAAATAGCTTTCTCCCCGCACTCCAGCAGTCGTATTGAAAAAGTGACCGCTTGGAAAAGGGATATTATAAACAAATCTCATTAAAGAAGGTTTGTGGTTACATAATTCAAAAACATGCACAGTTTAAATATTTAGAAAAATATTTGATATTTTTATGTCATGTTATTAGTTTTAATATAGTGATTTTTTTCCCCCAAAGGAAGTAGCTTAAAATTTTTTACGACAAACACGATTTTTTATATTTCGGGGTGGGAGTTTTTGGAAAATAGCTTTCTCCCCGCACTCCAGCAGTCGTATTGAAAAAGTGACCGCTTGGAAAAGGGATATTATAAACAAATCTCATTAAAGAAGGTTTGTGGTTACATAATTCAAAAACATGCACAGTTTAAATATTTAGAAAAATATTTGATATTTTTATGTCATGTTATTAGTTTTAATATAGTGATTTTTTTCCCCCAAAGGAAGTAGCTTAAAATTTTTTATGACAAACATGATTTTTTATATTTCGGGGTGGGAGTTTTTGGAAAATAGCTTTCCCCCCGCACTCCAGCAGTCGTATTGAAAAAGTGACCGCTTGGAAAAGGGATATTATAAACAAATCTCATTAAAGAAGGTTTGTGGTTACATAATTCAAAAACATGCACAGTTTAAATATTTAGAAAAATATTTGATATTTTTATGTCATGTTATTAGTTTTAATATAGTGATTTTTTTCCCCCAAAGGAAGTAGCTTAAAATTTTTTACGACAAACACGATTTTTTATATTTCGGGGTGGGAGTTTTTGGAAAATAGCTTTCTCCCCGCACTCCAGCAGTCGTATTGAAAAAGTGATATTATAAACAAATCTCATTAAAGAAGGTTTGTGCTTACATAATTCAAAAACATGCACGGTTTAAATATTTAGAAAAATATTTGATATTTTTATGTCATGTTATTAGTTTTAATATAGTGATTTTTTTCCCCCAAAGGAAGTAGCTTAAAATTTTTTACGACAAACACGATTTTTTATATTTCGGGGTGGGAGTTTTTGGAAAATAGCTTTCCCCCCGCACTCCAGCAGTCGTATTGAAAAAGTGACCGCTTGGAAAAGGGATATTATAAACAAATCTCATTAAAGAAGGTTTGTGGTTACATAATTCAAAAACATGCACAGTTTAAATATTTAGAAAAATATTTGATATTTTTATGTCATGTTATTAGTTTTAATATAGTGATTTTTTTCCCCCAAAGGAAGTAGCTTAAAATTTTTTACGACAAACACGATTTTTTATATTTCGGGGTGGGAGTTTTTGGAAAATAGCTTTCTCCCCGCACTCCAGCAGTCGTATTGAAAAAGTGATATTATAAACAAATCTCATTAAAGAAGGTTTGTGCTTACATAATTCAAAAACATGCACAGTTTAAATATTTAGAAAAATATTTGATATTTTTATGTCATGTTATTAGTTTTAATATAGTGATTTTTTTCCCCCTAAGGAAGTAGCTTAAAATTTTTTACGACAAACACGATTTTTTATATTTCGGGGTGGGAGTTTTTGGAAAATAGCTTTCTCCCCGCACTCCAGCAGTCGTATTGAAAAAGTGACCGCTTGGAAAAGGGATATTATAAACAAATCTCATTAAAGAAGGTTTGTGGTTACATAATTCAAAAACATGCACAGTTTAAATATTTAGAAAAATATTTGATATTTTTATGTCATGTTATTAGTTTTAATATAGTGATTTTTTTCCCCCAAAGGAAGTAGCTTAAAATTTTTTACGACAAACACGATTTTTTATATTTCGGGTTGGTAGTTTTTGGAAAATAGCTTTCTCCCCGCACTCCAGCAGTCGTATTGAAAAAGTGATATTATAAACAAATCTCATTAAAGAAGGTTTGTGCTTACATAATTCAAAAACATGCACAGTTTAAATATTTAGAAAAATATTTGATATTTTTATGTCATGTTATTAGTTTTAATATAGTGATTTTTTTCCCCCAAAGGAAGTAGCTTAAAATTTTTTACGACAAACACGATTTTTTATATTTCGGGGTGGGAGTTTTTGGAAAATAGCTTTCCCCCCGCACTCCAGCAGTCGTATTGAAAAAGTGACCGCTTGGAAAAGGGATATTATAAACAAATCTCATTAAAGAAGGTTTGTGGTTACATAATTCAAAAACATGCACAGTTTAAATATTTAGAAAAATATTTGATATTTTTATGTCATGTTATTAGTTTTAATATAGTGATTTTTTTCCCCCAAAGGAAGTAGCTTAAAATTTTTTACGACAAACACGATTTTTTATATTTCGGGGTGGGAGTTTTTGGAAAATAGCTTTCTCCCCGCACTCCAGCAGTCGTATTGAAAAAGTGATATTATAAACAAATCTCATTAAAGAAGGTTTGTGCTTACATAATTCAAAAACATGCACAGTTTAAATATTTAGAAAAATATTTGATATTTTTATGTCATGTTATTAGTTTTAATATAGTGATTTTTTTCCCCCTAAGGAAGTAGCTTAAAATTTTTTACGACAAACACGATTTTTTATATTTCGGGGTGGGAGTTTTTGGAAAATAGCTTTCTCCCCGCACTCCAGCAGTCGTATTGAAAAAGTGACCGCTTGGAAAAGGGATATTATAAACAAATCTCATTAAAGAAGGTTTGTGGTTACATAATTCAAAAACATGCACAGTTTAAATATTTAGAAAAATATTTGATATTTTTATGTCATGTTATTAGTTTTAATATAGTGATTTTTTTCCCCCAAAGGAAGTAGCTTAAAATTTTTTACGACAAACACGATTTTTTATATTTCGGGTTGGTAGTTTTTGGAAAATAGCTTTCTCCCCGCACTCCAGCAGTCGTATTGAAAAAGTGATATTATAAACAAATCTCATTAAAGAAGGTTTGTGCTTACATAATTCAAAAACATGCACAGTTTAAATATTTAGAAAAATATTTGATATTTTTATGTCATGTTATTAGTTTTAATATAGTGATTTTTTTCCCCCAAAGGAAGTAGCTTAAAATTTTTTACGACAAACACGATTTTTTATATTTCGGGGTGGGAGTTTTTGGAAAATAGCTTTCTCCCCGCACTCCAGCAGTCGTATTGAAAAAGTGACCGCTTGGAAAAGGGATATTATAAACAAATCTCATTAAAGAAGGTTTGTGGTTACATAATTCAAAAACATGCACAGTTTAAATATTTAGAAAAATATTTGATATTTTTATGTCATGTTATTAGTTTTAATATAGTGATTTTTTTCCCCCAAAGGAAGTAGCTTAAAATTTTTTACGACAAACACGATTTTTTATATTTCGGGGTGGGAGTTTTTGAAAAATAGCTTTCTCCCCGCACTCCAGCAGTCGTATTGAAAAAGTGACCGCTTGGAAAAGGGATATTATAAACAAATCTCATTAAAGAAGGTTTGTGGTTACATAATTCAAAAACATGCACAGTTTAAATATTTAGAAAAATATTTGATATTTTTATGTCATGTTATTAGTTTTAATATAGTGATTTTTTCCCCCAAAGGAAGTAGCTTAAAATTTTTTACGACAAACACGATTTTTTATATTTCGGGGTGGGAGTTTTTGGAAAATAGCTTTCTCCCCGCACTCCAGCAGTCGTATTGAAAAAGTGATATTATAAACAAATCTCATTAAAGAAGGTTTGTGCTTACATAATTCAAAAACATGCACAGTTTAAATATTTAGAAAAATATTTGATATTTTTATGTCATGTTATTAGTTTTAATATAGTGATTTTTTTCCCCCAAAGGAAGTAGCTTAAAATTTTTTACGACAAACACGATTTTTTATATTTCGGGGTGGGAGTTTTTGGAAAATAGCTTTCTCCCCGCACTCCAGCAGTCGTATTGAAAAAGTGATATTATAAACAAATCTCATTAAAGAAGGTTTGTGGTTACATAATTCAAAAACATGCACAGTTTAAATATTTAGAAAAATATTTGATATTTTTATGTCATGTTATTAGTTTTAATATAGTGATTTTTTTCCCCCAAAGGAAGTAGCTTAAAATTTTTTACGACAAACACGATTTTTTATATTTCGGGGTGGGAGTTTTTGGAAAATAGCTTTCTCCCCGCACTCCAGCAGTCGTATTGAAAAAGTGACCGCTTGGAAAAGGGATATTATAAACAAATCTCATTAAAGAAGGTTTGTGGTTACATAATTCAAAAACATGCACAGTTTAAATATTTAGAAAAATATTTGATATTTTTATGTCATGTTATTAGTTTTAATATAGTGATTTTTTTCCCCCAAAGGAAGTAGCTTAAAATTTTTTACGACAAACACGATTTTTTATATTTCGGGGTGGGAGTTTTTGGAAAATAGCTTTCTCCCCGCACTCCAGCAGTCGTATGTAAAAAGTGACCGCTTGGAAAAGGGATATTATAAACAAATCTCATTAAAGAAGGTTTGTGGTTACATAATTCAAAAACATGCACAGTTTAAATATTTAGAAAAATATTTGATATTTTTATGTCATGTTATTAGTTTTAATATAGTGATTTTTTTCCCCCAAAGGAAGTAGATTAAAATTTTTTACGACAAACACGATTTTTTATATTTCGGGGTGGGAGTTTTTGGAAAATAGCTTTCTCCCCGCACTCCAGCAGTCGTATTGAAAAAGTTACCGCTTGGAAAAGGGATATTATAAACAAATCTCATTAAAGAAGGTTTGTGGTTACATAATTCAAAAACATGCACAGTTTAAATATTTAGAAAAATATTTGATATTTTTATGTCATGTTATTAGTTTTAATATAGTGATTTTTTTCCCCCAAAGGAAGTAGCTTAAAATTTTTTACGACAAACACGATTTTTTATATTTCGGGGTGGGAGTTTTTGGAAAATAGCTTTCTCCCCGCACTCCAGCAGTCGTATTGAAAAAGTGACCGCTTGGAAAAGGGATATTATAAACAAATCTCATTAAAGAAGGTTTGTGGTTACATAATTCAAAAACATGCACAGTTTAAATATTTAGAAAAATATTTGATATTTTTATGTCATGTTATTAGTTTTAATATAGTGATTTTTTTCCCCCAAAGGAAGTAGCTTAAAATTTTTTACGACAAACACGATTTTTTATATTTCGGGGTGGGAGTTTTTGAAAAATAGCTTTCTCCCCGCACTCCAGCAGTCGTATTGAAAAAGTGACCGCTTGGAAAAGGGATATTATAAACAAATCTCATTAAAGAAGGTTTGTGGTTACATAATTCAAAAACATGCACAGTTTAAATATTTAGAAAAATATTTGATATTTTTATGTCATGTTATTAGTTTTAATATAGTGATTTTTTCCCCCAAAGGAAGTAGCTTAAAATTTTTTACGACAAACACGATTTTTTATATTTCGGGGTGGGAGTTTTTGGAAAATAGCTTTCTCCCCGCACTCCAGCAGTCGTATTGAAAAAGTGACCGCTTGGAAAAGGGATATTATAAACAAATCTCATTAAAGAAGGTTTGTGGTTACATAATTCAAAAACATGCACAGTTTAAATATTTAGAAAAATATTTGATATTTTTATGTCATGTTATTAGTTTTAATATAGTGATTTTTTTCCCCCAAAGGAAGTAGCTTAAAATTTTTTACGACAAACACGATTTTTTATATTTCGGGGTGGGAGTTTTTGGAAAATAGCTTTCTCCCCACACTCCAGCAGTCGTATTGAAAAAGTGACCGCTTGGAAAAGGGATATTATAAACAAATCTCATTAAAGAAGGTTTGTGGTTACATAATTCAAAAACATGCACAGTTTAAATATTTAGAAAAATATTTGATATTTATATGTCATGTTATTAGTTTTAATATAGTGATTTTTTTCCCCCAAAGGAAGTAGCTTAAAATTTTTTACGACAAACACGATTTTTTATATTTCGGGGTGGGAGTTTTTGGAAAATAGCTTTCTCCCCGCACTCCAGCAGTCGTATTGAAAAAGTGATATTATAAACAAATCTCATTAAAGAAGGTTTGTGCTTACATAATTCAAAAACATGCACAGTTTAAATATTTAGAAAAATATTTGATATTTTTATGTCATGTTATTAGTTTTAATATAGTGATTTTTTTCCCCCAAAGGAAGTAGCTTAAAATTTTTTACGACAAACACGATTTTTTATATTTCGGGGTGGGAGTTTTTGGAAAATAGCTTTCTCCCCGCACTCCAGCAGTCGTATTGAAAAAGTGATATTATAAACAAATCTCATTAAAGAAGGTTTGTGGTTACATAATTCAAAAACATGCACAGTTTAAATATTTAGAAAAATATTTGATATTTTTATGTCATGTTATTAGTTTTAATATAGTGATTTTTTTCCCCCAAAGGAAGTAGCTTAAAATTTTTTACGACAAACACGATTTTTTATATTTCGGGGTGGGAGTTTTTGGAAAATAGCTTTCTCCCCGCACTCCAGCAGTCTTATTGAAAAAGTGACCGCTTGGAAAAGGGATATTATAAACAAATCTCATTAAAGAAGGTTTGTGGTTACATAATTCAAAAACATGCACAGTTTAAATATTTAGAAAAATATTTGATATTTTTATGTCATGTTATTAGTTTTAATATAGTGATTTTTTTCCCCCAAAGGAAGTAGCTTAAAATTTTTTACGACAAACACGATTTTTTATATTTCGGGGTGGGAGTTTTTGGAAAATAGCTTTCTCCCCGCACTCCAGCAGTCGTATTGAAAAAGTGATATTATAAACAAATCTCATTAAAGAAGGTTTGTGCTTACATAATTCAAAAACATGCACAGTTTAAATATTTAGAAAAATATTTGATATTTTTATGTCATGTTATTAGTTTTAATATAGTGATTTTTTTCCCCCAAAGGAAGTAGCTTAAAATTTTTTACGACAAACACGATTTTTTATATTTCGGGGTGGGAGTTTTTGGAAAATAGCTTTCTCCCCGCACTCCAGCAGTCGTATTGAAAAAGTGATATTATAAACAAATCTCATTAAAGAAGGTTTGTGGTTACATAATTCAAAAACATGCACAGTTTAAATATTTAGAAAAATATTTGATATTTTTATGTCATGTTATTAGTTTTAATATAGTGATTTTTTTCCCCCAAAGGAAGTAGCTTAAAATTTTTTACGACAAACACGATTTTTTATATTTCGGGGTGGGAGTTTTTGGAAAATAGCTTTCTCCCCGCACTCCAGCAGTCTTATTGAAAAAGTGACCGCTTGGAAAAGGGATATTATAAACAAATCTCATTAAAGAAGGTTTGTGGTTACATAATTCAAAAACATGCACAGTTTAAATATTTAGAAAAATATTTGATATTTTTATGTCATGTTATTAGTTTTAATATAGTGATTTTTTTCCCCCAAAGGAAGTAGCTTAAAATTTTTTACGACAAACACGATTTTTTATATTTCGGGGTGGGAGTTTTTGGAAAATAGCTTTCTCCCCGCACTCCAGCAGTCGTATTGAAAAAGTGATATTATAAACAAATCTCATTAAAGAAGGTTTGTGCTTACATAATTCAAAAACATGCACAGTTTAAATATTTAGAAAAATATTTCATATTTTTATGTCCGGATCAAAAACTGGAAATATGTAATACTTGGGTTATGTATCAACTCTGAAATCTCAACCGTTTTCAACATCACCTCCCCCTTCCTCTCCCTACTACCGTAATTTCGCGCGTATGCGCCGCGTCTTAGTTAAATCTTTTTCAAACCAGAAATTTTATTGAAAATAAGAAGTCAACTAAGTGCTAAGCAGAGGTAAGGCACATTTTATTTAAAACAAATTCTGGTAGAAAATCGAATTGTCTGAGGTGCGGCGTATACGCGCGAAATTACGGTATATGATTCATTGATCATACTATTCTCCGTATTCATCATATGATGCATACTATTCTCCGATGAAAATGTGCAACACAAAAGTTACGTATTTTTCCCGTAGAATCCGAATCTGCAATAAAAAAGGGGGTTATTATTTAAGATTTCAAAGTTACCCCTTTTCCCCCAGGAGGGGCTATCTCTACATAGATTTTTCAAAAATATTGAGCATGCATTTTTCCATTTTTCAGTCCGATGTGTATTTTCGAGTTATTCGACCGTTTCCAGAATTTTCGGGCACCCTGTATATATATATATATATATATATATATATATATATATATACTATTTTTTCAGATGACACTTACAGCAATATTTTGCTTATTTAAAATTAAAATTAAAGTTGTGAGGAGAAAATTCCAATCCTTTCAATGATTTTAATAATTTTCTCAATCATATTATTTTTAACTTTTAGGCAATTCAATCATTTTTACTCCTCGTACTTATAAAATATTTTCAAAAAGTCTTTTAGTTGTGACAATTTGCAAATCATTGCAGGACAAAAAGAGAAGGCTCACTTGTATACAAATTCTAATTTTAAAAGATTTTATAAAATTAGCTCATGTCAGAAAAATTTTACGATACATTTTTAAAGATATATTTCTTATGTATATGTGATTATCGGAATTCCATTAGACACCATTTAAGATTCAAGCAATAGAAGGCCAGCCGCTTTCTATTTAATTACCGAGTAGCTTATCCAAAGATCTTTGGCTTATCCTTTTACATATTTGGGGTGAAGCGTTAACTGTCTGACTGCTTATCCCGCGATTTCTACTGGCAAGTGACAAGACTTATGTACAGAAATTTATAAAATTTACAATTTTTAAATAAATTTTGTTTATAAAATTCCACAGTCAAAGGGAAAAATGCAAATGATTATACATATTTCGAATACATGATGGTTTGAAATATGTAATAATAAAGGACATATTGGTTGAAAGGATTTCGACAAAAAAAAAAAAAAAAAAAATAAGCTGTCAGAGGGGTGTTAACATAACAGGGGTGTGCCCTTTTTTCTTCGATGTATGCTGCTTGAACCTGGGTTATCTTAAATCTGCGTTAGGAAAGTGATTCTTTATTGTTGTCGTTAGGAAGATAAATATTAGTATATAGTCTTCGGTAAAGATGAACAGAATAAGTGGACGTGAAGGAATTACACAGTTACATGCTGTTTATGTGATTATCAGATGTTCTTTTAGAGATGTAATTAGCGTGTAGATAAAAGAAATCGTATTTGTAAGGAATAAAAAGGACTTTTGAAAAAATATATATATTACTAGGATTGAAAAATTGAATGCGTATCTCGAATTCTGTTCAGTATATACAGAGCAAGATGCAAAACTTTGGAAAATGTTAAGAAGGAATTTTAGGAATATTTCACAATTTTTTATTGAAAATTACTGAATGAAAAACAAACTTTTGGTAGATAGCACACATCAGAAAAAGTATACTCACAAACAACGATTATTATGTTTGCGTCACACTAAAATTTACCTATTAAAAAATAAACTTTTTAATTGACTTTAGTCAGTTTAATTAAAGTCGATAGTAATACACCTTTGCTTTTACAGAACATTAGTATTTGATTATTTATTTATATTTATAGCATACTGACAATCGGGAAATTAAAAGTGTTTTTAGATTTTGAATTTGAATTTTGTGCTTCGGCATAAATGTAGAGAGAAGGTATGTACATGTTGGGACAAGAAGATTTAGATGATTGTTTATTTATCGTTACTTCAAAGTATCCAATATGGCGGATTAATTAAAAAATATACAATCATTTTAAAGATTAAGCTGTGTGTGCTGTGAGAGGGAGAGGTTTAGGAGACTGACTCTTTATTTTTATAGCAAAGTAGTAAATAGGGCAAACATTTTTCTATAAATTAAAGAATTATTACTTTTAAAAGAATTTTTACTTTTACTTAAGTGGACGTGTATATTCTTATTAACTTCTAATATAATGTATACTTTCTTAAATGCTAATATAATACATGTATTAATTTTAATAATTGTTCTTCACTAACCACTTTTATCATGTGTATTTAATTTTTAACTTTGTATGCAAAATCATAATATGTAACTAATTAATTTCAATATTTAATTAATATTAATATTAAATCGTTAGCATTTAATTCAAATAATTTAGTATTTTAATTTTAATTTAATTTAATTTTTGTGATGTTGCATTTTTGGCAAAGCTATTTAATAGTGGCTATGTCATTTCTTGGTACATGTATTTTTATGTAGCATTAATCATTAATTATTAATTTTACCACTTTACATCTTATTTTTTTAACATAGAATTAATCATTAATACATCCATTTTTACTTTAATGTAATTGGATATTTTATTTATTATTTAATTCCATTTATTTATTATTTAATTAATTATTATCACTTTAGATAGTATATGGTTTCAATTTTAAATATCGATTTTCTCCCACTGCTTTTTTTTTTTTTTTAATTCACTGCATATTCACTTTTTCTATCATAGATGGCAGCACCGTGGTTTGTGTTGCTGTACAATATTCCACGGTAATTCATATTCTAAAACTTATTTTGGCAACATGATTAATCATCTTCTTATACTGATTTTGGCAACATTTAAAGATTTTTTGCAATTCATTGCCTCTGTTTTGTTATCTTCATATATCTGGTCACTGATGTGCACCAACATCCTTCTTAATCTAAATGTTTTTAGCACTTTACGATTTAATTTCATGATTTTATCTCTTAACTATGGGTAAGGTTTCTTTCCTTTTTAATATTGTATTAATATTGTATTTATTTTTTGCACTTTAAGACTCTTTGTCTATGAGTGGTAGTCCCAAAATCATATTCTTTAGCAATGTTATGGCTAATATGATGATGAAACCACTCATTTTATTTGTAGTATTTAGGCATTTGGGACTTGATAATTCTGTCTAAATTCCACAAATTTCATTCATTCAATTTCATTCATTCAATTTTTAATTTAATTTCTTCTTCTTTTAAATATGTATTTGATATCTATATTCAGAGTGTTCGGGAACACTTTCGTAGTCAATAAATTATTACTTACTAAATCATAATTTCATAGTTTCTGTTGAAATGCAGACTATTCATATCCATGGAAGTGAGAAATTGTATTTTAGTTCAAAATGCAATTCAAGATGCAATACATTTATCAGAAAATGAAGAACATGGTTCGATTGCAAAGAATTTGAATTTTCATGCTTGCAAAAATTCTTATTTTGAAATATAAAATTACTAGGTGAATATCTCAGAAATTCTCGCATTCTTAAGCGAGGAATTTTCTTTTCTACATTAATTTCTTTCTTTTTCGTTTTTTTCTCTTTTTAAGAACAGTCTTAAAATGATAAATCATGTTAGATTTTTTTTTTTTTTTTTTTTTTTACTTTATAAAAAATTCTTGTTTTTGAGAATCATTGACATTGTGTTGAATTGATTAATAAAAGATTTTCTACTCATTTATTTGCATTATTTTGTTTTGTTAGAATTTTCGCAATTAATATCTATGTGTGCTGTAGACATAAAATTGCCAGCGTCCAGTGGTTCATTTAAAATGTGTAAAAGTAGCTAAATGTCGCCAATTATTCTATGTGATATTGAGCTATTATAGTCTTGAGCTATCATATTGAGCTATTTTTGAGCTATTATATTGAACTATTATATTCTTCTTTACATAAATTTAATTTTATTGGTAGAAAATATTTTTCAAAATAAAATCTCTTTACCATAAAATACTGTAATATCTGTTTCATTGCGACATTCATAGCATGTGCTTACTTTAGAAGTTATTCACTACAAGATTAGTCTAGTCTGGTATATTTAATAGCATAAATTCGATTTTTATAAAGCATACTCTGAACATACAGCTGCCAAATATCAAATTATAAAATAAATAAATATACTGGCCTGATTGCATTTGCAGGCTTCCTTCCCACTCATTCCATTTTCTGAATGCCACTTTTTTTTTTTTTTTTTTTCAAAGAAAAATCTTTTTATTATTATTATTTACAAATGTTATAGAAATGTACCCGGAAGGTAATTTTTGTTGCAAATGTAAATATCTAGCACGAAAAATTTTCTTCACAAATAATGGTATTAAAAAAAGGACCAGTGGGAGCCCTGTATTTGTAGTATCGAAATTAAATTAACAAATTTCTTATAAACAATTTCTGTTAGACAAGATTGAAAATGATGCTTATTAAATAGAAAAGATTGCTCATGATCTTATATTCAATTTTTCTGAGCGATTGGCCACAAAGAGTTAAAACTCATATATCTGCTTTGAAAACATAGATAGATTTATATAATTAATTAAATTGAAAAAAATAAATGTATCTTTAAAGGAACAATTGTTTAGATGACTTCTTATAGTTATTAAACTTATGAAAAAGCTACATATTAAAAATTAATATTGATTCTAAAAAGGAGTAAAGAAGACTTAAAGCTGATGAATAAATCTACTACATATATAAAACACAAACGGAAATTTCGTTCCGTTCCTTTATAACTCGAGTTCCACTGAATGGGTTTTGATGGAACTTACGTTGTTCGATAGATAACTTTTCAGGGAAGGTTTTAGTATATAACATATTGTTCTACGTACATTAGTTACAGAATTATGATAGAAAGTTCTGTTATTTTGGCCGAAAAGGTTACCATTGCTAATTTTTTGGCGACCATTATTGTTGCAGAAAGAAATTTAAAAGGCTATACATCTCGAAAAATAAAAGAAAACTGTTGCTAATTTTATTAAAAAAAAAAGAAAAAGAAAAAAGAACGAGAAAGAAAAGAAAAAAAAGAAAAAGAGTTTTGATGAGAGATAATATTATAAAACGAAAATATTTAATTTAAACATGATTAAGAATTTTCGTAATGCTTAAAAAATTATTCAAGGGGCAAGATTGCTATTGAAGCAAAATTTGGCGATTTATCTTTTGTTTTTGGCGATTTTGATTTTACGTTTGACCCCAAACAATTTGATTTTAAGCCAAAAGGTGTTTTTTTTTGCTGCAGAAAGAATTGAAATGGCTATACATCTGGAAAAAAAAACTGTTACTAATTTTATTTAAAAAAAGAAAAACAGTTTTGATGAGAGATTTTAAGCCAAAAGGTGTTTTTTCAAGTGTATGACAGCATTTTTGCAGTATTTTTTTTTGGTACTTTTCGATTAGCCGGGCGCCAGTGATAGATATATACATGTATATATACACACACATATATATATACACATATATCTACACAAATACATATATATACACTTACATGTATGAATATATACATATATATATGTATATACATATAGATACATATATATATGTATATACATATATATTTATATTTGTACATATATCACTGGCACCCGGCTAACCGAAAAGTACCTTTTTAAAATTCAAATGCAAACTATATTAATGGCAATATACTTCTATTTACTTCTACATATATGAAATTTCGTTCCGGCTGCTTATAACTCGAGTTCTGCTGAATGGATTTTCGTAGAACTTAAACTGTAAGATAATTTTTCAGGAAAGATTTTATTGTATAACATATCGTTTTACATGTCGTTATGTAGCTTAGTTATAGAATTATTATGGAAAGTTCTAAAATAAGATTAATCCGATTATGAAAGATTAACCTTTTTAAAAGATTTTGCCGAATGGATTTCGATGGAACCTATACTGTTAGATAATTTTCTAGGGAAAGTTTTATTATATAACATATCATTCTACGTTACTTAGTTCTAGAATTATAGGGGGAAATTCGAAAATCGGGTGACCATTTTTTAAATAAAATATTAGCCTTTTCAATATTTGATTCCGATTATGAAAGATTAGCTTTCTAAAAAAGTTCTACTGGAAGGATTTTGATGAGAATTATATTGTTAGTTAGATGCTATTTCAGGAATGTTATAGTGTACTACATATTGTTCTACGTTGCTTAGTCAAACAGTTATGTGTGAAAGTTGTATAGTCAGGTGAACCCGATTCCGAAAGATTAGGCTTTTTGAAAGTTTTTACTGGGCGTATTTTTTGCGACTTGCATTGTTATGTCGATAATTTGTAAGGATGGTTTCAGTATATTTCATATCGTTCTGTTAGTTTTAGAATTATGTGGAAAAGTTCTATAATCAGATGAACCCGATTATCAAGGATTAGCGTTTATAAAAACTTCTTCTGAATGGATTTTGTTAGTTAATTTGTTTGCATTGTTAATTCGATAATTTTTAGTGATGGTTTTAGTATATTGCATATAGTTTTATCATTCTTTAGCTGTAAATGACCAAATAAAAGAGTTGGTCCTTAACAGCTAAAATTAATAGAAAATATAATATCGGAATGACGTCATTTTTCAGTAATGTGGAAGGATATACACAAATACAAGGTCAAATTAAACGATATATTTCGTTCGATTCAAGGTTCATTTGTAGAAACCGACCAGCGCAGCTTGCTAGTAAATTAATAAAATTTCTGGCTCTGTACAAAATAAAGAACACTTAAAAATTATATCGTTAAAAAAAATAAATGAAACATACTGCCATTAAGTAAATAAAACATATCATTGTAAAATAAATAGTTATTATAAGAATTAGACTTATCTTATAATATTTAATTGCCACATTTTTTGTTTTCTATTGGGTTTATCCTTTCTGCCATATTCTCCTTACTTCTTTTTTTTTTTTTTTTTTAAACCAGTCATTTACTAGTAAAAACATAATAAGCGACAATATTTTGTTTTTTATTATAAATATTTTTCTCTTCCTTTATAAATTAAAAAAACAACATTCTAGAAAACCATCAAATATCCCATTTAACAACGACGGACGACTAGCTGTGACGTCAGGCACACAGTGTGGAGGCTTTCTTGTAGGACGTGTTATTTAAGGTCGTAATTATTATTTAAATTAGCGAAATAACTAATAAATTTATAAAATATTTAAAATACAGATAAATGTCTCGATGGCATAACAAACACGTGTAACGCATCTGATGTTAATTGAACGTGGCGCCACGGTAACGCACTTTTGGCGTTAAATCCTATATTTTGGCAAGTGTTTTTTTCTTTTTTGGATAGTGGTCGACGGGATAACAGATTAATAGCTAGTTTTTTATAGCATCATTATAAAATTCCCTGATGCAGCGACATTGTTTACTTTGCAATTTTACACAAGTTGATTTTCAAATGTTTAAATCAATGTTTCTAATCATTACGAAAACAGTAGTTAGTTCTTTCGACAGCGGTTGATTCGGCCTAAAATACCTCAGTGAAAGGAAAATGAATTGAAACCCGATTACAGCAGATCGCCACTGATCGCTTAATTTTAATTCAATCTTCCGTAATCATTTTAGAGTTGATCAAATTAGCGTGTTTTTAGAGTTTGTGCTGCCAGAAAGGGGGTTGGCGAGCGTAGCTCGTAGGGGGTAGAACCCCCTAGAATATAAAAAAGCACTAAATAAAAGAAGAACTATTTTGTCTACCTATGAATTGCAAAAAATCACAATTTAAAGTATTTTTCTAATATTTTCTACGAACCAAGTGTCAAAACGATTAATAAATATGAAAGTTTAAAAATGTACTTTTCAAAATTATTTAAATTCGTATGTATTCAGTGGGACTTTATTCATGTACATTTTAAATAAATTATATGAAATAATGCTATAATTGTCGTATGAAAAAATATAAGATATTTATTGAATTACTTCTTTCCTTAAACCTTTTTACAGCTGAGATTTCGGGACAAAATAATTCGTAATTATTAAGACAAAAGAAAACGAATAGAAAGGTCATATTGAGAAATATACATACCATATTGTATCTTCATGCACAAATATTAATTGTACGTCATTTGAAAGAAATTATATTTTTGTTAAAAAGAAGTATTGATTAGAGATATTAAAGTTATTACGCATGTCCAGATGTCACCCATGACATCCATAGTGTGGCAATTTAGAATATAGACGTTGAAGGGGGGATGACATAAACAGAATGATGCAGTGAAAATTTTAAAGTTAAAGAAAATTAATGCAAAAGGCATTGGATAAGACTACGAATAAGATATGTAAAAAATTACTGTACCTTGGATAAGATTTTTTACAAGGTTAAAGTAAATTATTTCTCTTATGCTGTAAAATGTCCGATATCGATGCACTGTCTTTCTGTGTACTGTTACAGATTTTGTATCTCATGAGAGCAGAACAAAGACCAAGCAATGTTAGAAAATCTAAAAATTGTACGACAAAAATGCTTCCGCATTGGGTGAAGAAAAAACTGGTTATTTGTGGCTAATTATTTGAAGCCCCTCCCATGTTACACACTAAAAGTGTCTCGTTTACGAAGAGCGGAGCTTTGAGTATATCGGCATTAATTTTATAAACCGTCTTTTCGTGATTGACGTTTTCATTTTTATCTTTCTATGTAACAGATGCACAACCTGATGATTGATGCATGTTAAGATTCCAAACTCTCGCCAAAATGGACCATTCGCAGAGATGGTCAGAATAGAGTCAGTGAGTCTAGATTACAGAATAGATACAGTCTGTAATGGGTTGCTATAATATAAAAGGCTATCGCCGAAATTTAGTGACTTGTTCAGAACCTGATTACCAATGGGGCACACTTCCACCAGTAAAAAAGAACAGAATTTTTTTTTCTTTTTCATGGCAGTAATTGCGTATGAATAGGGCGTTTTAATAAAACGAAAATTTCTATTAAGTTTTACTGGTGGATGTGTGCCCCGTCGATAATCAGCCCCTGGATATGTTATCTTCCTCCCTCCGTTGTAAATTTGTCAATTATACCCAACAGCGTACCTGTTCCTGCTCTGTCATTGTATGTCATGTTCTTTTAGGATGCTATTTCTGTACAGTCTTGTGAAATAAAATCTATTTGAAATATTTACTGCTCTTTTATTTATCTGTATTTTTTTTTCTTCAAAATAATGTACTAAAAATTCAAGGTGTGTATGCGACGAGCGCGCGACATATAACACAAATACTGCATGCAGTAACTGCTTTTTCCTTTAACCCCTTGGGGACGAGCGACACGAATACGTGATGCATAAGGTGCTCAGAATCCTCGATTATTCCCACCAGTAACTTTTTATTGTAAACTTTGCCTTACTTAATGACAGCATTTCTGAAATTGAATTAGGCGAAAATGTCTGTTTTGAAAAACCGGTGCCAAAAGATTAAAAATTCTGTAAAGGACGCTCGTCGCGAAGGGGTTAAGTCGGTCAAGAATGACAAAATGTTCGAAGTACCGCAGAAGATTTCTTGGGATTTGAAATTTAATTAGCATAAATATCCCAAGCAGAATTACCACAGCAAATAAATAAATAAAAGTTAATTTAGGGTATGTTTTTAATTTTCAATAAACTAATTTTTATCTTTCATTACAAAACAAGAAAAAAATATTGACTAAAGGAATAAACATTATTTAAGTTGATAGACTTCAACCTCCTCACTGAAAACGTATTTCATTTGCTATCCGAAAAATATTTAGTTGGTTGGTTTAAGACGGTCGATTATCTACTCGAGAGATATAGGCCCTAGGGGGAGTGCCCTCCGTGGGTGTCTTTCTAAGGGATCTGAACCCGTATTTACGGCAAGGTGAAAACCACGGAAAACTCCGAACGGTTAGGTCGACGAGCGCGACAAGGGTTTGAACCCAGCACCTCCCGTCTACCAGGTTTGAGAGCAGAATCTCTCAGCCACTGGTGAAGCCCAAAAAATATTTAGATTTCGGTTAATAGTAGAAATTAGACATTCGATGATTTAAAATTTTCAATGAGAATTATTTGGTAGCTATTATCAATGGTTTATGATTTGTCTGTTTTAATTTTAAAGCGTAATGAATGTAACAATACTACAATTGCTTGCAAAATATTTTTACACTCAACCCAGAAATATAATACTGAGAATTATTTTTATATTAAAAAGAATTTTGCTATCGTTACGAAACATTATGGGGAATATACAAAACTGTTGATGAAAGTCAATAGTTTATAAAAATTTAAAGAATAAAGAATATATCGTTAAGGATGTCTTCTAAATTTTGTTAATTGTTGGGCCGGACTCTTTTCAGAAAGCCTCATATTTTCAGCAACTTGGCGCGAGTGCAATGGTTTGTGTGGTGCTGAATCTAACGCTACGTACAGAATATGTAAATAAGGCTCATACAATCCGGGCTGACTTACACCGCCGATACTTAATGGCCCTTAGCAAACAGCAACCCTATTCTTTTGCTGCTGTGAAAGTCAAAAAAGGTGTTTTGTTCTATCCGGAAATGTTATCAAGTGACTAATATAGTATATATGAGGACGTGGTTAAATGCTGTTCATTTCAGAATACATATAATTCAAGCATAAAAAAGTTTTCTTTTTCTGCAGTTCAGTAATATTCTTTTACACACACACAAAGGGGTTATTTCGTTCACCGCCATTTCAGATCAAAAATGTTCAGATCCAAACAAAATGTTCAGTTCAGATCAAAACCAAAAACATGGACATATAGTGGACACTCTATCTGACGATAGAGCTTGTTACGCTTTCTCTCTTTCGTCAATTCGCGAAGCTGGGGCTTAAAACGTGAGGCTTTCTGACACGGAGTAATTTGGAAATTCGAGTGAGGTTCTTCCAAATATATATTTTTTTTTTCAATTTGTTTATTTACACTTTACACAAAAAGTACAACTCAGTGAAAAAAAGATTGAAGTAAAACTTCCTCGCTGCTGTTTAAATCTGAGTCTAGGCATTAGGGGCGTGGTAGTTCAGTGCCCTTGAAGATAAATAGTAGCATGTAGTTTTCGAAAAAGAAAATCTAAATTACCGGACGGGGACTGAATGCAGTAACATGCTTTTTATGGGATTATCGAATAATCTCTTACATATATAATTACAGAGCAGATCTAAACATTTGTCCTAGTGAAGAATAAGAAAGACTAGATAAAAAAAATTAGATTGTGAAGAAGGTAAAATAGAATGCGTATCTTGAACTAAGCTGAGATTTTGGAAAATCTTAGATAGGAATTGTAAGAAAGTTTAGGGAAAATTACTGCTAATACCATAATCCATTACTTCTGAATGATTTCAGTTTTTCTAAGATTATATTAAACAGTTAAAGATTTCTCAATGATATTAAACAATGAAAAAATTTAAACCCAGCTCTAGGATTTCTTTTTTTAACTCTTTCTTTGAGGTAGGGGGGAGGGTAGCTTATAGTTTTTCAGCTACATTGCATTTGTATATAGTAATACAAGATAACAAATAAAACGGGGAAAAAACTGAAAAAAAGGTATTTTTTTTTTATATTTTTGCTGTTATGTTTGTTATTTTGTAATAACAAAAAATAGATATTATTATAATTATAAATTACTCTGGGGGGGTGGGGGACTTTAGACCGTTTAAATCCCTCCCCTCCCCCCTATTCTGACAAATTAATATATGAATATTGGTTACGCTGTACAGACACACAAAAACTATACATAGATTTTTAATCAGTGTTTTTTAATAGGTTTATTTTATATTATTAAAAATAATATATTAGCAATTAAGATTAGGGGGAGGTGTTACATAGGGCTAGTGGAGTTTTCAATAAAATCAGTACACAAGTACACATAGATAATTATAATGCTTAATTATAAGTCAGCAGCTCTTTATTTTATTTGAAGTATCAATTTATAAATATCTATATATTTTTTAATGTATAATGGGAAAAACGAAATTTTATATATTAAATATCTTACGCATAAAAAGGCTTATTAACTTTTACCCAACGAAATAATTTTTATAATATACGTAGTTTTTAATACTAATTCGTTCTTTTCCATAATTCAGTTTAATTTATATTATATATATACTAAAATTCGTAGTATAATATACAAAATTTTGATGCGGTAATAACGTAATGTTTGAAATAAACTCAAATTACTCCTAGCGAATTTGAAAATTCCTTGTCATTCCTTCAACGAAATGAGATATGTGTCCTCATTGGTCAGGAAAAAAGGTCTAACATATATATTTTATTAAGACGCGCGTGTAAACAAATATTTTCCGGTAGGCACAAACTCCTTCAACCAATCAGAGGACAATATTCGTACTCAGTAGCGTTGGCCATGTGCATATGTGAAATACGCGCCCGGGGTACAGTGTCTACACATATTATTCTAGACACTGTACGCGGGGTACAAACAATATTTGCAGAAAATGCATTGATTTTTAAATGACCATTATTCTACAATAAAAATTCTTTTTAAAGAGTAGTACATACATTTCTAGGCAAAAAATTTAAAGTACAGAGTGTCTCATTTATTTTGCAACCCCCAAAAAAAAGAACAATGTACAAACATTAATTTTTATTTTACAGAAGTGCTTAAACGACTACAAAAGGTGTTGGAAGTGATGGCCGTCTTCATCTTTACATATCTGGGCCGTTTGAGGAGGTTTCGAACACATTCTGTAATGTGTTTGGTGTGATAGCGTTTATCTCTTCCGTAATGCGAGTTTCAGTAATCTACAATCTAAAAGGTAATCTCAGTAATCTAAAAGGTAATCTCAGTAATCTAAAAGGCTACCGGTTCACGGAACATGCGATTTTTCATATAGCCCCACAAGAAGAAATCGGGCGGTGACAGGTCTGGACTGCGTGGAGGCCATAGTCCTTTTGTAATTAGCTGATCAACAAAAAATTCTTGGAGAAATGACAGAGTGTCGTTGGCCGTATGAGCAGAAGCGCCATCCTGTTGAAACGAAACAAAACGTTCATTTGCTTCCAACATGCATCTGCTTCGTCTCGATTTCCTTCATTTTGTGGTCAGTTAGGACAAACGACAGACGGTTCTTTCTTTTCGGTTCCACAGTCCATTCTGTTAAAAAAAGGTCCACGATTCGCTTAATTGTGCTTTTATTCGAGTCTGAAAACTTGTTTTGATATCGTTCCTTGATGGTTTTGTACGAAGACGTTCGAAAATAGTGTTCAATAATAAACGCGCGTTTTTCAGCACATAGCACCATGACGCAAAACTACCTTTCACTTCGTTCTCCTTAGCACTTAACCCCCTAACTCACCGTCAACCTCAACTGGCGAGTTACGCTGTAACTCTCGGTTGACCCTGAAATCAAATTCTCTGCTAACTCAACTAGCCGAAAATGGGGGAGAAAACGAAACACAAGTTCAGTAACTGAACTAACCTATTCGCTCCATTTATTCGACACGCGCATGTGCAATTGAAGCCAAGATGGCGGTTGCGTTGATAAGTGTTTTGACGTTTATTTCGTTTTCAATGCTATTTGTGATGCAAAGAACAAACGAAATGTTAATTTAAAAAAAATAATAATAATGTGAAAGAATGTGTTACTTTTAATTATTAGCTCTTTTAGGATATTTTAACTCTGTAAAGTCAACATTATAGTGATTATTGAGAAAGTTTTCAAGACGTAAAATATCTACTGAGAATATTTCGTAGCGCCATCTAACGAATGTAAAATCAAATGTTCTTACACTCAAATATTGTATATAAGATTCAAATCATTTTTTTTTTTTTTTTAAGAATAAAAAACAGCAGTTTTTCTTAATTTTCAGATTTATTCCTACACTTCATGTTTGTTTAAAGAATAAAATTATAGAAGATGGAATTTTGCGTTAAAATATCGTTATAATATATAAAAATGTTTATCCGTTTGTACTAGATAAATAATTTGAACTAATATGTACTTGTTAGTTAAAAATAATTATTTTTGTTTGAAAGAAACATTTTTAAGAGGATTATTTGAAAATTTTCGCAGTTCACGAGAATTTTTTTCAAACAGCTTTTTAAATTATTATAGATGAAATTAAAAAAAAAAATATATATATTAATTATAATAATTTACACATAACCCCCCCCGCTTTTTTTTTTTGAGTCTCGTATAAGGGATAAATGCTACCAAGCATGCAATTTCATCCAAGATAATTTAATTGAATCTGTAATCAATTATTTTAGTTAAATAAAACACATACATTAGAAATAAATATATGAAAATATCTTTTTATATAATATTCTTGCAAAATAAATAAATCTAGCTCGCTATTTGCTTTTATTCCACTTATTAGTGTTAGCCTGGTCATAAAATTGTTTATTAAACGTAGATAATATATATATATTCTTTAATCAAAAAACTTAAAAAAAAAAATAATATAAAATTTTGTAAAAATGAGCATTTTATGACTGTAACAATATTTTTAAACCACCAAATAAAAATTTTAATTTATTTGTAAATTTATTTATCAAAAAGTAAACACTCCAATTATGCTCTTTCAATACTCTGTTTTGTTTCGTTATTGAAAACTGATTCAAGGGAGGACAGAACTCATAAAGACTATTGCTACGTCATGTGATCCCTTCGGCCAATGAGATATACACATTTCAACCTGCCGTCGAATAACCATTCTCCTGAAGTTAACGAAGAATTCGGAAAGTTAGATTCGCGAACCTGGGGTTACTCAACTGAGAGTTGAACGGGAAGTTGAAGGTTGGTGGTGAATTGACTCCTCTGAAACACCTTAGAAATGAAAAACGTGTCTCGTGCGGTTTTCTAGGGGTGCGACTCAAACGTGAAAGGTTCCATTCTCCCATTGGTTGACAAAAAACCGGCATGCATTTTAGCTAACATAACATCGTTTTGTGCTGCTGCCCTCTGTGGGCAGGATAATAAAACACAATTATGCCTTAATACTTCGTACTAAAAAATTAAACTGTGTAAATTAACTTGTAAATTAAACTGTCTTTTACAAAATAAATTTTGGGATAATATAAATTTATTATACAAATAACTAAGTACATTAAATCTATACATAAAATATATTTAATTTCCATTAAATACATTTTATGTAAATTAAAATGTATTTAATGGGATCTTTTTAATTAATTGATATTTGATTATTAGAAATACTAATTAATTATGTACGAGAATTGTTTTAACAAATTGTATAATATTAATTTGTAAAATTTAATACATATTTCTTTGCATTTCTTATATTATAATTTTTGTAAATAATTTAAATTAAATATTTATAAAAATAATATTTCCCATAGTGATATTTTTATTCTTGGTCATGAAATCATGACAAGGTAAATTATAATAATAATAATAAAATTAATTAAAAAAAGAAGAAAAATTAAAGAGAGATGTTATTGTATTCGATTAGTTTATATAGTGACACCTAAAAATAAATTATATTTTGTTTAATACATTTTTACTTATTAAATATCAATTAAAATTTTTATTAAGAAAATATAGATTTTATACAGGGCCCCTAGATCAAACTTTTGTTGTTTCTTTCCAGTATGACAGTAAAGTAATATACAAAGCCCCTAGATCAAACTTTTGTTGTTTCTTTCCAGTATGACAGTATAGTAATATACAAAGATTAATCAATTAATGTTTTTTTATAATCAGTATAATATTGGTGTATTATTGCTGTAGTTTTAACATTTTCTTACTCTTACACTGCAATCCAATAAATCTGACATAATTTTTTCTTGTAAAAGTGAAAACATATACAATACACATATGCATGTATGATATACGTATGAATATATATATGTATATAATTATACGAATATATATATTTCTATACGTATGTATATTTATGTTTACATATATTTATATATATGTATATAAATATATCAGTGGCGCAGCCAGAATTCGGTTCTAGGGGGGGGGGGGGGTTTGAGTTTCTGATAAAGGTGGTCGCCGGTTATATGAATCACTGGTTAATGGAATCAGTCTTTTAAATGAATCACCTGTTAATGGAATCAGTCTTTTAAATGAATCACCGGTTAATGGAATCAGTCTTTTAAATGAATGAAATCATAATGCTTATCTCTGCAATTACGTTGGTTACGGTTCATTTAAACAGCGTTTACAATATTAGAGTGACAAACTATAAAATGCACCAATAAAATAACACAAAAATTGATTAGATTTATAAAGTGTTTAAAAATTATGAGGAGAAAACTTTAAGATGGAAGAGCACAGTACAGCAAATAATTTTTACATAGAAAATAACAGATTTGCAATCCATTTGTTCAATCAAAAATCCACAAGGTTTCATGAGAATCACGAATTCTTATTCCTAAATTTAATAATAAAGAAGCAATTTTAACAAAATTTTCAATAGACTTACTTACCTTGCTTTTTGCCAAATGTGACAACTCAATTAAGGTAATCGATGTTTTGGAATGTAGTTGATATTAAACACAGTATTGTAGACTAAATTACTGTGTCCTTACAGTACTTTACATGACATCGAATTTCGCATTATCTAATGTAAATCTGATGAAAATTTTGTTAAAATATATTTATTATTGTTAAAGTTCTCTAAAAATATCCGAGTTTGAATTGTAGTCGTATCTATACTAATATTATAAAACAGCAACATTTGTTCTTTTTGCAGGGGTTAATTCTGGAACTACAGAACAGATTTAAAAATCAATTGGTCATATGTGAGTTTTATTCGCGTACAAAGGGTTCCACACAAAATATCAGAACTGTTCAAAGGCAATATTCTCACATGACATAGTCACATACCTAAAACAATATTACATGCCCGAATTTAATTTTATTGGTATTGGAATGAAAAACAATGAATATATATATCTCCCTCTAAAACAAAGACCTTGTACAAAGTTTAAATTTGGCAGAGAACAAATCACGCTTCGGAAGAAGTCGCTGAGTTTCACACGAAAAGTTACTTGTCAATCCTATTTGTCGTAATAGTAGACAATTTTAAAGCATTTAAAAAAGTATGCTAAACAACGCGAAACTTTCCGATTCATTTTCAAAAATGAAAACCTATCGAGGTATGATAATTCAAGTGATTTGTTAACGAGAAGATTTTTCATTATAAATGAATTATATATTGAATTATAAGCGATTGTTGTCTCAAAATTACTTACTCTTAATGTCTTAGAATTATTCTATGAATTATTTTTCAATATTTTCCCTCAATAATTGAATTCATTTGGTATGAAAAATGTTGACTATCATGATTCGTCTTACCTAAAGCAAAGATCTTGTTACAAAGTTTAAGCTTAGCATTGTGTCAAGCGCGCTTCAAAAGTAGGTCGCAAAGTAGCAACACAGTTTTGATCCGTGCCGTTGTTTTCTAGATGGGTTTTAATTAATATCTCAGCTATTTACAAACATATATTTTCGAAAATCATTACCAACAATCCTTAGATGATTCTGCGTCGATAACCCTTAACTCCCTGCTGAGCGCCAGAAGAATAAGACACATGAGTGATCTTTTAATAGTTCCGTTTTTACTTTTTAAGTATGGAACCTTAATAATGGTGTCAAAATTCTGTTAACCATCTCTTCTCTAACATAGGCTATATTTTATACAACAATTTCCAAACACTTTTTTTCGGTACATCACGTTTCAAATGGGTGCAAGAACAAAAAAAAAAAATTCTAAAATTGCACTTTCTATGATATTGTTGATTCTAGAAATTTGAAATTTGGACTAGCGGTTATTTTAAAAAGATGTAAATGCTCACTAAAAATGGTTTCTATAAAGTTCGAAATTTAAAAAGGGAAAAGGAGCAGGAAACGTTCTAAATTACAATTTATTTGTACAATTAGGGCTAGAAACATGAAATTTGGCATTGTTGTTACTTTAGAGACTTATATAGACCAAGAACAGTTTGCAGTAGCAGAAAAACAAAACAAAACAAAACAAAAAAAAGTTCTAAAATTGGGCCATTCCATTGTGACGGGTGTGACATCCAGACAAAATTTTAAGAGTTTATAACTATATTTTGGGAAATAAATTAGTTAATAAATCCCTGAAAAGTATTTTAATTATGTTTTTCCATGCATATGCTTGGATAATTGAGCAAATATATAACTTCAATAGCTTTCAATATTTAAACAAGTTGGAAATTGTACGTCAAACGTTACAAACGAGGTGCGTTCGTACGCACGTTTTAGAATTAAATTCATGATCTCCCGTGCGTAGAACGGGTTAAACAGCTAGTTAAGTAATATATTTTATGACACTGTTCATACAAATATCTTAACTAGTTATATATAAATATTCAGATATATATGTATCATCTAGTTATATAAATATTCAGATCTTGATGATTTCTAATTCTGTGAAATGAATTATATCGTCTGCAGATTAATTTCTGTAATAAAAAAAGTATCTCGATCGCTTGACGATTAAACCTCGGAAGCTCCTATAACAAAAAATCACCGATTAAAAAAAAAAAATCAAATTGCTTAATAAATATTTTTATTAATATCTCCTAAACTTTTGATTCGATTTTAATAAAATTTGAAATGTCTCGACAAAATTCTGCAAAGATAATATATTTTAAATTGCAAACCATTCGGTTGGGTAGTTTTTGCGTTGTTATATGCGGACGGACGGACAGACGGACAGACAGACAGACAGACGGACGGACAGACGGACGGACCAAGCGACGACTATAGGTGCTACGTATTTATATAATTACGAACGCACCTAAAAACAAACATTTTAAACTTGTGACGGGTGTGACTCTCTCGGGACAAGAGTTTTTACTTGCATACACATTTGTTAAAATTCCTGTGAATATTTAACTGTTTTATTATTAAAACAATTTTTTTCTAATGAAAGAGATTCAAATAAAACTTTGTAATTTTCATAATAAATTTTAATTATTTTAATGTATAAGAATTTTTTTCCTGCTGTGACGGGCGTAACAAAGAAGTGACGGGTGTGACATTGTGCAAAGTGTACAATTTGAAAGTTGTTTACCAAAAAAATACAGTGATCAGTATAGACAGTAAACTCAACAATAGTAAATCTACAAAAGAAATTTAATAAAACTAACATATTTATGCAGCATGATCAGTAGCGTAGCTAAGGGGGGCAAGGGGGGCGGCCTCCCCGGGCGCTGTTGCTAAGGGTCGCCAAATCGAGAGAGGTTTTTAACC
Source organism: Maratus michaelseni (assembly GCA_963931845.1). NCBI lineage: Eukaryota > Metazoa > Arthropoda > Arachnida > Araneae > Salticidae > Maratus > Maratus michaelseni. Next base: position 7,404,943 of record OZ007594.1, on the reverse strand, counting down.
GAAATTATTTCACATATTTTCACAATTAAAAAAAAATGTTGACATTTTTTTTTTTGGTATGAATTTTTTCTTTAGTGAAAATATTTTATTGTATCCAAATAATGAAAGAGAAAGCTTCTGTAAATGTTTGTACGGATGGCTTAAAACCCTTTGTACCTTGCATGATTGCATACCTGAAATGAGGTACAAAACGATTGAATGGGTGTGGGGCGTCAACTTGAAAGACGCTTTAAACAGAAATTATATAACATATTTTGACAATAAATATGGATTGCTGATCGTTTTGTGTGTGTGTGAAGAAATGCCTTGAAGAAATTCGTCGAAGGAGGGGGGAGTGGAGAGATCCATTAAGCGGCAATCTTGGATGGAGGCTCCTCACTGTCTCCAGCTTATAAAACAAAGGGCCACATTTTGATATTTGAAGAACATTTATTTATTTATCTATTAGTTTCGCGTTAATTTTTGTGTTCTTAGCATTTCATATTTTCGTGTAATGGGGGCTTCTCTGAACCAGTTCAAAACGGATTTAGTTGGAGGAATTGCAAGTAAATGTATTATTTCTTCTTTATTGTAACTTTCATTTTTCCGTAGAAGTGGCATTGAGAAAAACGAAATAATAAAATGTAGGCGACCTAACCCCAATTTTCCCTTCTTAAAACATATAAAAATCGAAGCAGGACTTTTCAGTCTTCCAAGTACGGCCAGTACCGATGGCTGCGTGAAAATGGAGTAAAATCAAAATCATTATCTTGGCTTTGTTTACTGTTAAATGCAAATAAAAGAGTGTGATCTTTAGAGGAGAAAAACAGTTGCAAAAGTTGAAAGAAGCAAAATGTCAGAAAAAAAATCTAACTGAGAAACAATTATTTTAAAAATTGAAACTCTGAATCATTTAAAGGGAAATATATGGATGCAGTAAAAAAACCTTTTCACACATTTAAAATCATCGGATCTTTAGGCAACTTCACCAGAACATACTAGGGATGTCTAAATATACTATACATTTCTAAAAAAAAAAAAAAAAAAAAAAAAAAAATCGAAAATTGATATATTTGGCATTTTTTGCAAAGAGGGGTACTTAGGCCCCCTTAAAAAGAAAATGCGCATTTTTATATTCGAAAGATCGATTTTCTTATGTTATTTGAGTGACAGACAGTGTTGGTTTCATGATTAATCAGTCTTCTAATTCAAATTAATTAACAATAATAAAAGTGAAATTTATATATTTTTTAATTTCACTTTTATAAGCATTCCATATCTTAAAAATCACACTTTGCATGAGTGCAATTCACCTAGTTCCATAAACTTTTTTGTTACAATACGTTAATTTGGCATGGTCCCCGACAATTGAAAATTCACGGATTTGATTTACGCTTGGCAGAAAGTGCGAAGCCATAAAAGAGTAAAAGTCATAAAAGTAACCATAAAAGATTATTTGGAAATTTGTCGTCGCTGGCTAAATACATAAAATTTTCTTTTAGAATTGTGATTTTTTTTTTTTTTTTTTTTTTTTTTTTTTTTTTTTTTTTTACTTGTATTAAGGATTAGACACCAGAAATGTTAAGACAGATTTTTAACTTTATTTAGTAGCATATTTATGTGATTTATACAGTATTAATATTTCTGTGCAAATATAGTGGTTGAAAAGTCCGGGGTTTACTATAAGTCAGGTATGCTATTGCAGAGATTATCTGCATACTTTTTATGGCTAAGCCGCAATATTATATTTCTATAGCCACAATATTATAAGTTTCGGGACGCAACCAAAGTTATACCACTGCTTTTAAACAACAAACTCATACAGTTTGTAAATAGTTTTTTAGGTTGTTTTCCAAACCAGGATTAACGATCACGAATAAATTAAAGCCAAAAAGACAGAAAATAACAAAATTTCATCTGAATGGATAAAGATATATAACCCTCTTTATCTGTGGGATAATCAAAGTAAAAGTATTACGGTAATTAAAATTTGCAAATAGATTGCACCGTTGTAAAATTTTAAGATGCAGTGTTATTTATATTATTAAATTGTTTTATGAAAGTTTTATTATTTAACAAAGCAAAAATGCTTACCTAATGCAATTATTGTGATACAATTAATCTTGTGTTAAAAATGTTTAATTGAAAATCTTTTAAAGAAAATTTTAAAACTGCATATTTCCTACAATTTTTAACTTTTCGCAACATTTTGTTTTCATACTTTCCTTATAAATGTGCTCTATAACTGTAATGACCAGATTTTCAAAAAGTTAATTAGTTAAAATGTCATTACAAATTTTAAAATACAATAAAAATTACTTTTAACTTAATATTTAATTTTTAGAAAATAAACTATTTGTATTGCTGAAAATTCTATTTTTAATTTTATGAAATGCACCTTAAAAAGTGTCAAAAAAAAAAAAAAAAAAAAAGCGTTAGTTGATAAACGAAATTTTGAAAAGTGTATAGAAATGTATGACGTGGTATTTGGCGAGATATCGCGAAATTTGGCGATAAATGTAGGTCGCTTTACATGAAGTCATCTTGGCTATAGCTGACTAAGTGTTCATCTAATTCAATATTGACAAAAACTAGGAATCTTCTATAATCGGGTTCACGCAATTTAGCTTCGTGTGTTTGAGTAAGATTAACTGAATTCCGAAAAACTAAGAAGAGGGACCTTTTCCTCTCGGTACAAGCCAGAAGGACTTTTTTCGTTTTTAGAAAAAAAATGTGATTATTTTTTTATTTGGGGGCGGGGGGGGCGCAAAGTTTGTTCTTGTCCCGGGCGCCAAAAAACGTAGCTACGCCACTGAGCATGATCACTGATATATCACAAATAATTAATTTCCTTTCATTAGGAGTTCTTGGGTATGTATTATCAATCTTCTCACGCGTCTATGCAACAACTAACTGCATTACACTGCTAACATAGTTTAAAAATGCAATACTCAGGAAAAGTCTGAACAATTTATTTATTTTTTCGCATAGCAACATTAAGAATTAAAAAGCATTAGCAAAACCATTCAGCAAAAATGTTTCAGATAAAAATCCTTATTATGCCAAAAAAAAAAAAAAAAAAAAAAAAAATGTTCATATTAACTTCTAGAAACGAATTCAAAGACTATACAAAACAGACAAGCATGTATTTCCTGTTGTGAATCAGTAATTTGTGGTTAAAACACAAGTTGTGGTTTAAACTTTATACCAGCTTCAAGTTTAGTACGAAGTTTGAATAATCGAGAAATGTATTTTGAGTATTTTCAAAATACAAAACACATGGAAAAATCATTTCAAAATACATTATCAAAATACTTTAGTTTTATCTGTTTAAAATATGCTCTTTCACAGTTTTAAGTAGAATTTTCGCCGTTTAATTGAATCACATTTTTGAATAGAATTTGATTTAACAAAGCGGCGGATTTCGCCAAGGCGGAAAGGCCAAAAAATTTAATTTTAAACTTTAGTTTTGATTCATATAAACGGCAATTATAGTAATTTTTTTAGCTCTGGGGGGGGGGGCTGCGCAACTGAAATATATGTAATATATAATTATATGAATATATACATGCATACATGTCTGCATAATTTTTATACATGTAAGTCTGTGTTTCTAACATAGTTGAAGATTTTATATGATTTAGATATTATTTGCTACTCCAGTTTTCAAAAATTTATTGAGATCACAATGATATTTTATTATATTATTGATGTAGGCATATACAATAAATGAAAAAAAAAAAAAAAAAAAAAAAAAAAAGGTCAATACTTCTGGATTCTAATAAGAACAAAGAAGCATACGTTTCTATTATGTATTTTTAATAACAGATAATATTTATAAAAAAAGTTTAGTTTAATCCTAAACATACGTACATGTAATGTTTGGGCTTCTACAAAGTGTATCATCCAAAACTAAAATTCATTGTTTGAGTTACATTTAACAAAATCCCAAGTTTTTCTTTAAGATATATTAGCCTATTTTCTTAAATGTCTTATTAATTATTTGCTGAAAATGGAAGAGAATGTATTACAAACCACTGAGTGAAAATATTAATTATATGCACTTAAATAATAATATTTATTAATATTAATTATATATTTAAGTAATAATAATAAATATTAATTATATATGTATATATCCACACACACATATTTAAATAAACTATTAAATATTATTAATTATATATATTTAAGTATAATACTAATTACTAACATTAACTATATATATTTAAATATAATATTAATTAAGATTTATTATATATTTACATAATAATTAAAAAAAAATTATACTGATCTTTAAGTCAAGTAAATAATCTCTATTAATTAATTCCGTAAAGATCAAAACAAAACTCTAAAAAAGGATTTTTTTTTTTTTTTTTTTTAAATCAGAGAGGACAAAACTTAAAATCTTCAGTTTACAATCCGGTGCTTTAACCACCGCGCTATATTCTTCACAAACAGATTGTGCTTTAAGCAAATTTGTAGGAAAATATAAAAATCAAGTGACTTCCGGTTTTTTTGTCAACCAATGGGAGAATGGAACCTTTCATGTTTGAGTTGCACCCGTTTTCTAGCGTGTTGGTAGTGTTGCTGGCACGCCCTTCCACACCGCTACCTGCACTAACGGTGCGCGCGTGCACTTGTGTTGTTCACTTGCTTCGCATTTACGCGGGTTGCAAAATAAATGAGACACTCTGTATAGTAAAACCTGTCTGAAACAGAAAAATTCCTTGATCCATGCAAAAATAATGTAATACATATAAATGAGACCATGTATCTGCTGAGAGTGGAACCTGCCTATAACGGATTTTTCTTCTCTTACTGAATCTTCATTTGAATGTAATTGTCTAAGTCTTAATCAGTGTTTATGTACGCAATTTTTCCCGTTTCTATTTTGCTTCGCAAAGGATTAATTTATGTATAGTATATATATGGAATAACAAAGTAATTATTTTGTTTGTTTCTTTAGAGAAATTACAGAAATTATTTTCATATGTTTTATTTACTAAAAAAGGCTAAATCTGCCACAACTATCAGCAATTTCTCATAACTGAACTAAAATAAATTGAAAAAAAAAAAAAAAGACTACTCTTGGTGTGTGCAATTAGTATAGCAATGTTTTTCTTTTTCTTCCCTCAAGTACCAATTAGGCCTCTGTTAAAGTTTTTAGTGCGGAGGGGTGGGGGAATTGTCAAAAAAGAAAATTTCCTGACTTTTTACTTTGAAGGGTTGGCAAGTCTGATATAAAAATATATCTATTTTTTTACAACATACAAAAGCATACATATAGCAATGTAATCTGCAACAAATGATTCAGTGACCTTCTACTAATATGCATAAAACAGTGAGTGGTGTTAGTGATCCAACTTATGGCAAAAAATAATTTCTGTGATTTCGATATAAATAAAAATAATTAAAAAAAATAATAATAATTACATTGTTGTTTAATATATATATTAATCTTTTGGGAAGCAAAAGAGAAGTGGGAAAAATTGGCACTTCATTCTGGTACCTATCATGTGAACTAAAAATATTATGATTTACACTACTATACAAATGTACCACTATTAATCTTAGTTATTATAAATAGCTGCAAAATAAGCCTTTATATATTTAAAAGATTGAGTTACTATATATATCACTTTAAGAATTAAAAAAAAAAAAAAAAAACAGTTTCTGTGTGACAATAATGCAATTTCGTTTTCGACAGATATTTTTGTAATTGTAGTAGAAAGTATCAGTTTCATCTTCTAAAAATGAAAAATAATTCATCGAAATCAAACTTATATAGCGTGAAAAACGACATATAGTAAATTACTTGTACCTTGTTGTCTTCGTTCATGACTGAAAAATTGCACTGTTTTGCTAGACGCTTGTTAGTACCACGCAAAGTTTAACCTTGTTTGCAGGCCCGGACTGGCCAGGTCGGCTGGTCGGCGATTGCCGAGGGCCCCCGGCTCAAGGGGGCCCCCGGAGAGGCCCCAAAAAATGAATATACTACTTTATAATTAGTTACATCAGTGAAATTGGACTATTTCCTAGTAATCTTATGCGTTTACATTCAATTTTCAGCAATTGCCAGTTGGTTTTTCTTTATGGTAGTCTACGTGTGAGGTGGGGGGGGGGGGGCGTCGTGTCATGCCGCTGGCCAGGCGGAAGACGGCTGCTGCTGCTGGCAGACTCATCGCGTTCTGTGCAGTGCCACGGAGTAAAGAGGAACTGGAGGTGAAATATTTACGTTTAGCGTGACGCCAAAAATGCAACTCTAAAGTTGGTCCAAATAACTGGCGGCTTGCTTTGAAAATCTCTCCCAGTCCAATGATTCCAGTCCTTGTTCCACGTGCACCCTCTCTCTGCCCAATGAAGTGGCTTGTTTGGGCCTAATGATCTGAGCGATAACCGGCTAAATATTGCAAGCCGATTTTAGGGTTTCGTTCATTTCACAAAACCCTATTCACAGTGACCGATTTGCAAATTTGGGGGCCCCTTGCACCAAAAATATATATTAAAAATTTAAAAAAAAAATTGTAATCAGAATGGAAAAAGAAAAAAACGTCTTATATAGAGATTGGCCTCAAATATCTAATGAAAAGAAAAATCATTTTAAAATATTGAAGTGCAAACGAGATAATTTAAAAAAAAAATGTCTCCCATAAGATTAACATTAGCAAGCGGGTGTTTTCACTTGAGTGAAGTAGCCCCTTAAAAAGTTATTTTTAAATGAAATAAACGATAAACAGATTTTTCCATATTATTATTTTTATTAGTTAAAACTTTATCAGATTTTGCCCAATAATTGAAAAAAATTCAGTTGCATTTGGGGGGCCCCTCAAATCCGGGGGCCCTGGGCTCGTGCCCCGAATGCCCTGCCGTAAATCAGGCACGACTATTCATCCCGCTACGTTGCCTGTCCGTCACAGAGCCGGTTCTCAGAAACTATATAACTTACAGACTTGAAATTTTGTGTACTTATAGCTGAATACCTAGTATGAAGCTGAAAATCATAAAATTTGAAAAAATCGTATTATTTTAAGATATAGAGATAAAAAACCAAAAATCTAACAGCCTTTTCCTATTAAATTTGAACATTTTTCGTTATAGCAGTTGCCAACAATTAAAAATCCATAATAAAACTCTTTCTACAATAATTAATTTTCTATTGAAAGATTTCCACGTGAAAAATGAAAATGAAATAAAAAGTTTCACCCATTGAAAAAAAGATTAATATGACGTCCTATTGGTAATAAAACGGAAATTTTCAAACATTTCTCCATAGTACAAGGAGTATGAGTATGTGTAAGTACAGACAGCAGGTTAATATGATGTCATGAGAGAATTAAAAAGAAAATTAATCTGACGTCATAATGGAAGTTTAACGGACTTTTTCAAATGTTTGATAATAATACAAAAATAGTATCAATATGAGTAATACGGAAAATAAGTAAATATAACGTCGTATGAGTTTGAGGAACGTACTATATCATGATAAAAACGCGATTATGGAAATATTGGCATATTTTAACATTTTGAAGGTCTCTATACAACATGTTTAATTTTGAAATTGATTTTTTTTTAATATCGCATTTAGTCCACATGATATATATTATTATGACAGAGTTCAATAGCAGGCTTCACCCGCTATCGGATAGGTTCAAATTTTCGAAAAAAAGAAAAATAGACCGGTAAATTTTTACTTTATAAAAAACATGACTTTTTTTTTTCATTTATGAAAATGAAATTTATTTGGATTTATTATAGAAAGGATAAAATGTTTTGAAAGGAATATTAAACGAAACCCTTTGTGCGATCTTCGATCACACTTACCCACTTGTTATGGTTTACAACCTCTCTATTCTTTTTCTTTACTCTGTGGTGCAGTGCTCATAAGGCTCAGATTCAGAGCGCATAGCAACGTTCACTCATACTAGTGTTGCCAGATTGGGTATTTTGTCCTCATTTCGAGGTATTTTGAGCTTTTAGGAAAATTTTTTGGGAACAAATAATTCATGGGAAAATTTTTGGGGACTATTAAAATTTCTGGGGAATTTTCTTTCATTACTTCATGTAAAATATACTTTTAGTCATTCGGCGACACTGGAGCTGTCTAGAATCCGCTTTTGATTCGGAAAACGAAAATAAAATACGGAAATCGTACGTATTATTCATACATCATATTATTCATACATGATTATTCTTGCGGCCTTCATTTATAATATTACAATTTACACGTTTCTTTGCATCAATTTCAACCATTTGTGTACATTTTTAACGTTCTGACAACGGATGTTCTATAATTACTTTTTAACTGGGTTATTTTTACGGTTTCGTTCATCTCACGAAACCCTATTACTCCCGCTCTGTTGTCTGTCTGTCACAGAGCCATTCTCAAAAACTATATAACTTACATAGTTGAAACTTTGTGTATATAAATGAATACGAGCTATGAAAAGTTCAAAATATTAAAATTTGAAAAATTCGTATTATTTTAATAAATAGAGATAAAAAAACAAAATTCTAACAGCCTTTTCCTATTAAATTTAAACATTTTTCGTTATAGCAGATGCCAAAAATAAAAAATCCATGATGAAATTCTTTCTACAATAATTGATTTTCTATCAGACAATTTCCACGTGAAAAATGAAAATGAAGTAAAAAGTTTCACGCATTGAAAAAAAAGATTAATATGAAATAAAATTGATTGACGTCATAGTGGTAATAAAACGGAAAAATTTCTCAATAATACAAGGAGTATGAGTATGTGTATGTACACAAAGCAGATTAATATCACGTCATTAGAGAATTAAAAAGAAAATCTGACGTCATTTCGGAAGTTTAACGGATTTTTCAAATGTTTCAGAATAATACAAAGGGAATATCAATATGAGTAATAGAGAATAGTAAATATATGAGTTTGAGGAATGTATTGAATCATGATAAATACCCGATTATGGAAATATTAGCATATTTTAACATTTTGAAGGTGTGCAACATGTTTAATTTTGAAATTTTTTTTAAAATATCGGATTTAGTCCACATGACAGATATTATTATGACAGAATATAATAGCGGGCTGGTTTAGATATTCGAAAATACTTGAAAAATAGACCGGTAAATTTTTACTTTATAAAAAACATGACTTTTTTTTTTCTAAATGAAAGTTGTTTGAATTTATTAAAGAAAGGATAAAGTGTTTTGAAAGGAATATTAAACGAAACCCTTTGAGCGATCTTCGATCACACTTACCAACTTGTTTTTTAAGCTTTAGTTCTTGTTAACTGTTCAATGTACCAATAAACAAATGTAGTAAGCGAAATTCTGAATAATTAATGACATAAATCATTGTTGCCTTTTTTTACCTAAACTAAATGTAATTTTGTCATTAGCATGTTTTTTGAATTTTCCTCAAAACAAATTGTAACGGAAGTAGAAAAGATTTTAGATTTAGCTATCTAGTCAGCGTAAATAAACATGATACGACTGGACGACTACTTTCCATTTTCAATCCTGAATTGCTATACATTCTGGAAGATTTTATGATGATAATCAATTAATTATAAGAGTTTAAATGTTTATTTTTTCTGTATGGAGAATTCTTTCAAACAAACAAACAAAGAAAAAGCTTGGTTTAGGAAAATTTTTTGAGCTTAAATTAGTTAAATAATTTTCATAGTGTGGTAAATTGAAAATTTACTTTTTTGAGTAAAACTGAGTTAGGGACTTTTTCGGAAAAATCACAGATTTGGGGAAATTTTCATAAATTTGGGGGAAATTGACTTTCGACACTCTGGCAACACTGACTCGCTCAGTCTCGTAGTATGGTTGTTGTTAATACAGTATCATAGTTAAAATTTTGATTTTGAAGGAGAAGGCTTTGAGACCTATAATACCAAGGCTGTTGTCTCGAATGATCCATATTTCTAGAACTGTGTCAACATGAAACGTGTGTACCAAAGTGGCGCTACAAAAAGGAAAGAAAAGAAGAGAAAATCTCTAGACGCTAAAAAAAGTTCCAAAAGTTTCAGTAATTGGCTAACTAGTTCCATTTCTCAGTCGCAAAGTCAGCCTTTGAGGGGTAATGATGATACATTAAATACAGGTAAAGTATAAGTCGAATTAGTTAATTAGCTAATAAGTACCTACCAGATAGTCTCTATTTTGAGTTGCCAAGCCTGTGTTTCTGTTTCTTGATTATGTTTTGTTTTTGTCCCTAAAATCATTATAATAAAAGCCCAAATCACGTGACTGTTATCAACGCTTCGCTTTTCATATGTCTGGTGGCCATTTTTAATCAAAATTATTCTTTCGAATAAAACTGCATAAAATTTACATTTTTAGAAAGATTGTTAAAAAGAAAATTATATTTGAAAGATGAGTTACATTCAAATATGTATATGTTTTGAGATAACTTCAGGTGAGATTCGATTGACAGTCCCCATCGAACAAGGAACCTGTTCTCAAATCCATAAGAGCTACTTTCTGACACATTTCTGAATTCATTTTTGTTCGGATGTTCGGAAATTTGCAGGTGTTCTTAGTCAAACTATGAAGTCGAAAGGCGATTTTCATTTTTTGGTAAAAGTAGAAGATCTTTCAGAAAATATTGTCAAATTCGGAGTTTTGAAGCGAATTCCCGACGCTTCAGCACGAGAAAGGGAAACACTCGTCCTCACGTGACACGAATAGCTTATAACACGGTAAGTAATTTATTTATAAACAAATGGAAAACGCTATTCGATTCCAAATCACTTCAATAGTCCGACCTGCCAATTTTATGCCTTTACGTTTAAAAATGAGTCAACAAATGTGTCAGAAAGTTTCGTGTTGTTGGGCAGCGAATTTGAGAACCACCTTAAGTAACCAAAGAAAAGGATTATATTAATGCTGTTCTCAAATTCAAACTAGATAATTATTTGCACATTCCTGAATTCTTTTTTTTTTTTGTAAACACATAAAAATGGCAGGTGCTCTTATTATAAAACAGTGAAATGGAATAGAATTTTTCATTTTTCATAAAGGCAAAAGAACTTGCAGAAAAGTCAAAGTGTAATTTTTGAACCGAATTTCTGGAGAAGAACAGTCATCTTGAGACAGCATTTTCTTATAACTATGTAAATATATATTTATTGAAAAATGAAAAACACTATTCATTTTCAAACCAATAGTCTTGCTTGTCAAATGCTTTTACATGTTAAACCTTTTTTTAATGTTAAAGCTATCACGATATTTGGACAAGGTTGAAGAGTGGGGGGGGGGGGGGGGGTTCTTAAAAGTGCATAACATAACAAGACTAAAAAAATTAAAAAAACTCAAATAATTTTAAATTTAGCGTTTCAAATGACTTTCAGTTCTATATAACTACGTAAATATATAACGAATTTATCCAAAAATGAAAAACACTATTCGTTTCCAAATCACTTCATTGGTCATACTTGTCAAATGCATGCTTTTACATGTTAAACCTTTCTTTAATATGTTAACACTGTCATGAAATTTGGACACGGTTCGGGAAGAGGTAAAAAAAAAAAAAAAACTATAAATTCAGCGTCTTAAATGAAATTATAAATGAGAAACTCTTTTTATGAAGGCGTGGAAATTGGGCACATCTGAATATTAATTTTTTTCTTTTCATCTCGCCTGTTTCAAATGTTACATATTTACTAAAATTGTACTTTGATGTAAAACAAATAAATTTTTGTTTTTATGTGTAATAATTATTCAAAACTCCTTCCAAGGGGAAATCATGGCTGAGCCACTGCCAGATGAAATAAATACATTTGTATTAATAATTGAATATTGGACATTCTGATTTACTTTTGTTATTACAATTGAATTTCATTCACCATTTTAAATATGATTGTGACTTTAGTTAAATAATGTTGATTGAGTATTTTAAAATATTTATTAGTATTAAAAAGCTGGAATATAATAACTACAACTTATTAATTAAAAAAACGAGGCGAATTACAATCCTAAAAACTTTTATGCACAAATTAATAATTAATTTTGACTGTTGCTAAAAAGTAATGTATATTTTTATTTTTTAAGAACAAGCAATTAAAATATACAGTGGAACTCCAGATATACGTTACCTGAGTTGTACGTTTCCCTCAGTTATACGTTTAAACTCAGTGGTCCCGACCGCTTGCCATTAAAAATTATCTGAGTAATACGTTTTGCGTTATACATTTCCCTCAGTTATACGTTACGTTTTTGCGTCCCCGGACAAAATTTTGTCTCATTTATGCATTTAGTAACCGGAAATACTGACGACGCTTCGGATGAGTCTTATTTGAAAGATCTCAAACTTCGAAGCTGCTCTGAGGACTTTTGACGTAGTAAAGCTGTTCGTCAGTAGTAAAAACAGTAATGCTATAAGGCGGCTGCATTATTAACAGAAATGCAAAGTTTGCTGTTCAATGTCGGCACTGCCGAAAAGAAACAATAGAATATTAGTGATTAATTCTACAAGATTCAGTAAACTACGGAAATGTCTTTTGATAAATGATTAACATGCCAAGGCGATTCCAATCATTTCTTTTAAGTACTCTATGTGAATTAAAAATATTTTTAATAAAGCTTTTATGATAAAATAACTTCATGTATGTCACAAGTTCTTATGTACCTTTTTTCTACTCTGTTTTATTTCCAAAACTTTATGTCATGGGTGTAGTAATATTTAGGAAACTTCCGTTTTCAATATAAAAGGTAACTGGAACTCCTCATCGGAACAAAGTTTTTAGATTTATTTAAAAAATGGTTCCGGTAGACCATTAATTGAGTTGTACGTTTTACTGAGTTATACGTTTTGTTGTCCGGTCCCGAGCAAAACGTATAACTGGAGTTCCACTGTATATATATCTATTAAGCAATTTAGAAAAATGTAAAAATTCAGAGAGGTCCGTACTTTTTCTTCTTTTCAAGTTATAAGCAATTATTTGCTGATACAGTAAACTCTAATCCGGCATCATAAGGTCCGGCGTGCTGGATAATCCGGCACAACTTTCGGGGAAAAAATTAGTATTCCTTGTTTAATCACTCCTGATGTTTATAATAATCTGATTGAACTTCAGAATGAGGAGTTACGTAACAACCCATTACAAACGGTTGAAATCGCAAATCTATAAATAGCTCAGTCACTGCGTCGACGAGTGGGGGGGGGGGGGGACATTTTCTGGGGATAATTTGCGAAATTAAACTGTTGAAAGAAAAATAAATTTTTATCATCAGAATTAAATATTCATACTTTTTCCATTTCAGAAAATAACGCTCAACTTGAAACAGAAATTGATAAGAGTCATCAAATAATAAATAATGAATATAGATTATTAGATTCAAATGTTTGTTTTATTTCTGTGAAATATAAACAAAATAAGTTAGATGAGTTTTCGAAGTACATAAAAATTTATACACATTTTCATTTATTTTTTTATTCTATTCAACCTGTTTAAAGAATCAAAACATGCTTTACTGTCTTTTTTTATTTAACTCTAACTTCTACACGTTTTTCCCGACATTCATCCTGTAATCCGGAAAATTTCGTAATCCGGCATGCTTCAAGTCCCGAACGTCGGATTAAAATATGTTTACAGTATTAGGAAAAAATTCTTGAATATTTTTTTTAGTAATGGCAATTTGTAAATGTATTTTTGATCAGTAACTGAGCTATAAAGCTAAAATATTTAATTTAATATGCAACTTGAACGAAAAATTAAATGTTTAAGCAAGTTACAAAAATATAAAACTATCATTGGAATTAAAATAAAATGCATCACTTTAACAGAATAATATAGATTGGTTAAATTAAATAACTATTATTAAGAATTCTTCAACACATTAATATTAGTTTTTAAAATTTAATTCTCAGTATCAAACGGAATATAATTTTAAAAACGCTTAAAATGAGTTGTTAGAAAACATTAAAATATTTTATTCCTTCTACAATCTGCTAACAGGGTAAGTAAACTGAGCTATCTATGAACGACTCAAAGAGTACTAATTCTTACGTCATCACAAAAAAAAAAAAAAAAAAAAAAAAAAAAATCAAGCTAGAAAAAAAAAGCCAAACAGCGATAATTATGCCAGGCTATCCCCTCTCCCGTCTTAAGGTAATTGAAGTAGTCTAAAATGGTGCCAACGACTAGGTAAAAGGCAGCTGGTGCTAAAGGATAGGGGTTTTCCTTCTAACAGTATCTTTATTCCATGACAGTCCCTCCCTTAGTCTTTTATATTAGGAGTGGATCAATCAAGACAGCTGATTTAGAGCTTCCATACATCGATTATGCTTCGTTTCTAAATACTAGCTGACCCGCCCGGCGTTGCCCGGGCAGACTGTCATTGGAAAATACACGGTAGAGTGGACGTCATTACAAAAAAAAAAAAAAAAAAAAAAAAAAAAAAACTGAATAATATTTATTTATACTAAAAACTTGTAAAAAAAATAAAGAGCTAAAATTTCAAAAGTGAAAAGTTACGTTTAAAAAATGAAACGGTCAGGGAAAATTATTACACTTACTTTTAAAGAATGAAAAGGTCAGGGAAATTCTTACGGTTGAACCTAAATGGCATATAGGTGTAAGATCGAGTCCCACAGTTATGCTCCGGAACTTTAAAATCAGTAATTTGGATTTCAGAAGCAACGCGTTCGTGCATGCGACTGTTGTTAAGCCTATTTTAGCGATCGCTTATGCTCTGTGTTTAACGGTGTTCTCGATCCAATCTATTTCGATGTTCATTTCTTAATTCGGTTTCTTCTTCCAGATCTTTTACGGCATTTCTAATGATATTTTGAAGCTCCATAATTGCAGCGAAAGATCGAAACGTTAATAAATCCGATTTACCTCGGCCTAAATCCTGTCAAAGGACTTTTACACAATAACAAATGAGATGCGTTGCCATTAAACAATTAACAAATAATCGCGATTTCTGTGATTACGTACAATAGCGTAATATATATATATATATATATATAGAGAGAGAGAGAGAGAGATTATTTTGGCACCATCCATCGATAATTAATGTAAACGAAGAAGTTTTCTTTTGAAATTGTACTTTGTTATGCATGTTATGCATTCTGAAGCCATTGCAAATAAAATGAAGAATATAAGGACTGTATAATGCCGTGTACAAGATATATAAATTATATCAACTTCAAATATTTTTTCTTTATTTTAGTATACCAGAAACTTTGTAGTGAAAAGAAATTTGTAATTTAATAAGAGAATTTGAAAAAAAAAAAAAGTTAATGCAATTAATAGTTGCAATTTACTTATGCGACTGGTGGTTGGCGAGTAATGACCTTGGCATATGCTTCTACCCCGCCCCCTCCATCGCTCTCTCTCCACCGTCCTTATCGCCAAAAACCCCAGCCCCTAACAGCTGACTGCAATTGATTAAACCAAAACTATAGCTATTGAAGGAAGCACTCAAGCACTACCAATTACAACTACTTTTGTGTTGCAATTTTTTTTTTAATTGAACGTGTAAGGCTACTTTAACTAACATTTTAATATGTCGTATTTTTATTGCCTATAAATGAAAAAACGGTTGTTAAAATGCCATTCTGTTGGAGCTGCTAATTTGGATTGATTTTTTTTCCGTTTGCCTGTTGTTTATTTATGTAGGCTATTTATGATTTTTTTCAACGTTTTGCAATTTTTTTAGTATTACGCAATTTTTGTTACATAGTAAAGGAAGAAAATTAAAAATAAATAAAATGTCATGTAGCTTCCGAGAGCCAAATTGGTCAATAACTGAGATTGTAAACCTCAATTAAAATTTGAATAGCATACATGCATTTTGCTGTATTAATTTTAAAAATTTGTTACAACATATCGTGCAATCGCAGCTATCATTTTCAGAAACTCAAGATCGAATTTCACCTGTTGCAATTGAGTCTACATCGTCTTGTGGATATGAGAAGGATGCAATCAGCCACTTTTAGCTTGTCCAGCAGTAACGTCGGCTTCTCTCAGCAGTGATTCATCAAGAACAAAGACACAGAAAAGGATGATGAAGAAAACCACCAGGAGACGCCTGATGCTGGCCAGAATGCTGCTTTGCAAGAACTTGGATGTTTCATCTGTCCCAACGAAAACGACCCAATTGGAATTAAAAAAGCTTTTATGGCGAAGCACCCTATTCAAGTTAGTGAAGGAAAAGGAGCTAAATTGCCATTTGACTCTTCAAAACTTTATTACCGACATTTGCCGAATGGTGATAAAATTCACAGAAAATGGTTATCATATTCGATTAGGCTCAACAGAGTATACTGCTCCATCTGTATGGCTTTTGGGAGTAAAGATCATAGAGATTCTACATTTATTACCGGACATGACTGTTCTCCTAAGCATATTTATAAATCGGTTGAGATTCATGAAGACTCTCGTTATCATCAACTCGCAGCAAAGGCAGCCTTTCAAAGCCAAAAAGGTTATGATATTTCAACTCTTCTCACTAGTAGCCAAACCAAAAAGCGAGAAAGGGAAGTTCACACCAGAAGATTGGTTGTTCAACGCTTAATTGATATAGTTTTGTTTATTGGAAAACAAGGCATTGCGTACAGAGGGGATAAAGCAGAAGGGGCTTATACGCTTGACTCTACAGATAATCATGGTAATTTTCTCGAATTGGTAATGTTGGTTGCAAATTATGATGTGATTTTACAAAATCATGTCAGACAGTGTATTGAAGACAGCAAAAAGCATCGACTGAATATAACGAACAAAAGAAAAGTCACGGGGAAGTTAACTAAAAGACCGCATGGACGAGGCTCTTTGTTGACATTTTTGTCAAAAACCTTTATCAACAAGCTACTTAAAGTGATTGGTTCGATGGGCCGTAATATTATTTTGAAAGACCTTCATGATAGCATAATATTCAGCGTAATGGTAGATAGTACTCAAGATGTAGCTGTTATGGACCAGTTGGCAATTTGCGTCCGCTATGTCGTTCAAGGAAAGATTTATGAAAGACTTTTAGAAATAACAGTAGTCGATGATTCATCTGGATTGGCTTTGCACGAACTTATAAAATCGGAATTAGCCAAGTATGGCATTGCAACATCAAATATTATTGCCTGTTCATTTGACGGAGCTAACAATATGAAAGGCTGTTATAGCGGTTTGCAAGCTCAGTTTAAAAAAGAAAACGAAGATCTTATTTACACTCACTGCATGGGACACGTACTGAACTTGGTTGTAGCTGATTCAACAGTAACATTGCTCCAAGCTGAAAACTTATTTGGATTGGTAGAAGAATCTGCTGTTTTTCTAAGCTCGTCTTACAAAAGAATGGCCATATGGGAAAGGGAAACAAAAAAAAAACATATTGCACATGAAAAGCTGTACAGGTTGCAAAAAATAGGAGCCACAAGGTGGTGGAGCAAACATAAAGCTCTTTCTTCGATTATCGATGAGGGATTTTTAAGAAATGAGGAAAGTGAAAACACAGAGAAACTATTTAATTTTATTACCGTTTTAAAAGAAATAACAAATGGAAGTTTTGACTGCAAATCTAAATTCATGGCAAGAAATTTGATCAGTCAATGGTCCAAATTTGAAAACCTATTTATGTCTATTGTACTAGATTTATTTCTTGTTACATCTCCTGTTTCAAAATATTTACAAAATAAAACCATTGACTATTCTACAGCCTGGAACTTGATAGAAAAGCTGTTGCAACAAGTAAGGGATAAAAGGAGTGATAAACACTTTCAGACTTTGTATTCAAAAACAAAATGTTATGCAAGTACAATTAATAGCAAATTAGAAGATAACGGTATTGATGTAGAAGTAGAATTGGATTTCAAGGAAAAAAGAATTTCAAAGAAAAAGGTTATGCCGGGTGAAAAATCTATAGACGAAGCTCCCGAAATCTCAACTGCTCAAAACTATAAATTGGTCTTTTTCAGTGTATTAGATTGTGCCAGGACAAGTATCGAAGAAAGATTTAGTCCAAGCAAAGAAATTTTAGAAGATTGTTCCTGGTTAGACCCAAAGAAATTTGATGAAATCGCATTGCTTGATAGTTTTCCTACAGAAGTCCTTTGTTGCATTTCTAAACTTTGTAAAGTTGAAAGAAGCCAGTTATTAATAGAGCTGAAACAGTTCGCAGATCAGTATGAAAGTTTTACAATGGCTCAAAAAACTAACATTGAAAGAAAACGAGACAATCTGAATGAAGCTGAAAAAATCTGTGAATTTGACAATGTAGAATCTGAATTCGAAGAAGACGAAAATCTTTATGGTTACTGCTCCGACAAGAAACAATGTTTTCGATGTTTAGCATGCGCTTTTTCTGTTGTTTATGAACTCTCACAATCTGGAATGTTTACCAACCTATATGTAGCTTACAAGTTTGTACTAACCATACCTTGTACGCAAGTCACATGTGAAAGGGTGTTTTCTAAACTTAAAATAGTTAAGAATCGACTTAGATCTACTTTAAGCCAAGAACTTATGTCTAATCTTCTTTTCATGAATGTAGAAAGAGACTTATTTTATAACTTGGATAAAGATATTATTATAGATGAGGTAGCCAGGACCAGTGAAGAACTGGCCAGAGAGCTGTTAGGTTAGTAAACAGCCGTTCACAATCACATAACTTTTCTTAGTTCGCTTTTTTTCTTAGTTGTTATATTCTCAGCGCTCTTGATTATTATTATCATTATTGTCTATTTAAACTGTTCTTTTCAGAACAACACAAAATGTCTCGTAAAGGGAAAACTTTGCGTTCTGACGAACGTAACATTGTTAATAATGTACTTAATTGTTTTGAAAATGAAGCAAAATCTTCGTCTCTTTCCATTCCGATTCAGAAAGCACAGGAGCGTACGTATGCTGCTACTGGCATTCCTCTTCGAACTATCCAAAGAATTAAACGTGGGTCGAAATCTGCTCCTGATGGAAGGTTTTCATCTCTATGAAAAAATCGCAGTCGCCCTGCAAAACGGAATGCAGTTTTGGATACTTTTGATTTATGCGTCGTTCGGAATACAGTAAATGAATTTTACGCAAATAAAAAAGTTCCAACTTGTTATGTATTTATCCAGCCGTTAGAGGGCGTGAAAAAGCAACTTTGACTTTGACTCTAGATTGACACTACAACTTTCACTCTGTTGGGTATTCTAAGATATTGAGGTATGATGTTGTTCTACGTAAGTTATGTGATGTCCGGTAATAAATGTTCGTTTTGTTAATATTTTTGTGGTGTTTTCTACGGACCCAAACACAAACCATGTTATTGGCGACGAGTTAAAACTGCGACAATTTCTTCTGATTCATTTCAACGTTTTCCTGAACTGTATAATTACTGCATATTCTTAGTTTCGATTTCTTCAAAATGTCATTCGGCAAGCTCGAAGAATTTCTAGTAGGGAAAACGAACTGGATTGAGTATAAAGAGCGTTTGGATTTCTTTTTCACCGCTAACAGTATTGCTGAAGCTGATAAGAAGCGGGCAATTTTTCTTAGTGTTTCGGGTCCAGCATTATATTCTGTCATACGATCTTTGTGCACTCCTAATAGTCCGAATTCAGTGGATTTTGCCGATTTGTTGGTAAAATTAGATGAACATTTCTCACCTAAACCTTCTGAAATTCTATGTAGATTTAAATTTAATAAAAGAGACCAACGGAAAAATGAAACTATATCTGAATTCATGGCCGAGTTAAGAAGACTTTCCGAAAATTGCAACTTTGGAACACAGCTAGATTCTATGCTTCGAGATAGATTAGTATGTGGTGTTCTTGACGAAGAAATTCAACGTAAACTTCTGTCAGATCCTAAACTTACCTTGACTTCGGCTTTAGATTTAGCCCTGGCGGGAGAAGCTGCAGTGAAGCAATCTACAGAAATTCGAGGTACGTTACCTAGTACCGTAAATTACGTGAAGCCAAAAGGGTCAGGGAAGAATGTTCAGGAGTGTAAGGGCAAGCAAAATAATAAAAATCCCTGTCATCGATGTGGCAACCATCATCCTTATGGAGAGTGCAGATTTGTTAAAGCAACGTGCAATTATTGCCGTCGTGTTGGCCATATCGCGAAAGTTTGTAATTCTAGAAAAAATAAACAAGGAACCAAAACATCTAAGGTGCAGAAATTCGATTCAGGTAAGTCAGATATTATTGATGATGAGTATAATTGCATTAATAATTTAAATTCTATAGGTACTGTTACTGATTATCCCCCTTATGACATATTTGTTAAATTAAATGGAATTCCACATAAAATGGAAATTGATTCCGGTTCGTTGCATTCTATTATTAGTTATGATACCTATGTTAAATTATGGCCTGTTAATCCTCCTTATTTACTTTCTGTTTCTGACCAATGTCTTAAAACATGGAGTTCTGAAAAATTAAACCTTGCTGGATATTTTGATGTGAATGTTACACATAATTCTAGTAGTGGTAATTTACCTCTTTTAGTCGTTGAGGGGAAAGGTAAATCGTTAATAGGCAGGAGTTGGTTTGAAGCCTTGAATTTAAATTTAACATCTAATGCAAATGTTAATAAAATTTCTACTTGCTCTTTAGATTCTATATTACATGAATACTGTAATGTTTTTAATGAATCTCTGGGGAAATTTAAAGGACCTCCGGTATCAATTGATGAAAATTGTTCACCGAAATTTCTAAAAGCTAGAAATGTGCCTTTCGCCCTACGAAATAAAGTAACTAGTGAAATAGAAGAGATGGTTAAAAGGGGAATTTTAGAACCTGTTTCTTATTCTGATTGGGCAACGCCCGTAGTTCCTGTTTTAAAGAAAAATGGTCGTATTAGACTGTGTGGCGATTACCGCAGCACGGTAAACCAGGCAGTAAAACAGTTTACTTATCCTCTTCCCACAGTAAATGATGTTCTTGCTACTATGACGGGCGGTACAGTTTTTTCAAAATTAGACCTTTCTGAAGCATATTTGCAGCTCCCAGTTGACGAACAAACTTCCAGAGTACTAACATTAAATACCCATAAGGGACTTTTCAAAGTTAATAGACTTCCATTTGGCATTTCTGTCGCTGTTGCGATTTTTCAAAAAAGAATGGAAGAAGTACTAGCAGGTATTGATGGCGTACTGCCATACCTAGATGACATTTTTATTCAAGGAAAAAATGTCGAGGATCATAATTTAAAGATAAAGCAAGTTCTAGAGCGCCTGCAAAATTCTGGCATTCATCTTAAACGTGAAAAGTGTAAATTTGCATTTCCCGAAATTGAATTATTAGGATTTCGTGTAAAGCGGGAGGGTATCCAGCCGAGTTTTGATAAAATAAAAGCGATTCATGAGGCCCCGACTCCAAAAGATAAAACTGAATTGCAAGCCTTTTTAGGAATGAATGCTGAATTTTTACGGCTGTTTTCTAAAAAACAGATCGGATGTTTTAGAACCATTGCATCAGTTACTTCGAAACGACAGAGTTTGGCGTTGGACGCCTAAACACGATAAGGCTTATACAGCAGCAAAAGAATTATTAAAAAAAGATGTCGTATTAACTCATTTTGACGAAAAACTTCCTGTAATTGTAACGTGCGATGCTTCTTCTAAGGGAGTGGGTGCTGTCTTGAGCCATGTTTTACCTAATGGTAAAGAATCCCCTATAGCTTACCATTCTCGTACTTTATCAAAACCTGAAAGAAATTATAGTCAAACAGATCGGGAAGCTCTTGCCATAATTTCTGCAGTAAAAAAATTTAATCAATATCTTCAGGGGCGTAAATTCAAAATTATAACTGATCATAAACCACTTTTGGATCTGTTTAATCCGAACAAACCTCTGTCACAAAACGTTTCACCCCGTGTACTTAGATGGAGTTTAATTTTAGCTGCCTACGACTATGAATTGGAATATAGGAAAGGTAAACAAATAGCAAATGCTGATGCTCTAAGTCGTCTGCCTTTACACACTCCTGAACTTGATATTCCTGCCCTGACTGAAGTTCTGTTGTTAGAGTCCTCTCCTGTCACACAACTAGATGCTAAGTTGCTGTCTTCGGCTACTAAAAAAGACCCGATCCTTTCCAGAATTTCTTTGATGATTTTAAATGGTTGGCCTTCCAAAATGACTGACAATAGTTTCAAACCATACTTTCATCGACGTAACGAGTTAAGTGTTCATCAAGATTGTGTCTTATGGGGTAGTAGAGTTGTTATACCTACTGCACTCCAGAGTCAAGTTCTCGTCCTGCTTCATAATGGACATCCCGGCATAGTTAGAATGAAAAGTCTTGCACGCAGTTATGTGTGGTGGCCTAACATGGATAGTGCCATTGAGAACACAGTTAAAACCTGTAGACTGTGCCAAGAGAAACAAAAAGCTCCAGACAAAGCTCCCATACATCCATGGGAATGGACAGAAAAGCCATGGTCTCGCCTTCATGTAGATTTCGCCGGTCCTTTTCAAGGCAAAACATTTTTCATTTTAGTTGATTCTCACTCCAAGTGGCTGGAGGTTGTACCAGTTTCCTCCATGTCGTCTTCGGCTGCTATTGACAATCTTAGATCTATTTTTGCAACTCATGGACTCCCAGATTCAGTTGCATCTGATAATGGTAAAACATTTAGATCTGATGAATTTCAACAGTTTTTAGCACGAAACCAGATTCGACCTATTTTTGTCGCTCCTTATCATCCCTCCTCCAATGGCCAGGCAGAGAGGATGGTGGCTACAACGAAGCAAGCTTTGAAACGGATAATTCAAGGTAATTGGAAAACACGTCTCGCTAGATTTCTGTTTGCTCAACATACGTTACCAAGTACCTCTACTGGTAAATCACCAGCTGAAATTTTAATGAATCGTCGTTTGACATCGATGTTGGATAGGCTTCACCCTGATCTTAATAAAGAGATGAAGTTCAAGAAAGAAAAACTAGCTGAGTCCGACCAAAGCAAACGTCTACGTCAGTTTCAAGAAAACGATCCCGTATATATTCGCAACTACAGTTCGGGCCCATCATGGATTCCTGCAAAAGTTATAGAAACAACAGGGCCATTATCCTACAAGACTCAAGATTTAGTGGACGGTATTGTCCACAGACGTCATGTTGACCAGGTTCGCACCCGTGTACAAGATGCGGAAATGTCAACAGAGTCTTCTGCGATTCCATCTTTGCCATCTCCAGAAAATGATCCAGTGACACCTGATTCACCCACAGAGTCCGATCCTGTCTGTGATCCTGTAACTGAAGAACCAGATCTTCCTATTCTACGACGTTCTGAACGCTCCCGAACCTCACCAAAACATTTAGACGACTATGTGCTTTATTCCTAGGGGGAAGGAGTGTTATGTATTTATCCAGCCGTTAGAGGGCGTGAAAAAGCAACTTTGACTTTGAGTCTAGATTGACACTACAACTTTCACTCTGTTGGGTATTCTAAGATATTGAGGTATGATGTTGTTCTACGTAAGTTATGTGATGTCCGGTAATAAATGTTCGTTTTGTTAATATTTTTGTGGTGTTTTCTACGGACCCAAACACAAACCATGTTACAACTATTTCATTATTGTTGCCAGTTTTGCAAAGTAAGATCAATTTTTCCTGGACAAGAGAAACTCTAAGAAAAATCTTGCATCAAATTGGATTTCGTTGGAAACGATACCAAAATAAAAGGAAATTGCTGATCGAACGACCGGACATAATTTCTTGGAGATGCCAGTACTTGAGAGACATAAAAAAATATCGCGAAAGTCAAAGAAACATCATTTATGTAGACGAAACTTGGATAGATACTAATCTTTGTTTCTCCAAGTGCTGGCAAGATGAAAAAGTTGGTGTTTTTGTAAAAGACAGTGCTAGAAATCGATTGATCGTTGTGCATGCTGGATCTAAGAATGAATTTGTGCTAAATGCAGATTTGGCATTTAAAGCAGGCTGTGCAACAGGCGATTACCACGGCCAGATGAATTATGGAAATTTCGACAAGTGGGTTCGAGAAAAATTGCTACCTAACATCCCTTGTAATTCTGTCGTGGTAATACATATTGCGTCATACCATACAAAGATTTTAGATCCAGTACCTACAAAATATTCCACAAAAACTAAAATGAGTGAATATTTGGCTGCACAAAATATATCTTATGATAGCACCATGAGAAAACCTGAACTTTTTGAGTTAATAAAAAGGAATTCGCAACCAACAAAAAAATATATTGATGAACTTCTAAAAGCACATGGCCATTCTGTTCTCAGATTACCACCTTATCATTGCGATTTAAATCAGATTGAATTAGCTTGGGCAGCTGTAAAGCGCTACGTTCGGGAAAGAAATGTTGAGGCTGATCTGAGTTTAAAAACACTGAAGGAACTAACTTCAGATGCAATTAAAAGTGTCTCTGGAGATACCTGGGGAAAATATTGTAGCTACGTAGAAAAGATTGAAACAGAATACTGGGAAACTGATGGACTTATGGCGACTACAGTCGAAACAATGAACTTTGATGCTGGATCCGAATCAGAAACTGATACCTGCTTCTGAAAGCGGTTCAATTGCCTGGGATTCGGACATGTCAGACGAATAAATTAATTAATATAATAAATAAAATTTTAAAATTCGAATCACTTTCCCTTAGAAAGACGTCCCTGAAGGATGATAAAATAACCATACCAGTCATTAAAAAATAGCAAAATTGTGGCGTTATGAATTGTTTTCATAGCGGGTTGGTCATGGTGGGTCCACAATTAACAACAAAAAAAATTTTCTCTAAAAAATAATTTAAACAATTTTACTTAAGTTCAGTCAAATTCTTTTTTATGCAAAATCCGTTTAATCTTTAAAAAAAAACTAAAATACCTTAAAAAAATAAATAAACCCTTCTCTACCATAACTGAAAAATATCCCTTCTCTAACATAACTGAAAAATACATTTAAAAAAATTCCACCTCCTACTCCAATTCGCTGAAAAGAAAAATCTCGTAAAATTTCAAACACCCTTCACTAATATTTTTAATTAATAGTTTTGATTAACATTCTACAACATTTAATTAACAAAATTCTATTTAATAAAACAAGTCCCTTCACAAAATTCCTCTTGATAAAATAGGTCCTTTCACAAAATTCCATTTCCTAAAAACATACTCTTCAATAATTATTTTAATATTGTTAGGTTTTAAAATGTGAAATTTGAAAAGAAAACAAATTCACCAGAAAGGAAAACTTTAGCAGAAGGCAGTATTGAATTCAGGGGGTGGCCCGGGAGAGCATTCTCCCTTGGAACATTGAAACATGCCCTCCCCCCTCCCGGAGTCACAGAAATCCCTCCCGGAAAAAAGTGTCCAACATTGGCAGAAGGACTTAAAGAAGTTATTATTAAATGCTTGGTTTGAATTTGAGTAGCTGGATTGCATCTTTCGTAACAAAATGTTATTTGTCGCAAAAATATAACAAATTTCACAAAATATGTCACAAAAATTTTTACTTGTCACAAAATAACCCCCCCCCCCCACCCCTACCAAAAAAAAAAAACTGCATCGATCCCTGAATCTATATGGTTTATGTAAAATGAATTTAAATTATCTTGAAATACTCGTTTTGAGAATGTTTCTAAATTGATTGGTTGGTTATTTGTTACGGCCGATTATCTGCGCTAGGGATGTAGATGTAGGCCGGTAAGGGGAATGCCCTCCGTGGAGGTCATTTCTAAGGGATCCTAACCCGTATTTACGCAAGGTTAGAAGAAAACCACGGAAAACCCCAAACAGTTAGGCCGACGAGCGTGACAGGGGTTTGAACGCAGCACCTCCTGTCTACCAGCTTTGAGAGCAGAACCTCTCAGCCAGTGGTGGGGCAATGTTTCCAGGTATCGCATTTTTGTATTTTAATATAAGTGTATATAAAATCTAGTTAAAATATTCTGAGAAAATAATTAATAAAAACAATTTTTTTTAGAATATGATTTAGCCAAGAGATCTTACTGATCATGAATATTTCATATAACACCGAAACATTATACAAATATCTCTATCGCTACTTAATATTTAATATATATATATATATATATATTATTTATTGCCTACGGTGAAAGCTTGTATATTTAATTCACAAGGTCACTCTGTACAAACTGTCCTTACCTAAAATACCCTAACAAAAATTTTTCTCAACAATGAATTCACCCAATAAAAATTCACTACTTCCTATTTTCCAAACATTTTTTAGCATATCACGATGGTAAAGAATTTTGAATTTGTATTCTTGTATTCTTGCTACCTAAATTATAGTTTAGGTACGGTATATAAAAATAATATAAATATTTATTGTGAAAGTAAGTAAATTACATTAGAAAAGCTTACTTTTTTTACTCAAATATTTTCCAAGTGACAAAATAGCTAAATGCTGTTTTAGGCATGTAAGTCTAATTTTGTCTAATTCCCTCTAAATTCCTCGGTAAGGGGCCCCTTTTCAGTTTCTAGCAGAGGGCCCCCAAAGGAGCCAGTCCGGGCCTGCTTGTTTGGTTCGATTTCCCAGTTTCTAAATAAGAAACACCTGCCACTCTCATACTATTACGAAAGAAAATGAGTTTTGGAACATCTCAAGATGGGACAGATTGAATTTAAAGAACAGCCTCAAAAACATACCATTAATAGCAGCGAGAGAACAAAGCGAAAACACAGGCGTGTGTGTTTTTGACGGTGTGTCAGATCCGAACTCCCATAAGGTTAAATCGCGTTCAACCGTCAGTTGTCGAAGTAATATTTCTAATTATCATTAGATGCGAACAAGAGAGTCGCTTCTAATTCTAGAATTTATGTAAAGAAACAATTTATGATGCAGAAAATCGTGTGTATAATACGTTAAGATATTTTCATTAAATTTTTCTGGTATGAGGAGATTTTTTTATACACTCTTTTTTTTAAAAAGGAAGTCTACTGATTTTATCCATACAGCAAATATTATAAACTGTTTGAAACCGTTTCATAGGAATACTTCGTCAGATTCATTAATTTGTATGAAAGATTGAAAATTTTAAAACTTTTAATTTCATTCATTGCAGTAGAAAGTAATATTTTGCTTAAAACATAACTTTTTCGATAAATTAAATGGATTTTAGTAAACTTTCGAAAATAACTGTTAAATAATCCAATTTAAAATTGCTGTAGTGTAGGAATAGTAAAATTTATCTATTATGTGCTTCTTTTCAAAAGCTTTCTCGTGAAAATTATTTTAACAAGTAATTGGAGGGAAAAAAAAAAAAAAGATTAGGTAGAAATACTTTCCAGTTTATATGATTATTTTTCGAAACTAAGCCTACTTGATTTGGAAAAAAATTATTAAGTTAAATTTGTGTTTTTAAAATGATTATGCATTCACAGCGTGTTGGTTGTAGGAACAGTCTGAAGCATGGTTTCAAAGCATGATCTAAATGACACTGTAACATTTTTGCTCCCCCTTCCCTCCTCAGATGCCCTGTCGCGCACGTCGACCTAACTGTTCGGAGTTTTCCGTGGTTTTCTTCCAACCTCGCCGTAAATACGGTTTAGGATCCCTTAGAAAGACAACTACGGAGGCCACTCCCCCTAGGGCTTATATTCCTCGAGTAGATAATCGGCCCTCATAAATCAACCAATCTCCCGCAGAAGTTGCTGTCTAGCAAACAACATATTTTCTCTTGAGAACCTTAAGTAAAAAACGTATTATTTAAGGAAAAAGTATTTTTTAATATTTAAAAAATTTATTTTTCGAAAAATGCTGCACCAAATGACATAAAATAAAAATATATTGTAGAGTTATTAAAAACAAATAATTTCTATATATATAATTTTCTTTCAATGGAATAAAAAAAAGGGTACTTTTCGGTTAGCCGGGCGCCAGTGATATATGTACATATATAAATATATATGTATTCATATATATTCATACATATATGTGTATATAATATGTATGTACATATATGTGTATGTGTAGATATATGTGTATATGTATATTTGTGTATATATATCACTGGCGCCCGGCTAACCGAAAAGTACCAAAAAAAGTCTTTATTCAGTGAGAAATCCTTTTTTACTGCCAAATATTCAATACGGGAACATATTTTGAAAAACATCTCATAATTGTGTTGTCGATATCGATATTAATATTTTAAAAATTATCAGTTTAAATGCATATGAAGGAAAAAAACAACTCAAACACATCAACAAAATTGATATTTTTATTTATTTCTTTTATATTAAAATTAAAATTATTATGAAGCAGTATGAAGCAATGCTTATAATAATTTCAAGTATTATCGTTAAATTTTTCTGCCACGAAAAGTCTTTTTTAAACATTATTTGAAATAAGTGCGGGACTACTAATTTTATTCTCCTATGAAATGCAAGGGACAACTAATTGCACACTGTTTTATACTATTTTATATAGATACTTTCTTAAATTAATTAATTCACATCATAGATTCAAAAATACAACTTTCAATATCGTTAAATTCAAGGGAATGTAACAGTTTGTTTTTTAATAACTATTTTCTATAATTTAAACTGAATTTAATTGAATTATCAATAACTTTTAAATAATTTAAAATTACCGCAGTTTAGAGTCGTGATAAAATGTATCCATTATTTATCAGATAATGGTACTTCTTTTTAGAAGCTTTCTTTTGAAAAACATTGTTTCAAAAAATAGGAGTATATTGAAGACAGAACAAAAAAGTCAATTAGAATATATACCTGAAAAAAAAAAAAAAGTATTATTTTATTTCACAGAAATTATCGGATTACTGTTCGGATCTGTTATCGAAAAGAAAATAAAAAAAATTATTGTATTTTTTCTGAACGCCAGTTACTTACAGGTAGAACAGTAGATAGAGTTGGTTTGAGGCGGGTTTCAAATATCCTGAATATTTATCATACTTTCACGTACTACCTACCTTTTCTAGATTCTGAAGAGTTGTTTTCTTATATATATATATTATTTATTTATTGAAAAATGTGAAATAATTTACAGATACTCATTTAAAAACTTCATTCGTGTGACCCGAAGTTAGCTGCGAACTTAGAATTAATGTCTAATAACAATAATAATAATTTAATAAATAAATAAATATATTAATAAAAGGCAGTAATTACAAAGAAATTTCACCCATGCTCAAGGTAATAAATATTCGAAACTGCCTCTATGCTCGAAAGAAAAATGTCTTAAAATAAACATATCTTGATGCATAATACCACAGCATGCAACTTTTGTCTTTCTTAACTTTCTTACTTTAACTAAAAGTATCTTCTTTCATCCTTTACAATTCTTCGACTACCATTTATATTCTTTTTTGAGTTCTTTTAGCTTAGATGCTTTCAGAGGAGTCACTCTGTTTTTAAATTTCCCCAGAAATTAATTCTAATCCATATAAATAAATCTGATCCCCCCCCCCCCCCCCACCTTGGTTTAAGAACAGATAAATCTTCTTTATTGACGAATTAAAAAGGTAAATTAAAGTAATGCTAGATCTATTTATCGCATGGATTCCAATTTAAATATTTTTTTTATATACATGAGAAAATAAAAGACGAAAACTATTTTTCTTAAAATTCTAAAAAGAAGCAGATTTTCACAGATAAAATGTACTTACAGCCTGGAAACAGAAGAATATTTAAAAAGAATTAAAATCCATTATGAATTCAACTAGCATTGGCCGCAGAGTCTTTTGACAGTACAGATATAATTCTTATATGCAACCTCTCGACTACTCCAGAAAATTTGAAATATGATATTATAAAAGTGCAATTTATTAATATTTTTTATTTGTAGTCTATTTCTATTGCTTATAAAATATGTAAATGACTATGTACAAATGAAATTATACATTATCGTTTTTTACATAAATATATAAAAAATACATAAAAATAATACAGTGAACTCGAATAATACAGTGAACTAATACGCGATGTTCAGTAATTACTTTTTTATACCACTATTTTAAAACAGTAAATTTCGATTTATAAATTCTGCAATTTAAGAAGATGAAAATTACCTTATAAAAAAACTGATGCGGCAAAATGATTTCCGTGTATCGCGTATAAGTGAGAGATCACTGTACTAGTCCAGAATTCTAAGAAGTTCTACGAAATTTCCATGGCATGTAGCAATGAACCAACATTGTGTATTGAGTACATTATATTAATCTAATCTTTTCTTAAAAATCTATGAACACCACCAGCGGCTGAGAGGTTCTGCTCTCAAAACTGGTAGACGAGGGGTATTGGGTTCGCGTTCGTCGGCCTAATCGTTCGGAGTTTTCCGTGGTTTTCTTCAAACATTAGGTATTCTTACGTAAATACGGGTTAGGTTCCCTTAGAAAACACCCCATGGAGGGCACCTCAGCTTATATCCCTCGAGTACGTAACAATTGAACTGATTTCTTTGAAAGTAATTGCAAATGAAATTTCTGAAGTGATGGAGCTATTTAATTTCTTTCGTCTTTTAATAAAAACGTCGTACTCTAAATCACTGGCGCATAAATGTTAATAAAAATACTAAGATTTCGAGTTTTTTTTTTTTTTTTTTAAATGATATTCTTTTAAAGATAGAAATAATAATTTTCATTTTTTCTCGTTAAAATTTTAGATAAAATTATTTTAAAACATTAATATATATATATATATATATAAAAACTAAATATTGCAGTTTTAGATTACACACATAGATTATACATAGACATATATTGCTCATAAGATGTCAACAAAAGTCTATTTATAAAGTATACAATAAATGCTTACAGTGTTTCAAAATTTTGAAAAGAATTTTAAATAAACTACATTGCAAGTATTAAACATAAAGAGAGTTCAGTTAAACCTTGATATCGCTTGGAAAATAGCAATTTTTTCCGATTTTTTAAATAGTTAATATAGTTTGCCTACCGTGCTCGACTCTCGGATTAGCCGTGGATATTTGGAATAGCAAACGAATTCTGAGAAAAAAAAAAGAAAAAAAGAAAGAAAAAAGTTTTAACTTTTTCGAACAAACAACTGACAGACAAACTAACTGTCTTTATTTCATTTCGACTCCATCAGTTTTTTTTTACTACATTTCTATCGTCCATAGAAATGAAATAACATATAACTTGAGATAGACTGATATTTTGAGAAAACAAATAGCTTTTCACTGTTTCGAAATGCTTAATCGCTCTAAGAAATAATTTATATGTAAACAAAATGTATACACATTGTGCTTGAACCCTTCACACAAAAGTTATACCAGAACTCATATTAATTTCTGCGAGTAGATTATTTAAATTATATATAATCAATTTTTTTTTTTTAAAGAAATGATATCTACAAAAAATAACTTTTCAAAAGTAAAAAAAAAAAAAAAAAAAAAAAAAAAAAAAGGTGAAAGTTGGGACAAGAAAATTATGTGATATCAAATTTCCAAACTTATTTTATGGTACTTATTTATCATTTTCCATTAACTAATCTACCATATGTAAGTCAAGTGCCTACGTATATGTTGTTAGATATCCTTTTCTCCTGTACTAAATATTTCTGTACTAAATCAGAACGTTCTTTTGAAAATTCAAAAATTTTAAAATTATGCATGATGGTCTTGGCGACCGTCTTTCCATATTTTACAGAAATTTCTAAGCGACCAAGTCCGTAAAGGAAAAGCGAGAATTACACTGCTCAAAACAATTAAAGGATATTTGAAGTTTTATATAAAATAAAGATATAAACGAAATTTTTTTTTGCCGAAAATAGAAGAGAATCACAAATGCAAATTTTTCTGGTTTTCAAACTGTGGAGTATGCGAATTTTGAGTTCGACGTCAAAAACGTCGCTTCAGCGGCAGCGAATGAAATATGACTTTCAACTGGATAAAAGAGAATGAAGACAAGTATGATCGGCATTCATTGATTGCTTTGTTTCGATGAGTACGATGTCTCAGCGAAGTCATTTGACAGATTCAGAAGCTTCGAGAATTGTTGGTAGGTTAGAAGGGGGCCAAACTCAAGCCGAAGTAGCGCAAGCCATTGGAGTGTCACAAAGTGTCATTTCCAGGATCTGGAACCGTTTTTTGGAGAGTGGATGTGCAGGCCGAAGACCAGGGCAAGGTCGTAGACGGGCAACAACGCCCAATGAAGATCGGTATTTAGCGTTAACAGCTCGGAGACACCGAAACATGAACGCTACTCTTCTCCAACAACACCTTCGCTCGGCTACAGGCACCACGATTTCAACTCAGACTGTCCGAAACCGGCTCCATGCTGTAGGTCTGTATGCTCGCCGACCGATGGTATATGTTAGATTAACATCAAGGCATCGTCGCGACCGCAGGGAGTGGGCAACCGAGCATGTCAACTGGAGGAGAAATGAATGGAGCAATATTCTGTTTTCTGACGAGTCCCGTTTTTCTGTGCATCCGGATAATAGGCGTATTTTCATCTGGAGGGACCGTGGCAGTAGGAATAATCCTGCGTTCGTGCACGAAAGTGTCAGATTTGGCGGCGGAGGAGTGTTGGTGTATGGTGGCATCTCCATTGACGGGCGCACTGACCTCTACATCATTCGAGATGGAGCTCTGACTGGTCGCCGATATAGGGATGAGATCCTCAGACCTATTGTAGTCCCTTACGCTGCAGCAATCGGAGATAACTTCATTTTAATGGACGATAACTGCAGGCCACATCGTGCAAACCTGGTGGAGGATTTCCTTTTCGAGGAAGGAATCGTTCGAATGGAATGGCCAGCGTGTTCTCCAGACATGAATCCAATCGAGCACGTTTGGGACGCTCTAGGAAGACGAGTTTCTGGCCGCCAGCAATCCCCACAAACTCTCCAAGAACTGGAAAGAGCTCTTCTGGAAGAGTGGGGCAGAATACCCCAACTCGTCATTAATAGCCTCATTGAGTCCATGCCTCAAAGGTGTTCAACGTTGCTGGCCGCCCGTGGAAACCATACCCCCTACTGAAAATGATTTTCTTTGAAGAAAACACCTTTTCTTATTCTTTTTTTCTCATATGCACAAATTGTGTTTTTTTCCTTTTGTACACAAATGCGCAATAAAATGCATTTTTTTCTGCCAAACATGTGTAATTTATTCTCATATAACCTACTATGTCTGTCGACCATGTATCAATCAGCTAAAAAGTTTCCCAGATACAAAATCCACCTAAAACTGCAATATCCTTTAATTGTTTTGAGCAGTGTATTTGCTTTAGTAACAATTTCGAACTTTGGATTTTAACTACCGACTATTCTACGTACTATGAACAGATAAATTGAGACATACTGCTATTTTGAGTAAATAAATTGGTTTTCAATGTTTTCAAATGATTAATTACTCTAGGAAATTAATCATAAGATGAATAAACCTATCTTACTAAGTTTTTATCAGTCTTAAGAAGTCATAAAATGAATCCTTAAGATTCAAAATTGTAAGCACGTAATTCAGTAACGGAAAAACGTAAAATGTTTGCTTTAGAGCAATTTCGGACATCAGAATTTAACTACTGACTTGGGTACTTAGAAATTTGCGTATAAATATAGAAAGACCGCCAAGCCCATCATGAATAATTAAAAAAAAAAAAAAATTGAATTTTTAGAAGCACGTTGGGATGCATTTAGATAGCAGAAGAAAAGGACGGAGTACGGACTGAAGGAGACTACAGGTACTACAGGAGAAAAGGACTGATTTCTATCAACATATACGTAGGCACTTGATTTACTTATGATAACTTAGTTTATACAAAATGTTAAATAAGTACCATAATATAAGCTTGGAAATTGTATATCACACCAATTTTAGAGCACAACTTTCAGCATGGTTTTTATTATTATTATTATTATTTAAGCTCGGCTTTTTTTATTGTCTTCTATCTTCACAAGAAAAAAAAATATTGAATTTGTGAAAATTTTCGACTTTCGGTTTTCGTCGGATTTATGCGTTTCAGAACATTTGATTGTATTTGGAAAATCTCTGTCCGTGGGACAGGTGGCGCTGCTCTACTGTCGGTTTCACTATTTCTGCGATAACAATTCCTTAAGAACTATTGCACAGAATTTCATCAATCTTCATATCCTGTAAGACTTTGACATAAATAGACGCTGATTAGATTTGGGTGTAAATCGACCAACAAGCTCGGCTTGAATGCTGTCTTTATCCCGATTTCCGAGATATCCCAAGAACGAATAGATTGCCATTTAATTTTGGTTTCAGACGATTTGATTGATATAGAAGAAAGTTTTGCAATAGCCGCAACATTACTATTTTTTTTTTTTAAAAGATTATTATTACTGTTCCGATTTTACATATTTTAATTTCAATTATTATTGAATTATTATTGAATTTTTATTATAAAATCAATATTTTTAATCAAAAATTTCCTGATTGAAATCGACTACACAATTTATTCTCCCCCCCCCCCCTCTCTCTCACACACACACTCCCTAAAAACCCAGGCTTTTCCATATTGGTCTGTTTGAATCGTTTTTAAAAATGTTATGGCAATACGTACATTCTTTCCAATCATTAATGGAACTGGAAATGAATGGTATCCAGGGAATTGTTAGAATGTTTACTACTATTCATTGCATATAAAATGTAAATGTATTTTTACTGATGTTCAGTATTTTATAACATCATTAAAAAGGAATCAGCTGAAAAAGGAAAAAAAAAAGACAAAATGAACTGAGAGTTAGAGAAGAAATACTTAGAAGAAACTGACAAGGAGAGTGCCAAGCTTGGTAATCACATATTTTGATTATTTTTATGTATGTTGTAGGGTAGAAGCCCCTTAGTCTCAGGTTCAATGGATTTTATACAACGCTCCTTAGTTCTCGAGAAATGGGGGGTCTAATATTATAACACAACTTAAATACTTAATTTGTAACAAAACGATTGTAAAGTAACAATTGAAAAGTAAGGGGAAAAAATAGACAATTGGTACTTTTACAGATAACAAAATTTTAGTTGTTTTAAAATTTATCTTCATATTTAAAGCGAAAGGCGCATTCTGTCAAATTCACATTCTCTTTTCCATACAAAAATCGTCTCATTGCACATGCTTCAACTATTTTTAAAGGCTTCTCCCCTCAGAAACGGGATTGATATGTATAGCCTTCACCTGTTTAGCCTAGGAGGATTGAAAACGGATGGCGCAATATGGACATTGCGTTGAAAGCTTTTATTTTAAATAACTCATGTTTTCACTACTAAATATGCATATTTTTTCGCAAAGTTTTAAAGAGAGCTTGGATACAGTTATATTTATAACCAATTGAAATTTCAGAGAATTCGGTTGATGAAAACTATTTTTTATTGCTATGTTAAAGGAACCGACTCGAAAACAAACAAACAAACAAGCCAGCGAGAAGAAAACATCTCTTTTATAACTCGATAACAATATTTTTTCACGAAATTTTTACAGGGGCTGTAAAAATTTCGTTTTATTTATAAACAATTTATTAACAATTTATAGCTATTTTCTGTTTTATTTATAAACAATAAAGATTTCAGAGTTGGGACAAAAAGAACCATGAAACGTCCCTATGTGAAAAAACAAGAAAATGAGCGTTTTTATCACTTAAATCAATATTTTTTCGCGATTTTTTCATTTTAAAATATAACTTCATACAAAATGGGGGTAAAGATATAAAATAATAAAAACTTAATGTTTTTTTTAAATTTATTATCACGGACCCGGGCAACACCGGGTGGGTCAACTAGTTTATTATTACAGTAAAACTTCCATTTAACGAAGTCTCATCGTTACACTTAAAAACTTCGTTATGAAGAAAATTCGTTAAATAGAAATCAACTTAAATTCATGAAATTTTTCCTTCCGATATGACAAACAGGTATTGGATGCAGAAGCATTTGATTCAGTTTCAATTATGTAACCATCTTTTTCAAAACAGTTGTGTACGGTAGTTGAAATCACGTCACATTCCCAAGCTTTGGCTCAAGCTTTCATCAGCTCCGATACACAGGTTCTCAAACAAATTTTTTCACTCTTTTTTTTGTCTTTTTCGATAATGTACTTCAAGATTTTTTATTATTCCTTAGACTAATGGCTGAAGTTTAGAAGTTGTATTGGTAGGAACAAAAATAACTTTGATTTGAATTTTGAAGCACGTTCTTGTGGATGTACAAAGCAGTTGTATATCAGCAATGGAAGGGCTGAATGGTAACTGTCTGACTCTAATTAATATTTTTTGCTTCAATGTATCGGACGTCATTGCGTCACTGCATCTTCTATATCAGGGGTTCTCAAACTATGGTACGCGTACCAGTACTGGTACGTGAAGCTCTGGCTACTGGTACGCAGATGTCCGATACTGGTACGTGGAATAAAATACAGAATGCAGCATATTATTCTGGAATCAGAAACGGCTTGGCTTTATTAACTAGGAATTCTTCAAATAAAATTTGAATGCTATTTAGGATCCGTAAACGCATTTTCTATTTTCTCTTTAGGAGAAACGTTTGTTATAATAAACATGTTGAAATTCGCTCACGCCGCTAATGATGCGATCAGTTTTCCAGAATTAAAAACATAATTATTTGATTTGTATGGATAAAAAGTTATTTTTTTAACTAAGATCTAATTTTAAAATTAATGAATAAAGTATTTTTAATTCGCGGAAGAACTGTATTTATACATGCTTTATAAATTTAATTGTCTGAAAGTAAAGTCTGGATGTTTGAAAGTAGGAAGAGCTTGTGCAAGTAGGAGGAGTTAAAACAAAGTATTTTATAACTCATTGTTCTTGTTTGTACTAGAAGAACTTCTAGGCGGTGTTGAAATAAAAGTTTTATTTCAAACAGAATTCATAAATTAATCATTCTGTTGATACAAATATTTTTCTTTTCTTATACAAAAGTGCATAGCTTCTTACTATTTCATTGAAATCAGCATTTAACGAGTAAGTTTATTTAAAATGGCCCTTCATTATATGAAAAACAAATACAGGAATAAACTAAACATCGAATCTGACTTATGACTAAAATTACCTAATATTGAGCCATACATGAAGACGCTGTGCTTGATAAAGCAAGGCCACCATTTTCTTTAGCGATAGAAGAAAATTAGTGAAGTCAGCCTACTATAGCAGTAGTATAAGAATCAGAGTGCGCATATATGTCAATAAGTATTGTAGCATTTTTCATACAGCAAAACACTGTATTTTGATATTGTATGTATTATTAAAATGTGATGATAACTTTTTACTTGAATGTTGTTAAAAAACAATCAGGCTAAGTATCAGTTATCAATTTAGTAATCTAATCATTGATTTTTAAACGTAATAAAACCTGCTAAGACAGCCACACAACAGACGGTATATATATTTCGTTTTAGACAGGTTCCCATTTACAGGTTTTTCTATATTAGCTTTACGTTTGCTGCCTGGTGGTACGCGGAAGTATGAACTTCGATTTAGTGGTACGTTGTTGTAAAAGTTTGAGAACCCCTGTTCTATATCATTGAATGCAAAAAGTGGATTAGGATTTTCCCCAACTGTCTGTGCTGGAGTCTCGGAGTGGGAGAGCAATGATACAAGTGTTTTTCTTAGTCTGTAAAAAAAGTAATTTTATGTAACATCAAGCAGAAAGGAAATTATTTAAATGTGTTCATTTTCATACAATCCACTGAAGTAAATTCGCATATCCATCGCAACAGCATCCTCTTAGTTTGTATTCTGTACACGTACAAAAGTGGAATAAACTTCGTTATATAGAATATATTTTTCGTAATGTGGAGATTAATTTACATGCTAATGGTGTTCAAAGTCAAAGTTCTGCAGAAAATTTCGTTAAGTAGAAAACTTCGTTAAATAGGGACTTCGGTAAAGGGAAGTTCCACTGTATTTGCATAAATAAACTACTATTTTTCACTGTGAAATATATTAAAAACGCTACTTAAAATTATAAATCACTGCTTTAATTATTTGTCAAATTAATTTTTTTCTGTTGGTGTTAATAGCATTTCAATCTCAATATAGTAGTACTTCAAAATATATCGTATTTTTAACTATTACTATTTTTTTTTTTTAAATCTTGGATTCTTGTGTTTATAATTAGAAAAACTGTCCCTGTGCTTAAAAATAAGTTTTAAAAAGATATTGGATTACTAAAAATAGTTATTACGTAGGCAGTAAAAACAAAACCAAGAATCCGAGATTTTAAAAAAATCATATTGAAAATTTAAAAGGATATTTTTAAAAAATCACGAAATATTTGCAATATTTGTATAATAAATCAAAATTAAAATAATATATTACAGATTTATATCAAATACTTTAATTTATTTCTCTGTGAAAAATTGTAGTTTAAGGCATCTTTTATGGAGAATCTTAAAATTTAAATGAATGATGCATGATGTATATATAATTGCAGTTTATATAAACTTAATTTAAATTAACTTCAATATTGCTTGTGATAATATTTAAGTAGAAATACTAGTAAATTACCAGTGGATCCGTGCGAGGATTTCGCACTGCAATCTAATATTTTTTACCAATATATAATAGCTTTTTAGATGCAGGTTTAAGCTTCTAAAGGAAAAATAAGGATTAAAAATATCTGAAAACAGCATTAATCAAGCCATAATATCATGTCATTTATTCCATCAAAATTACAGTATAAACTGATCGAAGATAGCAAAAAGCACGCGCGAGGGGGGAAAAATAGCAATGGTATTTTAACTGTATTGGAGGATGATATCATTTGCTTCCGGAAAAACAC
Source organism: Maratus michaelseni (assembly GCA_963931845.1). Lineage (NCBI taxonomy): Eukaryota > Metazoa > Arthropoda > Arachnida > Araneae > Salticidae > Maratus > Maratus michaelseni. The sequence continues at coordinate 7,366,306 of OZ007594.1, read as the reverse complement.
GGGACACAGAAAAATATATTGAATACATATAAAATACAATTTTATTTAATATAACAAAACATATATTTTAGGCTACACGTGAAATACCACTGCTTCGATCGGTCGTTGGTGTCTTTTTCTTCTAAACATTTCAATTTCAATTTCGCTTTTTAATAATAAATACTCCCAAATTAGTTGCTACATTTTTGTTGACAATTTTGTCCCAAATTAGTTTTACATTTCAAGTAGGTGGAGTCGTAAATAACTTCCGATGCAGTTTAGTAAATCGACATCAGTAAAATTATTATACTATAATGAATATAATGCCGTCTCTAAATTCCACCCTCGCTCGCCAAAATCATATCACCCACGTAAGCTATACCATTCACAGATTCCTGGCACAACACCCCACTGAAATTCAACCAATTGTTATCCACAATATTATTTCTAAACTCAAAAAACGTAAAGCCCCTGGGTACGACAAAATTTCTAATACGGTTCTCAAACACCTACCTCCTAACTATATCATCTACATTACGAAACTTACTAACTCCATTTTCAAATTTAACTATTTTCCGAAACCTTGGCAAATTTCTATAATCTCTCTCTCCTATCCCCAAACCTAGTGCTAACTTCTCTGACCCAATCAAATATAGACCTATCTCCCTTCTTCCTTCACTCAGCAAAGTTGTCGAACGCGTCATTTGGTCGCAGGCTTTTTCGTTAGCCTTGGTCGCAACTCCAGAACCACATTCAACTTAACAACACTCTTACGCTTGAACAATTTGGCTTTTGCCCAAAACATTCAACAAAACACCAGCTACTTCGAGCAGTCGAATTTCTCAGCGAAACTCGAAGATTCCTGCTGCTGCCATTTTTCTGTTGCCATTGACAAAGTCTGGCATGTGAGCCTCATCAAAGAATATAGAATAGATAAGAACTACAGCTTAGAAAAAGCGTAACTGTCGCCATCTATCGCTAGCTTTATCATAAAATTGCGGATTGGGATATGAGGAGAAAACAACCATACAGGATGACGCAGCCGCGATACTCCAAAGTGTATACACTTTCAGCACTTCCTTGGCGAAAAATATTTCGCCAAAGGATTTGGCGCATTTGCCCATAACAATGCTACAAAGTGTATACAGTTTTGACGCTGTTTTGTTTATATATTTACTGTACAGAGATTGAGCTGCATGTGACGATATGGATATTTTAAAAATAGATTTCCGCTTTGTTTTTGATTATTTTGATAATTTCGTTGCGCTATTAAAGAAAAATGCTTAATATCATAAGTTAAATAGAAGAAGAGTCATCGTTTAGTTTGCAGTTATTTTCAGTTGTGTAGCTGCCGTGTGTTTCGCGAATTGGAGTGATTATTTTCTAAGACTTATCCAGTATAAAGGGAAATATGGACATTTTCTTTTCTTTTAATTGAATTTTTGAATTAATTGGCCAGCTGGTGTCACTTTTGAAAGTAGAAGTTTAATTTCTTCTTCTGCTTTGAAAGTGTGCACTTGCTAGCCAGAAATTTTACTAATGGATTAATATCACATTAAAAAAAAAAAAAAAAAAAAAAAAAAAAAACAGTCAGAGAGCAATAAAGCAATTTCAGGTTTAGTAAGCACTGAGTTTTTTCTGTCCATTTATATTTATTTCTTATGAATAACTCTGAGCACCTGTGTATTATTTCTAATGTGTTTGTGTATATTATAATAACATTAAACAGTTATATAACATATCTGTTTACATTTCAAGTTTCAATGCTGGTATCCATTCAAAAAATAAAAAGTGATTTCAATCTATTTTATTAATGGGAGATTTTCAAAATAACTGCCTGTTTAATGCTTTATACTTTGAACACATATTCCATTAAAATATATTATATAGGGTAGATGTGCCAGTAATGGACACCCTTAAGGAATTTTTTTTTAATTAATAGTTATAATTATTATAGCCCACTTTTTTTAATATTATATTAATCTATCAACATTATTTAATCAATCTCATAGTCTCATTTCCCAATGTGAATCAAAATTTAATTGTACATAACAGAAATGTATCAAAACACCCTCTCTTCCAGTAATGGGACACTCTCTGTTCTAGTAATGGACACCCCACAAAAAATAATAGATAATTGATTTTATGATTGTATTTAAAACCAAAATTTAATGAAAGCATATTAATGAAATAAAATAGTCATTTTCAAATAAATTTAACAATTAGGATATCAATAATTAATAAAATATTTATGAGACTGATTCACTGTTTAAATTAATTATTGTCATTATCAAAAGATCAATATTTTAATTAAAATACTAAATTGTAAAGAATTATATTTATCAAATTATTAAGTCATTGAGGGGGAGAGGGGAGTTTAGAAGGGTTAGTTTAAAAAAAAAAAATTAAGTGTCTTGGTGTACCAGTGCATGGAATCATATTTATTTTTATTCTTAACAGTTAAACTTCCTAAAACTGCTTTATATATTACTTTTAGCAATTTGTATAAAATATATCAAATAAATGAAAGTGTAGGTTGAATGTTTTTTATATACTAAATAAAATTATTTCAAAATAATATATCAGAACTGACATTTGAGCCCCTTGATCTGCAGATTTACTACTTTCATTGCTACTTTAAATTTAATATTATAGTGATTTTTTATGTATGTAGTTCTTTTGTCAGAGATGAATAATGAAACATTTAAGACAAAAAATAATAGATTTTTAAGAACTTGTGCGATTTAAAAAATTGTCCTTTTTTTAAATGGAGAGAGTTTGAACCCCATAAGCCCCTCATTTTCCCATGCCCTTAAAAATTATTCTTTGCTTCCTGATGGGTGTTGACTGCCACATTATAAAATGTGCAAGGTACGTTTTACAAAAAAAATAATTTGCTTACAATCTTTAAAAAATTATTAATTACGTCAAATTAATAAAATTAGCTATTTATATAAAAAAAAATATATTGTTATTACATTCTGGTAATTGAAATTTAAAAATTATATTTGATTACTTAGCTTTTCAATTCAATTGAAAAAAAAAATATATATGCACTACGGACATTACTGAATTTGCTTTTTCAGTATGTCCACATGGGGTGTCCATTACTGGAAATTGACTAATTAAGCATTCCAATAATGGACCATATGGTCATAAAACCTGAAAAATAAATGAAATTTTATAAATTGCCATTGGTATGTAAAATTCAAAGTTTTCTATTATTGTCTAAACGAAAACATGCAATTTTTTCAAGAAAATAAAAAATATATGAATTGTTTAAGTGAAGCCAGCTCTTAGCATGTTCATTAAGATTTTCACAGAAAATCTGTGGAACTGTGAAACATTATTTTCTGCTTCCTGATTGGTTTGATTAAGAGTGTCAACAATAACCTAGAATATAAAACAAGCAAGGAGGACAGGAATTATGAAAAAATATATAAAAGGCTAAATTTTTATTGGTTATTTTTTTATAAATCAAAAACTTTGAAAGAGGCCCATTACTGGAAGGGGGTCCATTACTGGCACATCTACCCTATATATATCCTTTGATATGGTTATAACATAACATAATTACATGATAATATGGTTCATGGTTTGATATGGTTATAACATAACATAACACAATATATCACGCTATGTATAATAAAATGTATTAATTTACGATTTACGTTTTTATATGCATTTAAGTATTTGAGTGTTAGATTACTGTAGTTAGCAAATTACAGAAATTTAAAATTAAAACATCGATTTACCAAAGTTTTTTATAAATCTTTTTGACTAGTTCAAATATATAAAAATACAAATATTTTTTCTAATACATATTTATATAATAGTTTAAAAATTAATATTAATGTCTTTTCTACAGTCTTTAGACATCTCATTAGTATTATAATTATTTTACAAAACCTTTTGTATCTGTAATTGAAAATAAAGCTAGAGGAAGCTTTATTGTTCAGGGGTCGATGCAGGTTTTTTTTCTTGGGGCCCATTTTGTGAAAAGTGAAGGTTATTTTTGTGAAATTTATTATATTTTTTTGAAAAATAACATTTTACAACGAAAGTTGAAATCCAGTTAATCAAATTCGAACCAAGCATTTATAAATAAAAACTTTTTTAAATCCTTTTGCTGAAGTTTTCTGCTCTGGTGAACTTGTTTGTTTACAAACTACACATTTTAAAACATCACAAAATAATAAATAAATAATAAATAGTAAGTTTTTATGGAATAGAATTTTGTGAAGGAACCCATTTTATCAAATTGATTTTTGTGAAGGGACCCATTTTATTAAATAGATTTTTGTGAAGGGGTCCTAAACAGGCCCCAAATTTTTCCTGGATCGACCCCTGTTCTTTATTTAATGTAAACAAAGTGTGGCAAAATAGTAGTAGTGTTAATGAAAACAAAATTACTACCTTAATTTATATTTATTGAAAAGTTCCTATAAAATAGTAAGTATTTTTATTACCTTTCATGAGTATTAGCTATATATTTAATTACTTATTTATCCAATTATAATTATGTTAATTAGATACTTTTGACTATAGGATCATTAGGCCTAACATTATCTTCCTTAGAATGAAATTTTTCTTGGTCAAAATTATTTTTAAAAAACATTCAGTTTTTAAAAGTAACCTCAATCAAAATCACCAGTTATTAAACCCCCCCGCCCCCCCTGAAACATTGAGAAACTCATAAAAGATCAACTTTCTTTCTGAGTGTTAACCTTCAAGAAAGCAATAATACAACCATTTGTTGCATTTAAACCAAATTATCTGTGTAACAGTAATCATAAAGTGGTAGTTCATTTCAAAATGACTCTAATATATAATTCTATTTAGATGACAAATAAAATTGTTTTAAAATATGTTTTGTATGTTGCATGTTACCTCTTTTTAAAAGAAACTTGGGTACTTTTATGTTAGCCAGGCACAGATAATAACTAGCTAAATATTGTTCCCATCACTATCATTTGTATTTTATTTATTTCATATAAAATATGAACTTTTCACTCATTTAATTTAAAAAACACAAAAAAAAATAGAGAATACCACAAATAAAAACATTTTATTTCAACACCAAATCATTGTTTCAAATTTAATATTTTCATATGCAAAAAATAGTAGCTGCTGTTGGTGAAATTTGTGTAGGCTAACATAAAAGTACGAAAACTTGCGTGTATAATTTTATGTTTATGATTGCAGTTTGATTACTTAATACTTCCTTTATTGCTAATTCAGGATTCTATCATATATATAGTTTTTGCCATTCACGCCAGGGCCGAAACTAGTTTTTTTTTTTTCACATGGGGCAAACATGGATTTTTCTCCCTCCTTCCAAACCTTCCTCCGCAAAGTACATTTACAAAGAGAATTTTACTACGTTTCTAATAGATGAGTAATTTAAAATTAAAATTATGTAATAATAAAATACAAATTGTCAAATATTTATTCATTAAAACCTGTGAAAACTGAATCGAAAGGAATAGGAAAAAATTATGCTTTATACAGGTTTCAGTCTTAGCAGGTATAATTGAAGTTTTTGACATAACAGTTTAAACTGTCAAAAACCTGCCAACTGGTTTCGGTCTTAGCAGGTATAATTGTTGGAATTCTTTCTGTTAGTACCATGTAATTGTTTCATTTAAGACAAGATTCCATTGTAGAAATATTTCATTTTCCCAAATGATACTGTAATTGTAGTAATTACAAATTATTAGAATTAGAATTGAAGCATTTAAAATCATAGTGATTTGAGTCTCATTGTCGTAAGAACTCAAAGACCAAGATATACTGTGGGCATAACAATGAATTCCATTACAACAAAATAAAATATCTTTGTGTAATATCCACATCAGTTTCATGGAACTGTCAATTATAATGCTCTTCCCAATGTTGAATTCAGGGGGTGGCCTGGGGGACATTCACCCTGGAGCATTGAAATGTCCCCTCTGGATGATTAAAGATTTTATGCTTTTAATGGTTAAAAAGTGCAATCCCCCCCCCCCCCCCAGAGCCACAGAAATCCCTCCCAGAAAAAAATGTCTGAATTCAAAACTGGCTCTTCGTATCCATAGACTGATTGATATGTCTAGATACTTTCCTGAGCCTAACGCTAATTTTCAAAATTATGTGCGACTTCACAACAAAACAACAACTATTATGTTTTTATTTTGTGACTTTTCCACCCCTTAGTTTTTCATGTTCTGGGCAGATGCCTGATCTTGCAGTTTCTACAGCCGAATCTGGATAAAAAAAAAAATGAGACGGCATTTTTAAGTTGTCACCTAGGGTGGAAAAACACCTTGAAATGGAAAGAGACGAGATTTTTTTTTTTTTTTTTTTTTTGGTGGTGGTGGAGTGGGGTATAAATGCAATGTAAAATTTTATTAGTTATTGGTTCGGCCATTTTTGTTCAGAAGTTCATTCAAGTTTTAGTACCTAATTTTTATAAACTCTGAATCTTAAAATATTATCTATTCAATTTTAATACACCTTATAAACCTTCAGAAAATTAATTTTAAAACAGAATGCAATGTAAAATTTTATTATTTAGAGGTTTGGCTATTTTTTTTCCTGAGAAGTTCATTCAAGTTTTAGCACTTAATTTTTATAACTCTGAATCTTAAAATATTATTTATTAAATTGTAATACAACTCATAAACCTTAAGAAAATTAACCTTTTATATTTTTTGTCACCACAAATATATTAAATACAGTATAGAACCATTTATCCAGAATGGTTGTGGTCAGCTGTAGTTCAGATAACTGGTTAGGCATTAAAGCAACATCCATTTGATCAGATTTTAAAATACATGTGGCTGTGTCATTGTCTCTGATTTCAAATTAATTCTTTGATTGCACAGATTAAGAATCAGATTCAATCAAGATCAAAGATTAATCTGAATCTGGTTAACTGGTTTCTGGATAAACAATTCCATACTGTATTAACATTTACATAAGTCAACTAAATACAGTAAACTCTGTCTAAGGCAGAATCGATTGGGACCGAGAAAATTTTCCATGGTAGACAATATTCCGCCTTATGCAAACAGCCCCCTCCCCCGCACCAAAAAAAGAGTAAATCGTATATTTTTTTACACTTGTAACCTTTCAGTACCAATTTTTAAAAGGAAATTTTTTTTTTAATTAGACTTGTTATTAAATTTATTATTTCAAATAATTTCAAAAAACACTTAAACACAAAAATAAATATTACCAATACAAAATTATTTCAAATCTGAAATTTAATGAAAATCATTTATTTAACAAATACAATTACATATTTCACATAGTAGTTTATAGAATTAAAAAGTAATCTTTTATCGATAGTTGTTTTTTCTTTTGGTTTACATGCATTCTTCAGTAAGACATTGTAAGTCTGTTATTATCAGTATAATTTCTTTGATAAGGCGTCTTGATATGTTTGAATTACATTGCTGTCTTCAAGGTTTTCAGGATCGTGGTCATCTTCATTTACACTATAATTTTTCACATCATGTTAAAGCTCTGGCAAAACATCCATGAATTGTTAGCTGTGCGCACTGCACTGAAAAAAAAAAAAAAAAGACTGGGTATGAGTCAGAAAGTTGTCACTTTGAACTTGAGTACAATCTTAAAGCATAATATATTGTACTTTAGAAAATACATATATTTTCATAAATGTGCATTCTACTAGTAATAATTACTTTTAAATGCAAATTTACATGGGAAATAATGGAATAAGAAAGAATTCCTTAAAATTAAAATAGTTAACGTTCTTTTGAATTACAAAATTAATCTATTACAAAATTTAATTAAAATGCTCGACCGAGAGTATTTGACATATATGTATGTTTTAAAGTTTCATAAACCTTTCATTTTTAAAAAGTCCTTTTTTTCGCCTGATGCAAAATTATGGTTTCAGTGAGCGGTGTCAGTGGGAAAGTTGCCAAGGCCACCAAATGAAATTCTGTTTCAAAAATCCAAATGAAACTATCTTCAAAAATTGAACTTAGTTTTGGGGCTTTTTACAGTTTTGCATGAATACTAAATTGCAGCATTTGTTTAAAAACTGCAAATAAGTGCTTCAATATGTGCACATCCTATCTGCACATACTCAGGATTAGCAATCTTTTGCTGATGCAAACATTCACTTTTGCATTAGTTATATACTGAAATTTTTCATTTTGTAGCATTTTCCATTATTAGCATAAAACAAAGTTATTCTAATGAGTTATAGCCCAGTTAAATACAAGTGGTTTTAGCTTTTGACTAGACATAAAAATAATTTTAAAATGCAAAATACACTCTTGATTGTTCTAATGTTTTTTATCATATAAAAACATAACTTTAGAATCCTTAAGGGCAGGTAATAGTCAGAATAAAATTAAAGGTTGTAACTCTTTTGAAACAGGTGAACTGTCAGCTTTTTATTTACTTATTGACATCATCACTTATTATTTCACTAGTATAATTATACGCTGAAAATGTTCATTCTGCAGCCAGTGATGTAGTAGTAAAAAAACCAGAGGTACGCTTTAGGTAGAGGGTATACCCTAAAAAGTATATGCTATAGTGTTTTTGAGAAGAGAGTATACAGTATTCCTTAAAATAATCCAAAAGGTATACTGCATATCCACCGCATATCCTCCATTACATCCCTGTCTGCAGCCTTTATTTTTCTTAGCATCAAATATAGTTATAAACAATTTAATAAGAAATATAGTGCCTACAATATGGATATACACTAATTTACCTTTCTATATAATACTTTGATCATATATATCTGTGTTTGTGCATGCATATGTCAGAGAGAGAGAAATAGTATGAGCACCACCCCCCCTACATTTTCTTGAGCATCCCCTATTGTTTACTTCTAGCTACAGCCCTGATTGTATAGTGTTTTGAACCTGTCCAGGCATGTTCTATCACCCCTTACAGTTTGGCCCATGAATTCAGGGACACTCTGTATACATTATATATATATATAATATGAATGTCCAAAATATACCCAACATCTACATCTAAAATGATTATAACGTCATAAAACTTGGCAATAATCTTGGTCACCGCCAGGGCTTGACAAATGCGGTCGCCACTGGCGACCAACTTTTTTATCTAGCGACTAACTTTTTTTGTTTCATTTATTTATTTATTTTTTACAAAAATTGAACTAAAAAATGAGCACAAACGACATTTTCTCTAAAGCGAAGTTAAAAAGGCATTTTCCATTTCATGCACTTAAAACGCCATTGTTTTCCGCTCTAGTCGGCTAGTCATGTGATTAGAATGTGAGGAGAGGGGGAGGGGGGGGGGGTTCAATAACAAATAGTCTTATGTGGCTTCTAAAAATTGGATGCAATGATAAAAAATGCTTACTTTTTTGTATGTTTCAAATTAGATTTTTGTGTTCAGAATTAAAACTTTTAATCTATTACATTCATTTTAAAAGAACAATAACATATAAGTGATTATAAGTAATTCATTCGAGGTAAATCTATAAAACTTAATTAAAATTTCAAGAATAATTCATTTTAATAAAAATATGTATTATTTTTTTAAATATTTTTTCCCGGCTTAAAATGCTTGGCGCCTCGCGTCTATTTGCACCACACGCATTGGACATTGCCGTCACTCTGTCTTGGCGACAAGTGTCTGGTTCAGAGTTGTTTCTCAGTAGTATTTTATAATTACATTGTTTGGATTGTTATCTGCAGTAAATGGAAATAAAAAATCATTGATTGCACTTCAAAAAGTTTTTTTTTTTAAATTCTTATCGTAGATCGTTGGATCAAAATAAACCTCAGCCGGCTGCTGATTTCGATTTAATCCAGCGCGGGAAAAGTATATTTTTTTCTTTCCTTTTTAGCTACGAAAACAAACGTTTACGTAATAACTCGTAATATTACGCGTTAATAGCCCTCGAGTTTGTGAACATCACAACGTTTAATTAAATTTCTTGTAAGATATCTCATTATAGATGCTGCAAAGTTACAAAATATTAAGAAATACATTTGAAATTATATTCACACACACACACACACACAAACAACAACAGAAAAAATTAACTTATTTTTAATTTGGCAAAACTATTGCAAATGTCATTAAATGCAAATTTTGAAATAATTAAATCAGAATTATTTGACTTTTTTATTTTGATAGGCTAAATAGGCATAAAATCGTTTTCCGGCTTCACTATTTTATAGATGCCCTCTCATCCGATGTAGATTTTGTAGCACTCAACTATTTGAACATTTGAAGCATACGGCAATCAGCATTTCCCGAACATGTCCGTTAATTCAGAGTTTACAATATTTCCTTTATTATTATTTTTTTCACAAATATATAACTTTGATAAGTTTCCTTAGAAAACTTAGTTATTATGCACTATTATAAACTATGTAACTAATAATTCTAAACTATGTAACTAATAATTCTAAACTATGTTTGTTATTATTTTTTCTGACTTAATTCCTAAGCAAACGTTTGTACTTTTTAAAAATCAATAACGGGGAGGGGGGGGGGGGGGGGTGTTGCATTTTTTTACTGGCGACTAGAATTTATACCTGGCTACCAGATTTTTTCAAATTTGTAAAGCCCTGGTCACCGCTATCTTTAACAAGGAAAATTCATAATAAAAATTTTGTTAAATTTTAATACATTTTTTGATAATTTGTAAATATTCTGGATAGAAATCACTCAAAGACAGACTGCCAAAATGGTGATTTTCTTGTGTCACACTGAGTGTCTTCCTAAACATTTTTTAGAAAACCCCCCCCCCACAAATTTACCTTTCAGTGGACACACTAAGAGTAAGCACATGTACTTTTTTTTGTATAATAGTTATGCTTTCACAAATACAAGATATTTAATAATAGTAAAAAAGTGACAAGTTAGAAGAAAATCATAGTAAAAATTGAATTTTAACTTCCATGCCATATGTGAATACAGTACACTCCCTCAAATACATGCATTTCAGGTCCAGATTTTACAGAGATTTCTGGTCACTGTTTTGGTTATATTTTTTAAAACAGTAATTTGAATGTAATAATGCACTCGAAATTATAATGAATGCAACTGTAAGTTTCAATCTTTACATCTGCAACAATGTGCGAATTTTAAGAAATCCACTGTATATAGTGTAAGAACTATCATAATTGTAAAATTAAAACTGTGTAATTGCTGAAAAGTTAATTAAAAAAGTTTATATCGAGCATACTTTTATTTAGGGTTTAAAATTGATGAAATAAATAAATGTATATCTCACATATGATAAAATATATGTATTTAGATTCTACTTGGGCCAGAAATAAGAATGGGCAACAGGTCGCCCCTGGGTTGTGCTACAATTTTTTATTAAGTTCAATAAAAATCTTAAGCAATATTAATAAAAGTGTGGTAAATCATACATAAGCAATAAACACATACTTTTGGCAAAGGTTTCTCCCTGCTAGATGAGTTGCTGAACAGAGCTTTCTTCATTTTACATTTCTTTTTCATTGTCTTCATAGTGTACATTTCTCCAGTAGTCGAAAAAATATTGCTTGCGTATAAAATTCAAATAGACTAATACACAGCAGGCAATATTTATTCAACATGTCACAATGCTGTACAGTGGCTGTTCCCATCAAAACACAAGAGTTAAGCAGCATCAGCTGTGGTTAATACTTTAGACGATGGCTCCTGGCAATGCCACATACTGGCATGCAAAATCTGTGGTGCAGAGAGTACTCTGTGTACTCACTGTGTCACTCTATGTCAGTTGGAGGGAAAGACAAGTGTCACACTAGGTCAGACTGCTGCCCACATGGTGTCTCGTCAAATTGAAGCTGCACATCTGGGTGAATCCAATGACTTCAGGACCTGGTCTGATATCTACATCCTCCAATGGGCATAAATTAACAACAACAAAATTGAATCTAAAAAAATAAAAATAAAATAAAAGTTTGGTTGAAAAAAAGTTTGAAACAGAAATATATTATAAAACTTCCATTTAATAACAATATACTAGATATGAAGTAGATAACCATTCCAGGATCTCTCTAAAATATTGTTCATTAAATTAAAATTTCATAATATATATATATTAATGAGTAAATCATAGTTGCTCCACAACCCATATGTAAAGTGAGAAATAATTATCTTACAACTTATCACACACACTATTAAAAAAGTGCCAGTTCTTCATTCAGTACACTGACCAGAAACTCAGATGAAGTAAAATAATGTGATAAATGGTGAACATTTGATAAATGTGCTAGCTATAAAAGCAAGCTATTGTTGGTATTCAAAACAGAGGCATTTAGTTATTAATTTATATTAGGTTTAATAATTCAAAAAGGGATTAATACAAATGATAATTTTATTCACTTTTAGCAGTTTTGTGTGCCAGTTATTTTTTCAAGAGTAAAATATTTACTGCTGTACTGTTATGCTTAGAAGCCATTTTGAAATTTCTTGATGTAATTTGATTATGATAGTAAGAAACTTTGGATTATTCAAATAACAGGTGAGTTTTAGTCCATCATATTGCTTGCAACTCTTATTCTGAATAAATTTTCTATTTTTTTCTTTAAAATAATGTAAAATTTATATATTTTTTTGAAAAATAAGACCAAATAAGATAAAAGAATTAGACAGTTAGGCTTAACTAACAAAAAACAGCTATGGTAGATATACCAGTAATGGACACCCCTAAAGGAATTTCTTTAAAAAATATTTTTAATTAATAGTTACAATAATTACATTCTAGTTTTATTTATATTATATTAATCTATCAACAATATTTATTCATTCTCATAGTCACACATCCCAATGTAAATCAGAATTGTAAATAACAGAAATAAATCAATTCCAACAATGCATTCTCTGTTCCAGTAATGGACACCCAACAAAAAGTAACAGGTAATTGTTTGATGATTGTATTTAGAACCAGAATTTAATGAAAGCACACTGATGAAACAAAATAGTCATTTCAAATAAATGTAATAATTAGGATATCAATAATTAATAAAATATTTATGAGAATAATTCACTGTTTAAATTAATATTGTCATTATTACAAGATCAATATTTGTCTTTTTTAAGTAGAAGATTACTAAATTTTAAAGGAATTAAATTTATCCAATTATTGTGACAAGGGAGAAGGGGGAGGGAAGTAAAGGAGTTACTAAAAAAATGTTTTAGAGTACTAGTGAATGGAATCTTATTTCTCATCATTCTTAACAATTAAACTCCCTGACACTACTTGGTATATTACTTGTAGTAATTAGTAGGAATGTTCCGAATAGTAAGTGCTTGGCCGAATACTTCTATATTTCAGGATTTGTAAGTTTTTAAAAGTTAAATTTTAAAATAATTTTACATCATATTTAACACAAAGACAATTTTGATTAACAAAACCTTTTCACAATTAAATTTTACAAAATAAAAAAATAAATAAATTTTTTGACTAATTTAAGGATAGTTTTAAAACATTTTTAATTTAAAAAGAACTTCATGGCTTCTTTTGTGAACTGAAATACATCAACAAAATCTTCTAATATTCTAAAACAACTGTCCTCTTAAAAAAAAAAAAAAACCACATTAAAATGTTTTCTTAGAGAAAAAAAAAAATAAAAAAAACTTAGTACTTTAAATATTTCACTAAAGTCAATTTTTTTGTTCCGTTTTTATGCACCCTTTAGAATAAATAAAAATAGTTAAAAATACCTAAGGAATGCTTATTTAGTTGTAAAATAACTTAAACTAACAACATGAGCTTCATTTTTACAGATTGTCTTGTTATAATAGAATTTTAGAATGATCTATATAAATTTATAATTGATTTTATGTTAAACCATTAATATGTAATAAAATGCTTCATTTTCAGCTGAGTTTGTCAGGGGGTTTTTTTCCTTCTTCCTGGTAATAAGTTATTTTTTGGAAAGTTTTTTTTTTTTTTTTTCCAAATTCTGGCTTAATTGGCTGCCACTTTGTAATAAAGTAATAAAATGAAAAACATTAAAATCTTAGTCAAAACAAGCTATAAAAATTTAGCAATATTTATTATTTTTTATTTTTTTGCATTCTTTATTAGGCTTTATATAGAGAAAATCTTAAAAAATGAGGTTTTTTTTTAGAGGACAATATTTTAAAATCAAAAAGAAATTTTGAAAGACTATTTTACAGTCATATAGTGTTTTGCTTGCCATGAAACGAGTAAAAAAATATTCAAATAGTGACAACTTAGGAATAAAGTTTCTGAATGTACCCAGACGGGTCTAAAATGGATGATTATTTTCTGAGGTTTGAAATGTACAGAGTGTTCCTAAAATTTTAGAACAAACTCAAGGGAGATAATGCAGTCACAACAAACATTTTCTGTACAGGAAACCAGCATCGTTATTCAATTCCATTTATTCAATCAAAAATACAGGGTGTTTCACTTCAAGCTGAACCTGAATTTTTGTTCACAACTTTAATAATAGTGAAGATATTTTAGCAAGATTTTCATCATATAAACTTTGCTTCATATGAAATCATTGGAAGTGACTGCATTTTAGTCAGTGACGCAGTATATGTGTACTGTAAACTGCATTCTGAATAATGGAATGGCTAGCTTAGTGTTGTTTGCATGGCAAAAAAATTAATGTTAATCTACGGTTTTAAAAATATTTTTTTAAAGCGTTTTCTTTAATAGGTTGGTTTGGCCGAATATCTTGATATTCGGCAAACCAAATAATTTGATATTCAGCCTAATCGAATATTTGGTAGGTAGTATGGCCGAATACATACTGAATATTCAGTGCATACCTAGTGATTAACATTACAAATATGAAATAAATGAAACTGTGTGGCTGAGTATTTTAAATACTAAATAAAATGATTTAAAAGTAAAACTGCAGAATTGACACTTTAGTTCTTGATCTGTAGATTTACTAGTTTATTTACTACTGTAAATTTAATTAATATTAAGTTGTTTTTTTGTTTTTTGTTTTTTTAATGCACAGTTTTGTCAGAGATGAATAATCAAACAATTAAGACAGAAAATAACAGAATTTTAACAACTTGTGTGACTTAAAAAATTATCTTTATTTAAATAAGGAGGGCTTGAGCCCCATGAACCCCTCTATTCGTTATGCCCTGTAATATTATTACTTGCTTCTTGATTGGTTTGGTTGATTGCCAGACTATAAAATATGCATAGCACGGTTTTTAAAAATAATCTAATTTGATTACAATGTTAATTTTTTTTTTAATTACGTGATGTTAATAAAAGCAGCCATTTATTAAAAAAAATTGTTATTAAATTATGGTAAGTGCAATTTAAAAATTAAATTTGTTCACTTAGCTTTTCAATTAAATCAGCAGATTTTATACACGCTAGACGCTGGTCCTAAAACCTTAAAAATAAATGAAATTTTGTAAATTATCATTTGAATATAAAATTCAAAGTTTTCAATTATTGTCAAAACAAAAACATGCAATTTGTGCAAGAAAATAAGGATGCAAATCATTTTGCTTTAATAAATTCTACAAAGTATTTTGCTGGCCGAGACCAAGTACTCAAAACACCACTATTTAACATGTAACAGATATGTGAAACTAAAAAGTAAGCAATTCAGAAAATATAAACGCCGATAAGATAACTTTACATTCATTTGTGTTGGTATAATCATCACTGTCTTATCGCGAACAGCATACAATTTCTACATCTTAGAATTTACCTTACAAATAATATTTTTACAAAATTACAAGACACACATTGCAAATTCACTGACCTTTCTCTTCATACAGATGTTTCCTGTGGCAATTTCTCAAACGGGTGAATATATTCCCCGGTACTTCAAAACATTTGATAAAAAGCATACTCATAAGTAAAATTGTATAAATAAAATAAATCACAGAAAAATACACATGGACTACAGAAACGGCACGCAGAGACAGGGAGTTGCTAGGGTTGTAATATTGAATGTACGCTGCGCAGTTTGCCATTGGCGATATTTCTGATTTTGCGGATTTCTTCACTTGGCGACAAGAGTGCTGAAAGTGTATACATTTTGGAGTATCGCATCTGGGATAGCCAATTCATTACAAAGACCTCGGAGAATCATTTGTCCGCAGACCTGCGATTTACAGCTGTTGGGAGATTGGAGGCAGGACAAAGTTATAACAGAGGTGGCTAGATGGCTAAATGTGAGACCTTCTGTGGTTCATAGGCTTTCGTAACGATTTCAAACCACTGGTTTGGGCTCAAGAAGGTTCGGTTCAGCCAGGGACGGCTAAGAGTTTCCACAAGAGCCAATGATCGATATTTGCGGTTATGTGTACGAAGGAATAGAACCACAACCCCATCTCATATTGTTGCGAATTTGCGAGATACAAAGCATTAAACTAAATATCATCAGGAAACTCAGTAGCGCGCACTAATCTTTTAATACTGGAGAGAACAAATGGTAAGGAAAGTTTTTCAGCTTATCTATTTCGGCGTAAGAGCAGGGTCAGGCACATCGAGCAGTTTAATCCAATAGCGTAAATCCTGGGTGTATCCATAGCGAAAATGCACTAAAATATTTCTTTGATATTTCCTACATTATCTTAAGATAAAATTATAATTAGCAAATGTTTTATAAACAAAATGCATGGTTTCGTATTGAACTAAACTTATTAACTGGTTAAATATTACTTTTAATTAGCATTAGATTTATCTTACAAGAATTGAGGAGATTAACATTTTTGCTCCTCGTAAATATTTAGTTTTTACATTTCTGATCCGTTCAGATCAAGAGAGAGATTAAAAGTGAGTTTATTAGTCCTTTTAGAAGAGAAAGAAAAGTTCAGTTTTTGAATGATGCAATTGTCTCTGGTTATTACAGGGGGAGAAAAACAGTCATGTTGTCAGCCGATGCGCTTTAGGATGATGCAAGACACACCTCCTGTTACGATTCTCGGTTGAAGATCACTGATTTCTTTCTTAAATTGGGTGATTATTTATTGGGGTTTTCCAATACTTAGATCCTCCCTTGCTGCAGCCACTGGAAGATTGGTCTCAATGTCTACTATGCGTAGAAGGTTTCACGAAGATGGACTTTACGCAAGGCGACCAGCAATTTGTGCGCCGCTCAGCTCACGTCACCGGAGGGAACGTTTGATGTGAGCACGTCAACATGTCCACTGGACGGCTGATCAATGGAGACGTATTCTCTTCACAGATGAGTCCCGATTTGCCTCCAAAGCGATAGTAGAAGTTGTTTGATTTGGAGAGAACAGGGAACACGTTATCATCCATCAAACATTCGTGAAAGAGATTCATACGGAGGAGGCAGTGTCTGCGTTTGGGGTAATATCTCTTTGGGTGGGCGCACAGACCTCCATGTCTTTCCACGTGGAACCATGAATGCTTACATCTATAGAGATGACATCTTGATGCTTATGTGCGCCCTTATGCCGTTGCAATAGTTAATGATTTCCTGTACAGGACGACAACGCTAGACCGCACAAGGCTCACATCGTGGAAAATTATCTTCAGCACCAGACAATTTAGCGCATGGAATAGTCATTTCGATCACCGGACTTGAATCCCATCGAGCATGTTTGGGATGCTTTAGGAAGACGTGTTGCTACTCTCAATCCCCCTCCTCAGACCGTTGCCACGCTTACAACTGTTTTGCAAGAGCAATGGCTCGCACTTCCCAGCGAACTCATCGACCGCATAATTGACAGCATCACACATCACTGTATGTGCTGTATTGCTATAGCGGTGATTATACGCCATATTAAAAGTACTTTTCCTATACCAAACTGATAAATTGATTTTGCTCATTTTATAATTATGGTTTTTTTTTTTTTTTTTTTTGGAAAAACCATAATTGTCTGGTAATTTCTTTTCATGTTATTTTATACCTTACTATGAGTTGTATATTGTGGCTAAGTTTCATTAAAATGTACATGTAATATTTTGAGTTATCGCTATTTTTGTAATTTTTCCTTAAGTTTTGGAAACCAGTGTAGTATTCTGAATCGAATGCACAACTTGAATCGAAAGAGCAAAGTCGCTGTGTAGGTTATTTGTATTAATTTTTAGTTGTTTAAATTTTGTATACTGTTTTTCATAGTAAAACAATGTTTGTCGCTTAAAACATCTTTTTTATAACATCTTATATCATTTAAAGCCACTCATTAGATTCATTTTACATTTGTGTATATTGTGTGTATATATATGTATTTTTATAACTTTAATTTCTTTAATCTCTTTATGTTATTTGTATATTTATATTTTCTATACTGATTTTCATAGTAAAACAACGTTTGTCGATTAAAACCAACGCCTCTTTTTTTGTAACTTCTTGTATCATTTAATGAACCCCTCATTAGATTCATTTAATATATATTTGTATACGCTGTGTATATAGTTTTCTTTTTTTCTTTTTGTAACTTTAATGCCTTTAATCTGCTTATTATATTTTTATTAATTTTTAATTATTCAAATTTTCTATGCTGTTTTACATAATTGTACTTAATTTTTAAAGCACTATATGTTGCTAAAAACGCATTTTTTTTTTAAACATGTATCACTTTACAACCCCTCTTTAAATTTTTGTTTTAATTGGTATCGGCATTGGCTAAGATTCTTATGTTATGATGTCACATTTTCCTATCAGAAATAAGGCTGTAGCAATTAAAGAATATATTAGTTCTTTACATTTGTCATCACACTAACAATCTAAACTTTTGCTCAGCTCCACTCCTTGCTTATACTACGTTCAGATCGGATAGTTAAGATATCTTAGACCACCGAACTCACTGAGGGAGTTCCAGAAACTCACTTAGTGAGTTCGAGCTTTCTATTGCTAGATGCAGCCAGCACCACTCACTCTGATTGGCTCTGGAGGCCGATTGGCTGTTGAGGTTGCCTTTAACATATGCGCATGCGCACATTCTATGTTTTTTCAGATATTGGTCACAGTGATGAGCAGTGAGTTATCTTAGATGAGTTTTGCGGTGTGGACAGGTATTCAATTCCGGGAGGGTAGCACCTCAAAAATGGCGGTCTAAGATATCTTAAATGTCCGATGTGAACAGGGTATTAGACTTTTCGTCAATGAGTACCCGCCCTGATATAAATTTAACCCCACCCATATATTCAGTTTTGTTAGTAAAGTTTTTCTTCTAGTTGCAGTTCTTTTAACATGTGTAGTTTTAACCGTATATCAATTCCGAGGCAAAAACAATGAAAGAAAGTTTCTTTCAAAACTATAATTAATAGCTAAATACTTCAAATAATACATCCAAAAAAATAACAATGCTGCACCTAACAATACAGGTTATAGATTTTGCCCACCCACTCAAACACTAAAACGATGATCTGCTTCTAAATGTATTTTTAAAAAATGGTTCAAAAGAAGAATTTCAGAGGCGAATCGTTTTCGTTGCATGCTTAGAAGTACTAGAAACGTAAAAAAGAACGAAAAGAGAATTCGTAATCCCATGATTCTATTACGGGTGGGCGGGACTAACGTAAACGTGTTACATATTTACTTACGGGCGACTAGACCTACGCATTTTCTTTCTTTTTGGGAGTAGCCTATAGGGATTATACAGAAGTCTCTCTATGTAAACGAAAACTGTACAACTTACCTTTTTTCTGTGTGTGTGTGTGGTTTTCGCCATAAATAATAATAATAAATTCACGTAAGCCCCAATGCAATGCATGACCCAGACAGGGTTACAATTTGGATCTCGAATACCGAGATCTGAGATTCATACTGGAAATCCCGAAAGAATATTTTTTATTTAAAAAATGGATGTTATTAACCTCTTAACAGTATTGCTCGACCGTCGCACGGGTAAGAAAAGTTTGTTTTCTTCGTTAGTAAAAGCTTTCAGAAACCACACAGTTTTAACTAAAATTTTTGCTGTACTTGGCGGACATATCTCGATTATACAAGGCAGACATTTTAATACAAAAAAAGTGGTTTTTAGTCCTTATTCTTAATTTATTGTGTCCAATAATAGTAATATGAAATAAAACTGTTAAAGCGTTAAATAATGCAAAATTTGATTTTCAAAATTTCTAGTATGAATTCAGAATTTCTGTATCAAGAAAAGGGCCAAACTGAGAACCTTGGCCTCATGTTGGAAACTACCGGTTTGGACTCTGATCCATCAGATCTTTCTCTACTCTATAGGCATAAAAAGAAACATTAATTTGTAAACCATACAGTACCATGGGGTTAAGGGGCTCAGTCTTAGAAATTCTTCCTAAAAAGGGCTCCGCGAGCCCAAAAGTTTGGGAACCACTGCATTAAGCTATTATTTATTGTTGCATTATTTATTTTTTATAGAAATAAAAATATATATTAGTTAAATCGTAAGAAACAATAACAAAAATGTTACTATTGTACAGCAAAATTAATCTTGCAAAACTTCTTTATACTGATTATTGCGTTGTTTTGCAACTATACCCGAAAAAAAAAATTACAAATTACAATCAGACAAAGACGATTCAAAAAGACGCGAGGATACTTGAAAAGTTATAGAAACCATCTCGTTCAGCAAGTGTTGATAAGATACCAACACCTTCAATATTTAAATAGAAGCCGATAGATGAATCTGAATTTTGTTTTTGTTTTTTAGAATTACGAAGCACAAAAATGAGGCGCAAATTGGAGGTTGAATTGAAAATTAGAGGTTAAACGTAAAACGTACTTTATTTAACTGCTGATTTTATTCATGATTGAGAAAAAAATGACGATTCAAATAAAACATAAAAAGTATGCATTTAAAAAGAGAAATCTACCATAATAAGAATATTCTATAACTTTTTTATAAGAATGCTTCTTAAGCAAAAAGAAATAACAGCTAATAACGTTGCCACTAATAATTACATATATAATTTGCAGCCTTTTCTTACACCAAATACAAACATCTCGAATGTATACGTGATTTGGCAGTTACTAAACAGCATTTATGTGGATGTTATAGCCAAATCTATATGTATAAATTTACGTGGTGCCCCCCTCTATTTCACTTTGCAGCCACAACTATACCAACCCAGTGTTCTGAAAAATGTTTGGAATCTTCTTCAACGGTTCATTCAACTTTACATGAATTCATTACGATAAAACTAAGTAAGATGATTTCGCTCCCCCTAGTGGTGGAAATTGAAACTAAACTATATTGCAGCTGCTATACAATGCCCTAGGACAACGGTGAGGGAGTTTCGTTCGGAAAGAAGTTAGTTTAGAACAGAATGCGTGCCGAAAATCACTATTTTTATCGAAACCGCAAGAGAAAGTTACTGATTTCCGGGCCACGCCGGCCGATCAGCTAGTAAGAAGCCATAAAAATGGATTCAAATGAACGTCTGTTTCAAATGATCCACCTTGTTAAAAACAAAAGATAAACTACATTCACATCAAGCTATATTCGTGCCAGCAAGGGAGGAGGTAGGGCCATGTCTCCTCCCGGAATTGTAGCATTTTAATTACATAATCTTGTTCTTTAAAACGCTTGATTCAAAACAAATAACAATACTAAAATGAAATAAAACTTACTTTCTTCCGGTGAGTTAAAATAAAAACTATTTTACTCACAGTAGCACTTGTTTTTTCACCTCTTTGTATCTCATTGAGAGTAAAAAATATTATAATTGTCGTATTAAATGAATCGGCATGGACAAACCCTCCCACCTCTGCATTTCGTTCTGCCAGCAGCTACGATTAAACATAATAAATATATATTTAAACTGAGGAATATGCCATAGTCGGAGTGTCCTATTTTTTTTCTGATGAAAATTCTTTCTCAACAGACGAAGCAATAGCTACATTTTTATGCTGTCGTTGCAGAAGTGGCGGAAAGAGCTGTTTTTCTGTTTCCTTAAAAAAAAAAAAAAAAGGCTATTGTCATAAGAATTGCCTTTCATTGTGGATGAAAATTGAGTCAGTAAATGACTGAGTGTTGTTGCACGGCCAGACTCGATCCCTTGGCCGTACAAGGGCGTAACAAAAAGTCATTTTCCCTTTGTTTAAAAGGAATCAGATATTCTCCCCGGAGGAACGTAGGTAGCGCTATTACCGACCATGACAAATGGAGAATTTCCTTATCTTGGCTTTTCGCTCTTGTGTTTTCTTAGATATAACGTAAATGAAATTGCGAGTTCTTAGTTTTTTAGTAGAAAATGGTTTATTGCTGTGTTCCATATTGTGTTTCAAATTTAGATAAAAAAAATACCTGGAATTTCTTTTCATGAATTTAATTCAAGATCGGACTTAAGGAATAAATGGTTGAAACTTATATCCAGGGAAAATTTCTGTGTTAATGACAAATCATCTTCGTCAGTTATCTGCAGTAAGCATTTTCGGGAAGAGGATTACTTAAAAAACGGAATCGTCAAAACTATATATGAATTGATATATCCGAGAGTAATAAAAAACCCTTTATGGGAATGTGACTTAAACGAGCATAAAATAAATACATGCTCATTAATATGTGCAAAATTCTTGCCCATCATTTTAAAAAATATGGCAAGGAATTTTACAAATGAAATGAATTCATCTGCATGTAAGAACTCTTTATCAAGAAAATTTTTAAAGTTTACTTAATTTTATTTTTATAATATTTACTGTATATTTCACTGAAAAAATTATCAATGTTTAAAGTCTAATCAAGAAATGGAATCTGCATGTACCTATAGATACATTTATATATACAAGTATGGTGAATAGATTAAAAAATAAAAATAAAAAAAACTTTTTTATTTTCTAAAATAATGAAACCTGTAAAAATTATTATTATTTTGTTAAATAATCCATGTTTTGAGAGAAAAAAAAAATCGATATGAGTTGATTACCGGATATTGGCGAAATAGGTTTTCTTATTCTCTTGATATTATGAAACCTGTAAGTATCTTTTTATTTTTATCATGTACATACTTTTATACAATGACTTTCCAGAATTAGAATATAATATTTAAATTAATATGTAATTCTATTATACATCTATGATCTATATGCTTATATATTTCAGATCACCCCCTATAATGGTTAAATTTATTGAAAATTGTTTTGAATGTATATATTATACATATTTTAAATAATTCAGAATCGTGTAAAAATAATCCATGTTTTGAGAAAAAAAAATATTCAATATGAGTTCATTGCTGGAAATTGGCGAACTTGCTTAATTTTCTTATTATTGTGAAACTAGTAAATATATTTTTTATTTTTTTACTGTGTATTTTACGCTCAGAATTATTAATGTTTCAAGTAATCAAGAATTTAAATGTATATAAATATAGAAATTTACTTATAATGTTTGTTTTGCATTTTGTAGTAGCGTGTTATTTAAACTAATTTTAATTGCTTAAAACATTGTATTTATAAATTTTATCTCTAAATCTTGTAGTTTTTCCTGTTTGTAGTAAAGAAAGCGCCGAAACAAAAGATACATATGTTATATATACCTTTTATAATGAATATATTGCAAAGATTTTTGTATTTTTATGTATAGAAGTAACCTTTACTAAGCATTATTTATGGTAGGTATATCGCGCCATCTACCGGCGAAAGTAGCCCTTTAACGATTCCGAAACTAAGGGGTGATTGTGAAGGCCGTATGAGGGAAGGGGAAAAGATTGAGTTTGGCCGTGGTTGTTGCTATCTATGTGTCGTATGTCAGAATGAAAATTTTAGACATGGTGTCATTCCAAATTTAAAATAAAATTCAGATTGTAATTTAAATTTAAAATTGCGGTTATTCCACTTTTTATGATCTGCCAGCTCTGATAAATTCACTTATTGCTATATTTATCTAAAATTCTACGTGAAAATTTCTCTTTTTATTTTTTTTATTATGTGTTGTCTTTCGGTTCAAAAACAAATAAATAAATAAAAAATATGTTTAATTTTTATAATGTTAAGTTGGAATTTATAGAGGTAGTCATTCTCTTTTTCACACGAAATTGCAAAATAACACACACACACACACACACACACACATATATATATATGTATATATATATATCAATTTAGATAATTTTATTTAGAAAAAGAGAGAGAGAGATGGGGGTGGGGTGGTAGCGAAAGTTAGAAAGGGAAAAGAAGAAAGTTTTTTTTATCAACTTTCAATGTAACAATATAATATGTTATTTTGGATTTTCACATTTGAGAGATTTGTGATTAAGTAATTACTTCAGATTGCATTTTCAGATTTTTTTAAAATTTATTTAAAGGTAATAAATACATCGATGATAGAAACTCTGAAAACTCTGAAAAAACTCATCGACTCTGAAAAAAAAAAAAACACACACCGAAAATCCCATTTAAATTGAGTTCGATTTCGACAAAATAAAAATGTTATAAACCCCAAAACTCAAGCAATAAATAAATAAATAATAATAATAATTCAGTGAGAATACATACTCATAGAATAATTCGCGACTATTTTGCTATTTTTATGCATTAGCACTGGCCGCTAGTGAGTTTATGATTACAAAAATCACACAGATAAGAGTTTGAACACCCTTCCCCTCCCCGAAAAAAAAAAGAGAAAAGAAAAAAGGTAAATAAATAGTCTTTTCCTAAACTCTTCAACACAATGTCAAAGCTTCTCAACACAAAGAATTTATTTAAAGTAAAAATAAATAAATAAATTCATTTCTGATATGATTTATCCTTTAAAGGACTATTATTAAAAAATAATACAGAAAAAAAATTATGAAAAAGATAAAAAAAAGAAAATTCCACCGCTCGAAAACGCGGAAATTTCTGACACATTCGTAAAGTCAGTTCAGTCATGAAAATTCAAATTCTTTTATTCAAACAGCGTTCTTCATTTTCTGTTGAATCTTGAATTAAAATGTATTGCTCCCCTTTGTATGGATTTGAATCGTCTGCATATTCACGTATTTCCGATCCTCTTAAAATTTTGTCTAAATGCCACCCCACCTGAAATTCTTACTCCCCCTTTTTTTTCACACCACACGCAATTAAAATGTTATAATGCTTTAATTTAAAAAAAAAAAAATGGCGTGTTTGTTACTTTGCTGCAAAACAAATAAGAATCTAAATTGCCCTCTTTCCTCTTCGCGATATTTTCGTTGCCGACAATGCCCCTCCCTGACCAGAGTTTCAAATATTAAAAACTGTCTATCTTTTCGAAAAAGTTTCTTCCTTATCTGTAAAAGTGATAAATAATCATTCTTTTAAATGCCTTCCCAAGTTTTCCGATTTCCTCTCCCACCCCCACGCTTAAAATTATTTGAAATTTGTTCATTTATCAAAAAAAATTTTTGTCCTCTTCCTTACTTTCCATTAAAAAGAATTTTGGCTGCCACTAACACTTAATTCTTCTAAACACTTTTCACCCTCTTCCCACAAATGTGAAAGAGCGGGGAATTACACAAATGTGGGAGGGCTTAATTTTTTAAAATGCTTTTTATTTCTTAAAATTATTCTGCCGTATTTGTTAGTTTGAAGTAAGATAAATAATCATCTAAATCCTCGTGCCCCAACATGTCCATGCGCCCTTCCGCTCATTTCTAATTAAGCACAAGTATGACTATCAAATTTAATCAAAATGAATAAAGCTGATTAAAGTTTTCCTTTTTTAACAAATATATTTTAGTGTCACAGAAGCATAATAATGATTGTTTGTGAGTATATTTTTTCAGTTGTATGATACCCATCAAAAGTATACTTTTAATTCGCAGTAATTTTCCCTAAAATTTTGTGAAATATATCTAAAATTCCTCACTAAGATTTTCCATAATGTTTCTTCTTACCCTGTATAGACTGAACCTAATTCAAGATCTCTTTCTCTCTCATACAACGCCAATTTTGGCAGCACTTTCTAAATGATCTGCCTTTATCGAAAAATTGATTCGATTTGATAGTTTCTAAATAAGAACTAGTACCATTTCGTTTACACATAAAAATGAAGTCAGGAACTTGTTAGAAAGTAGCCCATTAAAAAACTTTCTTGTTTGTATTGAAAGTCATCTATTATTATTATTATTTTATATAAAAAGTCATCGAGTACTAGCCTTTTTTGTTTTTTGTTTATAAAAAGTCAGCTATTATTAAGAATATTCTTTTGTTTTTATAGAAATTCATCTATGATTAAAAATATTTCTTTTTATCGAAAATGATCTATTATTTAAAATACTTTTTCGTCATGTTTTCGTTCATGTACTATTATTATAAGAGTATTCTTTTTCTGGATAAATAAAACCCTATAACTTCGACGAAGAGGAGTTACTTCAATTAGAAATCAGACAACCATAATCCTATGTGGATAGATGAATGAAAGTACTAATTTATGAACTATTAGTCATGATTTAAGAGTTTTAGAGTTTAAGAAATGAAGTTTTCTTACATCACTTCGGATATACATTTTTGAAATGATAATGTAATTCATAGTTTTGAATTTTTAAGAATTTAATTAGATTATATCTTTTTTAAAATTTGAGCATGTATGAATCACGCTTAATTACAAGATTATGATATCCGGTAAAAGTTGAAATTCATCACAAAACTTTCATTTAAGTTTCAGAATGAAACATACAGAACACCTTTCAAATTATAACTTTCGAATTATAAAATTTATTTTAGATTGAGAATTTTTTTATTTTATTTTATTTGTTTATTTCTTTTTTTCTTTTGGAGAGTTAAAAAGGCGAAGGGGCGGTGAGTTATAAACGAATCTTTTAATGGCAATAGATTTTAAAGCAGATCGGCTATTCTACTATTTTTCTCCTTCCATTATTATTATTACTACTGAGCAATGTTAAATCACTCAACATTCGATATGCAATATTTTTTTTCTAAAATTTTGTTATTATCCATTGTAAATCTTACTTAAAAGACTAATAAAATTTCATATTCTGATTCACTGAGTTGTTGTATATATACGCATGTATATACACGTTGTATATACACGCATATTGATAACAATACTAAAACGTCATTTTTTTTTTTTAATTTAAAAACTTTCTGACGATAAAGATTTTTAAAAGACAGAAAATATAGTTTTCCTTTCTTAAGTTTTTATTTTAAATTACTTAAATACATCTTTTTTAAACAGAAATACTGCAGTATCGCAATATTACTGAAATACTTGTATTATTTTTAAGTTTAAAAAAAAACTGTACAATGAATGTTTCCTGCATTAACATTTTACAACGAACTTGAAATAAACTACATTGCCAGCCCAAAAACCAGAAAAGGATTCTTTGAAATGAAACAATGAAAATGCATTTGCTATAAGTAGTTAATGCATTGTAACTAAGATTTATTTATTTATTTATTCATTTTTTTTTTTTTTTTTTTTTGGTTAGAATTTTTAATAATTAATTTAGTTTGACATGAATTGCATTTGTTTCGTTTGTAGACGAATTAAAAAAAATTATGTTATTAATTTATAGTTGGCTACGCAATCACCGAAACAAACTGTACAGGATACTCCACCAATCTCGGCTGCTTTTCAGACTACCTTGATCAGATGGCATTTCGACAATTGGTGGAAAGCAACCTCTCTAACAAAGAGATGCTTGAATATCGGTAGTCTTGTTTGTTGGTTTCAAGTTCACTATTTTATAGTGAAATTATTCTATCATTTAAAAATATTATTTTCAAATACATTTCGAGAAATAAATCCATGCCGGAAAAATCCCAAAATGTTTTTTAAGCGTGTCAAATCCCGTTAGGGTTGATTTGATAGTAATATAATTTTGTGTGCAAGTTATAAGCCGTTTTTATACAAGCGTCTAGCCCCTGCACTTTGGCCCCGATTTCAAACAACGTGATATCCAATACCCTGTATTAGTACAGGTCTAATATATTTGATAATGCATGTAGCAGAGCTGTACAAATAGTGTCCTGGAAGACATCTGAAGGAAAGCTAAGTGTTGCGGTCAGAACAAATAAAGAATCATTTGCTTGGTGACTACAGTTCTTTATTCAAAGTAAACTTGATCATTTAAAACTGTTAAAAACACTTTCAGATTTATTCAGAGCAAACGTGTGGATAAAACAGAGCTTCATCGTTAAAAAAAATATCTTAGTTAAGCATAACTTGACAGTTTAAAACGGAGTTTTGAAACAGTATTGAAATAAAACTAACTCATAATAACAACTTAAACTTTCTGTTAAATTATAACTAAAACGTACTTAAAAACATTTTAAAATTAAATCAAACTACTATAAACTCAAGTTAATCCATTTACAAACATAACTAATTCAATTCAAAACTAAAAGAAACACGCTACAAAAACGAAGCGAAGCGAAGCTTCCGACTCAAAACGTTGAAAGCATTTATACTCTCCGAAATACGAAAAGAGGAGATTCCACTTTAGCAAAAGGGTATGTTCCACAGTAGTCGATTACGGAACAACCCACGCCATCTATAATATGCTTTTAAATTACACGGCAGATTTTAAACATCGAAATTAGAACGAGAGCTATTAAACCAAAATAAGTTTTAAACCCAGTTTAGCAGTTTAGCCATAAGTGACAAGTAAAAACCGACTGATTAGATAACACAACGGATCATTCTGCGCGCATGCACGCCGTGATCTGCTGCGAGAGAGTGGAAAGGTCCATTGTATTAATTTTATTCCATTCCGCGGCAGTTTTTTTAAATTCGTAAAAGGATTTTGATTTAAAACATTTAGCGTAATATAACTAAATATTTTCTTTCACAATTTTCATTATTTTTAGTTTTTTTTAAAACATTTTTAAAGAAATTCAATTTCAGACTTTTACTAAAATACATTTTTTTTTTTCCTCCGGATTTTTCAATTGTTAAGGATTTTTAACGATTTTATAGCTTTTAAAGCGAATTTTTTTCAAAGCGAATTTTTAACATCCAAAAAACAATTTTTAACATAAAAAAAACATCACTGGACACACGAAACTCGCTTTGCAGCAATTTCTAGAATGCACGAAATTCATTCAAGACGCGGTCAATAACTTGTGTATGTACGCTTCGCGTACATTAACCGAAAAAAAACATCACTGGACGCATGAAACTCACTGTACAGCATTCTCTAGAATGTACGAAATTCATTTATAACCAAATTTCATATTTATTTCCATTTTGTTACAAACTTTCCATCGCTTATATGTTGAAAAATGGAAACTTTATATTTTTTTTATTCAAATTATTTTTTACGAGCAGGGAAGACCGAGCTATGCTCGGTCAAAATTAAATTTAGTTCAAATATCATGACCCATGACCAAAATGACCCACTAATTGAATTTTCTCGAACATGTGACTTAGCCCAACAGTCTTCTCGTGCCCGAAAACCATAGGATGCAAAATTTAGTGTAAATAGTCTGAGCCGTTTTTAAGATAAAATAGTTTGACCCATAATGACCCATGACCAAAATGACCCACTAATCGAAATTTCTCGAACATGTGACCTAGCCTAATGCTCTTCTTGTTTCCTAAACCTGTAGGGTGCTAAATTTATTTCAAATCCTCTGAACCGCTTTTAAGATAAAATAGCTTCACCCATAATGACCCACTAATTGAATTTTCTCGAACATGTGACCTAGCCCAACAGTCTTCTCGTGCCCGAAAACCATTGGATGCAAAATTTAGTGTAAATTGAGCCGCTTTTTAGATCTTGACCCACAATGACCCAGAAATGACCCACTAAACGAATTTTCTCGGACATATGACCTAGCCCAATGATTTTATCGTGCTCGAAACTCGTAGGACACAAAATTTAATCAAAATCGTTAGAGCCGTTTTTCAGATAAATTTAGTTTGACCCAGGTTGACCCAAAAATGACCCACTAATCGAAAGTTCTCGAACATGTTACCCAGCCCAATAGTCTTCTCGTGCTCGAAAACCATTGGATGCAAAATTTAGTGTAAATTGAGCCGCTTTTTAGATCTTGATCCACAATGACCCAGAAATGATCCACTAATCGAATTTTCTTTAACATGTGACCTAGCCCAATGATTTTCGCGTGCCCGAAACTCGTAGGATACAAAATTTAATCAAAATCGTTAGAGCCGTTTTTTAGATAAAATTAATTTGACCCGCTTTGACCCAAAAATGACCCACTAATCGAAAGTTCTCGAACATGTGACCCAGCCCAATAGTCTTCTCCTGCCTGAAAATAGTAGGATACAAAATTTCGTCAGAATCGTTTGAACCGTTTTTTAGATACA
Organism: Maratus michaelseni; assembly: GCA_963931845.1. Taxonomy (NCBI): domain Eukaryota; kingdom Metazoa; phylum Arthropoda; class Arachnida; order Araneae; family Salticidae; genus Maratus; species Maratus michaelseni. The sequence continues at coordinate 7,336,183 of OZ007594.1, read as the reverse complement.
ATTAGCTCGATCATGACCCAAAATGACCCACTAATTGAATTTTCTCGAACATGTGACCTAGCCCAACAGTCTTCTCGTGCCCAAAAACCATTGGATGCAAAATTTAGTGTAAATTGAGCCGCTTTTTAGATCTTGACCCACAATGACCCAGAAATGACCCACTAATCGAATTTTCTCGGACATGTGACCTAGCCCAATGATTTTATCGTGCTCGAAACTCGTAGGACACAAAATTTAATCAAAATCGTGAGAGCCGTTTTTTTAGATAAAATTAATTTGACCCACTAATCGAAAGTTCTCGAACATGTGACCCAGCCCAATAGTCTTCTCGTGCCCGAAAATGGTCGGATACAAAATTTCGTCAAAATTGTTTGAAACGTTTTTTAGATACAATTAGCTGGACCATGACTCAAAATGACCCACTAATCGAATTTTCTCGAACATGTGACCTACCCAATGGTTTTCTGGTGCCCCAAAACGGTAGGATACGAATTTCGTCAAAATCGTTAGAGCCGTTTTTAAGATAAAATTTGCATATATAACCACACACAAGATTTGCTCGTATTAGAATATACGAGCAGGGAAGACCGAGCTATGCTCGGTCAAAATTAAATTTGAGTTCAAATATCATGACCCATGACCAAAATGACCCTCTAATTGAATTTTCTCGAACATGTGACTTAGCCCAACAGTCTTCTCGTGCCCGAAAACCACTGGATGCAGAATTTAGTGTAAATTGAGCCGCTTTTTTAGATCTTGACCCACAATGACCCAGAAATGACCCACTAATCGAATTTTCTCGAACATGTGACCTAGTCCAATGATTTTTGCGTGCCCGAAACTCGTAGCATACAAAATTTAATCAAAATCGTTAGAGCCGTTTTTTAGATAAAATTAATTTGACCCGCTTTGACCCAAAAATGACCCACTAATCGAAAGTTCTCGAACATGTGACCCAGCCCAATAGTCTTCTCCTGCCTGAAAATAGTAGGATACAAAATTTCGTCAGAATCGTTTGAACCGTTTTTTAGATACAATTAGCTCGATCATGACCCAAAATGACCCACTAATTGAATTTTCTCGAACATGTGACCTAGCCCAACAGTCTTCTCGTGCCCGAAAACCATTGGATGCAAAATTTAGTGTAAATTGAGCCGCTTTTTAGATCTTGACCCACAATGACCCAGAAATGACCCACTAATCGAATTTTCTCGGACATGTGACCTAGCCCAATGATTTTATCGTGCTCGAAACTCGTAGGACACAAAATTTAATCAAAATCGTGAGAGCCGTTTTTTTAGATAAAATTAATTTGACCCACTAATCGAAAGTTCTCGAACATGTGACCCAGCCCAATAGTCTTCTCGTGCCCGAAAATGGTCGGATACAAAATTTCGTCAAAATTGTTTGAAACGTTTTTTAGATACAATTAGCTGGACCATGACTCAAAATGACCCACTAATCGAATTTTCTCGAACATGTGACCTACCCAATGGTTTTCTGGTGCCCCAAAACGGTAGGATACGAATTTCGTCAAAATCGTTAGAGCCGTTTTTAAGATAAAATTTGCATATATAACCACACACAAGATTTGCTCGTATTAGAATATACGAGCAGGGAAGACCGAGCTATGCTCGGTCAAAATTAAATTTGAGTTCAAATATCATGACCCATGACCAAAATGACCCTCTAATTGAATTTTCTCGAACATGTGACTTAGCCCAACAGTCTTCTCGTGCCCGAAAACCACTGGATGCAGAATTTAGTGTAAATTGAGCCGCTTTTTTAGATCTTGACCCACAATGACCCAGAAATGACCCACTAATCGAATTTTCTCGAACATGTGACCTAGTCCAATGATTTTTGCGTGCCCGAAACTCGTAGCATACAAAATTTAATCAAAATCGTTTGAGCCATTTCTTAGATAAAATTAATTTGACCCGCTTTGACCCAAAAATGACCCACTAATCGAAAGTTCTCGAACATGTGACCCAGCCCAATAGTCTTCTCGTGCCCGAAAATAGTCGGATACAAAATTTCGTCAAAATCATTTGAACCGTTTTTTAGATACAATTAGCTTGACCATGACCCAAAATGAGCCACTAATTGAATTTTCTCGAACATGTGACCTAGCCCAATGGTTTTCTGGTGCCCCAAAACGGTAGGATACGAAATTTCGTCAAAATCGTTAGAGCCGTTTTTAAGATAAAATTTGCATATATATATATATATATATATATATATATAACCACACACAAGATTTGCTCGTATTAGAATATATGATATGATAACTCAAATAAATACTGAAAAATAAAACTTTCCGCCGCTGGGATTCGAACTCAAGACCACAGAACGGAAGAGAAATGACATACCACAGAGCTATACGCACTCATTTTGAAAAGGCTTAGAACAAAATTTTAAAGAATCGTACAAGCACGCATGCGCGCAGAATGATCCGTTTTTTGAAATCGGGGCCAAAGTGCAGGGGCTAGACGCTACAGTTTTTATTACTATGTATATGTAACTGTAGAGTGGACGTCTGCATATCTGCATTGGAAAATGATCGTAACTCTCAGAAGTGTCTCTTTCTTTGAACGGCTCCCTAGTAAACGGTTTAGTCCATTATTAAAACATGTGGAAGCAGAAGGCATTATAAGTATGTGAGTAAATGGATTGCCGGCGAGATAGTTGCAGCATCGAACTTCACCAAGAGGAGTTTGATTTTCAAGTTCGAGTTTACTGAATATTTTAATGAATATTACACGATCACAAATTAACGATGTAACTCCTGAATCATCTGAAATTTTTTGCATAAAAGAGAAAAATGTTTTGCTCCCTCTCTTATGAGTCCTTTTCCCGGGTGAAAGAATTATTTACTTTATTTGCTTTATTTACTTTGTGTGCCGGGAAGGTGTGGAGAGGTTAGCAAAAACAAGGAACAAATATTTAGTTAAATAATTTTTATTTACATTTAAAATAAAATTAAGAAAAAAACCCGGATGTTTTTAGAGGAAGTTAGAATTTAAAAGATTTGTGTCATGTGGGGAATAAATTTCAGGAGTGGATTTAAATAAAAATGTTAGAAAAGTGGAAATATCACGAAAGTGCGAAAGATTATCACCCCTGAAACAAGCAAAAAAATTTTAATTTTGTCATTCAAAGCGTGGAAATTTTTAAATCAAATTTAAATACTGAAAACTTTACATCAAATTCAAATGCTAAATATTCATTTGATTGAAATCAAGTAAGACCAGTTTTCGATCACCTCTGCTCACAAAAAATCTACTGTTATTCATTAAAATATTTAAGCAACAAGAATACTCTTTAAATGGAAAATAAAGCAGTAATAATAGTTAATTTAAACAGAGTCTAAAAAGATTTTCTTAAAAACAACGGATAATAAGAAGAAATGGAATTGATTCAAAATAAATTGTAAATTTTTCTATTACAAAATTCGTTACTTAAAATTACACAGAAGAGCGGAATATCATAATTTAAAAAAAATCCTACGTATATCACAAGAAAAATATGGGACGATTAATTTTCAAAAAGCTTATGTATAGCATAGTATTTATTTTTAAAGAGTTAGTTTTTAAAAAGCAGGGTTAATACGATTGAAAATTCACAACGGTAAATTGACCACCGTTACTAAAAATGCTGTTTTTACCAAAAAAAAAAAAAAAAAAAAAAAAAAAGCGCTTTAAATTTTTGCTACTGCGCTCCAATGTAGCCCCCTGTGTTACAGCTTCAAATTTGCCATTGAACTGCCAATATCGATTTCTAACAAAAAAATAAATAAATAAATAAATAAATAAAAGAAGAAGCTATGATTATTGTGTGTATTAAGAGCTCTTTAAAATTGCGATTATTTTATTCTTTTTTTAGTTCTCATAAATACTCTTACTATGAATTTATTCAACATTCTACATGCAATTTTCTCTTTCTAAATCTTTTATTCAGGTTTGTGTTTGTATTTGTACCCTTCACTTCAAAGACATAAGTTTTATAATGTTATTTGATAAATTATATAATATTGAGTTGGATTTTTAACGCAACATGGAAGTATTCATTTCTAAACATAAATATTTTTTAAGTCTGGTAAATTTTATTTTTTTTAGCTTTTGAGAAAGCCTTTCCAAATTATCATATTTTGCCTCTTCATATACTAACTACTCATTATAAAATTGACACTTTTAAAAAGAAACAGGTGCGAAAAATTATGCATCCAGCATAGATTATGGAACTCCAACACTAACAGAATACTATTGTTAAGAAGACTCCCCCCCTCCAGAAAAAGCAAGGATATATCTAAATAAACAAATATAAAAATACATTACCCAATGGAAATCCATTTTCTCCAATTGCTCCCCAGATCCGGTACGTGCGCAAATTCTTTCGATTCTCTGTATGTGATTATATATAATTTGTACACTCCACATAATACACTAAAAATTAGTTACGTTTAAAAATACATACCACAGGCCACAGCTGTAAGCGCACTTCCAACAATTATCAATCATAGTCCGTTCTGTAACCGAATTTTTTTGAGTGTCTATGTAAATGAACGATAAATGCTATGCACTCTAATAGCGTTAAACAGAATAGAAACATAGAAAATATGTTGCAGTACACCTGAGTGATCCATATCAATTTCATTATGTATGAAACAGTCGAACAGTGGCGCAGACAGAATTCAGTTCTTGGAGGTTGGGGGGGAAGGGTATTTATAGCTAGTAAGCTAGTCCAGTAGTCGGCGCTTATTAGAATCAGTTTTTAAAAAAATAACTCAAAATAATACTTTTTCCGTGTATTAGATAGGCAACTATGTTTGACATGATTCATTTATACAGCATTTACTATCCTAAGAGTTGCAAAACGTAAAATACACAAATGAAATAACATAAAACTCATGTGACATTGATGCAAATTGTTTTAAAAAAAGATGAGATAAAATTTAACGGATGGAAAAACACACACTCACAGCAAATAACTTTTGCGTAGGAAACCGAGGTCGCAATCTATTTGCTCAATCAAAAACACGACGTGAAAGCCCCCTGCTTTCTATTTAATTTTTTGGGTGTCGCTATGTTCTTAGCTCTCTCTCTCTCTGTGTGTGTGTGTGTTTAACATATTCGAACTTAGTTCAAAAGTGTTTGACTTCAGTCTGTTCAGTCTTCTTACGAGCCATAACTCTAGTAAATTTACCTGGATTTTCACGATATTAGTATATGTTATTGATGTATTAGTGTATGTTACTATGATGATTAGTATATGTTACTATAGTATATTTCCTGCTGAAAATGGAGTGTTCAGCATTTACAGTTCGTTTACAAGGATACACAAAAAATTTCATTACATCACGGACTGTGGGAAGAATTATCTCATTGTATTTTAATGATATTATTGTACTTCTGGCATAATGAAATTGAAATGCATTACTGAGGTGTACTACAACGTGCTTTGCTATAGACCAGGGAGTGTGTATGGCATTTATCGTTCATATACAGCTTCACACACATACACACTTAATAATAATAATCCGTTACATTATGGCCTGTGGGAGGAAATGGTTGCATGTTTGCAGTGCATTTTAATGATGTTACACAACATCAAAAATAATGAAAATAATATGCATTACCGAAATGTGCTACAACAATACAACAGGCTTTATGGATAGAATATGCAGAGCGTAGCTTTTTTATTTTTCATTTATAGGGACATACAAAAGATGAGAATTGTTTTGAATAAATTGTACTATTTTTATAAAAATCTTTTACATGTCCCAGTAAGATTTAGCTAAGATTATTGAATTATTGAAAGGTAATTGATAGCTGCTGAAATTATTAATATTTTATTTTTATCTCCTTTTCTCTTTTATTAAGTATAAATTCAGAATCTTATTATAAAAATAAGATCCTCGAGGGTTTTTTTTTTTTTTTTTTATTATTATTATTATTAAACTTCTCATGTTCCTTAGCTAAGTGCAAAAATAATGAATTAAAATAACTCTTCATAGTTTTCTTTAAAAAAAAAAAAAAAAAAAAAAAAAAAATAGTATAAAATATAGTATAAAATAATAATAAGTATACAGTATAAAATAATAATAAGTATATAGTACAAAATAACAATAGTAAAAATAACAATAATATGTTCTTTCTGTGACTACCCTTAAAATTTTCAATTATTACATGACATCATAGGCTAGTAAATCTGAAATTAACTTTACAGTAAAAATAAATAAATAAACACGCCAGTATTAACAACTGATAGTACCAAGACTGGATAATGTGTGAAAAGAAATCTTTATTATTATATTTTAATACATAAGAGGGTAGGAAAATTATGCATGATACATATATTGCAGTACACAAACGCACACATACTTCTAAGCATATAAAGGATATAAAACATGTATTTCCCCCTTCTTTTTCTTTTTTTAACTTTGAAGAAATTTTATTTCAGATTTAGTAGCTTTTGATGTCATACAATGAATTGGAACTTCGAAGGGTAGTCACAGAAACAACATTTTATAATTGTTGTTATTTTTTAAGAAATCTATTAAGGACTCTTTTAAACCGTTAATCTTGCATTTGTTAAGAAACAAGAAAAGTTTAATTTAAAACCCCCCCAAGAAGTTATTTTTGATAATAATATTCTGAATTTATACTTAATAAAAGACAAAATATAAAATATTAATAATTTTATCTATTAATTACATTCCAATAATTTTAGCTAAATCTTATACTTAAACATGCAAATGATTTTTATTAAATTAGTAAAAAAAAAAAAAAAAAAAAAAAAAAAAAAAACTTAACAATTCCCATAGACATTCATAATTTTTTAATAATTTAACAGAGAAAATAAATGATTTTATTTATATATTTTTAAAGGAAAAAAATATTTATTTAAATTAGTTCTGATAAATGAATCAATTACAGAAAAAAAAAAAAAAAAAGAAAAGAAAAAGAAAGAAAACAAAGAAAGAAAATGAATGAAAGTAAGAAAAAAGCAACATACTCTTACATTAGGAATTAGAAAAAGAATAATAAGGTATGTTTTTATGCATTTTAAATTTCACATTTACAACTTTTTTTTCTTGAAACCCTATAAATTAATTCAATCAGTGTGTATTGTACAAGCAGTTTAATTCTTCTACTTTGTATGGTTTCATTTCATGCTGATATATGGCAGAAACAGCGACCTGCCTTCCACTTGTTAAAAAAAAAAAAAAAAAAAAAGAAAGAAAAAGAAAGAAAACAAAGAAAGAAAATGAATGAAAGTAAGAAAAAAGCAACATACTCTTACATTAGGAATTAGAAAAAGAATAATAAGGTATGTTTTTATGCATTTTAAATTTCACATTTACAACTTTTTTTTCTTGAAACCCTATAAATTAATTCAATCAGTGTGTATTGTACAAGCAGTTTAATTCTTCTACTTTGTATGGTTTCATTTCATGCTGATATATGGCAGAAACAGCGACCTGCCTTCCACTTGTTAAAAAAAAAAAAAAAAAAAAGAAAGAAAAAGAAAGAAAACAAAGAAAGAAAATGAATGAAAGTAAGAAAAAAGCAACATACTCTTACATTAGGAATTAGAAAAAGAATAATAAGGTATGTTTTTATGCATTTTAAATTTCACATTTACAACTTTTTTTTCTTGAAACCCTATAAATTAATTCAATCAGTGTGTATTGTACAAGCAGTTTAATTCTTCTACTTTGTATGGTTTCATTTCATGCTGATATATGGCAGAAACAGCGACCTGCCTTCCACTTGTTAAAAAAAAAAAAAAAAAAAAGAAAGAAAAAGAAAGAAAACAAAGAAAGAAAATGAATGAAAGTAAGAAAAAAGCAACATACTCTTACATTAGGAATTAGAAAAAGAATAATAAGGTATGTTTTTATGCATTTTAAATTTCACATTTACAACTTTTTTTTCTTGAAACCCTATAAATTAATTCAATCAGTGTGTATTGTACAAGCAGTTTAATTCTTCTACTTTGTATGGTTTCATTTCATGCTGATATATGGCAGAAACAGCGACCTGCCTTCCACTTGTTAAAAAAAAAAAAAAAAAAAAAGAAAGAAAAAGAAAGAAAACAAAGAAAGAAAATGAATGAAAGTAAGAAAAAAGCAACATACTCTTACATTAGGAATTAGAAAAAGAATAATAAGGTATGTTTTTATGCATTTTAAATTTCACATTTACAACTTTTTTTTCTTGAAACCCTATAAATTAATTCAATCAGTGTGTATTGTACAAGCAGTTTAATTCTTCTACTTTGTATGGTTTCATTTCATGCTGATATATGGCAGAAACAGCGACCTGCCTTCCACTTGTTAAAAAAAAAAAAAAAAAAAAAGAAAGAAAAAGAAAGAAAACAAAGAAAGAAAATGAATGAAAGTAAGAAAAAAGCAACATACTCTTACATTAGGAATTAGAAAAAGAATAATAAGGTATGTTTTTATGCATTTTAAATTTCACATTTACAACTTTTTTTTCTTGAAACCCTATAAATTAATTCAATCAGTGTGTATTGTACAAGCAGTTTAATTCTTCTACTTTGTATGGTTTCATTTCATGCTGATATATGGCAGAAACAGCGACCTGCCTTCCACTTGTTAAAAAAAAAAAAAAAAAAAAAGAAAGAAAAAGAAAGAAAACAAAGAAAGAAAATGAATGAAAGTAAGAAAAAAGCAACATACTCTTACATTAGGAATTAGAAAAAGAATAATAAGGTATGTTTTTATGCATTTTAAATTTCACATTTACAACTTTTTTTTCTTGAAACCCTATAAATTAATTCAATCAGTGTGTATTGTACAAGCAGTTTAATTCTTCTACTTTGTATGGTTTCATTTCATGCTGATATATGGCAGAAACAGCGACCTGCCTTCCACTTGTTAAAAAAAAAAAAAAAAAAAAGAAAGAAAAAGAAAGAAAACAAAGAAAGAAAATGAATGAAAGTAAGAAAAAAGCAACATACTCTTACATTAGGAATTAGAAAAAGAATAATAAGGTATGTTTTTATGCATTTTAAATTTCACATTTACAACTTTTTTTTCTTGAAACCCTATAAATTAATTCAATCAGTGTGTATTGTACAAGCAGTTTAATTCTTCTACTTTGTATGGTTTCATTTCATGCTGATATATGGCAGAAACAGCGACCTGCCTTCCACTTGTTAAAAAAAAAAAAAAAAAAAAGAAAGAAAAAGAAAGAAAACAAAGAAAGAAAATGAATGAAAGTAAGAAAAAAGCAACATACTCTTACATTAGGAATTAGAAAAAGAATAATAAGGTATGTTTTTATGCATTTTAAATTTCACATTTACAACTTTTTTTTCTTGAAACCCTATAAATTAATTCAATCAGTGTGTATTGTACAAGCAGTTTAATTCTTCTACTTTGTATGGTTTCATTTCATGCTGATATATGGCAGAAACAGCGACCTGCCTTCCACTTGTTAAAAAAAAAAAAAAAAAAAAGAAAGAAAAAGAAAGAAAACAAAGAAAGAAAATGAATGAAAGTAAGAAAAAAGCAACATACTCTTACATTAGGAATTAGAAAAAGAATAATAAGGTATGTTTTTATGCATTTTAAATTTCACATTTACAACTTTTTTTTCTTGAAACCCTATAAATTAATTCAATCAGTGTGTATTGTACAAGCAGTTTAATTCTTCTACTTTGTATGGTTTCATTTCATGCTGATATATGGCAGAAACAGCGACCTGCCTTCCACTTGTTAAAAAAAAAAAAAAAAAAAAAGAAAAGAAAAAGAAAGAAAACAAAGAAAGAAAATGAATGAAAGTAAGAAAAAAGCAACATACTCTTACATTAGGAATTAGAAAAAGAATAATAAGGTATGTTTTTATGCATTTTAAATTTCACATTTACAACTTTTTTTTCTTGAAACCCTATAAATTAATTCAATCAGTGTGTATTGTACAAGCAGTTTAATTCTTCTACTTTGTATGGTTTCATTTCATGCTGATATATGGCAGAAACAGCGACCTGCCTTCCACTTGTTAAAAAAAAAAAAAAAAAAAAGAAAGAAAAAGAAAGAAAACAAAGAAAGAAAATGAATGAAAGTAAGAAAAAAGCAACATACTCTTACATTAGGAATTAGAAAAAGAATAATAAGGTATGTTTTTATGCATTTTAAATTTCACATTTACAACTTTTTTTTCTTGAAACCCTATAAATTAATTCAATCAGTGTGTATTGTACAAGCAGTTTAATTCTTCTACTTTGTATGGTTTCATTTCATGCTGATATATGGCAGAAACAGCGACCTGCCTTCCACTTGTTAAAAAAAAAAAAAAAAAAAAAGAAAGAAAAAGAAAGAAAACAAAGAAAGAAAATGAATGAAAGTAAGAAAAAAGCAACATACTCTTACATTAGGAATTAGAAAAAGAATAATAAGGTATGTTTTTATGCATTTTAAATTTCACATTTACAACTTTTTTTTCTTGAAACCCTATAAATTAATTCAATCAGTGTGTATTGTACAAGCAGTTTAATTCTTCTACTTTGTATGGTTTCATTTCATGCTGATATATGGCAGAAACAGCGACCTGCCTTCCACTTGTTAAAAAAAAAAAAAAAAAAAAAGAAAGAAAAAGAAAGAAAACAAAGAAAGAAAATGAATGAAAGTAAGAAAAAAGCAACATACTCTTACATTAGGAATTAGAAAAAGAATAATAAGGTATGTTTTTATGCATTTTAAATTTCACATTTACAACTTTTTTTTCTTGAAACCCTATAAATTAATTCAATCAGTGTGTATTGTACAAGCAGTTTAATTCTTCTACTTTGTATGGTTTCATTTCATGCTGATATATGGCAGAAACAGCGACCTGCCTTCCACTTGTTAAAAAAAAAAAAAAAAAAAAAGAAAGAAAAAGAAAGAAAACAAAGAAAGAAAATGAATGAAAGTAAGAAAAAAGCAACATACTCTTACATTAGGAATTAGAAAAAGAATAATAAGGTATGTTTTTATGCATTTTAAATTTCACATTTACAACTTTTTTTTCTTGAAACCCTATAAATTAATTCAATCAGTGTGTATTGTACAAGCAGTTTAATTCTTCTACTTTGTATGGTTTCATTTCATGCTGATATATGGCAGAAACAGCGACCTGCCTTCCACTTGTTAAAAAAAAAAAAAAAAAAAAGAAAGAAAAAGAAAGAAAACAAAGAAAGAAAATGAATGAAAGTAAGAAAAAAGCAACATACTCTTACATTAGGAATTAGAAAAAGAATAATAAGGTATGTTTTTATGCATTTTAAATTTCACATTTACAACTTTTTTTTCTTGAAACCCTATAAATTAATTCAATCAGTGTGTATTGTACAAGCAGTTTAATTCTTCTACTTTGTATGGTTTCATTTCATGCTGATATATGGCAGAAACAGCGACCTGCCTTCCACTTGTTAAAAAAAAAAAAAAAAAAAAAGAAAGAAAAAGAAAGAAAACAAAGAAAGAAAATGAATGAAAGTAAGAAAAAAGCAACATACTCTTACATTAGGAATTAGAAAAAGAATAATAAGGTATGTTTTTATGCATTTTAAATTTCACATTTACAACTTTTTTTTCTTGAAACCCTATAAATTAATTCAATCAGTGTGTATTGTACAAGCAGTTTAATTCTTCTACTTTGTATGGTTTCATTTCATGCTGATATATGGCAGAAACAGCGACCTGCCTTCCACTTGTTAAAAAAAAAAAAAAAAAAAAAGAAAGAAAAAGAAAGAAAACAAAGAAAGAAAATGAATGAAAGTAAGAAAAAAGCAACATACTCTTACATTAGGAATTAGAAAAAGAATAATAAGGTATGTTTTTATGCATTTTAAATTTCACATTTACAACTTTTTTTTCTTGAAACCCTATAAATTAATTCAATCAGTGTGTATTGTACAAGCAGTTTAATTCTTCTACTTTGTATGGTTTCATTTCATGCTGATATATGGCAGAAACAGCGACCTGCCTTCCACTTGTTAAAAAAAAAAAAAAAAAAAAAGAAAGAAAAAGAAAGAAAACAAAGAAAGAAAATGAATGAAAGTAAGAAAAAAGCAACATACTCTTACATTAGGAATTAGAAAAAGAATAATAAGGTATGTTTTTATGCATTTTAAATTTCACATTTACAACTTTTTTTTCTTGAAACCCTATAAATTAATTCAATCAGTGTGTATTGTACAAGCAGTTTAATTCTTCTACTTTGTATGGTTTCATTTCATGCTGATATATGGCAGAAACAGCGACCTGCCTTCCACTTGTTAAAAAAAAAAAAAAAAAAAAAGAAAGAAAAAGAAAGAAAACAAAGAAAGAAAATGAATGAAAGTAAGAAAAAAGCAACATACTCTTACATTAGGAATTAGAAAAAGAATAATAAGGTATGTTTTTATGCATTTTAAATTTCACATTTACAACTTTTTTTTCTTGAAACCCTATAAATTAATTCAATCAGTGTGTATTGTACAAGCAGTTTAATTCTTCTACTTTGTATGGTTTCATTTCATGCTGATATATGGCAGAAACAGCGACCTGCCTTCCACTTGTTAAAAAAAAAAAAAAAAAAAAGAAAGAAAAAGAAAGAAAACAAAGAAAGAAAATGAATGAAAGTAAGAAAAAAGCAACATACTCTTACATTAGGAATTAGAAAAAGAATAATAAGGTATGTTTTTATGCATTTTAAATTTCACATTTACAACTTTTTTTTCTTGAAACCCTATAAATTAATTCAATCAGTGTGTATTGTACAAGCAGTTTAATTCTTCTACTTTGTATGGTTTCATTTCATGCTGATATATGGCAGAAACAGCGACCTGCCTTCCACTTGTTAAAAAAAAAAAAAAAAAAAAGAAAGAAAAAGAAAGAAAACAAAGAAAGAAAATGAATGAAAGTAAGAAAAAAGCAACATACTCTTACATTAGGAATTAGAAAAAGAATAATAAGGTATGTTTTTATGCATTTTAAATTTCACATTTACAACTTTTTTTTCTTGAAACCCTATAAATTAATTCAATCAGTGTGTATTGTACAAGCAGTTTAATTCTTCTACTTTGTATGGTTTCATTTCATGCTGATATATGGCAGAAACAGCGACCTGCCTTCCACTTGTTAAAAAAAAAAAAAAAAAAAAGAAAGAAAAAGAAAGAAAACAAAGAAAGAAAATGAATGAAAGTAAGAAAAAAGCAACATACTCTTACATTAGGAATTAGAAAAAGAATAATAAGGTATGTTTTTATGCATTTTAAATTTCACATTTACAACTTTTTTTTCTTGAAACCCTATAAATTAATTCAATCAGTGTGTATTGTACAAGCAGTTTAATTCTTCTACTTTGTATGGTTTCATTTCATGCTGATATATGGCAGAAACAGCGACCTGCCTTCCACTTGTTAAAAAAAAAAAAAAAAAAAAGAAAGAAAAAGAAAGAAAACAAAGAAAGAAAATGAATGAAAGTAAGAAAAAAGCAACATACTCTTACATTAGGAATTAGAAAAAGAATAATAAGGTATGTTTTTATGCATTTTAAATTTCACATTTACAACTTTTTTTTCTTGAAACCCTATAAATTAATTCAATCAGTGTGTATTGTACAAGCAGTTTAATTCTTCTACTTTGTATGGTTTCATTTCATGCTGATATATGGCAGAAACAGCGACCTGCCTTCCACTTGTTAAAAAAAAAAAAAAAAAAAAGAAAGAAAAAGAAAGAAAACAAAGAAAGAAAATGAATGAAAGTAAGAAAAAAGCAACATACTCTTACATTAGGAATTAGAAAAAGAATAATAAGGTATGTTTTTATGCATTTTAAATTTCACATTTACAACTTTTTTTTCTTGAAACCCTATAAATTAATTCAATCAGTGTGTATTGTACAAGCAGTTTAATTCTTCTACTTTGTATGGTTTCATTTCATGCTGATATATGGCAGAAACAGCGACCTGCCTTCCACTTGTTAAAAAAAAAAAAAAAAAAAAGAAAGAAAAAGAAAGAAAACAAAGAAAGAAAATGAATGAAAGTAAGAAAAAAGCAACATACTCTTACATTAGGAATTAGAAAAAGAATAATAAGGTATGTTTTTATGCATTTTAAATTTCACATTTACAACTTTTTTTTCTTGAAACCCTATAAATTAATTCAATCAGTGTGTATTGTACAAGCAGTTTAATTCTTCTACTTTGTATGGTTTCATTTCATGCTGATATATGGCAGAAACAGCGACCTGCCTTCCACTTGTTAAAAAAAAAAAAAAAAAAAAGAAAGAAAAAGAAAGAAAACAAAGAAAGAAAATGAATGAAAGTAAGAAAAAAGCAACATACTCTTACATTAGGAATTAGAAAAAGAATAATAAGGTATGTTTTTATGCATTTTAAATTTCACATTTACAACTTTTTTTTCTTGAAACCCTATAAATTAATTCAATCAGTGTGTATTGTACAAGCAGTTTAATTCTTCTACTTTGTATGGTTTCATTTCATGCTGATATATGGCAGAAACAGCGACCTGCCTTCCACTTGTTAAAAAAAAAAAAAAAAAAAAGAAAGAAAAAGAAAGAAAACAAAGAAAGAAAATGAATGAAAGTAAGAAAAAAGCAACATACTCTTACATTAGGAATTAGAAAAAGAATAATAAGGTATGTTTTTATGCATTTTAAATTTCACATTTACAACTTTTTTTTCTTGAAACCCTATAAATTAATTCAATCAGTGTGTATTGTACAAGCAGTTTAATTCTTCTACTTTGTATGGTTTCATTTCATGCTGATATATGGCAGAAACAGCGACCTGCCTTCCACTTGTTAAAAAAAAAAAAAAAAAAAAGAAAGAAAAAGAAAGAAAACAAAGAAAGAAAATGAATGAAAGTAAGAAAAAAGCAACATACTCTTACATTAGGAATTAGAAAAAGAATAATAAGGTATGTTTTTATGCATTTTAAATTTCACATTTACAACTTTTTTTTCTTGAAACCCTATAAATTAATTCAATCAGTGTGTATTGTACAAGCAGTTTAATTCTTCTACTTTGTATGGTTTCATTTCATGCTGATATATGGCAGAAACAGCGACCTGCCTTCCACTTGTTAAAAAAAAAAAAAAAAAAAAAAAAGTCTTGGTTGAAATATTTATTGCATTTTTTTCCTCAGACGCTTGTTATTTCTTTTGTTGATGACCACAAAACCTTAAAGACGAATGGGCCGACGTAAGATTTATGACTCTCTTAGACAGCAACTAAGCACAGTTTGTACGAGAGCGCGAGCCGCTTTAGTGGAATTTTGGCAGGCATAATCATAATTTTTATCGAATTTACCGCATGGGAATTCGATATTTTTGGGCAGTATTGGCGCGTGTTTCATTACATTTAAGCTCCAAACAGTAGTTTTTACTAAAAATATCTATTTTATATTTTTTCCGCGTGGAAATGATTTCTATAAACCTAATCGAAAATGAAATTTAAAAAGAGAGGTTTTGTTAATTTCTGTCATCTTTTATTAAAAACTCCTTTCACCAATTCACGCGTGCATGAATGCTAATAAGAATATTATGACTGAAATTATTATTTTTTTATTTTGTTAAGAACTTTCTAAATTTAAGCTTTTTTTTAATGATGCAGATTATAATTTGTATTTCTCAGAGCTAATTTTTACTTTGAATTAAATAAACAAATAAAATAAAAAACTTAAGTGTTATAACGTTACAGAAATACATAGATTTTTGTATTATGTATAAGATATTAACAAAAATGCTTTTTAAAAATTTATAATGAATGTTAAGCTTGTTTTAGAATTTTAATACTAATAATTAAAATTTTCTTTTAATGTTCTGAAAATATGGATAGCTTCCTATTCATTGTGTTCGTCTTAAACAACTCCCACTTTATCATTTAAAACCTGCATATACAATTTTATTATAATACTTAGAGAATATTGAAACGTACTTACTCAATTAGTTGATTCCATTTCTTTTATAACTTATTTCATTTCATTTTATTCGTATTTACACATTTTTATCATTTTATTCCGTTTTGTTAACAAAAAAATAGGAACAAGTAGGTGTGACCGGGGCCTCCGAGATGACGCTGTGTGTCCTGAACCGGGCCTGCTACAAGTATTAGTGACGTCACAATAGTGATCCACTTTGGTCAATGTATCGCAGCAGAAAGATGTAATAAAAAGAACATTTCCGCTCTTATAAATTGTGATTACATAAATAATATTAAATTTCAATCGTGAAATAAAAGGGAATTAATACACTTGTTTTAGTAAAGGAAATTAAAAGTTTTAAATTTAAAAAAAATGCTAAGATTAATAAATCAGATTGAACACATTGACTTACCTTTTCCTAAACACATTATTTTACAATAAATATACGTACAAAAAATATAATAAATCTCCCAAAAACTTTACAAAATCAATCCCATTACTCCCTTTTACAACTACATACCATAATTTAACCACCAAAACACAATAAATGTCAATTTAAATAGAGAAATCGACATTTTTAAACTATAGAGACCTATATGAAACTATGAATAGGTTGCCAGAAAATATGTTGCCAACTTTCCTTCTCTCGCCATAAGCCCTTTTCGGTACTTTTCGGTTAGCCGGGCGCCAGTGATACATGTACAAATATAAATATATATATATATATTAATTCATACGTATATGTGTGTATGTATATATGTGTGTGTAGATATGTGTATATATATATGTGTGTGTAGATATATGTGTGTGTGTGTGTATATATATATATGTATATATATCACTGGCGCCCGGCTAATTGAAAAGTACCCAATTTTCTATCTTAACTTTGTAATAATGTAACTGTAATATTTTAAAAATTGTATATTTATTGTACTTGGGTCTTGGACCTAATAACCACTCAAATTAACTTATCAAAAGATTTATTTTCATAATATATTTGTACACTTAAGTTACCTAAAATGTTAAATGGAACTACGTAGAACTACTAAGTTGTGTAAATCAATTACTTTTAATTTTATAAACAAAGCACACTCACTTCTAGCTAAATGTATCCAGATTTCATTCAATTTATTACAGTATTTCTTTCAAAATCATTTTTTAAACTGTTTATCGTCTGCTTCTTTTATTTATTATTTTTTTCTAAAGATCATTTGACTCTTTTCGATTTGGAAGTATAAATTCATTCAAATATGCCAGAATATTTCCATTACAGTAGGCTAGACATTTGTTGTTAGGGGTTTTTTCTCTGCACAAGTTCAAAACCATCATATTAATTCTAGCTTCACGAATTATGAAACGTATATCGAAACATTTAATGCAGGCTACTTCTGTTGAAATGTATAAGTAAAATTATCACAAGGTAATTTTCGTAGCTAAAATTTCTTCTTTTCATTATCAGTAGCGAATTTGAAGACTTAGATTAGAAACTAGGAGCACAACATTTTCTTCTCATTATTTTATAGATATAATCTACACTTTCTTTAATAATTATAATCAATAATTATTGATAGCATTATAATCTAAATACACTGAAAAAATATTATTAATTACTATATAAAACAATAAATAAAATCAAAATACTATCGTAAACAATCCGTACAAACGAACAAAGTACATGAAAAATTTTAAGTTATTATGGATCACTGTTTTGACGTCACTTGTAGCAGGCCCGGTTCAGGACACACAGCGTCATCTCGGAGTCCCCGGTGTGACTTAAGGCTCTATAAGGGGAGCTGACGCATATCCATTCTGTTGCCCAAAATAACCGCCATATTGTGACCTAGCTCAGCATTAGGAAACCTCCTGAGCAGGTGTTCAACGTCCCCATTGCTGTCACTCGCCATCCACTAGTACGGTAAGCTAATCGGTTTTAGCTTGGTTTTTCTGTCCGCTGAGTCATTAAATGGCGATATGATTCAGCCTGTATTATAGGAGCTCTAGTGTGACTCGGATAAGAAAATCCTGCAACTGGTCTAATCGCGAGTTTGGTGCGAGTGCATCTCAATGGTCAACTTCATTTTAAGGTAGTTCGTTCATTTCTTTTTCCTCCCATTCAACAGATATAACACAATCCTACTTAACTTGTCTTTTCTGCAAGTTTTGGACAGTCTAAATTTAAAGCAAGAGTCTTACCTGTAATAATATGTCCTAACTACTACTTTAACTTCTACTGTAATTGTAACTGTTGTTATTCGAATGTTTTTACTTTTTAGTTTCGGAATGTAATATATAAAAGGCCTGTGTGGCAAACCCATTATGTGCTTAACGTAATATAATTAAAACTAGTTAGTATACGATTGTGTTTAGTTCTTTAGTTAAAATAAAGAGAACCACACAATGTGACATGGTGGCAGTTATACTTGGCATCGTAAAGGTCAGAAATTTTTATTCTTATATTTAAGAATAGTTTAGTGTATGTGCTTTTGAGAATATTTTTCTTTTGTATCCGTTATAATGGATTTAAAGCAACCTTCAAATATGAGTTTAAATGGCAATTTGGCCGAGAATTGGAATAAATTTAAGCAAAGATTTATGCTTTATTTAGAAGCTTCTGAGAAAATGGCTAAGCCTGATAAACTTAAAGTAGCACTATTACTAGGAATAATGGGTGAAGAATGCATTGATATATTTAATAGTTTTAAACTTAGTGATGATAATGCAAATAATTTTCAAACTGTTATAAATTCTTTTGATCAGTATTTTCAACCGAAAACGAATACAGTTATTGCGCGTTATAAATTTTTTAACTGTAGACAAAAAGAAGGTGAATCTGTTGATTCGTTTGTTACAAATTTGAAAAATTTGTCTAAAGATTGTTCTTTTGAGGATCAAGAAGATAGTTTAATTAGAGATTTGTTAATTATTGGTGTTAAAGATTCCGCTATGAAAGAAAAATTGCTAATGGAAACTGAGTTAACTCTTGAAAAGGCAATAGAATATTGTAGGGCTAAGGAGTCCAGTGTTAAACAAATGGAAATAATGAATAAAAATAATTATTCTACTACCGTAAATGCTGTTCGTGCAAACAAAAACGAAACGCAGACGAAAATATACAATAAGGAAAAACGTAATTATATTAATCAGAAAGTTAAGAAAAGTTGTTCTAAATGTAAAACTGTTCATGATTATGGAAAATGCCCCGCATTTGGTAAAAAGTGTTACAATTGTAACGGATTTAATCATCTCTCGGTCGGCTGTAAAAATAAAAGGAAAAGAATAAACAAAAAAGTACATGAAATTTCTAATAATGATAATTTTTACCTTTCAAGTGATGATGGTTCTTTTAAATTGGATTCAGTAAAGTGCCAGGTTAATTCTTTAAAATCTGAATGGCGAGAAACTGTTCTAATAAATAATTCAGAAGTGTCTCTTAAAATAGATACCGGAGCTGAAGTCAATGTTTTGCCCCTTAATATTTTTAATGATGTGAGAAATAATGAAGTTATTAGTGAAACTAAAAGAAAGTTGATGTCTTATACAGGACACAAGTTGAACGTAATTGGGGTCAGTAAATTACAATGTAAAGTTAAAAATAAATCGGAATTTCTTGATTTTTATATTATTGATCAAGAATCGAGTGCTTTATTAGGAATTGAAGCTTGTGAAAAATTGGGATTTGTAAATAGAAACACCAGTGTTGATTGCGTACATGCTAGAAATTTTATAGAGAAATTTAAAGATGTATTTACAGATAAAATGGGAAAATTACAACACACGTATAAGATCAAATTAGATGCCAATGCCGAACCTAAAATATCAGCCTCTAGAGTTATTCCACATGCCTTAAAATTGAAAGTAAAACATGAGATTGCTAAAATGGTTGATCAAGGAATATTAGAAAAAGTTGTAAAACCAACAGATTGGGTACATCCTATAGTTATAGTACAAAAACCTAATAATCGTGTAAGAATCTGTATAGATCCACGTATGCTAAATAAATATATAAAGCGAGAACATTATCCAATTCCAACCCAACAGAGCTTATTTTCTCAAATTGAAGGAGAATTTTTCACAGTACTTGATGCTTCGTCAGCTTTTCTGCAAATACCCCTTGAGCAAGAGAGTTCAGATTTATGTACAATTGCCACTCCGTTCGGAAGATACAAATTTTGCCGTTTGCCTTATGGATTAACGAGTTCCCCTGAAGTGTACCAGAAAACAATAGATAATATTTTTGGAGATTTAGATGGAACTTTAGTTTATATTGATGACATTTTAGTATTCGGCAAGACAGAAGCAGAACATGATAGAAGACTTGAAGCAGTTCTCAAAAGAGCTCGAGAATCTGGTTTGAAATTGTCGTTGGAAAAAAGTCAAATTAAAAGAAGTTGTGTAAAATATTTGGGTTATAGTTTAACAGGTAAAGGAATTTCAGTAAATGGTGATAAAATTAAAGCAATTGTAGATTTCAAAACTCCAACTAATAAACAAGAGCTACAGAGATTTTTAGGCATGATTACCTATTTAGGGAAGTTTATTGAAAATTTATCAGATAAAACAGGAATTTTGAGAAAACTCTTAAGTAAGAAAAATGAATTTATTTGGACGGCTAATGAGCAAGAAGCTTTTGAAAATTTGAAGACGTTGGTAGCTAATTCACTTATTCTGGCTTATTATAATCCAAATTTGAAATCAGTTGTTTCTGTTGATGCTAGCCAGTATGGATTAGGAGCAGTATTACTTCAAGAAGAACATCCAATTGCCTATGCTTCATGTGCTCTGAACGATACACAGCAAAGATATAGTCAAATCGAGAAAGAATTACTAGCTGTTGTCAACGGATGTCGAAAATTCCATTACTATGTGTATGGTACTGATTTTATAGTGGAAACTGACCATAAACCTCTCCTCGGCTTACTGCAGAAACCAATTGAAAATTTGTCTCCGAGATTACAGAGAATGGTAATTGAATTATTTAAATATAGATTTAAACTTGTGCATGTCCCAGGGAAAAAGCTTTACATAGCAGATGCCCTCTCCAGAAATCCCACTACCATGAGTGTAGATACAGGTTTTTTAGAAGATGGAGCTGCTGTTGTACATACAATTCTATCGACTACTGAAGAACGTACAAAAGAAATGCAGAATGCAACGCTAGAAGATGAAGGTCTCTCGAAACTAAAGTTACTAATTCAGAATGGTTGGCCACAACAGTGTTGTCAATTGCCCGAAAATTTAAAACCCTATTGGAATATGAAAGAAGAGTTGCATTGCTATAACGACTTAATTTTTATTGGAAATAGATTAGTAGTACCTAAAACAATGCAAACTTATGTGTTATCGAAAGTGCACCAAGTACATCAAGGCATCACTGCTTGTCAAGAAAAAGCCAAAACAGCTTTATATTGGCCCAATATGATGGAAGACATCAAGAATTATAAAGTGTCAAATTTGCCAACAGCATCAGCGTGCTAATTGTAAGCAGCCTTTGATGTCGTATGAAGTTCCTAGTCTACCTTGGGAAGAGGTAGGTGTAGACTTTATGTATCTTGAAGGAGATGACTTTTTACAAGTAACTGATTACCACTCCAAGTTTATTGAATTGAGAAAAGTTAATGCTAAAACAGCTTCTTCAGTAATTAGTGCATTGAAACAAATTTTTCGTACTCATGGTATCCCACGTAAAATTCATTCTGATAATGGTCCCCCATTTGATAGTCAAGCATATTTTTCATTCCTGAAATCTTATGATATTTGCCCTGTTACATCGTCACCTAAGTATCCAAGATCCAATGGGATGATTGAAAGATCTATTGGGACATTGAAAAACCTTCTCTTAAAAGTGAGAGCTTCGGGAGGAGATCCAAATCTAGCAGTTCTTGAGTATAATAACACCCCAAAATTTAAATTGCCTTCTCCAGCAGAGATGTTGATGGGAAGATCTTTGAGAACCCCCATTCCTTGTAAGGTAAAATTGTTAAGACCTAGATTTCCAATTAAGAATACTCATAATCAATTACAGGAAAATCAGAGAACACAGAAATATTATTATGACTCATCGACTACAAAATTAAAAGAATTGAATATTCAAGATCCTGTCTATATCCAAACTGGTCATCGAGAATGGACACCAGGAACTATTGTCCAAAAACACAGTCCAAGATCCTACATTGTGAAATCTTCAGAAGGATCCATTCTTCGTCGCAATAGAATTCATTTAAGACCAAGGAAATTAACCTTTGAAGCTCCGGTAAATTCACAAGAAAATGCTGATGCAACGCAAACCTGCAACCTGACTAATACGAAAACACCAAAAATCTCAAGTCCTCAACCCCATGACAGCCCATTAATCAATCCTGATTCTCCGTCTGATCAAGCAGGCGCTGTCAATCCCAAACCTACTTCACCAGTAATGTCTACTCCAAATACACCAAAGGTAGAGAGACCTAGAAGAAACATAAAACCACCCGCTCGCTTCAAAGACTATATTTAAGGTTTTTTTTTTTAAGACCTTTCATAAGACTTTTTCGAACTCTACTTTGAACTTTAAATGTATTTTTTTATTTTGCTGTTTTAAAAAGAAAGGGCATGTAATAATATGTCCTAACTACTACTTTAACTTCTACTGTAATTGTAACTGTTGTTATTCGAATGTTTTTACTTTTTAGTTTCGGAATGTAATATATAAAAGGCGTGTGTGGCAAACTCATTATGTGCTTAACGTAATATAATTAAAACTAGTTAGTATACGATTGTGTTTAGTTCTTTAGTTAAAATAAAGAGAACCACACAATATGACATTACCCAGACTTTGTTGTCGGAGGTACAGCTACATGAATTGGAAATTTTAGTAACGCCCATTAATTATAGATAGGAGGAAATACAGTTGTCACTGACTTTAAATCTAGAATTGTCCATTTTTTCTTCTTACTGTTATCATCTTTTGGTTTTAAACACTGATGTGCTTTTTATTAATTTACTTAGAAACGACAGAATAATTTCCGATACATATTTAACGAAAATTCCTTGTGTACCTTTCACAATATTTCGTCGCCAACTGTGTTGTGAAATTTTAACTAATAACAAGAAAAAAAAAAGAATGTAAGAAAATAAGATAAAAGAAAGAAGAGAGCGCTAATGGAATAGTTTGCTCAGACGCCCTCAGGTCCGCCATTTTGTTTTTGTCTTGGCACGGTAAAAACAAGTTTTTCGCCAACGAGAATTTGTCACCAAGTGGTCATTTTGGGCTATTTTAGGTTTTATTTTTTATTAAATTTTGGAATATATACAGATTAAACATAAAACAAAGGGAAATTCGAGAAATTTTCACTGAATACTGAGCAAATGGCGGAAACGTAAATATAGTGATACTTAAAAAAACGCAAAGATTCATTATTAAACCAACATATCTCTAAAAATAAAGGCATTAAAACGTATATCCTATAGTTAAAAAAACAAACCTCCGTACATAAATTGCAAAAAATACTTTACGTTTCTGCCGTTTGCTCAGTATTCAATGAAAATTTCTTGAATTTCCCTGTTTTATGTTTAATCTGTATATATTCCAAAATTAAATAAAATATAAAACCTAAAATAGCCCAAAATGCAATTGCACCCCAAAAATAGGCCGATCGCGCGAAACCTTGAACCCGCCTTTTGCTTTCAAAATTTGCTGATATTTCAGCACATTTCCAACAACTGGTGAACTACCAACAGAAGAAACAACAGAAACCATTTTATCAATCCATAAGAAGAAGAAGAAGAATAAGTTAATCACTGATACCACGTGCACTGCAAAAGTCAAGAATAACGGCAACTCTACCCATTCAAAGTAGAAAGGAAGGGGGAAAAAAAATCGAGTCAGGATGGTTGTTTATTTAAGGGTTGCCAAAAGGCAAAAGTCCGCCCGGTTGCCAGATCGCCAAAATAAAACCCGCCAAAATCGCCAAAAAATGGCCGCGCGATCTGAGAGCTTATATTGCATCATAGCCTAAAAGTACTGTTTCTAATCGAAGTATTTACATGCATAGTACTCTAATTGTAAAAATACGAATATTGTGTATGCTTTTTGAGAATTAATGCGACACATGAAATGCAGACGCGAAGGTACTGCCCGCGGGCGGAATGTTATCACGTCCAAAAGCCTACCGCCTTTCTTTTTCACTTTGCGCCAATCGATAATCGAAACAAATCAGCGTTCTCAGATGAATTTTGTTTTTTCCCCATGACTATCAAAGTAAAATTCCCTAGATTTCCCTATATTCTCAAGTCACGTGACTAGGGAATAATAAGGCATTTTGATTGGCTGGCACTGTTTTATATGAAAATAAACATGTTCAAAGAAATAGCAGATGGCAGCAACAAAAGTTATTTTGTTCACATAAATGTTTACAAATTTATTGGTAAAAATACTTAAACAGATAAAAAAGGGTAAGTTTTATAGGGAAAAAATCGAAATAATGTGTAGCTCCACCCTAAATCCATTCCCTTTTCCCTTTTTTCATATTATATATATATATGTAAATATTTACATGTGATACCCACCACACAACTTGAAGCTAAATAAATATATATGACATGATCAATCATAAGGAATATTTAACACACACAATTATGCGTAAAAAAGATATTGCTTTCACAGTATGAGGTATGTTTTTAACTTTTTAAGAATATATATCATCATTTTTTACACAACTTTTCCCTGAAAGAAATTGTAAAAAACTACCAAATTAAAATTCTTTGGTACACCTAAAACATATTTTAAATTCATGAAATTCGGTGCAATGATTTTTCAGAAAAGAAGCTTTTTGCAATATTATAAAATGAGATATTTTTCTCAACTAATATTGATCCAGTTTACATCTGTATTCAAATCGTACCGCGGAGACAATGCTCCGCTACTTTATATAGTTAGATTTTCTGATCTGATGCTTTTAATCTGAACGAATACATATCATAATAACGATTGGCGGGGTTTAAATATAGAAAACAGTGACGGCAGAGTCTAAATATAAAAAACATCGAGGGCGGAGTACAGAGTAACAAAAACCTATCAATAGGTTTCTGTCGTATAATCCGTAAATTAATACTGATAGCTTGATATTTTGGGAAATTTATTGTTCACCGAAGAGTAATTTCTGATAAAACAAAATCAGCAAATTATGTTAAAAGTATATATACTTTAAATAAATTTTACACATTCTTATCCGACATCACTCCTTATTATTCTCAGATAGTCCTTGACTGCTGTCAACCTCTTTTAAAATTATTTGCGATGAGAATCTGACTATAATAATAATAATAATAATAATCCTTGAATAAGGGGAAAAACTGGAATAAATACCAATTTGCATAATTTGTAAGAAATGCCAACACCTACTTAACTCTCTACAAAGCCTTCAGAGTCACCGTTCCTGGCCGCTCTGACGTCAGTAACGGAGGACCGATCTCTAAACTGGTTTTCGACCTTCATGTAGTCTCCCCACATACTAGTAGCAGCATATCATTCCTTGTTTTTCATAGTGAATGAAATGGAATCTTAGCAAGTTTTTTTTTCAAGCATTGTTTATATAATATTATGGATAATAAGAAATCAATTTATAAGGTAAATGCTTTATATTGATAAATCGTAAACCTGTGTGTATGCTTTTACTTATTTATATTACTTGTTTCTAATATTTTTGCTTGCTTTTGAATATAAGATTTACCACGTGTTTGGAACGCGAGCGCCTTGTAATATATTTTTTTAATGCTTATATCTTTAAAAACACAATTATTGCTTCGGAATGCATTTATGCTCTTTTTATTGATACTTCTTATATTTTCATTTTTTAATTATGTTATAGAATAAATTCTAAAAATAGTTAGATAAATCTAATGTGCATTATATATTTTTCTTTTAAGAATCAACTAAACTTTGAACTATATTAAAATTGTGAAAATTTACTATTGTATTTCATTTATTTTACTTTATTTTAAAATATGTAGTTAAAAGTTTAACAAAATTTATGAATATAAATAATAATGATAATAAAATTATAAAATATTTAATATAATTTAAAGTTTATTTCGATTGTTAAAATATTTTAACACTAGTTTGAAGATTAAGTGAATGACATTTCATTTGGCATATTATGTTTGTTGTTTTAAATAAGTTTTAGAATAGTTATAGAATGATCAGATAAGTAAAGTTACCATGATTTTTTCTTTCAATCAAATTAAACTACATTAAATAATGGATATTTTATTATTGAAATTTTTAATTTTTATTATTGTAATGTATATTTTATTACTTTTTAATTTTACTAAACGCTTCATTTTTTAATTTGTTGATGTTTTAATTTTAGTTCTGGACCTATTTTAAAACTTATCGAATGTAAATAAAATTTATTATTTTAGTATATATATATATATATATATATATATATATATATATATTATGTTGAGTTTATTGCCAATTTATATGCATTAGCCTGTATAGATTTTAGTTACATAAGTTATAGAATAAATACTAATAATAGTTTTTAATCAGATAGGAAAATCTAATGTGTATTATTTCTTTTAATTTTAATAATCTAACTGAAGTTTACAGGGATCTTTTCAGAATTTTTTTTCCCCCAGCATCCTGTTTTTGTGAAATTGTGAACAGCTTTTTAGGGAGTTCAGTTTAGGGATAGAAAATTTTTTGTGAATGCCTATTTTCAAGACAAAGAATGTTAGGAGGTGTCCCTGTTTTAAGGTGAAAAGTATTGTGAAGGGCTTGTTTTGATATGAAAAATTTTATGAAGGGTCCTTTAAAGGACCCAATTTCTTCCTGGTTTACGACCCTGGTTTAAACAACTTGAAATAATGCATATTATTAAATTTTTAATTATATAATATTTGTCTTATTTTATTTCACATTTTTTTGTACTATATACTATTTTATATCCAATTTAATTAAAATTTAATATTTTACTTTATGTATAATACATATCATATTCAGATCATAAAATATTCATTATTATTTTAACAATCAAACTAAACTTTGAACTGCATTAAAGCTGCATAATATAATTATTGTACTTTATTTATTTATTTTACTATATTATATTTTAACTTAAACCTGAAACAACATAAATGTTTGTCTTTAAGGTAACGAGTTATTGTACCTCAAGATATTTTAAAGCTTAAAGAAATTAATTTAAATTTATTATTCTATTTATGTGTCTTATTCAGATAATAAAATATTCGTTATTGATAGTTACCAAAATAGCATTGCATACAATATCAAGAGTCAATCCAAGAAAAAATCTGGGGCCTATTTAGGACGCCTTCACAAAAATCTTTTTAATAAAATGGATCCCTTCACAAAAATCAATTTATTAAAATGGGTCCCTTCACAAAATTATTTTATAATAAAATTTGTCTTTTCACAAAATTCTGTTGCATGAAAAGTTACTATTTATAAATTATTTATTATTTTCTGACATTTTAAAAAGTGTAATTTGTAAAGAAGTGAGTTCACTAGAGAGAAAAAGTTCAGCAAAAGGATTTTAAAAAGTATTTGTCAATAAATGCTCGAATTTGAGTAACTGATTTTGAACTTTTGTTACAAATGTTATTTTTCACAAAAAATATAATAAATTTCACAAAAATATCCTTTACTTTACACAAAATGGGCCCCAAGAAAAAATACCTGCATCGAACCCTGAATATTATCTGGCATATTTATTAATATTTTGAAAATTAAGTGAATGATATAGTTGTTTGGGAATTTTATTTTTGTTTTTTAACTAAATTATAAAATAAATACTAAAAATATTAAATTAGTAAGGTAGGTAAATGTAATTTATAATGCAATAAAAAAACAGGGATCGCTACAGTTTTTTTTTTTTTTTTTTTTTTTTTTTTTTTTTGAGGGGGGGGGGGGTGCTTTTGTGAAAATTAAAAGTAAGGTTATTTTTGTGAAATTTATTGTATTTTTTTTAAATAACATTTTGTAACGAAAGTTGAAATTTAGTTACTCAAATTCGAACCAAGCAATTGTTAACAAAATCTTTTAAAATTCCTTTTGCTGAAGTGTTCCTCTCTGGTGAACTTGTTTATTTGCAAATTACATATTTTAAAACGTCATAAAATAATAAATAAAAAAATAGTAAGTTTTTATGGGATAGAATTTTGTGAAAGGGCCTATTTCATTAAAAGGAATTTTGTTAAGGGGCCTGTTTTATTATAAAGAATTTTGTGAAGGGACCCATTTCATCAAATTGATTTTTGTGAAGGGTCCTGTTTCATTAAATGGAATTTTGTGAAGGAGCCCTAAATATGCCTGAAATTTTGCCTGGATCGACCCTTGAAAAATATATATAGTTGAAAGTTTAACAAAAATTAAAAATATAAATAATAATAATAATAAAATTGTACAATATTTAATGATATGCCTCGGATTTGCTTATGGATATGCTTAGATATTTTAAAATAATTTATGTTCAATATATTAAAAGCAAGTAAAAATATTTGAAGAAAGTTATGTAAATAAATACACAGAAAATTTAAGAATTATTAAAGTAAAATGCTAATCTTATAAATGAAGAAAAAGTGAAAATAAAAACTATTTTCATACAAAAAAAGAAACAAAATGAAATTTTCAATAATAGATTTAAATATTACTTTTCAGAAATGAATAAACAATTATATTTATTCATAAATAAACAATCTTAGAAAATTAAATAAATAAATTGAACTTTTAACAATTTTGCAAAAGAAAAATAAATGTTGAAAATAGAAAATATTTTCATAAACAGATTTTTTTTTTTTTTTTGTGAGATATATCTATTTTATAATTATTATTAATAAATTTATAAATTGGCTTAACTACTCTTTTTATTTATTCTTAATTTATTAATGTTTTATTCTTTTTCTCTTTAAACATTAATTAGTGTGATTTAACTCCTGTAAATAAAATTCTCCAGAAAAATATTTAAACTTTTATTTACTAATGTGTATTTGGCAAAATTTGAATTTATCAGATTTGAAAAACCGTTAAACAAATTCTTATATATTAAATAAATAAATAAAAGACGTTAATACCCTTTTTTTTTTGTTTACAAAGTAGGAAGAAAATGAGAAATAAATGTTTGATTTAATTGTCTATAAAATAAAATCATATAGTGGAAAAATTCATAAGATAAATAACAATTCATTATTTTTTAACGCACAAGAAGAGCGCGAAGTTCCATCGGGGGAAACGGTCGTCGGTCGTCGAACAGTGACGTCACAAATTCGTCCGTAGGCTTTGTAGAGTCAAGTAGGTGTTGGAAATGCTCGCTATTGTTATGACTAATACTTAAAAGCTATAGAATAAAATTTCTTTATAGAAACAGGATGTTAACATCTTTAGCAGATCATTTCATCTAACACACTGTTTTAAAGTTTTACATACATTATACATAGTACTATACTTTTATACGAGTATAATTATGACAAATTCTCCCTATGCACGTAATACGCGGTTTTCTGACAAAAGGAAATCAGATGGATGATTTATTTGGTTTTATTTGAAAATAGTTCAGAAAGAACGAAAAAACAGATCTAACCTCCACCCCTTTTCGTCCACTTTCACCAATGAAGGACCTTATGAGGGGTAATTTCACTTTAAAAAGTTTCATGAGATTCCAATGGAGATGCTGAAATCATGACAAAATAAACAGTGCCTTTCGCTGGAGCAATTAACAACTGTTGGTCCAGGTGGTGATCATTTCTTAGCCATACTGGATTCCGAGAAACAAAAGGGTGGTGCGAGATTACTATTTCGGAGACTCCCCCCCACGCCCCTCCTCTCCGTTAACCAAAGATGTTTTTTGAAGACAATTTCTCTCATTCTTTAACTTCCTTCTTCCATGTTGCTTCATCACATACGTCACATTTATCACTTTTTCACGTTCATTCCTAGAAAAACAAACAAAAACTCCCCTTTTCCCAAGATTTTGGAAAAGTATTGTCCGTTTTCGGAAAAATCCTTAGAAATAAGAAAGAACTCCCTAAACAGGCTTGAATTTCCCTAGATCTAGGGATTTTCCCATAGATCTGAGGACACTGCCTGTCATTTTGGATTGGATGCAAGACGTGTCGTAATAATCAAGAGGCATCTATTGACTTTCATCGGATCACCAAACGGTCGATTCGATTTAAATTAAAGACTTCAAAATATGGCGATAGGTAACCAAAACGCAGTGGTTTTTACTGATATTGTGAGCTATGCAATTTTTCCGCGGTTAACTGATTTCTTTGTAATTAATCGAAGTTTAATTTACTAATGCCATGATACTATTTAATTTCTATCATCTTTAATTAAAAACTTCGTACAACACCCATTTAAAACACCCATTCGCTAATGTTAAACCTATGGGGAGGTTCTTTTCAAATTTCTCCTTTAAATTTGAATATTTTTAAACGATTCTTTTTGCATAGGATAGCGGAGGTCGATCTGTAATATGGCTATTTTTTACTTTTTCGATTTCGGGTGTAGATTTTTTAATAAAGGTACTTTCACTATCGAAACCGGTTCCTAAAGTGAAAGTACCTTTATTAAAAAAATCTGCAACCGAAATAAAAAGTAAAAAATAGCCATTTTGGAGATCGACCTCAGCTATCCTATGCAAAAAGAATCGTTTAAAAAATATTAAAATTTAAGCGAGAAATTCGAAAAGAACCTCCCCGTAGGTTTAACATGAGCGAGCGGGTGTTTTCAAGTAAGTTAAGAATCCCCTTAATAGAGCTACACATACAAATAGATTGGAAATTTTCTGAACGCCCATTAGTTACAGATAGGAGAAGATATAGCTTGTTACTGACTTGAAATGTAGAATTGTATATCTTTCATCTTACTATTATCATTTTTCGGTTCCTATATACAGATGTCCATTTTATTTATTTATTTAAAAAAGTAGAAATAATTTCAGACACACATTTAACAAGAATCTCTTGTATCTGACATGTTTCAACATTTAGCTGCAAACTGTGAACTAAAAATTTAACAAGAAAATGAAACAAAAGAATGTTAGTAAGCGGGAAAAACAAAAGAAAAGATTAAAAAAAAGAAGAGAGAATTAATTAAAAAAAGATTTTACTTATATTCAAAAACAATAAAAATCCGAGACCGCTAGTATATTAATAATCTCAAAGAAACAAAAAAAAAATGTATTTCAGCATATGTAAGTTTTTTTCTATACTTGTTAAAAGTGACAAGGATACATACACTCTGGCTACATACCACAATTTTAAAGAAGTATTCTTCGACTTATCGAATCTCAGAATTTTCATCGTTAATCGATAATTTATTATATTTCGCCTTATTTAATATTAGGCGAAAATAACTTTACGAAATTAGTCTAGTTATGGAGCATCTGCACCACCACCCTGGCTACGCCTCTATTTGTGTAACTGATGTGTGAAAAAAACATATTTCGATACTTAATGCAATCATTCAATTTTTTTTTTTCACTTATCCTCCTATGTTTGTCACACTTATTTCCGCAATTAATTCGTCGCAGAATAATTAACGTCTCATTTTTCCTAATATATATATATATATTAAAAAAAAAAGCATTGTTGTAAAACCATTTGAGAAATGAACCTGCATGTAAATAAATACTATAATCTGCCGCCTTGTTGTATGAAAATTTATTTATTTTGAAATCAGGCGTTGATTGGGATTATTGTTAAAATATATTGTTAAACGGCTTTTCTTCAAATGTCGTCTAATTTACTACGGAAGGTAAACGTCTGCCTATCATTCATAAAGTATCAAACATGCATGTATTCTTTTTAAACTGAATTATCTACTGATATCTTCCTTCGTTTGAACTGTCTTATAGATTTAGTGTCGGTTACGTGAATGCCTATACTTGGATATCTATAACTCCGCTATCGATTTAATTAATATTTAAAAAATTACATAATATCCATACAGTGAGCGAACGTACTTTGCATATAAACATAGTGATAAAATCATTACCGCATGCACACATTTTTTCATATAAACATGAATAAAGAAAATCATCTTATTGTATAATGCTGCATTCCAAAAAAATATTCATGGGCGGAGCTTGTGATAAAAAGTTATGAACAAGCAGTCCGAAATATTTAAACTAGAATTGCAAAATACTCATTTGTGAAACAAGAACTCCTGAACTCCTCTCTTAAACAACTGTTAGCTCTTTTGGTGTTTTATTTCTTTTCCTTATATTATTTACTTATAAAAATACAAAATTATTTATTAAAAAAATGTCTTTTACTCTCAATAATATTGTATTCTAATTGTCTTAAAATATCAATTTCGAAATATATTTTCGCTCGCGAATCATTGATCAGTAATATTTCTCTGCTTTGAAACAAGCGGTGAATTCAAGATGTAGCCCTCTATAAGTGCTTTTTGCTAAGACAGAAAATTTTAGATGGTCTTCAGATTTTTTTTTTTTTTTTTAAGCATTTAATTAGTTACAAGCAATACAATTTCCTAGATAACTCAGTCGATCATAATCCACAAAATAAAGTATGGAGATATATATTTAGAGTTATGTTTAGAAATAAACTTTATAACGATAAAATAAATCTTGAAAAAAGAAATTGTGTTTTTTTCTTAGAAACACAACGTAGAAAGTTTATCTAATTTTAGTACTAGATATAATTAAAGAGATTTTAAAAAGTACAGCGAGCTGCGCTAGAGTTTCAATTAAACGTAAAGATTTAAAAATTAAGGCTGTTGGTCAGTGAAATCTTAAATTTCTCCCGCTAATGTTAAACCTATGAGCGTGTAATGAATTCGTATTTTTAAAATATCTCTTCAGCAGATTATTTTTTTAAACTTTTCTTTTTCCCTCGGGTGTCAACATCAGTCGCATTTTCACTTCGAGATCATTTTATTTAATGCAGAATTTTACAACCTTCTATATTTCACGGCACTCTAGAAAACTCTTGAACAAGAAAATGTTTACTTGAGAACGGATAGCATCCAAAAAT
Source organism: Maratus michaelseni (assembly GCA_963931845.1). Lineage (NCBI taxonomy): Eukaryota > Metazoa > Arthropoda > Arachnida > Araneae > Salticidae > Maratus > Maratus michaelseni. The sequence continues at coordinate 7,303,246 of OZ007594.1, read as the reverse complement.
CGGATATTCCGTGTTTAGAAAACGGATTAATACCCTAAAAAAACTACTCGGAAACGTTTTTGAAAATCAGTGACATCAAAATAATCTTAGTTTTTATAAATCATTCTTAAAAAATCGAAAATATATTTCTGAGGTTTCTAAACATAAAACACGTTGTTCAGTAATCGCGGGTAACTCGGACGAGGTACAGTTTAGTTCTGAAGAATTTCATTTCAAAATTTCTTATATCTCATCCTAAATATAAGTAAGTATTTAAAAAAAATAAATTAAAACAAATAATAAAATAAATAAAATTTTAAGATTTTAACATTATACACAGCAGAAACACAGAGTAGAGAATACATTTTTAGCTAAGTAATTTAAACTTTATTTTTATTTTCTGTATAAAATAAAAGTTTGAACTTTTTAATTTATTAATAATTAACCATTAAATAGCATGAATAACATTTAATTTATTGGATTTAAATTAAATTAAGAAACATTTGTAAAAAAATTAGATGCATTATTTTATATTTTTTCTATAAAATATTTTATTTTTAGAAATAAAGTTTTATAGCGACAGGAGTTTTATGTAGCTTTATCAAACAAAAATCCTATTTTTTAAACTACTATTCACATTTTGTCGGAATTTAAGTTTTAAAGGGGAAAAAACTTTTTACTATTTTTAAAAATCATTTAATTTTCTTATTTAAAAGAAAAAAAATGGAAATTTTATTTATGTGTGTTTTATGTAGCTTCATAAAACAAAAATCAAATATAGTTAGTGTATTTATCAGATTTTTTTCGGAAAGTAATTTTTAAAGAAAAAAATTCTTAAATATTTACTTTAAAAAAAAAAAAAAATTCAAATTGTTATTTTCCTAAATATTTCTTGTTTATAATAACATGTGTGTTTTATGTATAAAAAACTAGGTTGCGCCGCCAGGGGCCTGAGGAGCGCCCCGCGCGACTTCGACCACCGGACCCAGGTCCTCAAGGACATTTGGCGCGCACACCGGATTTGTCTCTCCAGGTGCACTCCGGCCGGACTAGAAGAACGCCACCTGCGGATTTTCCAACCTATTACCCAAGTGAGCGACGACAGAGGTTGAAGCGATTACTCGGAGGATCCCATAACTTAGAGTAGACCTCCCCGTAGACACTTGATAGACCGCCAATCGACCCAGCGACTTTGTCGCTTGAACCCCATAAGGGGAACCAGTCCCTAGGACATATGCCGAACTTTTCGACGACCTTTGCTTTCCCACGGCGTCCGATCATCGAGCGCATGGAAGAGCGAACGACTTGTTCTTGCGTTTTATGTATAAAACAAAAACCTCATATACTTCTTGCAGGACTTTTAGGATTTAATTTTTTAATGAAAACTAATCAGACTATGTATTTATTTTAATGTTTAATCTTGTGTTTATTTTCTGTAAAAATAGTTCCAAAATTTTTTCATAGATGGTGCTGCTACTGGAAAGTTATCGAATACGTAGAATACCGTTATAGGAAAGTTGTAATCAGCTGGAGGTCAGTGTAGTTCAACCAATTAGAACTGCCTATTTGTAGTGTGTGACCTCCAGCGTGACGTCAATTGCAACTGCCCTATACATAACAATGGCGAAAGATACGCTATTATCTTACAGAGGCACCCTTGACGCGCTTTCTATTATCACCAAACTAATGTTTGCCGACTTATCTCACTCATCTAATTGAACTCAGCAGGGCGAATATTGTTAAGTTCTGTCATGGTTAGGACAAAAACTGTGATACACATTGTGCGGCTTTCGTCACTCTTACATGTAAAGGTATTCTACTTCTTCGGTAGCTTTGCAGAAACAACGGCATCTATAAGAAAATTTTAAAAATATTTTTTTTATTTACTTAAACAAACTTTCAGATCATAAGAAGCATTATCGGCTATACCGCACTCTCATACGCCATCAAGGACTTTCGGAACACCTTACATTTAGGACCATCTCAGACAATTAGAAAACGCCGAATCCGTCTGTCGCAGATTCCTCGGCTTGAATATTCTAGTTTGTGATATATGCAACTGCTGAAAGTGTTTAATTTATTTTTAAAATATATTTTTAAAAGTTTTCTGACACGAGAAGAGTTTTTTGAAAGTTTCAAGACATCGAGCAAACAAATGAAACGAATGCAAACAAATTGGAAACTTTGAAATGATATCTTTTGATATTCAGTATTCTGAGAAAGGAAATTTACTTTTAAATCATTGGGAAATTTTATTAAAATAAACTGTTAAAAGCAGCAGTTTAATTTAATTTATATTTATTTTCTAATATCTTCTTATATAATCTTCTTATAATATTTTTAATTTACGTTTGTTTTCATAAAAGTAAGGACATTGGTGGAACATTGCCGTATGGGCCTGTTTAAGAAGATTTAACATGAATTTGGTTTTGTCAGTATCGTAGTTCGAATATATTATTAAAATCCTAATACATTGTTGAACATAATAAGCTTTTAAGTTAAATAAAGTTTTATTATTATATTGGACAATTCTGCAAATCCAAATAAAAATTCCAATCTTTCCTCTTAATAGGGTATTATTAGGAACAAACTAAACAACTCCAAATGAATTTCAATCTATGAAAATTTAATAGGGATCTATGACACCTGTAACTGGTCTTATGACAAACTCGATTTTCCGTATTTATAATTTAGAAAATAAAGATATGTCTATAGAAGTTTGCGAGATAAATTTTTGTAATCTGGGATATATTTTTTATTCACTTTATTTTGTCTATGACAGTTTACTAAAATGATTGATTATCAACGCAAACGCACTGTTGTCTATAGGAACAACAGCTTGGTGTTTATTTCAGAAACAGGTTTTTTCAGTTCTAAAATCCAACGAAACTGTACGAATATTTAAAAAAAAAAAATGGAGAGACTGGGAGCGCTACAATATAAAAATCAGTTATCAGAGAACTAGACGGAATGGAAGTGAAGCGGCTCGTAGAATGGCAAGAACGGCAAGAAAATAAACTTTTAAAAAATTCTGTTACTTATTTTTTAAAAAAAAATCATTTTCATCAAACACTCAATGTTCTTCGATATATTTAAATATTGTTTAGATTCGAATGTCAATGATTGCCATTGTATACTTCCCGAAACTTGAATCCTGATATTTAATAACCCCCATACACTAAAATCTGTGTGTGATGAAGTAATAATTCCTCGACCCCAAAACTCTAAACTGAGATTTCAGCACTGCTGTAAGGAGTTATCCGGAAATTTATCACACAATAATCAATTCAATGTGTCCCTGAACTGATACTTTACAATTAATATTTCGCAATTTATTCAATTACGAAGCTGCCTAACTCTTTTGTTGTCCAACCTGTATTTCTATGTTTTAGATCTTTATTTGATTTCAAGAACAATTTTTATTTAAACACGTTTAATGCATTTTCGACATTAAACATTAATTTTAACTCTTTCAGGGGCCATTATTTGTGATTCTGCAATGCTAAATTCACACCAGAATGTTCGAAAATTTTTTTAATGAAAAGATGAAAATGCAATTTTACAACCCCCCCCCCCCCCCAATCTTTTTTTCTCCAAATTTATGAAAAAAAAATTTATGAAAAATTGAGGTACAAATCTTGATTAAAATTATGTGGGATAAATTATATACCATCACCCTTCAAGGGATTTGTACTGTGAATCGTCCTTCCATGCGACTCGATAATCCGACGCCGTGGGAAAACAAGGGCCGTCGGAGAGCTCGGCGTATGACCTAGGGACCGGTTTTCCTTATGGGGTTCCGGCGACGAAGTCGCTGGGTTATTCGGCGGTTCATCAAGTGTCTACGTGGAGGTCTCCTCTGATTTATGGGATCTTCCGCGTACAGTAACGACCTCTGTCGTCACTCACTTGGGTAATGGGTTGGAGGGTCCACAGGTGGCTGTCGTCCGACCCCCCCCCCCCCCCGAAGCACATACGGAGAGACAAATCCGGTCATGCGTGCTAAAAGTCCCTCAGGACTTAGGTTCGGTGGTCGTAGACGCGCCTGGCGGCGCAGCCTAGTTTTACTGTGAATCTAGGTACGACTTACGCTTCGTTTTTGAAGTGAGCTGTATCTTTAAATTAAATAACTTATCTCCTAACAGGGGTGTCAAACTGTGGACCACCGGATACCACTAAAATTTTACAGTAAACTTTCCCATATCTAATCAGCGAATTTCTGCGATTCAACAAGTGGACTTTTTCTTTTAAAATTTAGTGGTAACAAATGGGCCACAGTTTGACACCCCTGCTCTAACAGATGTTTTAAATCTATTTATAAAAATGCATTAGTATAAAGTATTCTTGCAGGCATTTTCTGATGCAAAATCTAACATATAACCAAAATAATAAAGATATAAGTGTAAAAAAAAGTTAATATCGTAATCAAAAAGGCACTGGAATGACTATTGGGTATATTTTTCTTTTTCTTTTATTTAATATTATTATTATTATTTTACCTCATAACCTGAAACGATAAGACTGTGAAAATAATCCCTTTAAAAAGCGAACGTAAAAGTTGCTTCTAAAAATAATGTTGTTATAATTTTTTACACTGTTTATTATATGTATTAAATATTAAATATTAAATATTATTTACTTTCAGTCAAATTATTATTATTATCATGATTATTATTTTATTTATTTGTGTTTAGACTTGCCTATTTTTTCACATTTTTACTAGATTTTTAAAAATTGTTTGTCTCCTTATTTTATACAGAGTGAATGAAAACACCATTTTGATTTTGATATATGTTCATGCAAGGGGTATAACGTTTTCTAAAACATACAAAATTGGTACCTTAATTCTCTAAGATTCGAAAACAAGTTTTTCATTGGCAAGATATATAAAATTTATTACACTACATATTTTTATACTCTCATTTTGTATATCATTATATATTTATTTTATATATTTTTATACATTTCTATAAAATTATATTTCTGTATATTATTAAATAAAATATTTTACTGTAGTGTCAGCTTATGTTAAGTCATTTCGAATACCCATTATATGTTATTTACTTATTTTTAAATATTTTAATTGCGTAATGCTAATTAACATTTGTTGTATGATAATTTAAAATGTACATTAATGTCACATGGACTTCTTTTATTATCTTATAAAACCAAGTCCTTTACGGTTATTAAATGTGAAAAACTCCTCCTTGTTTCGAAAGTTCAAAGTCAGTTGTCACCTTTGTTATATCTAAATATAAAAAAAAAAATGAATTATTTCTACTCGCACTTTTCTCATTTTTCTCAACCAAACAATTAATTAAATAAATAAAATAAAATAAAATCTTTATAGTTTTATTTCCCATGAACTTTAACTCTTTTAAATTATTAATGAATTTGACATAAAATAAAGTAGAAAGGTATAAAGAAATTTCGTTTAATCATGTAATACATAGTTAAAAACACTTTTTTCTAAACTGCCTGCAAATAGAAATTGATTACTAATATGAAGCTTAATGCATGACATATCTAAAAATAATAAAAATAATAATAGTGTTATTTATTAACATTTAAGAAAATACATTTTATAGAATTTTTTTGCTGTTAGTTTAAAGGTGCAAACAATATAAAATATTTTGAACATTAATTTGAATGAATATTGACCATTCTAAAAAACGGAAATTAGTAAGTTTTAATATCTAAATTTTTTAAGTTATTGAACGATTTATTTTTGTTTACACTTTTCATTTCTTATTTTTAACCTTGAAAAGAAAAATATTAAGACCTAAATATTTCAAATTCTCATGACCTTTAACTGTTTAAATTCTCAAAGAATCGGACATAACATAAACTTGTAAGATATCATAAAACATCGTTTCTTCTTGTAAGTCATACATGACAGAATCACTATGCAAACTGTCGGCAAGTGGAAGTTCCTATTACTAATAGTAAATGGAAATTTAACACTAATAGGACACTCGTAGTTTTTTACTTATCTAAAAAAAATAAAAGTATTATTTCTTGTTCCTTAAGATTACTTAAAAATTGTATGCTCTGTAGTTTAATCGCGGAAAATTTAAATCAGTCAACACTAATTGGATTGAATGTTGACCATTCTAAACACAGTCAATTATTACCTTATAGTGTCTAAATTTTTAAAGTAATTGAATTGGTTATTTTTGCTCACACTTTCTGTTTTATTTAATCTCTAAATAAAAAATAATAATTTTATAATTAAAAAAAATTACGAACTTTATCTCTTTTAAATTATGAATTTTTAATAAGATGTTATCAAATTTATTTATATTTATTTAAGTCATAGATGGCAGCACCACATTCAAAATTAATTGCAAATGGAAATTCATGAGCAGTCATTTCAGAATTTACTGAGGGGATAAAATTGACTCGTTGGTTGGTTGGTTGATTTTATGACGGCCGACACGAGGAATACACGCCCTAGAATTGACTCGTTGGACCTGGTACATTCACATTTTTTTTTTTTCCAGCTTGAAAAGTATTAATTATCTCGAATTTATTTTGCATACTTTCAAAACATTATTTTTACCGTTATATTTTATTTTAATACAATTATTCAAATATTGCTACTTTCAACTAATAATAAGTTAAAAAAAAAACGATAATGAAAAAAAAAAAAAAAAGTCGAATTCAGACCCTGGATTACTGTCCTATCCTTCCTCCTAAATGATGCCTCTCTTTCAGAATTAGATTAAAGTTTGTGATGTGCATTAAACTCTTCTAACTCTACGAAAATTAAGAAAAATTAAGTAAACTATACATTTTTCCGTGGTGCCTTCATCCAAAGAACTGAAATAGGGTCTCAAAAGTGATTGTTATTTCAAAGCTGAAAGTTGGTACAATTTTTTTATGTAAACGACCCCTATTTTAATATGTATAGGCATATTAAGAAAGGACGATAGAATTTCCAGTGGAACGGTACCTCTCACATCTCTTCGTGACACTTTGGCTATTAAAAAGTATGTGGTGTTATCTTTTTTTTTTCTGTTCTGTTTTTTTCTGTTCAAATATTTTTGTAATTGTTTTGTCTATCGCTATTTGAACACACTAAATAATCTCCGCGATACATTTTTGTTCATCTTCAAAATATATTAGAATTGTTTAAAATAGTAAATCATAATAAAAGACTAGTCGTTGGAGGCCACCGTAATACTTACCCATCATGGATATGCATAATATAAAATACGAAAATATAATATCTCCCAGTGTTTAACCCTTTATATCCTGAATTAATTTTCCAGCTACTTTTTAGATGCTCAGAATCCTCGATTATTCCCACCAGTTATTATTTTTTTGTAAAGTTTTCCTTATCTAATCATAGCATTTTTGCGATTCAATTAGGTGAAAATTTATCATTTGAAAAACCGGGGGTACAACAGACTAAAAATTCTGTAAAAGATGCTCGTCGCGAAGGGGTTAAAGTGGTACTTATAAGTACCGTCAGGATAAAAAGGGTTAAAATCGTGGCTTGATGACGTCAGAAACTTTAAATGCTCTACTACTAAATTACGTAAAAGAAACATCCTTATAACTCCAAAATTGATATTCCTATTAACTAACGGTTTACTGCGTCGGATGAAGCGTCTCATTTCCAATTAAAATATATCTTTGAATTTTGAATTGAAATTTGAATGAAATAAAGTGTCATGAAAAATCGAAGAGTGTGGTAAATAGGATTACAAATATCTCGGCAACTCATTATCCGATCGACTTCATTCTTTATGCAAAATTTATGTTTTTTATTGTCTTTTATATTCACTCCTTAAAATAAACGATTTCGAAATTTTTATTTACCCTTTATCAGAACGAATATTTCGAGAGTCCGAAAAAAAAAAATAGTTGCGGTTGATCGAGGTTATTGAAATTCAATAGACTTCTTCTCATTATTACATACTAAGTACATACCAAATTTCAAGTCTCTGTCTCCATTTGTTCGGGAGATAGAGCGTTTACAGACACATACGCAGACACACAGACGGACGGCAATTTATTTTTTTCTAAAAATATGTTTTTCCGAATCGCCAGTGTCTAAATCGTGTAAATCCGTCAAAAAAAATTTTTTTTTTTCGATTTTTAAAACGATTACAATTATTTACCCTATACTATGTATGATGGGTAAGTAAAAATCCCGCCTGTATAACACCTTGATGTACATAAAATAAATTATTAAGATTTAATAAAATTTAATTTCTTCTTTTTATTTATAGATCGCAGCCCCCTATCAAATCTACTTCGAAATAGGAATCTAAAAGAATGAATAATTCTTTGAAAAAAATTCCTTTCAAGAAACAAACATCCTTTTAAAACTGGAATACACAATTAACAATATAAAAAGTTTTATAAATAAACTTCATAAATACATACTTCATATACATATTTTCTAATTATTTAATCTTAATTGTAATAAAAAGCTGATTTCATTAGAGACATTTTGTATGCCTTTTTTTCAATTATTCTAGAAATTTAAACAATAATTTAAATAACGGCATACCCTTACCAATAAAACAGTATCTTATAAAACGCATACAAATGTTACATGTTTAAAAAAATGTATATATTTATACTTTCGTTTCATACTTTAAGAAAATCCGATATGCACAATAATCTAAAATATTTCAAAAACAGAAAAAAAAAAAAATATATATCCTAATTGAATTTTTACTAAATTTCATAAATTTCGTAGCTTAAATAAAGTACATATCGAAGCTTAACAAGTTAAACTCTAAAAAAGGTGATAAAATTATAATAACTACGCTTATACCTAAAAATATTATTTACCATGTGTGCGCATGAATAGGAAGGAGTAACAGTAAATTATACTTAATTCTCGATTTTTCTGGCTTTTAGAATTCACGTGCATAAAATAAAAAAGAAAAAACATTCTATTAAATATTTTAATCAAACTGTAATTTTATTAAATGATCAAAACACACGATATCTTTAAACGAACCCAAAATTCGATTTTCAATGAAATGTAATTCTTGATTTTAAAAAATATTTCCTGCTTTTTTTTTTCTTTTTTTTTTTAAAGAAAAGAAAACAGAAAAGAAAAAAGAAAAGAAAAGAAAAGGAGGAGTTTTTACAATTCATTCAGTTTGTATATTCGGAATGTGCGGTGACATTTATATTTCATTTATAAACAAAAAATATATATTCAGTATTTAAAACTTGTCTAAAAGCATCCCATTGCATTCCTCCAAAATACTATTGCAGTACCTCAAATCAGCAAAATTTTCACCGTGAGAAGAAAACTTTCCCTACATCGTTGAAATATTTTCTCTTGATTACATTCAGGGAAGAACATTTTCCTAGGCAAAACCAGATTTGAAAACGAGAAATAGGGCGCTAATTACAAACACCTCGCGTTCATCATGTGCACTCAAAACGGAGGGGACATTTTAAACTTCCCGTATTATAACAAGCGTAGGTATCAGACCTCCAAAAGTATAAGGTTTGAAGCCGCATTAATTTATATATAAAAAAGGACTATTTTGTCTACCTATGAATTGCAAGCAATTACAAGTTAAAGAGTCTTTTCTAAAATTTTCTATGAACCACGAGTGAAAACGATTAAAACACATGAAAGTTTAAAATATATAATTTACAAAATTATTTTAATTAGTGAAATGTATTCAGTGGAATTTCATTCATATACATTTTAAATAATTTATTAAAAAAAATTATACAATGGATGTCACATATAAAATTATAAGAATAACATTAACTCTTTCCAAAATTTTTTACAGTGAATTTGGGAAAAAGGAGAAGAGACAAAAGAATTTATTATTATTAAGAAGAAACGAAACCGAATGAAAAGCTCATATTTAGAAATATATACCATTTTGTATCATAATTCACAAATATTAATTGTATTTCTTTCGAAAGAAATTGTATTTTGGTTAAAAGGAAGTGTTGACTAAAGATATGATATTAAATTTATTACGCCTGTCCAGATGCTACCAATGGCCGTAATGAAAAATACCAATGTCGCATAGAAAGTAGACATTGAAGGGGGATAAAATAACAAAAGCATAATGAGGCCGTGAAAATTTGAAAGTTATTGAAAATTAATACAAAAGGCATTGGCTAAAATTATGAATAAGATAATTTACAAAATAATATAGTAAGTCTTCGATGAGATTTTTTAGGATAAGATAAAGTATTTGATGTAATGTGCGAATGTCCGATATCGATGCAAGGTCATTCCAATCCATGTATTGTTGCAGATTTGAAATCTTATTTTGTTTCTGGTAAGCAGAGCAAAGACCAAATAGTGTTAAAAAAACGTAAACGTTTTCGATAAAATTGCTTCCGTATTGGGTGAAGGAAAATCTGATTATTTATGGCTCATTATGTGCAGCCCCTCCCATGTTGTACATCAAAAGTCTCCCGGTCACTAGAGGCGGAGCTTAGGGTATAATGGCATTAATTTTATAAATCTTCATTCAGAGGCTCCATTCGCGATTGAAGTTTTCTATTTTAACGTCCCATTGAACACAACCTAATTTTTTATGTTTGCTACGTTTCCAAAATTCTCGCAAAAATGGTTCATTGATAGAGATGGTCAGAATAGATTTGTCAGTCTGTAATTGGTTGCTGTAAAAGAAATGTGTATCGCCGAATTTTAATAATTTTTTATATTTTCCTCCCTCTGTTGTAAATTGTATAGTTATACCCAACAACACACATGTTCCTGCTCTGTCCTTGTATGTCATGTTCTTTTAGGATGCCCTTTTACTACAGTCAAATGGAATATAATCTATTTGAAATATTTACTGCTAATCTGTAATTTATCTGTGATTTATTTTTTGTCCGGAATTGATGAACTAAGAAATCAAGGTGCGCGTGCTACGCGAGACCGCGGCATGTAACAAAAATACTTACTGTATTTACTAACTGTTTTTTCCTTTAAGTCGGTCAAAAATGACAAAATGTTTGAAGTATCGCAGAAGATACGCGAAGTTTCTTGGAATTTGAAATTTGGCTAGAATATCCGAAGCAAAATTACCACAGCAAATAAATAAATGTTAAATAAAAAATAAATAAAATGATCCATTAATTAATTTGTGGTATGTTTTTAATTTTCAATAAAACAATTTTTATCTTTCATTAGAAAACAAGAAAAAAATATTAACTAGAGGAAATAAACAACATTTAAGATGATAGACTTCAACCTCCTCACTGGAAATATATTTGTTTATGATTTGTCTATTCTAATTTTAAAGTGTAATGATTGTAACAATACTACAATTGCTTGCAAAATATTTTTACACCCGGAAATAAAATTCTAAGAAGTATTGTAGTATTAAAACAGTGTTTCCTACGCTTGCTACCTCACAACTGCCTTAATATATCATGCCGGACTGTTGACGAAAGTCAATGGACCTTAACCCCTTAACTTAAGGGCCCCTCTTAAGGGCCTTAAGAGGCCTGGTCAATCAGAAAAAATCCCGTGTTTATCTCAGAAGAAGCTGTAGTGCTTACCCCCTGGAACCTGTCGCCAGGGGGCGTTTACTGATAATTACCGTGACCCTTACCGCTGTCAGTTGACAAAATTTATTGCTTGGAAGGGAAAGAACTCCTGAGTTCTAGGGACACTTCAGTTAAATGTTCATATTTTTTTTCTCTTTCAGCTTTTAGGAAAAAGGACACCAAATAACTAAACTATCAGCCGGAATTTTTCATCTCGGTTCTCAGAGGTGTTGTAAATCATTATTAAAGAATAATTTCATTCTTTCTCGTTGTAAATCTGACCTTTTTTTTTATACATAGTATTGCTAACTGTGGAATTTGTAATAACTAATGTAAAGCAAAACACCCAGTCGAAATAAATCTAGCTTTCAGCCAAATAATAAGCTTAAAACTGTTTCAAGAAATAAAAAAAAAATAAAAGAAGCCTGAATTTGACAAAAAACAAACAAAAAAAGGATCAGAAATTGATAGGGTCTCTTTTAGGAGGCCTTGACACAATTGTATACTATTTTTTTTACTAGTTTGATTTTCTTTAATTTACATTTTACACATTTATTCACTGTAACAAGAGTTTGTGTTGTGTTTGCCTTACTTGTGTTAAATTTATCTGAGAAAGGTTTTAATCTCCAAATAGAAAAATTTCCAAAAGAATTCATGATTGCTGCTGGATTTTGTTATGAAATTAAATTAAAAGTAAAAAATGCAGTAAAGCTAAGGTGATTTCACTTTATTATCAGTAAAATATTTTAGAGCCCATTTTTGAAGAAGAAATTCCAGCTTTATATGAAAAAGACTTTAAAAATTAATGATAATTATTAATTATAATGTTTATGAAGCTCAATTACTGAGCTTCATATGAACAAAGTCTCCCAACCGTCAACTTCCATAAATCAACTGCCGCATATTTAGTAAAGAAAGAATACAAATGGAAATAATTGTGTATCAATTGAAGAAATGCATGTAAAATCCCCTGCCCCCCCCCCCCCCCCCATGAATGGCTTTCTTCTGCATTTGGATTGTTTAAATGAATTCACGAACATTTAAAAGAATTTGGAAAGTTTTTACAAGAGGTATCGGGAAAAATTGACATGACTGTATATTTGAAAAATATAACTATAATTATATAAAAAAAAAAAAAAAAAATTTATATTTTGTATTTCATATAGTTGCTATTCATCTAATATATAAGACATGAACGTTTTATTTTTCATCTTTATACGAATCTCAATACAAATTCGATTTTTTAACTGAAACTCAAAGTAGCGTCACTGTGTAAAAAAAAAAAATCCCTGACGGCTCGGCCTACAGGCACAGGTAGATTTCGAAGACGCAGAACGTGGGGTGCCTGTTTGTCGGGAATTGCGGAAGAAATGACCTTTTTGCAGATGATGCTGCAGTTGGAACCGCCTACTTCGAAACGAAACTTGTTTGCAGGCGGAGCCAGCAAGGATTTTTTTTTTTTTGCTATAAGGGTTGGTTCTATAAAAAATATGTCAATATAAAAGTTTTAGATAATATTAAGAGGATTTATAATATATTTAAGCGGATTTGAAATATTGGGAATTGACGAAGTTATGAATTTTTTTCTTCTAAAACCCTCCTTCCCTCCCCCCTTTAAGGCATTTTTTAATTATATCAAAAATCTGTCATACATAAGTTTTTGGCCCTGTTCCTAGAAGTAATAATAACTTTAAACGGATTCGATACGTATCATAATTAAGAAATTATGGGGTTTTTTTTCTGTTTTCACAAAAAGCCCCCCCTCCCCTTGGTTTGATTTTGTCCATTAACGAACTTGACCGAGATTTTATGTCCCTTGATTTTATGTATCAGTTTCGAAAAGATGCGGGAGTTGGAACAGCCTACTTCGAAAAATAACTTGTTTGCAGGCGGAGCCGGCAGGGATTTTTTTTTTTAAATTTTTTTTGCTTTAACGGTTGGTCCTATAAAAAACTTGTCAATATAAAAGTTTTAGATAATACTAAGAGGATTAATAATAAATTTACGCGGATTTGATATTTTGTGAATTGACGAAGCTATGATTTTTTTTCTCCTAAAACCCCCCTTCCCCCCGCCCCTTGGGGCCATTTTTAATTATATCAAAAATCTGTCATACATACATTTTCGGCCCTTTTCCTAGAAGTAATAATAACTTTAAACGGATTCGATACGTATAATAATAAAGAAATTATGAGGATTTTTCTGTTTTCACAAAAAGCGCCCCCCCCCCCCCCATTCCCCCCCCCCCCCCCTTAGTTCGATTTTGCCCATTAACGAACTTGACCGAGATTTTATGATCCTTGATTTTAAGTATCAGTTTCGAAAAGATGCGGGAGTTGGAACCGCCTACTTCGAAAAATAACTTGTTTGCAGGCGGGGCCATCAGGGATTTGTTTTGCTTTTAATTTTTTTTTGCTATAACGGTTGGTCCTATAAAAAACTTGTCAATGTAAAAGTTTTAGATAATACTAAGAGGATTAATAATAAATTTACGCGGATTTTATATCTTGTGAATTGACGAAGCTATGATTTTTTTTCTCCTAAAACCCCCTTTCCCCCCCCCTTGGGGCCATTTTTAATTACATCAAAAATCTGTCATACATACATTTTCTGCCCTTTTCCTAGAAGTAATAATAACTTTAAACGGATTCGATACGTATAATAATAAAGAAATTATGAGGATTTTTCTGTTTTCACAAAAAGCCCCCCCCCCCATTTCCCCACCCCCTTGGTTCGATTTTGCCCATTAACGAACTTGACCGAGATTTTATGACCCTTGATTTTATGTATCAGTTTGGAAGAGATTTATGCAGAATTTTTCCAGTTATCGTGGTCCGAAAAAAGTGACATAGATAGATAGATAGATAGATAGATAGATAGATAGATAGATAAACTTTTGAACTGGGGGTGGTTTTGGGTTCTGGGAGTCATGATCGGCGTAGATCTGCAAAAATTTTTCAAAATTTCCAACTTAGGTGAGAATGTAATAGGTAGTATTTCTTACGAAATCTACCTAAAAAAGGAGAATGAAATCAAAAATACATATCTTCATTACTGACATCAAGATCATCTAAAGCTAATTAAAGTTTACGACATGCCTTAACTAAATGTACATGTATGTTATATAAAAAAAAATATCCCTGACGGCTCGGCCTACAAGCACAGGTAGATTTCGAAGACGCAGACCGTGGGGCACCTGTTTATTTGGAATTGCAGAAGAAAGACCTATTTGCCATGATGTGGCAGTTGGGACCACCCACTTCAAAATATACCTCTGCTTGTAAGCGGAGCAAGCAGGGATTTTTTTGTTTTTAATTTTTTTTTACCGTAAGAGTTGGTTCTATAAAAAAACTTGTCAGCTTAAAAATTGTAGATTATATTAAGAAGATTTATAATAAATTTAAGCGGATTTGATATGTTGGGAATTGTCGAAGTTATGAATTTTTTTCTTCTGAAACCGCTATTCCCCCCCCCCCCTCCTTGGGGGCATTTTTAATGAAATCAAAAATCTGTCATACATAAATTTTTGGCTCTTTTCCTAGAAGTAATAATACCTTTAAACGGATTCGATATGTATAAAAATTAAGAAGTTGTGGGTTTTTTCTGTTTTCACGTCTGCTTGAAGGCGGAGTCAGCAGAGATTTTTTTGTTTTTAATTTTGTTTTGCCGTAAGAGTTGGTCCTATAAAAAAACTTGTCAATATAAAAATTGTAGATAATTTTAAAGAGATTTACAACAAATTCAAGCGGATTTGATATCGTGGGAATTGACGAAGTTATGAATTTTTTTCTTCTAAAACCCCCTTCCCCACCCCCTTAGGGCCATTTTTAATGATATAAAAAATCTGTCATATAAAAAGTTTCGGCACTTTTTCTAGAAGTAATATTAACTTTAAACGGATTCTATACGTATCATAATTAAGAAATTATGGGTTTTTGTTCTGTTTTCACAAAAAACCCTCTATTTGCCCCCCCCCCCCCTTGGTTCGATTTTGCCAATTAACGAACTTGACCAAGATTTTATGCCCCTTGATTTTATGTATGAGTTTGGAAGAGATTTGTGCAGAATTGTTGCAGTTATCGTGTCCATAAAAAGTGACATAGATAGATAGATAAAGTTTTGAACTGGGGTTGTTTTGGATTCTGGGAGTCATGAACTTGAACTTGAACTTGTGATAGGTTCAATGGGCTTCCAAGTTGCGAAGCAACTGCACACCCTGGCTTTGAGTAGGTGTATATCAAATCCTGAGAGAGCCATATGAAATGTCTAGCCGTAGTCCAATTGACTACATAAAATAGGATAGTGTTAAGTATATCTATAAAATAATGAAAATTTACTAGTTAAAGTATAAAAGTAAAAATAGTTCATAGTTAAAAAAAAAACAAAAATATGCCAGACGAGGTAAAGTAAAGATGTTAAGAGAAGTTTAGGAGAAAAGTCAATATAAAATTAACAGTAAAAAATTATATAATAATATATATATATATATATTTTTTTTTATTTTAATTAAAGAGAAAAATTTTGAGGTAAGAATTATAGCTCGGAAGGACTATTCATCAAGAATAGTGGAGTACCTTGGTTTTTTCCGGTTGGATGGACTGCAAGCATCGTAGTCAGGTAGCTCATAAATGACTTCATTTGGAATGTGATTAATGTCATTGTAGAATTTTTTCGCAAGGTGTTTAATGCGATGTTTGAGTGAAGTCGTTTTCAGATCCTTGAGGATTGTGGAGTTTTTGAGGTATCTAGACCCGTTCCTGATGTAACGGAGCTGTTTGTAATGGGTACTAGAGAGGCTGTTCATGCTGGTTTTGCAAGTGAAGCCCCAGATTGGACATGCATATGTGATAACAGAGAGAATGCAAGCATTATATATTAAGAGTTTGTTGTGTATGGAGAGTGAGTGACTGCGAAGAAGGGGGGCGAGGGTTTTGGAAATTCCGGCGACTTTACCGCGGATATTAAGAATATGCTTTTTAAAGGTAATGCGTTTGTCAATGGTAACTCCCAGGTACTTGGCATCGTCAGACCAGGGAATAGTAGTGTTATTGATGGTTAATCTATTAGGAGTGGAGAAGGTTCTAGAGAAGTAAACAGCAGTAGTTTTAGATTCGTTTATCTTAATGCGCCATTGATCACACCATTCCATGAAGATGTTGAGGTGGTGTTGTAGATTTTTGTAAAGATTGTATGGGTGATGTGCAGTGCCATAGAGAACAGTGTCGTCCGCATAGAGTGCGAGTGATGTGAAGAGTGTGCGTGGAATGTCATTAAAGTATATTATGAATAAAATAGGGCCAATGACTGAACCCTGAATAATACCACAGAGTATTATGTGTAGTAGAGAAAGTGAGTTGTTTACACGGACATAGAAGTCACGATCACCAAGGTAAGAGTGTATTAAATGGATAAGTCCAGACGGGAACTTAAGCCGAATTAATTTGTAAATGAGGCCCGCGTGCCAGACTTTGTCAAAGGCCTTGGCGACATCAAGAAATATGGCAGCAGTAGGCTTCTTCTCGTTGAAGTTTTCAGTTAAGAATTCCACAAATCGAAGAAGTTGGTGTTGGGTGGAGTGCTTGGCTCTGAAGCCGAATTGTTCAGGCATAAGAATGTTGTTGTTGTGAAGGAAGTCATTGAGCTGTGATCTAATGACGCGTTCGATGACTTTACTTAGACAGGAGAGAAGACTGATGGGACGGAAATTAGTTGGGTCATTAAGATTGCAGGATGGTTTAGGAATAGGAGAAATGATAGAGGTTTTCCAGGGTTTAGGAAAATAACAGTGTTTGAGGATAGAATTAGTGAGCTTCGTAATGTAGAGAATACAGTTGACAGGAAGTTGTTTAAGAGTATAGTTGGAAATTTTATCGTACCCAGGAGATTTTTTATTATTAAGTTTTTGAATAATATTGTTGATCATGATGGGTTGAATTTCGGGGAGAGGGATAGGAGGGGTTGAGAGGAAGTCATTAACAGTATCATTGACATTGTTAAAGTGTGCTTGACTTGCGAGGAAGGGATTCGGAGAGAATTGCCTTTCATATGAGCTAGCGAGGCATTCTGCCTTGTCCTCGTCAGTATACGCAGTTTGATTATTGGCAGTAAGGGGAGGAATAGGGGTATAATTATTATTGAGTTTCTTTTTGATTTGCCAAAGAGAGTTATCCTCGCAAGTAAGACTTTCGAGAAATTTAGACCAGTTTTTTTGCTTATCTTTCTGAATAAGGGTTTTAATTTTATTGTTGAGCCTGTTGACAGCTGTTTTAAGGGTGGGATCTCTGGTATTTTGGTAGAGTCGACGGAGTGTGTTGCGTTGTTTACAGATATTATGTATGTAAGTGGGTAAGATGTAAGAGTTATTATTTTTGAATTTGGTGTAAGTGGCATCTTTTTGAGCTTTGTAAATGATGTTGTTGAGTTTATTAACTGCGTTATCAATGTCAGTAGTGTTGTTGATTGTGGGGTAAGTAAGGTCGGTGTTGTTGATGTAATTTTGGAATTTATTCCAGTCAGTAGCTACTGAAGGAGGAGGAGAGATAGGGTTGATAAGATCAATTTTGAAGAAGACAGGAAGGTGGTCAGAGCTTAGGTCCTTAATAACAGAAGTGTTGATAGGGAAGGTAAGATTTTTGGTGATGGCGAAGTCAATAATAGAGGGGTGCTGGTTGCGAGCAACAGGAATGTGTGTTGGTGGAGTAGGTGCATGGAGACTGAGATTGAAATGGCTAACCAAGTTGTGAAGAGATCTACCTCTGGTAGTGGTGGAATGACAGTTCCACTGCCTGCTATGTGCATTGAAGTCACCAGCGATAAATGCGTGTTGGTGTTGTGTAATGATGTGTGTCAGGTCATTTATGGGGTATCGTCGCCCGTGTCGTGCGTAAAAAGATGTGAAGTTGATTTTAGCATGGGGCAAGTTGACGACAATACTGGTGTAGTCAATGCCTGGGAGTGGAATATTTTGAGTTGTGTGATGTGGGATATAATTTTTGATGTAGATGGCTGTGCCACCCCAGTGAGAGTTGGCACGTGGTGTATGATGGAGTTTGTAACCTGGGATGGTGATACTGCAGGAAGGGTTAAGTGTTTCTTGGATTAAGAGTATATCGATTTGTGGATTAATGGAAATAAAGGAGCGGAGTTCATTAATCCTGGGTTGCAATGATTGGCAATTCCAGGAGAAAATAAGAAGAGAAGAGAAATTTTTGTTATTGTAATTATTCATAATTGGTAATGTTGAGCTCCGTAGAAAAGGCGTCTAATTCTTCTATTATGATATACATTTTGTCGAATGGGTTGTTGCAATTTTTTGATTTGATGGCGATGTTTTTTAAATGTTTTAGGAGTTTGGTAATTTGGAGAAGTTCCTTCATGTCTTTGAAGGTGTCAAACATGTCTTTGAATGTGTTTGTATAATTATTTTGTATAACAGGTGGTGTTTTATTTTGTTTGGTGTAACTGGAAGTGTCCTCAACTGGGGCTTCCTGGATATCGTTATTCACGTTAGTAGTGGTCTCACTGTTGTTGATATCGTTTGGTTTATCATGAATGGTGTAATTGTAAGGTTTGAAAATGTCTGCGATGTCAGCAATTATATTTGGTTTTTGGTGTTGCGGTTTTGTTTTGGTGTTGAGTGTTGGGGTATTTTTTTTCTTAATGTTGTTTGGATTTTTTGGGCAACCTCTGTATGAGGCCGGATGGGCACCGTTACAATTGGAACATTTTGGAATTATTTTACCTGTCTTGGGGCAGTTATCAGTGAGGTGCTCTTCTGAGCATTTAAGACATTTTGGTGTTAGGCTGCACGTCTCGGAGGCGTGTCCGAACCGTTGGCAGCGGTAACATTGTTTTGGGTTATTGTTGTTTCTGAAGTATTCAATACGAACACTTATATCACAAAGTTCCTCAATTTTATAGATCTTCTCAAAGTTAGTGCAAGGGAGGACGTTGACCATGTAAATTGGCATACCTCTGCCAGTTTTGCGACTCTTAAGCATGGCGGCTCGGGTGGCCTTAAATCCATGGTTACCAAGGTCTTCGATAATAAGTTGGGGGTCTGTGTTGGGGGGGATTCCCCTAATACAGATTTTTTTTTGGTCGAAGTTCTTTTGAGTTAAGGGTGTTGAAATTCATATGTTTGTCAGTTAGGTATCTTTGGATATCTCTAAATTGGCTGACAGATTTGGGTAGAACTTTTAGAAGTTCCCCGGAGAGGCTGACTTGAGGAGGATTATCAGAATCAAGGGCTTTTATCTCTTGGGCAACTTTGCGCCAATCCATATATTTGAATTCAATAAAGAAGGGGTGCTTGTCGTTTTTTGAACATTCAACATCGGTGCTTGCAGCACCATCTTGAGCAGATTCCTGATCCATAAGATCATGGTTATCAAGATTAGCTTCGGAATTTAGATTTCCGAATTTATTTTTGAGGGGAATTGGATTTTCAGATTCAGAATTTTTTCTTTTTCCTGTACGGGGGGGATTGGAATGTGAGCTAAAATTCTTTAGAATTTGGAGTTTTTCCCATTGGTTATTCCCTAGAAATCTAATATAACCAGTTCTACAGGCTAAATCAATTAAATCTAATCTAGATGGCTCCCCCAAAATAGATATAGCAAAAAGACAGAGGTCTTTTACCTGAGCCTTGTGGGTGTCGTTGTAGTCCTTTCGTTGTTGGAGAGACTGTATTTCTTCATCTACACCGGATAAAAATTCTCGAAAAACATCGTTCACTTGCTCATCTAGAGTAGGGAAGGCGTTGAATTCTCGTAACCAGTCCGCAGGAACATATCCGTTTGTGATCCCATTCATAAGGTCGTCAAGCTGTTGGTTCTCTTTCATGGCCATGGCATTCAAAAGAGCAGTCACGGAAGATTAGCAGAGATCAGGTGGGCGGGAGTAACACGCCTCTTTTCCACGCGACGAACACCAGCAGTGGAGAAGGCGGGAATAACACGCCTCCTATCCAAGCTCCGCCCGACAAAGACACAACTGAAGATACTGGATAGCAAGAGGGCGGGAATAACACGCCCCCTTTCCAAACTTCGCCCGAACACGCAGCAGTCGGGGAGTCATGATCGGCGTAGATCTGGAAAAAATTTTCAAAAATTCCAACTTAGGGGAGAATGTAATAGGTAGTATTTCTTACGAAATCGACCTAAAAACTAAGCTCAGGTAAATCTATAGTAATAAATATAGATGTCTGTCTGTCTGTGTGTATATGCTTCTATTCTATGCAATTCTCTTCTTTGCGTTTCGAGGCGAATTTTCCACGTTAGTAAAAGGAATCCGATTACAATCTTCGAACAATATAGTAAATTTTGACCTTCATTCCCTTCAATTTGAATTTTTTGCGAAAATTTTATGCAATTTTAATTTTTTTTTTCGTTGTTCTCTGTTATTTTTGAATTTTTTCGAATTTTTATGCGTTTTTTCGCATTTTGTAGCAATTTTTTGACTTTTGTTTCTGAATCGGAAAGAACTTTCCATTAATTTTTGCTTCTGAAGTGATTAAATTCAAGTAGGAAAAATGCCAATTAGGTTACTAAAGCAACGAGAACGACGATGAAATTTAAATGTAATAAAAACAATCACAATAATAAAAGGTTTGCTTAATTAGAGGCCAGGACTCTTAGCATGCACGAGTGTAAAATATGCACAGCAGAAAACAAGGGGGGCCTCTAGCTACAGGTTCGTTTGGGAAAAAACGATTCCGCTAGTCATGAATAAAATACAATAAAAATATTGCTGTATATACTAAATAATACAGAACAATATTTAAATATATGAATGAAAAATAGAAATGAAAAAAAAATGTTAAAATAAATGAAACAATTAAAATATAAAACAAATCCTGGGAATTTATAAAAAAGCGAAAAAATAATTTAAAAAAATAATGCATTCACATGTACTTATATGTACGCTATGATTAGCATGCATTTACTGCATCCAACTAATTATTTCCCCTACATTAGATTTATAAGTACACACATTTTATGCAATTGAAAAATCTATTAAATAATAATAGAGCTTGCACTTCTAAGGTACTTTTCAAATTAAATATTTTTCTGTCTCCTTCGGAAAAGTAAAAAAAAAAAGTGTTGAAGAATTCAAGAGAGCAGCCATTTATAAATAAATAAGACATGGTACAATTTATACATTGCATGCAATTAAAATCAATAAAGAATTTATAATACATATTGTACTTTGCGATTTCATTTCAAATTAAATATTTAACAGTTTTCTTTGAAAGAGTGAAAGAAGAAAAAAAAAGGGGGTGTAAATGAGTAAAGTAACCTTCAATTTATGCAATTCACCATTTCTGCAATCAATTTTTAAAAAAATATAAGATATGATACAATTTGATTATAAAGATAATAATAATATAGACATGGAAGACATGGGAAATTGAGATGGAGTGATGCAACGTATACATAAACTTTATAAAATTATAAACTTCATTTTTATAAAAGTAAAGAAATAATTATTAACTATTTTTATAAATTTAAAGAAAAACTTATAAACTTTGCAAAATTATAATGTATAAAATAATAAATTTTAGTTTAATTCATTTTATAAGCCAAATCAGTTTAGTTTAATACCAATTTACATACTGATAATTTGCAGATATATCCTTTTATGAAACTGTAAATAACCTAATATTGCCTCACATTAAAAAAGTTAAACAAAATTTTTAAAAGTTAGTGGGAAAAAATATCACTATTTTGAAGCACTATAAAGAAAAAAAAGTAGATTTGAAAAATATTTTTCTGTAATTTATAAAAATAAGATAAATTTCTAAAGATGTCATTAAAAATTATAAATATTACTATTGTTTTCCCAAAAAATTACCGCCCAGACATGGGCCCGCGGGTCGGGTCGCACAATGCAATATTGTAATTTTAATATTATTCCTTTCTTTTCCTCAGTTTATGATTTTCATTTGTTTCCAATATACCTGAAATGACTTCTCCAAGTTTTCTCAAGAAAATGCAATGAGATCAAAAACAAAGATCCCCTTCGAAAGAAATCTTATCTGGAGGTTGAACCGTTCACAGTGGGTGAGATTTATTACGGCTGTGGGGGAAAGAAGTGAGACATGTAAAATAAAAATCACAGATTTTTCTTAATAAAATATCTGCTTTAATTACGAACCTAATTAAAATATTTTTATATCTATGAATAGCTAAGAAACAATGTGTAGGCTTTATTATTTTTTTTAATTTCGGAAGTAAGAAATAGCACTATGTATAAGCTGATTTACAGATGGCTAAGCGGATTCTTTCAACATATGCTGTCTTTTAAACGCTAAAACAAATATTTAAATTTATCTGAGAGAAAAATGAAATTTGTGACTACGCGTCTGAAGTATCACTCACAAAAAACAAAATTCGAAAAACTTAATTATTTGATGAGATATTTGGGAGAAACCGAGGAACTTTAATGCCATTGGTTTAACATGGGAAAGGGGAATACGAATCTGAGTGATCTGCCCGCGCCCGAGACATTCACGGGCAGTCCTTTGAATTTTTCGTTAGCGAAATTACTTTAAAACTAGAAGCACCAAGAGCAGTCAATTTGACTGCTACCAAATACGTACAATTCGATTTGAACCAGAAATTTCTTTGAAAAAAACTTAAATATATAAATCGCGAAAAAATAAGTTAAATAGATAAGTTTAAAACCTTTAAAATAAAAATTCTCGTGTACATTTTCTTTTTAAAACTTGAGTGAAATTTCCATCACTTCTAGTGTTAAATGCTTAAGCGCTTAATAGATGGAAGCACTGAACTGACAAATTTGGTTTTAAGATCGGAATGCTTAATTTCAATAAACTGTATGAATTGGAACACTTGTTTTATTTGGTTCAAATCTGAATACATCTAAGTTATCGCTATATAAATTTCAATGTTGAGTAGCTCAAGTGAAGAGGAAAATTTTAGTGCTGAAATATCTGGAAATTAATCAGAAAATTCTATTTTTTCAGATGTTTTTGACTCCGAAAAATCAGAAACTGAAGATAGTGATGCTGACGCTGATATTTCTTTTCCAAACCGTCAGTGGCATGAAATTTCGTCACGTGCTCAAGATTACGCACCTCCACGCTTTCAATTCAAATCGCAGCCAAAGGTTAATGTTTCATTTGATGCTAGTTTGGGTGTTCTGCAGTACTATGAACATTTTATAAATGATGAATTAGTGGATAATATTGTAAACGAAACTAATCGATATTCTGAGCAGTTGGGAAATGTTGTTGGAGGAAAGAGAGTAAAAGAGGCGACCAGAATGGCAACCTGTCTCTCGAAATGAAATGCGATTGTTCCTTGCTCTTACAATTGTCGAAGGAATTGTAAAAAAGCATGTATTGGGCAAAGAAATATCTGTTGAGACACCATTTTTTCGCAATATTATGACGTACAATAGGTACAGCGAAATTTAAAAATACTTACATTTGGCAAATAATGAATAATATAGCAAATTATTTGATTTTTATATCTTTACCTTAAATCAAAGTGAAACCATAAATTACAACATTCCACCAAAGCTTCCCTGCGCGTCTTGTGTGTGGAAAAAAGGCACATAAGATAAATGAAATTGTGATTTTTAAAAATATTATCCATCCTTTCACGCTTTCAAGGGCAAAACACTTCTATTTCTAAAAAGTTGAAATAAATAATTGACACCGGAATTTATGAACAGCTTTATTTCAAAATATGAAAAAGCTAAATTTCGCATATATAACAAAGGAAAATATTTGTACCAAATTTCTGGTGCCATTAGAGTTTTGGGTATTAAAGTTAAGCGGTTTCATAAACATACCACCTCCCCAGAAATTGTTAAATATGAGAAAATACACTATTTCTTTTACCAATGAACTCAGATTTTTATGAATAATAAAATCGGGCAATAAAAAAAATCGACGATTTTTGAAGGGATTTTCCCAAAATTACGCGACGATTAAGGGGTTAATAGTACAGTAAAAGCCCGCTTTTCCGAAAAGCATGGGAGCATAGAATTTTCGGTTGAACGGTGTTCCGTAGGAATTTTCGATAACTGGGAGGCTTCCAAATTTTTTTCTACCAGAAGACATTACTCACCCTTCTCACTCCCCCACAGTCTGGTAAAGCGTTTGTGCTTTCAGGTGCAGCTAGTGTCGGTATTCTGTTCGATTACCCCTTCCTGTTTACACATGTTTTAATTTCCTCCTAACTTTATTTATGATGAGTAATACTTTAAAGCACAAACATGTTTTTATAAGCACTAAGAGCTTAACGAGTTGATACTGGCACCTCAATATATTGAAGTGTAGGAAGATGCAACAGCGTCAGATGTGTTATTGTTTAAAAGATGGCGTGATAAGGCAACATTGAAGCAATGTAAAGTTGAAAAAAAAAATCACAACATATTTTGTAAAGAAATGAAGTGTTGTATGTGTCTATGCAATAAAATGCTTGCATTTACACAATGGTCCAAATAAGTAAGTTGACGTTGTTTATCCTAATAATATTATAAATCTGATTGTGTGCAAATGTTAGGCTGAAGCTAGCGTCAAAATGGAGCATTTAATGATCCTGTATCTTTGCATATAGGTTGATTATAACCCTCAAATGAACATAGGCTGGTTTTTGTTTATTTTATTCAAATATTTTTCTTAATAATTTAAAATTTTGTTATTTTCATAGAGAATAAATGGACATAAATTCAATATGCGTAACCATAGGAAACAGGCGAATATGACGCCATTCATCGAAAATAAAGCGGATATGCTTTGATTGGTGAAATAAAATAATTTTGGGTTTTTTTCTTCACTTTTTTCTTTTTTTTTTCTTTTGTATAGTAACAATACTTGGCGTTTTACCGTCTGTTTCGTATAACATTTTAAAATGGTTAAATTTACTTTACCGTTGCTAATACTTTATCGTTGCCAAAACTAACTCAAAACTCGGAATAATATTTTTAGTCAACAATTTAGTTTCAATTAAAAAAAATTCACGTGAAAAATGAAAATGAAATAAAAAAAATTAAAGAATTAAAAAGAAGATTAAATAATATTATTAGAAATAAAACGTACTTTTTTTAGTTTTTGATAATAATACAAGGTTTCAATATGCGTAACCATAGGAAGCAGGCGAATATGATGTCATTCATCGAAAATAAAGGTATATACTTTGATTGATGAAATAAAATAATAAATGATCTTGGGTTTTTTTCCTCACTTTTTTTTTCTTTTTTCCTTCTTTTGTATGGTAACAATACTTGGCGTTTTACCATCTGCACACGGCTAATATAACTATACCGTATTTTTTATTTAAATTTTAAAAAAGTAAAAAGAAGTTTCAAAAGAAAATGGTTAGCAAATGTCAATAATATGCTCCGCAAAATTATCCATGTCGAAAATGATGTCATGGATAGCGAGAAATAGTTATTTTCATTCTTAAAACTAAAAGAAATAATTCGATTACCTAAAAAAAATGATGAATGTTAATAGTTCCATTTTTGTTGATAAAACCTAAAGATTTAATATTATTTCGTTAAAGTAAAATAATTTCCCCTATGCCAGTATTGAAATTAATTTCCTGGAAAAGAAAATTAACAAGAATTATGTCATTAAAAAGGGATTTCTCTGGGGAAAAAGAGACATCATATTTGAAATAAAACGGGAATTTTCCAATATGTTTTAAAATGAGTGTGAATCAATTCCTTACATTAATAATACAAGAATCAGTAAGTATAGAAAGTAGATGATGCATGCCATATTTATAACCAAAAATTTAAATGTTTTGTTATCTATACTGATTATTAAGCATGAGTATCCGTTATATAAAAATTAGAGTTTTCTGCTAAAAATCACATCATAATTTTAAGAAAAGGAAAATGAACACGAATCTATTATATTAAAATCTGACCGTGTGGCAACTACTCCTAGACTATCGAACGCAACGCGATTTACTTAATACCGGTTATCATTGATCTGAGGATCAATGATTAGGATTTTTTAAAAAAAAAAAATAGATGCCAATATATTTTTTTTTTTTTTTTTTTTTTTTTTTTGTAAATTTTAACGAAGTTTATCTAAAAACGGAAAGTAAACTACACCATATTTGTGTATAAAAAAGGAGAAATAAAACAGATCAGTTTATTTTTTACACCATTTTCTCATTAAAACTGAAAAACAGAATTTATTTTCACTTTGAATAGATGGTGAAAACAAAATCTTGATTTCAGTAAATTATCCGAAAAATAAAAACATATTTTCACATATTCAAACTTCATGAATCAATTTATTCTGGAGAACAAAAATTGCCTGTCAACATACTGTCATTTAGAAAACAAGATTTGTTTCAGCTATATATTAAACCAAGGAGGCAGAATTTAATTTAAAGAAAAAGCATATACTATTTGCAATTAATGTTTTTTTTAAGTATGGCTGTTAAAACGTTTCACAAAGGCGTTAAAAGTAAAATTGTTTATCAGGTAAAATTGACATTTGTTTTTACCCAATTCGTCTATTTCTACGAATTTTTTTGGGCCTCCTTTTTGCATTTGTTGCAATTTCCTTTTCGCGATTATATGGCACAAAATTTCACTTTTTTAAGACTGAGTTATGTCAAGGTCCCTATAACAAAAAATACCTTATTGTCTCCTATGAAATGTGATAAATAGTTAGTTAATTATTAACGTTTTTAATTATCGGAAGTGAAATATTTTGCTTAATTAATATATTTATTCTTCTTTTAATGTTGCGTGAACGAAGTCACGGGTAACAGCTAGTTTATTTCATAAACAGCATGCTTGTTTAAAAATAAAAATTTTCATATAAAAAAAGAGAGTTTTAAGGTCTTTCGGTTAAGCTGATTTTCGTATAACCAGGATTCGGATAATCGGGGTTCTACTGTATAACGAATGTGTAATTAAGAAATTCTGCTTAACGTTGTTGTTGATCGTTGTGCCGGACGCTTTTTCAGAAAACCTCCTGTGTTTAGTACCTTGGCGCGAGTGCAGCGGTTGGTGTGGTGCTGAATCCAATGATACGTACAGAATATGTAACCCTTCTTGTTTGTGACGTCATGCGTATAGCAAACAGCAACCCTATTCTTTTGTTGCTGTGAAAGTCAAAGAAGGTATTTTGTTTTATCCCGAAATGTTATCAAGTGGCTAATATAGTATATATGAGGACGTGGTTAAATGCTGTTCATTTC
Source organism: Maratus michaelseni (assembly GCA_963931845.1). NCBI lineage: Eukaryota > Metazoa > Arthropoda > Arachnida > Araneae > Salticidae > Maratus > Maratus michaelseni. Next base: position 7,275,560 of record OZ007594.1, on the reverse strand, counting down.
AGAATACATATAATTGAAGCATAAAAAAGTTTTCTTTTTCTGCAGTTTAGTTCTTAGTTTAGTTAGTTTTTCTGTAGTTCTTTGACACAAACACACAGGGGTTATTTCGTTTACCGCCATTTCACACTCAAGTTCAGATTAAAACCAAAAACATGGACAACGACTGGCCATAGAGCTTGTTTCTTGTTACGCTTTCTCTCTTTCGCCAATTCGTTAAGCTGGTGCTGAAAACGTGATGCATTCTGGAAGTTTGTGTGAGGTTCTGCCAAATCAATTAGTCAAATCACTACGCACGAAAACTACAACTCAGTGAAAAAGAATGAAGTAAAACTCCCTCGCTTCTGTTTAAAGCAGAATCTAGGCATTATAATAGTGGGCCGGAGGCGGAGTAATTTGGAATTTCGTGTGAGGCTCTTTCAAATCATTTATTTTTTCAATTTCTTTATTTACACTACACACAAAAACCACAACTCCAGGGTGGCTAGCGGTCAGGGAAAAAAATCAGTAAAAAAAAAAAATGATAATTACCAGTATATTCTTATAGAAAAATTCAAATTGATTATTTAATGTTATCGTATAATCAACATAAATTTTTCTATAAGAATATATTGGTGTTTATCACTTTTTTGGACTGTATTTTCCCCTGACCACTAGCCACCTTGAACTCAGTGAAAAAAGATTAAAGTAAAATTCCCTCGCTTCTGTTTAAAGCAGAGTCTAGGCATTAGGGGCGTGGTAGTTTAGTGCTGTTGAAGATAAATAGCAGCATATCGTTTTCGAAAATTAAAATATAAATTACTGACGGTGAATGACTGCAGTAACATGCTTTTTATGGGATTATCGAATGATCTCTTACATATATAATTACAGAGCAGAAATAAACCTAGAAAAGAAGAATAAGAACGACTTTTGAAAAAAGATTATTAGATTGCGAAGAAGCTAAAATTGAAGGTGCATCTTGAACTAAGCTAAGATTATGGAAAATCTTTGGTAAGAATTTTAAGAAAATTTAGGAAAAATTACTGCGTATTAAAAGCCTATTTTAGCTAGTTATTATACATCTGCAAAAATGTACATACAAACACAGATTATTAAACTTCGTAAAATTATCTTTGTAAATTTACATTGCGGAGGAGAGAGAGAGGGGGGGGGGGGCGCCAAATTCCATGTTTGCCCCCGGGAAAAAAAAGCTAGTTTCGGCTCTATCTCATATCACTTAAACGTTTCAGTTGTAATAATTTGAAATACTTACAACTACAGTAAAATCTGTCTATAACGTATTCCTGTCTTAAATGAAAAAAATACATAGTCCCAACAGAAAGAATAACTACAATTATACCTACTAAGACGGAAACCTGTATAAAGCAGATTTTTTTACAGTTCCTTTCGATTTCGTTTTCACAGATTTTAATGAATAAATATTTGTAAAAGCTGATTCTGTATTTCAATATTACGTATTTTATAATTACACATTTTAAACTCATTTTTTATAAGGAGGCTATTAGAAGCTTAGTAAAATTCTCGTTGTAATTTTACTTAGTGGAGGAGGGGGTGGGAGAGTGCCAAAACCCATGTTTACTCCCGGTCAAAAAAAAAAAAAAAAAAAAAAAAAAAAAAAAAAAAAAAAACTAGTTTCGGCCATGATTGACACCGAGTCGGTGAAACAGTGAATTTTACACTTGGTGTCAATTCAAATTTAAAGTAAAATTACAAATTCAGATTGTAAATTTCGCTTTAAGATTGCGATTATTTACATTTTTTAGCTCTCATAAATATTTTCACTCTGAATTTATTCAACATTCTACATACAATTTTCTCTTTCTAAATCTTTTATTCAGGTTTGTGTTTGTATTTGTACTTTTCACTTCAAAGACATATAAGTTTTATAATGTTATTTGATAAATTTTATAATATTAAGTTGGATTTTATATGCAACATAGAAGCATTCATTTCTTTTTCATAAGTAATTACAGACAATCATAAATATTTTTTAAGTCTGGTAAATTTTATTTTTTTAGCTTTGGAGAAAGACTTTCCAAATTATCATAGTTTGCCTCTTCATATACTAACTTAACTACTCAATATAAAATTAACATTTTAAAAAAGAAACAAGTACGAAAAATTACGCATCCAGCATAGATTATAGAACTCCAACACTAATAGAATATTGTTAAGAAGACTTCCCCCCCTCCCCCCCCCAGAAAATGCAAGGAGATATCTAAATAAACAAATATAAAAATACATTATCCAATGGAAAGTGACATATATAATTTGTACACTCCACATAATACACTAAAAATTAGTTACGTTTAAAAATACATACCACTGACCACAGCTGAAAACGCACTTCCAACAATTATCAAGCATAGTTCGTTCTGTAACCGAATATTTTTGAGTGTCTGTGTAAATGAACGATAAATGTTAGGCACTCTAATAGCGTTAAATAGAATAGAAACGTAGAAAATATGTTGTAGTACACCTGAGTACACCATATTTATACATTTTAAATTTACAACTTTTTTCTTGAAACCCTATAAATTAATTCGTTAATTTAATTCATTCAGTATGTATTGTGCAAGCAGTTTAATTCTTCTACTTTGTATGGTTTCATTTCATGGCAGAAGCAGCAACCCGCCTTCCGCTTGTTTTTAAAAAAAAGGTCTGCTGAAATATTTCACTCTTTCGCTAGACGCTTATTGTTTCTTTTGTTGATGACCACAAAACCTTAGAGACGATATAAGATTTACGACTCTCTTGGAGAACAAACAAGCGGGAACGCGAGCGTCTTTGCTTTAATGCAATTTAGGCAGGCACAGCCCCAAAACAATAGTTTTTTTTACTAAAAATATGTAGTTTATATTTTTTCCGCGTGGAACTGATTTCTATGAACCTAATCGAAAATGAAATTTATAAAGAGAGGTTTTGTTAATTTCTATCGTCTTTTATTAAAAACTTCCTACACCAATTCACGCGTGCATGAATGCTAATAAGAATACTGTGACTGAAATTAATTTTTTTTTTTTTTTTTTTTTTTTTGTTAAGAATTTACTAAATTTAAGCTTTTTTAAAATGATACAGATTATAATTTGTATTTCTCAGAGTTAATTTTTACTTTGAATTAATTAAACAAATAATAAAAAAACTTAAGTGTCATAACGTTACAGAAATACATAGATTTATGTATTATGTATAAGATATTCACAAAAGTACATTTTAAAAATTTATGATGAATGTTAAGCTTGTTACAGAATTTTAATACTAATTATTAAAATTTTCTTTTAATGTTCTGAAAATATGGATTGCTTCCTATTCATTTTGTTGGTCTTAAAACACTTCCCACTTTATCATTTAAAAACCGCATGCACAATGTTATTACAATTACTTAGAGAATATTGAAACGTACGCACTGAATTATTTGATTCCAATTCTTTTATAACTTATTTCATTTCATTTTATTCGTATTTACTGTTTTTATCATTTTACTCTGTTTTGTTAACCAAAAAATAGAAATAAGTAGGTGTGGCTCAGATTAGAAAATTCTACAACTAGTCTAGTGGCGGGTTAGTTGCAAGGGCGTCAACATCATTTTAAGGTTGTTCGTCCATTTATTTTTCCTCCCATTCAACAGATATATTATAATCCTACTTAACTTCTCTTTTCTGCAAGTTAAAAACCGTCTAAATTTAAAGCAAGAGTCTTCCCAGACTTTCTTACAGAGCCACATGGATTGGAAATTTTAGGAACGCCCATTAATTATAGGTAGAAGGAGATACAGGTGTTACTATGTTGAAATCTAGAATTGTCCATTTTAGGTAGATTTCGTAAGAAATACTACCTATTACATTCTCACCTAAGTTGGAAATTTTGAAAAATTTTTGCAGATCTACGCCGATCATGACTCCCAGAACCCAAAACCACCCCCAGTTCAAAAGTTTATCTATCTATCTATCTATCTATCTATCTATCTATCTATGTCACTTTTTTCTGACCACGATAACTGGAAAAATTCTGCATAAATCTCTTCCAAACTGATACATAAAATCAAGGGTCATAAAATCTCGGTCAAGTTCGTTAATGGGCAAAATCGAACCAAGGGGGGGGGGGGAAATGGGGGGGCTTTTTGTGAAAACAGAAAAATCCTCATAATTTCTTTATTATTATACGTATCGAATCCGTTTAAAGTTATTATTACTTCTAGGAAAAGGGCCGAAAATGTATGTGTGACAGATTTTTGATATAATTAAAAATGGCCCCAAGGGGGGGGGGGAAAAGGGGGGGTTTTAGAAGAAAAAAAATCATAGCTTCGTCAATTCAGAAGATATCAAATCCGCATAAATTTATTATTAATCCTCTTAGTATTATCTAAAACTTTTATATTGACAAGTTTTTTATAGGACCAACCGTTATAGCAAAAAAAAATTAAAAACAAAACAAATCCCTGATGGCCCCGCCTGCAAACAAGTTATTTTTCGAAGTAGGCGGTTCCAACTCCCGCATCTTTTCGAAACTGATACATAAAATCTCGGTCAAGTTCGTTAATGGGCAAAATCGAACCAAGGGGGGGGGGAAATGGGGGGGGGGCGCTTTTTGTGAAAACAGAAAAATCCTCATAATTTCTTTATTATTATACGTATCGAATCCGTTTAAAGTTATTATTACTTCTAGGAAAAGGGCCGAAAATGTATGTATGACAGATTTTTGATATAATTAAAAATGGCCCCAAGGGGGGGGGGGAAGGGGGGTTTTAGAAGAAAAAAAATCATAGCTTCGTCAATTCACAAGATATCAAATCCGCGTAAATTTATTATTAATCCTCTTAGTATTATCTAAAACTTTTATATTGACAAGTTTTTTATAGGACCAACCGTTATAGCAAAAAAAATAAAAAATAAAAAAATCCCTGCCGGCTCCGCCTGCAAACAAGTTATTTTTCGAAGTAGGCTGTTCCAACTCCCGCATCTTTTCGAAACTGATACATAAAATCAAGGGACATAAAATCTCGGTCAAGTTCGTTAATGGACAAAATCAAACCAAGGGGGGGGGGGCTTTTTGTGAAAACAGAAAAAAAACCCATAATTTCTTAATTATGATACGTATCGAATCCGTTTAAAGTTATTATTACTTCTAGGAACAGGGCCAAAAACTTATGTATGACAGATTTTTGATATAATTAAAAAATGCCTTAAAGTGGGGGAGGGAAGGAGGGTTTTAGAAGAAAAAAATTCATAACTTCGTCAATTCCCAATGTTTCAAATCCGCTTAAATATATTATAAATCCTCTTAATATTATCTAAAACTTTTATATTGACATGTTTTTTATAGAACCAACTCTTATAGCAAAAAAAAAAAAAAAAATCCTTGCTGTCTCCGCCTGCAATCAAGTTTCGTTTCGAAGTAGGCGGTTCCAACTGCAGCATCATCCGCAAAAAGGTCATTTCTTCCGCAATTCCCGACAAACAGGCACCCCACGTTCTGCGTCTTCGAAATCTACCTGTGCCTGTAGGCCGAGCCGTCAGGGATTTTTCTTCTTACTATTATCATCTTTTGGTTTTATATAGTGATGTGCTTTTTATTTATTTATTTAGAAACGACGGAATAATTTCCGATACATATTTAACGAAAATTCCTTGTGTACCTTTTACAACATTTCGTCGTCAACTGTGAACTGAAAATTTAACAAATAGCAAGAAAAAAAGAATTCTAGAAAAACAGATAAAAGAAAGATGAGAGCGCTAATTAAAAAAAAAAAATTACTTATGTTCAAATATAATATAATTCCAAAAATTTTAGTTAAAATAGTAATCTCCAAATAAATGTATTATAGTACACAGTACTTCATCATGTAATATTTTTCTCTATACTTATTAAGAGTAGAGGCAATCTCTTTCACTATTTCTGAAACTGTTTTTGTGAAATAAACACATTTCGATACTTAATGCAATCATGCAACTTTTCTTTTTCGTACACATCCTCCTATATATGTTGCAATTATTCCCGCTTCTTTAGTACCTTTCGTCATCATTCACAATTATTCGCAGATTAAAAAACTTCTCTTCTTTCCCAATAAATAAATAAATAAACTTTTTAAATAAAATTAATACTAAAAAAATGCCTCTTTGTAAAACGATTTCAGAAATATATCGACATGTAAATAAATATTAATATAAGCTTCCGCCTCAGTGAATGCTGATTTATTTATTTTGAAATTAGCCATTGAATAAGAAAGCCATAGAAAGCTTTTCATATAATGTATTCCTTTGTTCCACTGAAGGTAAAACAATACCTACTATTCATAACGTATCAAACATACACTTATTCCTTTAATTATCTACATATATCTTCCTGTGTTTGGATTGCCGAACTGTTTAACTCATTTCCCCCTGGTTACGTAAATATCTTTACTAATTGAATCCTATATCTCCGCCTCTGTATATCACATCACTGTCACATTATGAATGTTAAATTAATATTTAAATATATAGATAATATATATACAGTCAGTGTACTGTGTATATAAACATATGGATAAAACCATTACCATCATTGCATATATCCATTTTTAAATACACTGCTCAAAACAATTAAAGGATATTTGAAGTTTTATATAAAATAAAGATATAAACGAAATTTTTTTTGCCGAAAATAGAAGAAGAGAATCACAAATGCAAATTTTTCTGGTTTTCAAACTGTGGAGTATGCAAATTTTGAGTTCGACGTCAAAAACGTCGCTTCAGCGGCAGCGAATGAAATTTGACTTTCAACTGGTTAAAAGAAAATGAAGACAAGGATGATCGGCATTCATTGATTGCTTTGTTTCGATGAGTACGATGTCTCAGCGAAGTCATTTGACAGATTCAGAAGCTTGGAGAATTCTTGGTAGGTTAGAAGGGGGCCAAACTCAAGCCGAAGTAGCGCAAGCCATTGGAGTGTCACAAAGTGTCATTTCCAGGATCTGGAACCGTTTTTTGGAGAGTGGATGTGCAGGCCGAAGACCAGGGCAAGGTCGTAGACGGGCAACAACGCCCAATGAAGATCGGTATTTAGCGTTAACAGCTCGGAGACACCGAAACATGAACGCTACTCTTCTCCAACAACACCTTCGCTCGGCTACAGGCACCACGATTTCAACTCAGACTGTCCGAAACCGGCTCCATGCTGTAGGTCTGTATGCTCGCCGACCGATGGTATGTGTTAGATTAACATCAAGGCATCGTCGCGACCGCAGGGAGTGGGCAACCGAGCATGTCAACTGGAGGAGAAATGAATGGAGCAATATTCTGTTTTCTGACGAGTCCCGTTTTTCTGTGCATCCGGATAATAGGCGTATTTTCATCTGGAGGGACCGTGGCAGTAGGAATAATCCTGCGTTCGTGCACGAAAGTGTCAGATTTGGCGGTGGAGGAGTGTTGGTGTATGGTGGCATCTCCATTGACGGGCGCACTGACCTCTACATCATTCGAGATGGAGCTCTGACTGGTCGCCGATATAGGGATGAGATCCTCAGACCTATTGTAGACCCTTACGCTGCAGCAATCGGAGATAACTTCATTTTAATGGACGATAACTGCAGGCCACATCGTGCAAACCTGGTGGAGGATTTCCTTTTCGAGGAAGGAATCGTTCGAATGGAATGGCCAGCGTGTTCTCCAGACATGAATCCAATCGAGCACGTTTGGGACGCTCTAGGAAGACGAGTTTCTGGCCGCCAACAACCCCCACAAACTCTCCAAGAACTGGAAAGAGCTCTTCTGGAAGAGTGGGGCAGAATACCCCAACTCGTCATTAATAGCCTCATTGAGTCCATGCCTCAAAGGTGTTCAACGTTGCTGGCCGCCCGTGGAAACCTTACTGTGGTGTCTGAACAGTGACTCTATGGTTTATATCGATGGACTGAATGAACTATATTATAAAATACTGTGAACGAGATTATGGAATACGAGTTGTTGTGTTTAAGATGGCTATGAGTAGTTGTATGCCGATTGAGCATAGATAGAAAATGTTGTACCTTTTGTGTATATAAATGTTTGTGTTGTTATAGTAAAGTATGTGCATCGTGTCCGATTTCAGTTTCCATTATTAAATGTATTTATACCCACGCAAACACGACAAAACAGCTGGCGACGAGTATTTAAAAATTGAACTGTTTGAAGACGGCTCAAGGTAAAAAAAATTTTTCATTTTTTAATTACTGTTTTGAATTATGGAGAAACAAATTCAAGAGTTATTGAAGCAGAATCAAGAACTGATTCTTGCTCTCCAGAATAAAGAGAGTAGCTCTCACAAAGTAACTGTACAATTTGAAAAGTTTAATGAAGAATATGAAAACTTCGATAGTTTTTTTGAAAGATTTCTCACATATTTAGATGTACAAAAAGTCCCAGAAGACGCTAGGGCTAAAGTATTTATTTCTTCTTTAAGTGCTAAATTGTATCAGTTATTAAAAAATTTGCTGTCTCCAGAAATTCCTTCTGCGCAAAGCTTGGAAAAATTGAAAGATGTTTTGAAAAAACATTTAACCCCAAAGCCATTGGTTATACCTTCTCGACATAAATTTCTGAATCGTAAACAGCGGGAAGGGGAGAGTATTAATACTTATATAGCGGAACTCCGAGCACTAGCAATTAATTGCGATTATGATAGCAATATGTTAAATATCATGTTACGCGATGTTTTTGTTAGCGGATTACGCGATAAAACAATTCTGGATAGATTATTTGAAGAAGATAACATAGATCTAGATAAAACCTTGCAAATAGCTTTAGCCATGGAAAAAGCATTTAAAGGGGCAAATGATATTATGGGTCGAGGAATAAATGCAGTTCATGCAGTAAAAAAACAATGGAACAGGAAATCAAATTATGCTGAAAAACAGCGAAAATCTTTATTTTGCACGCGATGCACCGGCACAGACCATGTCAAAGCTAAATGTAGATTTATTTCCAGTAAATGTGATTTTTGTTCAAAAATTGGTCACATAAAAAAAGCATGTTTCGCAGCAAGAAAAGCAAATGCTAGACCAGTTAAGCAAAAACAAGTAAATTTTAAGGATGTGGTTGAAAACAATAACCAGGTCCCATTATTTGAATTAAATTCAAATAACGGTACTTTACGTGAGGAAGAACCGAGACGACCTCCAATAATGGTTAATTTAAAAATTGATGGAAAAAATTGCTCAATGGAGTTAGATACTGGCGGGGCAGTCAGTGTTATGAGTATAAGGAATTTTAGGAAAATTTCACGGAAGAAAATTCAACCCACTAATATAGTTTTTAAAACCTACAATGGTGAAGCATTAGTACCTATGGGGTATGTTACAGTTAAAGTTGAATATAAAAATCAAATTTCGAATTTGAACTTATACATTGTTAAGGAGGACTTGGATACCATTTTTGGCCGTGAATGGCTCCATAAGATAAATCTAGACTGAAACGCTATCAAGGCATTAAGAGCTACAAATAAATTAAACTTAAAAGATCTCTTGGAAGAGTATAAAGATATTTTTGATGATAAACTCGGGGAAATAAATAATTATGAAGCTAAGCTCGAACTTAAACCAGATGTTAAACCTGTATTTTGTAGGGTTAGAACAGTGCCATTTGCTTTAAAAAGCAGAGTTGAAGATGAAATAGAAAGATTAGAAAAGGAAGGTATTATAGAGAGAGTTGAAAGCTCTGAATGGGCAACGCCAGTAGTACCAGTCGTAAAATCGGATGGCAGTATACGATTATGTGCGGATTATTCAGTAACCTTAAATCCCAATTTAATCGTGCCACAACACCCTTTGCCGAAGTTGGAGGAGATATTCTCTAGTTTAAATGGGGGAAAACAATTTTCAAAATTAGATTTCAAACATGCGTATTTACAAATGAAGATCCATCCTGAAAGTCAAAAACTGTTGACAATAAATACTCATAAGGGACTCTATATTTGCAAGAGGCTTATGTTTGGGTTAAACGCAGCACCTGCAATTTGGCAGCGGTACGTTGATGGATTATTCCAAGGTATGGAATGGGTAAAAGTGTTCATGGATGATGCTAGAATAACAGGAAATGACGAAATGTCACATCTTAAAGCTTTAGAGCAGTTTTTCAAAACGTGTAAAGAGCATGGCCTGAAACTTAATCTAAGTAAGAGTCAATTTTTTCAAAATGAAATAAATTTTCTAGGACATAAAATTGATGCAAATGGCATACATAAAACTGACGAGAAGATTTCAGCGATTTTAAATGCTCCTGTACCTAAAAGTGTACAAGAAATAAAGAGTTTCCTTGGATTAGTAACGTTTTATGGTAAATTTTGTAAAAATTTAGCGACTATTGCAAATCCTCTTAATAGTTTGACAAGAAAAGATGTGAAATTTAAATGGTCGAAGAATTGTCAAGTTGCCTTTGAGAAGATAAAACAAGAAATTTGTTCAGAAAAAGTCTTAGTTCATTATGATCCGAAACTTCCCTTAATCCTGGCAAGTGATGCATCTCCAGTTGGTATTGGTTGTGTCTTATCTCATCGATATCCAGATGGTTCTGAACGGCCAATAGCTTTTGCATCCAAAACCTTAACCAAGACTGAACAGAAATATTCTCAAATCGACAAAGAGGCCTTAGCAATAGTATGGGCAGTAAAAAAGTTTTACTTATACCTAAAGGGAAGAAGGTTTACCTTAATAACTGACCACAAACCTCTAGTAGCAATTTTTGGATCAAAACGAGGGTTACCAGTATTAGCAGCTACAAGATTACTACATTATGCATTGATTTTACAATCATTCCAATTTGACATAGTATTCCGAAAAACTGATGACCATGGAAATGCAGACTTTTTGTCAAGATTGCCTAAAACTTCTGAAGAATTGGAAGTAAAAGATGACATTACAATATTCCAGATGTCACAAATTGAAACACTACCAGTTACTTCAAGGGAATTACGGCAAGAAACGTGGAGAGATGAAGAATTAGGTCTACTTTTAGAAGCCTTACGAAAAGGTCAGAATTTGCACGGAAGAGAAGCACAATATACTATTGAAGATGGCTGCATTATGTACGGACAAAGAGTGTGTATTCCGAAGAAATATCAAAAAAGTGTTCTGGAAGAATTACATGAAGGGCACTTGGGTATGGTTAAAATGAAAGCAATCGCAAGATCATTCGTCTATTGGAAAGGGATTGATAATGATATAGAAGAAGCAGCCAGAAATTGCGCTGACTGTGCCAGACACAAATCAGATCCTACAAAGGCAAAAGTTCATTATTGGGAATATCCCAGCATGCCTTGGGAACGTATACATGTTGATTTTGCCGGTCCTATATTTGAATATATGTTTTTGGTGATAGTTGATGCTCACTCGAAGTGGTTAGAAGTTTATCCAATGAAGGTGACCACAGCGAAGAAAACAATTGAATGTCTACGAGACAGTTTTGCGCGATTTGGATTGCCATTAGTCCTGGTCAGTGACAACGGGCCACAATTCTCATCTGATGAATTTCGGAGATTCATGCGAAGAAACGGTATCAAGCACAAAACTAGCGCACCATTTAAACCATCAAGTAATGGACAAGCTGAACGTTATGTGCATACAGTAAAACAGTCGCTGCGAGCTATGCAGACTTATGAAGGAAGTATACAACAAAAATTGAGTACATTTTTGCTACAATACAGAAAAGCACCCAATGCAACAACAAGTTATAGCCCAGCGATGTTATTCTTAAAAAGAGATGTCCGAACCAGAATTGATTTACTAGTACCTCAACTGAAATCGAGGATTCAAGAAAAAATACGAAAAGGAGTATTTGAATTCGCAGACAGAAAATTTGACATCGGTGATTCTGTAGCGGTGAGAGATTATAGATCAGCCAATTCAAAATGGAAGTTTGGAAGAATCATTAATAAAGATGGTGCTCTACATTACACTATCAATGTTCAAGGCGCACTAGTAAGACGTCATGTTGATCAAATCCGTTCAGTGGGTGAGCAAGTGCAAGAGAACGATTCTATATCAAATGAATATCGAAGATTTCCAGCAACAAGGTCTAAAGAGACTCCTTCAGAGCCGGAACATTCCAATGCCGAAGGTATTATTCCCCAGATCTCCAATGAGGAACCAGTAACATCAGCTTCAACGGATGATCCGACTCCAGATTTGACTTTGCAAACTCACCAGCCAAGTAGTTTGTCAACAGTTCCCGCTACGACTGCTACTCCACCGGTTCAAGCAAGCCCGACTGTAATACCCAGACGATCTCAGAGAGTTCGCCGACCACCCAAGAAGCTTGACCTGTAAAGGGGGAGGAGATGTGGTGTCTGAACAGTGACTCTATGGTTTATATCGATGGACTGAATGAACTATATTATAAAATACTGTGAACGAGATTATGGAATACGAGTTGTTGTGTTTAAGATGGCTATGAGTAGTTGTATGCCGATTGAGCATAGATAGAAAATGTTGTACCTTTTGTGTATATAAATGTTTGTGTTGTTATAGTAAAGTATGTGCATCGTGTCCGATTTCAGTTTCCATTATTAAATGTATTTATACCCACGCAAACACGACAAAACACTTACCCCCTACTGAAAATGATTTTCTTTGAAGAAAACACCTTTTCTTATTCTTTTTTTCTCATATGCACAAATTGTGTTTTTTTCCTTTCGTACACAAATGCGCAATAAAATGCATTTTTTTCTGCCAAACATGTGTAATTTATTCTCATATAACCTACTATGTCTGTCGACCATGTATCAATCAGCTAAACAGTTTCCCAGATACAAAATCCACCTAAAACTGCAATATCCTTTAATTGTTTTGAGCAGTGTATAAACTCGAATGAAGAACATCCTCTTGTTGTATAATGTAGCTGTAGCATGCAAGGGAAAACAACCACGGGCGGGCAGAAAATCCAAAACAAACACTTTACAATATTTCGACTACAATTGTAAAATATCCATTAGTGAAGCAAGAATTCTTCATCTATGCTCTTTAACAACTGTTAGCTCTTCGGATGCTTTTTAAAAAAATACACAATTATTTATTAAAAGATTGACTTTATTTAGTCCCAATAATATTATATCCTAATTGTCTCGGAATATCATTTTCGAAAGATTTTTTTTCTCTTGTGATCAATAATAATTATGCTATGAAACATATGATCTATTAACTTTATGCTTAGAAGAAAAATTTAAATAATCTTTAATTTATATTTTTCCTTAAAAAAAAAAAAAAAGTATTTAGCTAGTTACAATTAATGCATTTTCCAAGATGACTCAGTCGATCGTAATTCATAGTATGGAGAATTATGTTTCTAAATAAATTTCATAACGATAAAATAAATCTTAAAAAAAGAAATAGTTTTTTTCTTTTTTAGAAACACAACGTACAATGTCAAGTATATGATTTCCATGCTAGACATAATGAAATTGATTTTTAAAAATGTCTTGGAGACACATTATACAAGCCTCCCAAATTTTCGATTTCCTACACAAAATTATAAGAATTGTTAAGTTGACTAACAGCCATAAATACCATTAAGGTTCAAACTTGGCACTTTTATTTGGTCAAGCGCTAGCGCTAGCTTTCACCTTTTATGACTTTCTTAGCCAGGGCCGTAGCGAAAGAAAATTTTTGGGGGGGCAAAAGGCAAGATTGGCCGACTCAAAAATGTTTCAAATCCGACTAATGTAAAATAGTCAATCTGTCGCATTATTTCTTAATTAATAGTTTTTACAATTAATTTTAACTGATTAATTATAATTGATAGTTAAAAATAAAATATATGATTTTGTATTACTAAAATGTTTCTTTGATATAACTCAGTAATTATTTAAAAGATTTACCAAGAACTTTACTGGAAAAAAAAAGAATATATATTGATAAGAAAAAATCCTACAGTTATATTTGTAAAAAACACATTTGTTTAGAATGATAGAATGGAGTGATAGTTTAGTAAATAGAACGTAGTGATTTTCAACATAAAAGCTAAATAAAAATGTGATCTCTTAGTTCTAAAAATTATGATAATGTAATGAATGGGAAGTACTTTCAATATTTTATTAGCATGCGATAGAAAATAATTTGAACTTTATATTCCAATTAGAGATAATATCGTATGGAATTGACAATATACACTTTCAGTAATTCTAATTGTAAAACTAAAAAACGCACACTAGGGGTACTGAAAATATTCGGAGGGCCTCAAAATTTAATTGCGCCTGGGGCCTCTTGAGTGCTTCATCCACCACTGATTGTGTTTTATAGGAATGTCAAGGGACCGACAGAAACATTTGAATTATCCACGATTTCGAATTATACACTTTCGAATTATTCAAGTTTGACTGTACTATTTTTACATGAATTACACATCACACTGAATAAAGCAAACCATTCATACTTTTCTTATCACCAGTCCCTGTCGAGTGGTTTCCACTGTCCAGCCATGTTGATAACTTCTTCGAACTTTTTGCAGCCTCCCAGTTTCTTCTTTTTAGAGTCTGTCTTTTTTTATTTCCACTTGGCGTTTCATAATATAAACTATTATCTCAACACAAGCAAAGTAAGATTAACCCCTTGGGGACGAGCGACACGTTTACGTGACGCATAAGATGCTCAGAATTCTCGATTATTCCCACCAGTTAATTTTTATTGTAAGCTTTGCCTTATATAATGACAGCATTTCTGCGATTCAATTAGGGGAAAATTTCTGTTTTGAAAAACCGGTGGTAAAAGATGAAAAATTCCGTAAAAGACTCTCGTCACGAAGGGGTTAAGTTATAAACTATCGTACTATCACTACTATGCGACTCTCAACTGCTCTGACAGACCGATATTGATGAGCAGTTAGTAAACGAATGACTCATCATGAATAGCACTAGCTCACTGCACGTCCTAGCTTGCACTTGACTCATCACTCGGCAGGCACCTGGCGCGACATGACACATTTGACTCGACATTCTGCTGTCTGCTCTAGAGATGCTTTTGCATGCGAAGCGTATGGAGTATTTGAACGGACACGCAAAAACATTTACTCTAGCACTTTGATGGATTTTTTTTATTATTAACTTTTAGCTAGGTGCTGGGTATTTTATAGGAAGTTAGATTAGATATTAAAATACAATAATTTTTTAACCATTAGTTTGGGGCCCCGGGGCAGTGCCCCGGCGGTAGTTACGGGCCTGAAACGCTGAACTATTTATATTGTTTTAAGTGCAAATGTGTTAATGTTCCGCAATCGCTTCAAGTTTTTTTTTTTTACCATAAAACTACTTTTAATAATTTAATTTTTCCTGAAATCCTCTACTTTCTGAATTCTTTATTAAAAAAATAATTCATCTTACGTATGATTTAGTTTTTAAAAAAAGTAATCGCTAACATGTACCATAATTTCCGGCGTATAATCCGCGGATCAAACAATTATGGTTAGACCCAGAAATTTTATTTAATAATTGAAGTAAAATATTTACAGCGATCTAGTATGTTCCATTATATAAAATAAAATTTCTGGGTCGAAACATAATTGTTTGATCCTCCACGGATTATACGCCGGAAATTACGGTAATCAGGGTATACAATAAATATTAAGTAATTAATAAAGGCTCCAATTCTAATTTTTATAATAACAAGTGAAAAATCAGTGAAAATTATGTAATTATGTTATGTTGGCACAAGTATATAAATTTAGTTTTAGATTTATGAAAAAAAAAAAAAGTAAGAAGTTTTTAGGTATTAAATGTTAAATGCACGGATATTTTTTTAATTTATTCATCTTCTTTTTTTAAATAGTTTTAAAAATTCTTCGTTTTTATTTTCCAAACGTTCCTAAAACAGTTCCAAAGGCTGTAAACATCATATCGCTGCTAGAACCTACTATTTAACAAGTATAAAATTTCTTGAATTTTCTTAAGCGACTTTCACATTCGGTCGACCTAGTTTATACACTGGCCTCCAAAAGTTAAGATACAAGATGTTTTTCGAAGCTCACCAGACAAAAAATGGCAGTCAGATTAATCTTCATAGTTTATATGAATGACAATAAGCTTTAAAAAAACTTATGCAAAAATTACCGCTACCACTTTTATTTTATAGAAAAGAATAGCTACTTGTGAATGAGAGAAAAATATGCAATTATGAAGCTTTCGTAATTTCGCGTGTAAGTTTTGTTGCATTCGAACTATTGTTGTCAGTTTTGTTGACAACAGCCAATAGTCTAGAAATGTCTAGAAGAAGTCTTTTGCCTGATTCATTAAGGTGGCGGACGGTAGGATGGATGGAAATGGGGTTGTCACAGGCCGCTACTGCTAGACGGCTCAATGTGTCTCGCAGTGTAGTCCAACGACTCTGGGATCAGTATGAATCCGAAGATTCTGTGTCCAGAAGACATGTTCCAGGCAGCCCACGTGTTACAACACCTGCAGAAGATCGGTTTCTAGCTCTTTCGGTCCGAAGGAGAAGACGCACTACTGTGCCGCAACTCATTGCAGACCACTTTGCACCATCAGGGAGAAGAATCTCCCCTACTACGGTGCGAAGACGTCTTCACAATGCAGGTCTCTATACAAGGTGACCAGTTGTGTGTTTCCCCCCTCAACAGACGACAGAGAAGGGGCCGCTTATGTTGGGCAAGAGAACATGTTTCCTGAACCAGACAAAAGCGGGCTTCTGTACTCTTCACAGACGAGTCCAGATTCACACTGGAGAGCGATTTAGGATGTCTTCTGATCTGGAGAGAACAATGCACTCGATACCATCAATCAAACACTGTCGAAACACACAGGTACAGAAACGGTGGAATCATGGTTTGGGCTGGGATCTCACTCGGAGGCCACACTGACCTGCATGTGTTCCATGGAGGAACTGTGACAGGTGCGAGATATCGGGATGAGATCCTTGATTCATATGTGCGCCCATATGCCGGTGTTATTGGCAATGGTTTCATTCTAATGCATGATAATGCGAGACCACACCGAGCTGTGGTTGTTGAGGATTATCTTGAGGATCACGGTTTGGAGAGAATGGAATGGCCAGCTCACTCTCCAGACTTGAATCCGATAGAACATCTTTGGGACTATCTTGGAAGACAGGTTGCGGCTTTAAGTCCTCCTCCAAGGTCATTAAATGAGCTGGAACAAGGCTTACTCCAAGTCTGGTCAGCGTTACCTATTTCGTGTCCAACAATTTAATTGAGAGCATTGAAAGTCGATGCCGCCAATGCATTCAAGTCCGGGGTGGGCATATTCCGTATTAGAACCAGTTTTTTAATGTTTCTGTCACATTTTACTGCATAATACTGCGATGTACTGATTTCTCCAAGAATGGAATTTTCCACCATGAGGGCTTTTTTGTTGTAGTTTCATTTATACGTTTAACTTAAGTAAATTTCTATGTCGCATTTAATAAATAACGGTTTAACGCACATTTCCTCCAAATTTGTTGTTTATATATTCATTCATTTGCAAATTAGACGCAAAAAACCGGTTGTACCTTAACTTTTGGAGGCCAGTGTATATTGATAGTTTTTATCTATGTAAGTTGCGAGTGTTACTGTAGGACAAATTTCTGATATTTTCAATCAATAGACCAGATTCATTTTTTTCCCCTATTGGCCCATGTATCGACGGCCGACTTAGATTTTCCATGTGTGGGTAAGGTATAGTATATGTCCAACATTTCCGGCTCTGCAGACAAAATTTATACATGATAATTTTTTTTCAGTGGGTAGACCGACTAGCTATTTATGTGATTCGAAAATGTGACAGAACACGTGACTTTCATACCGGCTGACCAGATAGATCTATTGAAATCATTACTTTTTTTACTCATAAGCTATCTATTGACAGACCGACTAGCTTTTGCCATATGATTGTAAGGGTGTAGTGAAATGCATTCTGAAGACTTAAAGTCCTGCCAACCAGAATTTTTCCGAATTGTTTTTATTAATCGGCCTACTGAGATACTACAGACACACTAATTAAATCTGCTGATAAGCCGACTGAATCCTTTTACCAAACATTGGGGGGGCAGCTGCCCCCCTTGCCCCCCCGCTCGCTACGCCCCTGTTCTTAGCATCTCTAGAGTTTAGAGGTCAAGCAGGGGAGCGGGAACATTGTGAAAGTTAAAAATCACAAAATGGGGAAATTGCACGTTTTTCAATTTAACTTGGATCTGATAGAGTGTAAAAATACGAAGATTTTGATACCATTCTTACATATATTTGAAACTTGTATAATTCATTAAATTAACTTTTAAAACACAGTTTTTGCCGTGGCGGGAAAAAGCCACGTCACGTGACGAAAACTGTTCTGACGTCACTACACATGTAAACAAATCCTCGCTGTATTTCTCCCTGTTATTTCCTATGGGGACGGCTTGCTTTACGCTGGACGATTTCTTTCTTTTCTTAAAAATGATTAGTATAACAAATTAAAAGTATTGTAAATTGCTGTAATGAATAAATAATACTGTGAATTTCAGGTGATATTTTTATTCCATCGGGTTTCTAAGAATTTTCATTTCCAGATCTCGATGTAGAAATAAAGTATCGATACAAGTTAATACTCGTATTACAATATTGTATTTTATTGAATAAGGTATACTTATATATATATATATATATATTGCACATATAAAAAATAAACTGGTACAAATAGGATTTCTTTCATTAGGGAGGGTGGAGACAACTTATAAAAGGGTTTTTGTATTTATATTTTATACTTAAATTATGAATTTTGCTTGGTTCCACTATATGTTTTATCTCTTTAATTGTTAAATAAACTGTTTTGAATCTTTGAAAAACAGCTAAAGTTATTATAAAGAGCGAAATATGCTAAGATAGCTTTAAGAAAGGCTTACAGAATTTTTATATAAATATACACGAGAAAAGTTTAATAATTTTTCAAAAAATGTTTCCAGGGGCCTATCTAGACTTTTCTCACAGGGTTCTTTTTTTTGTGAAATTGAGAAAAGTACTATTTCATATTTGTGAAAAAACTAATTATAATTTTGTGAATTTGAAATAACTGTTATATTCAGTTTCTTGTTTATGAATTTTTGACAAGATTCTTTATATATGTGAAAGGCCTATTTTTAAGACAAAAAATTTTGTGAAGGGTCCTTTAAAGGACTCAATTTCTTCCTAAACATATCTCTGGACTACACTACACACAGGCAAAACAATCAAGTAAATATTTTAAATACTGTCAGTTTTGTGAAATTTTCAGAATGTGGGATTGAAGGTTTTATGCTCTGTAGAACTTTGCAGATTAGAGATGATGTTCAGTTTAAAAATTATCTGTTTTATTTTTGTTATAAATTAACAATATTTCTACGAAATTAAAAAGGCCAAAAGAGAAATATTATGCAGAAATATAATAATTCTAAATGTATTTGAAGCAATGTTATGTATATTTAAATTTTATTGTTGTTATTAACATTTTAAACATTAAAAGAATGTTAGTATGTTTGAATTTTCGTTCATGATCTATAAATGATTTCTTTATTATTTGGTTCTATGTTAAATTTTTGTTGCTAAATTAATATATAATCCATACCTTCCAAATAATTAAAAAAATTAATCATGCAAATTACTGCCTTACCTGTGAATTGAATTTAAAAACCATTGTGATATTATAGCATAATATCTCTCAACATAATGCCCTGCCCTTATGATACTAATGCATTGTTCAAACAAAGAATAAACCTTGAATGATAATATATCTTGATTTCTTTATATGTCACTATAAAAAGTTTACGTGTAATGAGATGGCTGTTTTCAAAAGTGAAAAGAGTGGGCTCTACTTCAACAACATATTCAAATTCTCAGCACATCTCGCTCTGTTTTAAAAAAGCTTTGTGCAGTATAAACTTATTTTCAAAATTAAGATACTGCTTTCTTTAACAAGATTTTCAAATATTTTCATTATTTTTATTTTTTACGAAAGTTAGAACATTGAGGAAAATAAAGATATAAAATTTTTAGAACCTGATAAATCTAAAAATAAGACATTCTGAGAAACTATATTTCGAACAAACAAAAAGTACTGCATCCATTCAAAAATTATACGTAAGCAAATAATAATAAAGCGATAATTAAATTATTTTTACACTTTTCTATATTATTTGAATTACGATTATACGTTGAGAAATCAATTTAGCAATCCTAAAAAGATAGTTTAAATAATGCTTTTTTTTTCTTTCCTCTTTCCATACCTTAAAACAAAAAAAAGCAAAGATTATACATTTATTTTAATAAATTTATTATATTGGACATTTTTTGAAAAATCACAAATTATAATCATAAAAGGAGGCGTGATTATCAAAATAAACATTGGATGCTTATAAAAGATGTGTATTTAAAAAATATATTTAATTTAATACTTATTTTTAAGTAAGTACATAAAAAGAGAAAATAAAAGACAATAGTGATAAATTTACTCACGTATGTTATAGTAATTTTTTTTTTCTGAAGAGTGAATACACAATTATTATTGTCAGTATTTAATTAAAATTTTTATTCAATAAATCAGTATTAAATAAAGCATTTTTTTTTCTTTCCTGCATTGTTGCTCAAAATTTCGTTTTTTCATAATTAATTTCAGTACATTTTTTATCCGTAATATAACCTGCATAACACGAAATTATATTCATATTAAAACGAAGTATTAAGCTATTTTACTTACGATTTCTTTTGTAATAAAAGTATCATTCTCATTTCGTTTAAATAAATCAGAGTAAGTGAACAATATACGTGCCTTTTATCTTTAGCTTCCTGTATTTTTACCCACATTAAATGCAGTTTTTCTGTCCTAAAAGCAAATTTGAATTAAAAAAAATAAAAAACTATTTCCGAAAGACATAATTTTGCATTCTTCAACATGTTTCTAAATGAAAATTAATGCAAACGTATAAATTAATAGTGTATTATATTCAGATATGATAAAATAACCTTTTGACTTTAATTTTTGTTTTTGTGTAAACGAGTCTTTAAGAGATGTAGAAAGCAATATAAAACAGCCTGCGAGCACTCGGCTCTAAGCAGAATTCCCCGTTTCATGTCGAGGCTATCGAAAAAGAAAGGCTACCGCGGTACTTTACGGGTATCTTTTTTTACAGACCGCCGGAGTCACGTGATGCTCGAATGCACCAATGAAAGTGTACGAAAAGGGCATCATGTCACTCTAGCGGTCTGTAAAAAAAGATAAGTGGAATGCACCGCGGTAGCCTGTCTTTTTCGTTAGCCTCGGTTTCATGTGTCATGTATCATGTCGCCAAACCAATCCCGTCGCGTTTTCCGATCACGTGGTTTTGTTTTGCTTTTAACGCAGTTTAAAACTCCAATAACTACATAGTTTAAATTATTTTTGCGATTCCGAGTTAAGTTTTGAGGTATGTAAAGTTGTCTTCATCAATTAAACCAGGGCTACACTACATACCGGGCTTGCTCATTCATTATGATGACGTCACAAAAGGTGGCTGACTAGGAGGAAAGACATACAGCGATTGGCACAAAACGATGGGCGCGTTGCTTTGGACCAATCGCTGGTCGCGGTCAGCCACCATTTGTGACGTTTTGAGAGTGAATGAGCAAACCCGGTATCTAGTGTTGCCTTGATTAAACATAAAAGAATGCATAATCTAAAGTGAGTGCAACTTCCCCATTGTCCGAGCGAATGGGAAGTTAAATCCGAAATTGTACCGAAAAAAAAAAAAAAAAAAAAAAAAACATTATGAACAAATTAAAAATACATGTAATGTGCTTGCACAGATTTTCCTGAAGCGAGAACTTGCATATTTCCTTCACCAGAGGAATTTTTTTTTTCTTCTGACCTTTGCTAAAAATCCCGATCGAATTAATTCTTCAATCAACCAACCAATCAATCAATTAGAAATAAACATTAAAAGCTGAGTTCAAAATTATATTGTACTGCTTTCCATCCAAAATTATTGGACTTATTATTTTAAACTTGTTGACTTATTTAGAGATAAACAGTAAAAATTGTCCAAATGAAGATTAAAATGTCAGTCTAACAATAACAGTAAGTCTTTTGTTCCTGTATCAACATTCTTAACTGTAGATTTGATTTTCAGTATTGGAAAAATTTACACATAATAACAATAACTAGTTTTTACAACAGCAGTTTTCCCTTAATACTTTTTTGAGTTGATATCTCTAGCTATTGTCAAAGATTGAGTACTGGTGTCAAAGTTTATCTACAGTTTATATTACATATGTTCAGTACATTACATTATACGAAAAACGCGTGATAGACATCCCATTGTTTCCTATAGATTATTTTAGCTTTATTGTTTTTCATCCAGTCGTTTTCATGCGATTTATGTTTTTTGTTCTTGTTTTACATTGATAATGTTGAATTGGTTTAGGTTTCGTTTTCATTTATTATATCGATCATTATTATTATTATTATTTTGCACTTTCTAAGTAATATGCAGGACACCTAACGTAATTTCCGTTATTATTATTATTATTTTAAAAAAATCAGCAATAACTTATGTGTCATAATTTTACCCTTAAGTTTGCATTAACTTTTTTTTTTTTAATCATATTAGCCAAATATCAATAATAATAGTAATCAGTAATGAAAGAATGTATTTGGAATTAAATGTGGCCTACAATATATTTTCGATGCTTTCAATTCAACGTCTATGACGTTGTACAACGTAATTGAACGTTATACGTTATTAATTCCCCTTTTTTGTATTTAAAAATGCATTCATCATTTTCTTCCATTGCATTTATTTATTTTTATAAATATGAATATAATCTTTGATTTACCAAGTACTGAGATGAATGCAATCTCATTTTTTCAAAAGCAAGGGCTTTTACACAACAATCAACTATGGGAAAATGACCATGATATGAAACTGTATGTTGCTAATGGTGAATTTATAATATGGAGTTGCAACATAAAAAGTTGTAAAAAAAAAAAAAAAAAAAAAAAAAAAAAAAGCCTCTGTGTTGGAAATTGGTTTAGTGGTTGAAGAATACTGTTTGAAACTGTTGGGAAGAGGAATTAACATCCATAAAATGGCATAAGAAACAACAGTATATGGGTGAAAATATGACAGTTGATTGGAATAGCTACATGAAAGAAGTGCTAAAAAATAAAAAAGTTGTTATTCCTGTGAAGCATTGTAAAACATTGTTATGAGTCATTAGTATGAATTTGTTTATGAAACATTGTAATATATTCTTATTAACATAAAATATTATATATTTAATGAGGTGGTATTTATATCTCTTTCACAAGCTTGGCTATGACTTTGTCAAAATTGATTGTGACTTGTTGTAATTGTAGGGTCACTATAACCATAAGTAGTACCAAATTTCTTATTTTAAAATTTCAAGTCTTTGTGGAAAAAGTTCTGTAATTTTGTTTCGGCACAGATGTCATATGCGCACCACATTGGCGCAATTGTAACAAAATGGCAATTTTATGCCTCACATGATAACCTGGTTATTTTGTTTATATTGTTTTTTATTTCTTAATATAATTCTATGAATTATTTTTATTACGTATATCAATATTTATTTATATCAAACTATCATTTATTTATTTTTATTTCCTTTTTAAAAATAATAGAAGCTATTTCATTTATTACGTTATTTTATTTTTATATTGAAATAAAAAAAATCACGTGCTATTATTGCATGCTATTTGTAACTAATATTCAAAAATAAGTTTTTGCCAAATTGGCAGGGGAAAAAAATCGTGTCAACATGATGCGGATATGACATCTGTGCCTTCATTTGCATGCAATTGTCATATTTTAGCAGTCATGGCTTGATGCAGGTTTAATTTCATTTTTTAAACATCTTTTTCTTTTTGTGTGTGTGTAACAAACATGAACATTTGTCTCCGTATTTATATAACTGCTTTTTGTATAATTATTTTTGGTACTTTTCTTTTATGTTAGCTGGATGCCAGTGATTGCCCAAATTTTTTGAATATCGCCAACCCTTTTTTTCTTGCTAATCTTTTAAAATTATCAGATAACAAATAACTAATACATTGCAATGTAATATCTTAAAAAAAATTGCTTAAAAATAGCTAAAATATAATCATGATACAGATACAATACTCAAACACAAACACGGGCAATTCCATAAAAGTGTCAACTTTGGCCAAAAAATTTTTTTTAATGATTTTTATAAGTTAAAAAATATATTTCAAGTTTTCAAATCAATGTTTTAGATTAATAACATTTAAGTTTTAGCTGAAAAATAAAATATTTGCAGTTTTGTACAAATAGTATTTCTTGAAAAAAAAAAAAAACTGTGAAAAAGAATGCAATTGTTGTTTATTTTGTATTTTCTTAATAAATGAATGCATGCAGTAAAATATTGAATGGTTTAGAATAGTCTTAAAGCCTGAAATAGTCTTATAGTCTTAGAATAGTCTTAAACCTGATAAAAATGCATGCAAAATAAACTAAGTAATCATGCTTGATATGCTTTTGAAAAAGCTGTCACATGTGAATAGTTATATAATGTAATTTCTTATGATCATTCTGGAAATTAAAAAATATATAAAATTTATTAGTTTAGTTGTTTTTTTTTAAATAAATGTTTACGAAACTTTCAGTCATTCCGTCACGTCAAATGACAGTTGATAATTACAACCCTAGGACAGGTAGGTTCCTCTAAATTATAATTTTATATTGGTTATACATCCTATTTAAGATATGTATTAGTTTAAAAACTGAATGGCTTCTTAATTCATGAAAGTTTCTTGTTTTAAATACCAGGTTAGAGTCATGGTAGCAAAAATGTCATTCCTTCACACAATAAGAAATGACTCAAAAATGAAAGAATAAAATAGTTAAAAAAATTGTTTCATAATTTATTTTTTGACTTTTAATCAACAGCAGTCCGAAAAGTCAATTTTCATTTGGAAAAAGCTTCAGGGTAATTGCATTAACTTAATTCTGCAACTCAAAATGTCATTCCATCACATACGGAATTACCCACACATCAGTATAAATAATAAAATCTCAAGGATTTAATTGAAATCATTGAATTGAAATCATTTGAATTGAAAGGCACAATTCAAATGATGCCAATTGACACAAGATTTGGCGAATTATCACTGCCGCCCAGCTAACATAAAAGTACCTTAATTTTTTTTAATTATGCTTAAAGCCACATTGGTTGCCCATTCTTCATGTTTGACTCAACCCTGACTGCAAACCTCATTATGGAACTTGTAATTTACCGTTTGTCTTATATTTCAAAATAGATATTTTGGGAAATGTTTTATAATTTGGGTTCATAATTGACATGCATTATTACACTTTTAGGAATGAAATTTCACAGCATGAATTGTTTTGGAAGAATTTAATCATAGTGTTTATTAACTAGCCAAGTTGTGTATGTAAGCCATGTCAAACCTTTAAAGAAAAAAAAAATCACCTATTCATTGGAATACCAAATCTTGAAATAAAAAAATTGCATGTGTCACTTAATACTACACTTGTGATGTTTGTTATAATAAGCAGTTTAAAACATTGGGTATACTAGCAGGGATCATTCTAGAACATAAAAAAGGGCAGGGCGCACATCACATAATAAGGGCACATCATTTCATAAAAAGGGCATTTTTGTAATAAGTGCACATACCAATATACTGGTGGGAAGGGAAGTCTGGCAACAGCTTAAAGTACTCCTTAATTTAAAAAATCCAATAACATTTCTAATTTCCATAACTTCACCGTTCGAAAAGTATTAAAAATAGCAGCAAAATGAAACTTATGTTCTCGATTTTTATTGTAAAATTGTTTACTTATATGCACGGTCATTTTCCCCTTTTCCTACGATATTCAAGAACCTCTCTCTCTAAAATTTTTATTCACCAGATAACTTTTTCCCGGTTTTAGCAAAAGTGGTTTTGTAAAAGCTACAAAATAAAAGTTCTAAAGCTACTTCTCAAATTTTTTATAGAACATATGTAAGTTATTATGTGGTCAAAGGCCAGAATGCCTGATCTAATACTATATTTTACTAGGTGAAATTAATCAATGATGCTTAGTTACCCTTTGTCTTGTTCAATGGAAAAAATGATAAATGGAAAGATGAATCAATCAAAGTCAAAGATTAGACATACCAGGGCACTTCACACAGAAATAAAGAGGTAACGATGAATACTCCCTGATGTACCATACTAACTTTCTAAAAATAAAAGATAGGTAAATAATTTTTTAAAGTACAAAGCAGGATTCTACCCAGGAATAAAAGGAGTAGAAATCTACCTGAAAAAAGGGCAAGGAGGGTAAAATTATACCTGGAAAAAGGGCAAGGAGGGTGGGATTTTATCTAAAAAGGGCATGAGGGCGAGCCGCCCCTCTGAAACTCTCTAGAGTGATCCCTGATACTAGTGCAAAATTGCGACTCATCTACTAACCATAAAATACAGTTATTTTATAAAAATTGAGTACAGTGCACTTCCAATTACTAAACTTTTATTTTGAAAATATAATTGAAGAACTGATTGACTGCTCACTTCCCCCTTACTATTTTGACTTGTATATATTTTTTATTTTCAGAATGGATGTTTACTTTGATATTAAAGATGTGCAATTACCCATCATCTATTCCTCTCGTTATGATATTCATTTTATGGGAATGGAAAAATTGCATCCCTTTGATTCAGCTAAATGGGGAAAGATTTTCCGAATGCTAGAAAGTAATTTTTTTATTTTATTATTTATTTTATTGCTTTCCTTCTCTAAGCTTATGTTTTGCTGTTTTTAGCCTCTTAAATTCTTAGTTTAATTTTTAGCATTTTATGTTCCTATTTTAATTTCTTTTTAATTTTCTATATTACATTGTTATAAAAAATAGTGTATAAATACACCACTTCTTGTCATTGAAATGGTGTTTCTTGATGATTCTTTTGTCATTCATCAATTTTTATTAGGGAGGCAGTCAAAGGGGACAGTTGTTCCAGACCCTGAGTTGAAGGGAATTCCTCACTTGAACTGATTTCATGTACTACATTAAATGCATCTAATGGGGGGAGAGCACCCGTTTCTGTATTGGCTTCATAATTTCTGTCACACATCTTGATTTTGATGTAGTCCACCTGGTATGTGTTTAGTGAGAATTTATATTGTATAATATACTAGCGGCCCTCCCTCGCTTTGCTTCGGGTTAACCTTGAAAACCTTCATCTCTTTGTATTTTCTGTAGACCTTTTTAATGTGTACAATAATTAGTACATTATTTTGATAAATCTTGTAGGGTTCAGCCTGCGTTTGCAATGTATAAGCGGAAAAAATGAAATTATTTACGACATCACATTAAAAACCTCAAAAATAACAGTATTTCTCCACTATTTAATGGATATACATATAAACCTTCCTCTTGAATCACTCTATCTATTAAAAAAAACCGCATCAAAATCCGTTGCGTAGTTTTAAAGATTTAAGCGTACATAGGGATATAGGGACAGATAAAGCGACTTTGTTTTATACTATGTAGTGATTTATCTGAAATTATAAAGCAAAACATATGGTTATTATACATATAAACCTTCCTCTTGAATCACTCTATCTATTAAAAAAACCGCATCAAAATCCGTTGCGTAGTTTTAAAGATTTAAGCGTACATAGGGATATAGGAACAGAAAAAGCGACTTTGTTTTATACTATGTAGTGATAGTGATTTATCTGAAATTACAAAGCAAAACATATGGTTATTATACATATAAACCTTCCTCTTGAATCACTCTATCTATTAAAAAACACCGCATCAAAATCCGTTGCGTAGTTTTAAAGATTTAAGCGTACATAGGGATATAGGGACAGAAAAAGCGACTTTGTTTTATACTATGTAGTGATTTATCTGAAATTACAAAGCAAAACATATGGTTATTATACATATAAACCTTCCTCTTGAATCACTCTATCTATTAAAAAATACCGCATCAAAATCCGTTGCGTAGTTTTAAAGATTTAAGCGTACATAGGGATATAGGGACAGAAAAAGCGACTTTGTTTTATACTATGTAGTGATTTATCTGAAATTACAAAGCTAAACATATGGTTATTATACATATAAACCTTCCTCTTGAATCACTCTATCTATTAAAAAAAACCGCATCAAAATCCGTTGCGTAGTTTTAAGATTTAAGCGTACATAGGGATATAGGGACAGAAAAAGCGAGTTTGTTTTATACTATGTAGTGATACTGATTTATCTGAAATTACAAAGCAAAACATATGGTTATTATACATATAAACCTTCCTCTTGAATCACTCTATCTATTAAAAATATCCGCATCAAAATCCGTTGCGTAGTTTTAAAGATTTAAGCGTACATAGGGATATAGGGACAGAAAAAGCGACTTTGTTTTATACTATGTAGTGATTTATCTGAAATTACAAAGCAAAACATATGGTTATTATACATATAAACCTTCCTCTTGAATCACTCTATCTATTAAAAAAAACCGCATCAAAATCCGTTGCGTAGTTTTAAAGATTTCAGCGTACATAGGGATATAGGGACAGAAAAAGCGACTTTGTTTTATACTATGTAGTGATTTATCTGAAATTACAAAGCAAAACATATGGTTATTATACATATAAACCTTCCTCTTGAATCACTATCTATTAAAAAAAACCGCATCAAAATCCGTTGCGTAGTTTTAAAGATTTAAGCGTACATAGGGATATAGGGACAGAAAAAGCGACTTTGTTTTATACTATGTAGTGATTTATCTGAAATTACAAAGCAAAACATATGGTTATTATACATATAAACCTTCCTCTTGAATCACTCTATCTATTAAAAAAAACCGCATCAAAATCCGTTGCGTAGTTTTAAAGATTTAAGCGTACATAGGGATATAGGGACAGAAAAAGCCACTTTGTTTTATACTATGTAGTGAAAACACAGTTGAGCTCACATAATATGAAGTCGGTGGAGCTTTGAAAACATTTGCTATATCCAATATTTGTAATAGCCGATACAATAAAAAATGAAAAAAATAACAAAAAGAGACTTACTTTTTTTTTCTAAAATTGTTTTATATTTTTACAGAAAAAATCAATAACTTTTTTTTTAAACAGTTGAATTTAAAATTGATTTATACAATAATCTTTTTCAATCGCATATAAGTGATTATGTCCTTTGAAATACACTTATAACAGGGTTGGGTTTTTGACGTCAAAAACTGGTTTTTGACATGACAGTGGTAAAAACCATGTTTTTACCGGTTTATTCCGTCAAAAATCTATCATTTTCGATTGTCCTCCAATTTATGGTGTAAGTGTAGCATACAATACATTTCTAGATTGAATTTACCTTGTTGATTTTGTTATTATTATTTACAATTAAATTTGTTAAATTTATTTAAAAGAAGATCATTTCCTAATATGGGAAAGATTTAAAAATACAAGAGTAAAAGAAAAGAACAATATGTGTCATAATCTTCACTAATATAGATTCTACTAACTGCAATTAACATTAATATTAAATGATAATAAAAGGTTATTATAATTATTAAATAACATTCAATATAGATTTTTAATAAAGTACATTAAAGTTATTTTAGAGATGCAAAAATGCTGTTACATTGTATGACAATAGATGTTAAGCATAGACTGGCAGTGAATAAATTGAATATTCTTAGATATAATATTTTAAAATGCATATCTTATGTATTTCATAAATGCAATTATGGTGATTTTCATTTGCACTTCAATAAGTAGAATCTTAAAGTTTTGTTTTCAACAATGTAATAAATTGTACCTAAATTATACACATTGTTTAATCTAATACTTATATGTTTTACAGGATTTCTTCAAAAAATCTAATTTTTTTAGACTATGCCAAATAGCTTAAGATTATTGTAGAGATCTTCTAACAGAGATGTACACGTATTATTCTAATGCAATTCTTTTTTGTGTTTTCTTGGATGGATAAATATACTTTAGAGTCTGAATA
The DNA here is from genome assembly GCA_963931845.1 of Maratus michaelseni. Lineage (NCBI taxonomy): Eukaryota > Metazoa > Arthropoda > Arachnida > Araneae > Salticidae > Maratus > Maratus michaelseni. The sequence continues at coordinate 7,245,615 of OZ007594.1, read as the reverse complement.
TTTCATGTAAAACAACTTAATATTAAAGATAGAATGAAAAATAAAAGTAAAACAAACTACTAAAAAATGGGTTTTTGACAGTTTTTGACATTTTTGACAAGGAGGTTTTTGACATGACGGTAAAAACCATGGTTAAAACCGGTAAAAACCGCCATGCGTCAAAAACTTTCCAACCCTGACTTATAAGTTATTTAGACTCTCCGCAGTACATTTTGATGACACAGATTCTTTGTTTTCCAATTCCATGTCATCAGCAATGGAATTCTCAATCTTCTATTTCTAGGTTGCTAGCACTGCTAATGTAATTGGTCAGTGTAATATTTTTAGCCCACTGACTGAACTATCTTCAAGTGTCTGCAACGCTAATAGTGTTTTCAAAGATAGTCTGCAATACGCAATATATCATATAAATCTATTCTTGCTGCTGTTGAGAGTGCTACTTAATTAAGGCATCAGCATTTATCTGCCTTTCTGAGTAAAAAAAAATTCTGAAATTCACAGCAAATATTCTGAAAGGTTACAGCAAAGGGGGGAGTGGAGAAAATCCTCTCCCGGCAATAATTTTTCTTGTTGCAGGTCGGATTAACTCTGCTTTTGATTCAAGTCAATTTCAAGCTGAAATTTCAGTTGAAAACGTACTAGCCAGACTAAAATTTTTGCTCACCACTATTTTACATTCATTCAAACAGTAACGTCGGCCACCACACCTGCCCAGAAAATGAACTAGTTATGACAAACTGAATTGAAATTGACCATTGTTAGAAGGAGCTGTCTGTTAAATCCAAAATATTTTACATTCATGAAAAATATGAACAATTTTTGAAATGTTAAAAATTCGGGAGAAAGCGAATAATTTTTACTGTGTTTCAAGCAGCTGAGCTTAGGTGGCAAAACCTGATTCACTTCGCGCAGGTGTGAAGAGCGATCAGATTCAGCCTCGGAAGTGAAGAAAAGCAGCCTTGGCGCTTGCGCGGTGCAAAAGCAGCAGAACAAATGCAGATGGAGGAAGTTCGTTCCTCTGTAGGAAGGAAATGAAAGTGGGTGAAGTAGCATTTTTTCTTCTTTTGGAAGATAAATGCTGTCGCATGATTTTAAAACACTTCCGATTGAAGCACGATAATCTGAGTGTATACAGTTTGATTTGAAGCACAAGATTTCGAAAGACAAAACTTACTCGCCAACCTTAAATATTTGCTCCCCAATGGCGAGTTGGCGAGCGGAAATTTCGTGTCCTGGTGTAGATTCTTGCAAATTGGGTTCGGGTTAACCCGACTTTTCAAAAGTTAGTTCAGTACATATTGTTTCAGATTAAAAACTGTGCCTATAAATAAGCATAGAACTTTGTGTGTCTGCTGTTTTCTAAAGGAATGCTGCATCTTTTACGGGACTATTCACAAAATTCACGTTTTTTTCGTGGCTCTTCAACAAAATTCACACTTTTTCCGTGATCCTTTGACAAAATTAGCAGTTTTTTCCACGATTCTTTGACGAAATTTTCATTTTTTCTGCAGCTATTTGACGAAATTTGCGTTTTTTCTGTGGTCCTTTGATTAAATTCGCATTTTTCCCCACAATCCTTCAACGAAACTCATTTTTTTTTTTTAGTCTTTTGACGAAAATTAAGTTTTTCCGCAGCCCTTTGATGAAATTTGCATTTTTATTGCAATCTATCAATGAAATTAGCTATTTTCACAGATCCTTTGATGAATTTCGTGTTTTTTCTTTGGCCTTTGGACAAAATTCGCGTTTTTTCCGCGATCCTTCAACGAAATTTGCCGTTTTTTTTTGAGATCCTTCGACAAAATTTACCGTTTTTTGGAGATGCTTCGACGAAATTTGCTGTTTTTTCGCGATCTGTTGGCCGAATTCTCCGTTTTTTCGCGACCTGGCTACGAAATTTCCATTTCTTCGATGAAATTGACCGTTTTTTCATGGTCCTTCAACGAAATTAAGTTTTTTCCACGATCCTTTGACAAAGTTGGGGTTTTCTCCATAGCCCTTCGACAAAATTCGCATTTTACCGCGATCCTTCAACGAAACTCATTTTTTTTTTTAATGAAATTCATGTTTTTTCACGGCCTTTTGACTAAATTTGCATTTTTTTCGCAATCTGTCAACAAAATTAGCAATTTTTCGTAATCTTTAAATGAATTTTGCGTTTTTTCTGCAATTCTTTGACGAAATTCGCCGGGTTTTTTTTGCGATCCTTCGACGAAGTTTGTCATTTTTTCATGCAATTTCGCTGTTTGTTTTTAGTTTGCAGGTGCCCTAGCCTGTCGCAGCAACACGTACATTCTGCCATAAGGATTGTTAGTTATATTTCTGTTTTCTGTTTATCCGAAAGAAAACTTTCCTCAGGATCAATTTCTGAAGAAAAATCGAAGTCTGTTTGTCCATTGAGAAATCCTGTATGTTTCCAACAATTTTGAATAGTTTTTGGTTTGATAGAGTGTCATGCATCTTCTAGAAATTTGCATGCGATTTTTAACATGAGCAATTAAACTCAGATTCAATTCAAGGTTCAGCAGAAGTCATTGGATCCTTTTCATTCTGAATTTCCCTTTGATGCATTTTATTAAGCCCATAGCTATTAAGTTGGATTTTTGATGTGGCATTTGGTGGAAAATGACATAGTGTAATGTTTTTAGATGGTTGTATGTTTTATGGGTGGTGTAGTTATCAATCTAAAGCAAAATGTGCTTATCCTGCTTTGACAAGTCGCCATCAAATTCTTTCAACCATTCGCTGGAAATTTATGAAGTCATTCAATCCTCTTGATTATTCCAGTATTCTGCAGGTAATTCAACATTTTTGAGACAGCGAGAATTCTTAGATTTTCGGATAATCAAAATTTTCCTCTTATCCGACCCATCTATCCATATTGAAGCAAAAATCAGCCGTTAATCTGACTTTGAAATGTTTTCCATCAGTACTATAAGTTTCTCCTTTCAGTGCAAATGTGTGGTCTGATAAAAAAAGTCCTGTCTCGTTAGCATTGTAAACATCTGAAATTTTAAATTGTTTAATTAACCCTCTAAGCAGTTTGCCATATTTTTCTATTTCCCCAAAACAACTTAAATTGGCTATATACAAAAATATTTTTAACAGCATTGTATTTTATGTTATAAATGTATAGAATAAAGATATATGAAGTGTATTTTAGAAACAAACAGGGAAAGAAAATTTAAATTAATATTAGTTTTATGAACATTTTTATGAAAAAGCAGGAAAGCCCTCAGATGCTCAGAGGGTTAAATTGTCTTTACTTTTCAACCATTCTTTGATTATGCTGAGTTTTCTACTTATCTACTTTCTTCCTAACTGCTATTTCTTTTCTTTTCTTTTTTTAGTAAATAAAGAACAATCAGTTCGTCTGTTTTTGAATTAAATTAAACTGTAAGTTTAAAATGAATCTGAATTACATAAAAACCAAGGAACTATCCTATGTATATGTTTTGATGTCATACTTAATCCAGGTTTCAAGGTTTTTACCAGTTAAAACCTGAGAAAAGGTACAAACCTGGTTAATATTATTAATGTGTGTATATTTATCAATAAATAATAACTTATTGTTTATATCAGTGATGTCGTTAGGTTTTTGAAATCCTGGGTCCCTGGGACCCACACACTTCCAAAAAACTGGGTCACTTTTTACAAAAGTGGGTCCTCTTTTAGAAATGAGACAGATTTAATGTATTTTATTCAAAATATCCCTTTTTTGCAGTCTTTAAACAGAAAAATTATGCATCTTGAAGGACCCATAAAAATTATATTTACGCATCCCTTCTCCAATTTTTTGCTGAAATAATGTGCTATAACATGTCCCGGGTATCACTGATAATTGATGTATATATTCCTTCTATATTATAATAATTATTAGGAGGTATTAACTGATGCATGCATGTAGTGGAAACATGGGAGGTTTGACCCGTTTTTCACAAAAATATTTTTCTATTTTTTTAAAAATGTAATAAAATTTTCATGTTGACATTATTTGCTAGCTTATAATGTTTCACATCATGTTACACTATTTTTTTCTATTTAAATTATAAACTATCCTTTTGATTAGTGATTTTTCAAGAGTCTAGAAGCTGGGTCAAACCGCCCCACTTGAGGGAGGTTTGACCCACTATGAGGGAGGATTGACCCACAGGAATTAAGCATTATTAAAAACTGTATACAAAAATAATTAAATGTCTAAAGAAATGTTATTACAAGCTACAGGCAATAAATATATCTACAAAATACCAAATATTTATTTAATGATTAAAAATAATAAATAATCTTAACGAAAATTGTTAAATGAATTTAGTTTGAATCAGTAAAGATTCTGATAGTTAGATATGTTGCAGTCAAATTTCATTTCTAAAACAATTCTTTTGGTGCCTACTCCACTACTCCACTCATGCAAAAACACTTGGTTGCTAATGTTAAGTCTGTGGGAGAATTTTTTTAAAATATCTCATTTATATATAAATATTTTGAAATGATTTTTCTTTTGCATCGGATAGCTGAGCTTGATCTCTATGCATTCTATTTTTTACTTTTTCGATTTTGTTTAAAGGTTTTTTTAATCTGTTCGGATACTTTCACTTTCAGAACTGATTCCAAAAGTGAAAGTATCCTCATAAAAAAACCTGCAACCAAAATCGAAAAAGAAAAAAACAGCATGCATAGAGATCGACCTCAGCTATCCAATGCAAAAGAAAGACCATTTCAAAATATTTAAATACAAACGAGATATTAAAAAAAATTCTCCCATAGACTTAACGTTAGTGTCCGGGTGTTTTTGCATGAGTGAAGTAGCCTCTTTTGGACACTGTTGCAACATCTTTTTCAGGGTAAATAAAACTGAAACTACATGCATCAGATCTGAGAAAATTTATAGAAACACCATTCTCATTTACTTATTATTACACATTATAACACAGTAAACTAGATTTGGTTGCAAATTTTACCATAACAATCTCTAATTTCAATTCCAGTTTGGGAGTTTTCAAAATCATTTCATCACTTGAAATATGACAATTTTCTGGTTCAGTTTCACTGTTTAAAGACAAATCTATTATTCGCTTTTTCATTTGTTTCTTCACCTTTTTATTATTTTATGCAGTTTTCTTTATCTTTTTCATATTGTGTTTCTTTAGTTAACTCTTATTTTAATAACCATGCGAAAATTATTGTGTAATGTTCATTTTATAAACTAATTTAGGAGAAAAATGGTTATTTCTAGTTTAATTTTATTGAATTTTCATATTATAAATATAAAATAAAGGTTACAAAAGAAGAAATACTAGCTAGTGAGTAGGGATGCACCGGATGTGAATTTTTGCCGGATACCGAATATCCGGTACAAAATTTTACCGAATATCCGGTGTCCGGCCGAATACTTTTTTGTTTTTAATTTCAATAGTAATATTTCTATTTTATGCTTGCTTTAAAGAAGGTAAACTTTAAATTATTATAATTTTATGTCATTCAAATGTTAATAATAGATTTAAACTCATTTATTAAGCTAAAGTTTCTTAAAAACAAATGCTTTTTACTAATTAAGTATTGAAATTTAATCATGTTTTTTCTTTTGCCTATTCTAATATACATATTAGTAAGTTTTTTTCCCCTTTATTCAGGGTCATTGAACATGAAAAGATAAACCATTAAGTAATTTTAATTTCTCTGTTTTTCATACTTATAAAGCTTTGTTATTTATAAATACTAAACATCCTATTGAAACGTCTTTTTCTTTTCTTACATACTCGTACATATTATTACTTACTTTTCCTATGACGAATGTTTTCTAACAGAATTTAAATAGAAAAGCTCCTCGTTGCAAGTATCTTGTTTTGTAATAGAAAGGGGACAGTGAACTATTCAAAAAAGTGGCACAATTCTTTTCATGATCAGTATTATTTTACCACAGCTGATCTTCCATCCATAGACAAAATAGTGACAAAAGATTCAATAAAATCCTTTTTACTTTAGAATTGTTGAAAACACAAGAAAAAGAGACAAGCAGAGGAGTAGGAGTGAATGCTTTTTTTCAGAAGAAGGAAAATATTTGTGATAAAAACATAACAGAGCCTGAAAATGCTGTGTTAATGCTTCATAACTTGCCTTTAATTCTAAATAATTAGTTGTCATATTTTAAATATTATATTTTCATTTATATATAAATCCTATAATTTCATTTCTACTAACATTGTTTTAACAGGATAATGTTGGTAAGAAACAAAATGTTAAAAAATGAATTAGAAAATGAGTCACTATTCGGCAACCGGATATTGAAGTATTCGGCCGGACCCGATACCCGTTTTGAGTGCCGAATAAGCAGGATATCCGGTGCATCCCTACTAGTGAGTGAGGAATTTAAAGATAGGTTGTTCTTACAAAGTAAAAAAAAAAGATTTCAGTTATATTTAGGTGGATCAGAATAATGCATAAACAAGAAGTGTTTCAAATATATTTATATTACATTCAGAAACTTTGAACATAAGAACAAGATTTCTTCAATTTGAGTAAAGATAAACATTTCTATTAAAAACTTATTAACTGTTGTACAGTTTTTAAAAATATTAGACCATCAAATTAAACTAAATGGGAGGTTTGACCTGGGCCAAACCTCCCAGAATTGATATGGGTCAAACCTCCCTTAATAGCCATTTTGGAAAAAAATGTAAAAAAAAACATCAAAATAAAAAGTAAAAGTAAAAAATAAGTATACTCTCTTTTAGTATGTTAATCTAAGTACACAAACAATTCAACTAACTTTTATGTATGTTAATGACAAATGACACAGGAGAGAAGAGCTTGCAACAGCAAAAAAATAATTTCTGGCTGAAAATGATATTGCATGTGATTTCTCCTTGATTCTGCTTGTAAATGGCAAACAGACAGAAACAATATGTTATTTTGCTTGATGCCATGCTGCCATCTGATACTCATCAGCTAAATAAATGTTTAAATATGAAAAAGATAGGGTGGGGCAAACCTCCCCTATGGTCAAACCTCCCATGTTTCCTATGTAAGTGCAGTAGATAAAGAATATACATAGATGACTTACGCCAGCTAAATGTTAGTAGTTAGCAACATATGGATATTTTTTTTTTTTTTTTTTTTAATATACAGTGCACTCCCAATTATCCGGGTTAATCACCGGGAGGGATCACATGGATAATAGAAAAACACGGATAATCCGAAATTAAATTCATTAAAGAAAAAATCAACATCAGTGCAGAAATATAAAAATTACTTACATTGGCATGCTGTATAACATTAAACTAGTAATTTTTCCTTTTAACATTTACTGCTTAAAAAAATCTGTAATGCGTCGCTGCTTCTGCTGTTCGTTTATTTCTTATCGTATAACGACACATATTTTACGAACCGCAATAATGTCACCATAATAAAATCCTCTTTGTTCCGTATATCCCCTATATCACGTACAGTTTGTACTCCAATTTGATAATCCTTTGCTAATTTGCTAACTGATTCTCCATTATCAAGTTTTTGAAGGATTTCTAATTTTTGTTTAACACTTAAAACGTTTCGTTTTCATTTCCCACCAATCATTTTTACCAGTAAAAAATTTCACGCTACTAACTGACAATAAACAAGACGCAAAAACTAAAGGAACACGTGAGAGAAGACAGCTGAAAGGCTATTGTACAAACAAAATTCCGATCCATCCCACCCCCTTCAAATCTACACCATCAAATAGGTTCCAGAGCGTTCGATTGGACCTCTACGCACTTCACAATACTATCAGCTAAACTGGACAACATTCTAATTCACATTGACAACGATTTTACAGGCATGATAAGCGTGATAATGTTTCTCTTAAAATTTTTTTGTGAGTCAGGAATGAGCACGGATAATCCGCAAACCGGATAATCCATACACGGATAATCGAGAGTATACTGTAGATACATATTCATAATGGATTTAGAAAAAAGTCTTGGTGTTAAAGAAGTGTTTTATTACATAATAATATTAAGAGAATATAACTTTTATATTTTTTTAAGCTTCACAATCTTATTTCACATATTGTATTCAAAAACTTTCTAAATTACAATTACCGTAATTTCGGGAATATGCGCCGCACCCATCGTAAGCGCCGCATCATTGAAAAATCGGTAAAAAAAACCAAATATACACGTAAGCGCCGCACCCATTAGAAGCGCCACATCATTGAAAAATGGGTAAAAATGAAATAGTCGCGATAAAAAATGATAAATGAAATAGTCACGATAAAAAACGATAAATTAAATAGTCACGATAAAAAACGATAAATGAAATAGTCACGATAAAAAATTGGATTAAAAGTAACAAGAATAGCGATAAAATCTTACGAGATATATGAATTAACAATAAAACACAGGTTATCTTAAAATACAATAGGAAAAAAAATACGTACTATGCCAATTGATTATCGTTTTAATCGAATATCGCCGTACGCGGTGTGCTTACGAAATAAATATAATTTATCAATTATTGTAAAGTATACAATAAATACTTTTAAAGAGTGAGCTATTAATATTGAAACACAGGTTATCTTAAAATACAATAGGAAAAAAAATACGTACTACGCCAATATGCGCACTACGCCAATCGATTATCGTTTTAATCGAATATCGCCGTATGCGGTGTGCTTATGAAATAAATATAATTTATCAACTATTGTAAAGTATACAATAAATACTTTTAAAGAGTGAGCTATTAATAGTGAACAGAAAATAGAGAAATATGGGTAAGTTAAATATATTTTGACTATAGTAATTACGTTTTTATAATAAAGATATATTGTGATACTATGTACTGTTTATGAACTTTATACTGAGATTAAATGAATGTAAATAAAGGTGAAATATGAATGAATGTTAATGAATCCATGTGTTTAAAAGTGTATTTAAGGCAGTAAGACTAAAAAAAACCTGAAATGAAGGCTTGTTTTTCACAATATCCAGATTTTGCTATGTTGAGGGAAAACAATCATCGTACCCGCCGCCCTGGCGTATGCGCCGCATCGTCGATATTTTGAACTTTCAAACACGTATGCGCCGCGGCGCTTACTCCCGAAATTACGGTACCTTAATTTCCTGCCTATAATCTGCAGATTATACGTTAAAAAAAATATATATTTCTCTTGTAATGCGGATTATATGCTGCCGCAGATTATCTGCAATTTTTTTTTCATCTTCGTACACAATTTTTAAGCAAATTTACAAATATCTTTCTTAAAAGTCAACAGATGGATGTACCTGATACATATTCAATGGGTAAATTCTTTTGTGTGATGAGAATACGCAAAAATATGCGAATGGATTAAAGAAGCTTGGGACAAACTTTCTGAGAAAACTATTAAGAATGCATTTAAAAGGGCTAAAATAATCAATGAAATTGATTATGACTGTTCTAGTGACGGTGATTGTGTAAATGAGAATGATACAAGAAGAATTGTTACCAGAAGACCAGAATAAACCAGAAGAATTATTAAAATTGTTCAAATCGGATTCTGATTTTGATGGATTTAAATAATTTATTTTATTATTATCTGATTTTTTATGTCTATATAATAAATTATTACATATTGTTTATAAATTTTCTGTACAAGTTTGTGATGTAATGGGTAAGTTTCTATTTTCATTTTTATAATTTTAGAATAAATATTAAATTAAAAACAGTACAACTTATTAAATCTGCATTAATTTTTAAATGAAGTCCTTTGATTAAATTAAAACGTCTTTTTGTTTCGTATATTTTTTATTTATTTTTTTATCAGGAAATATAATATTAGTATATTCTGGGATGATGTTTGCTTGATTTTCGATACTTCTGTCATAGTTTGGTAGATGGCGTCGATGTTAAAAGCATTTATAGTCATCAAGACCAAATCATGTTAAAATAAAAATAAGACAAAAAAAAGCAGAACAAGGATTTTATATTTTGTTTAAGTAACTAGGGGGCTCTGCCCCCTGCTCGCTACGCTCGCCAACCCCCGTTCTGTTTCACAGCCTCTTAAAACCTGGTAATGTATCCTGTTTTAAAAAGATGATGGTGATATCACAAACGGCGACTTTCTTCTGTAATCAGGTTATAATGCTTTTTCATTTAACTGGTTATAATGCTTTTTCATTTAATTCATCTTTTTTATTTTTAATATTCATGTGTAAACCCGATTTTTATGACGTAATTTTCTTTTTTTCCTGCTCACTCACCAAATTATACAAATTGACATAATTTTTGTTTTAAATAACGAAAAAACAAATAAATTAGTATAACATTAATAAAAATATAAATAAAACGTCGAAATAAAAATAACTTGATGACGTAAACACGTGTTGTCAAGTGAATGTGACATTTTCGATCAACCATTATTGGCATTTAATCTTACAAGTACCTAGTAGACCAATCCTCGCTCGATAATTTTTTTCAACAGGTATTTTTTTATTTTATTTTATTTTATTTTTTTGCTAGCTTATTTTAATTACTTTTTTTTTATTCATGGAATTTTCCAATCGATTTTTAACACAATTCCTGATAGGCAAGAATTATATAAATTATGTTGAAAAGTGTTTTGCCGATGACAATACAACATTTTAATATTTTTACAACTTAATTATAAATTAACCAGAGGGCCCGTGCGAGGATTTCGCACTGAAATCTAATATGTTTTAGGTACTTCTCTATTATGCTGTCGATCACTTTTCATAACAAAAAACTATCGCCAAATTGTAAGATTAAACGCCAAAAATCCAGTCCCATTTACTTGATGTCAGAAGCATTATACGTGTTTGTTAAATCATCAAGTGGTTTTTAAAAATATATAGAAAAATCTATATAACACGAACGTCAAAATTCACCTTAACAAATTTTATAAACACAATGTAAACACATTGATATATTTCGTTACTACCGAGGTGCAATAAACCAAATCACAGTTTTAAAACATTAAAACTATTAGATGTTAAGATACATGAGCTTTCGGCTAAACATTAGCCTTCCTCAGATGAAACACCAGCAGTCGAGAAGACGCGGCTCTGAATGGCACACTTTTGGACAGGCTGGGAATGGACGAAAACCAAACAGCTATGAAACGAAGGGAGCGACGGAAGTCGGGATGATACCATTACAAGCTGGGGGGGAGGGGGTCAGCAGAAACCGAAAACCCCAGTTATACCTAGTACATTATACCAAATATGAGGGATCTGATAAGATAATACATCATTACATGTATTATCACCTCTTTTCAAAATCTCTAGGGACTCTCTGATTATGCAACTATTATACTGGAACTTCGTGAAATTATTTTAGCCTTACTGAAAAATACATCAATGTCTTTAGCTTTATTTAATCTGGATAAAGCAGTGGATAATTTTCCTTTATTCATGTCAGCTGTATGTTTCTTAATCCTTTCCTTTAATTTGCGAGTTGTCATGCCTATATATGAATATATTTTAGAACTGCCATTAACTTTAAAAGGAATAATATATATGCCAGATTTATCTTGGTTATCAATAGGGTCAATCATTCTATGTACCAGATATTTTAGCTTTGTTGGGGGCTTAGCGATAAGAGTTACATTATATTTCTTTAAAGCGTATTTAATCCGCTCAAACAGATGCGGGATATAATCAATACTGTAGAATTTTGAAGATTGCATATCTTTTTTAACTATTGTAGCTTGTTTATTTCTGTACTCATAAATTAACTTATTAATAAATTTGTTTGAAAAACCATTTTCATATGCAATCACTTTAATTTTGTTCAACTCATCATTTAAATAACCTTCTGAACTAACCTCAAATGCCCTTTTGATATAAAACCGATATGCTACTGCTTTGTAATTAAACGGAACATTACTATTGTATGATATTGTGTTATTGGATCTGCAAGGTTTTCTATAAATTTTCCTATCAATGCTACGTGTTGAAATATTTTTAATAAGCTCTATATCTAAAAATGGTATTGAACTATTTTCTTCAATTTCACAAGTAAATTGTATATTTTTATCTATACTGTTGGCATGCGCCAAAAAATCATTTAATGTAGAGATACCGTGATTCCATATGATCAGTATGTCATCGACATACCTAACCCATAATGCAGGTTTAACGGGGGATGTAGAAATGATAAGTTCTTCCAGAGGTCGTAATTTTAATTCTGCCAGTAATCCAGAAATAGGTGAACCCATAGGGGCTCCCTCAGATTGTTTATAATAAGAAAACATTGCTATTAGTAATTAAGTTTATACCTGAAATCAGAGTCTGTTTAATGCTGTCATTATAAGCTGGGTTATTTATAATGCTATTTTCGATGATAGGTTTAACTTCCTGAACATCAATAGAAGGATACAGAGATTTAATCTCAAAACTTGCTAGCAGTGTTGAATTCAGACACTTTTCTCCGGGAGGGATTTCTGTGGCTCCGGGGGGGACATTATAGAGTTCCGGGGGGGAAATTCCACTTTTTGACCATTAAAATCATAATATCTCAAATCTTCCGGGGGGGACATTCCCTCCCGGGCCACCCCCTGGATTCAACACTGCTTGCTAGAATGCTGTTATCTTCCAGTTTAAAGCTTTTAATTATGCTAACTAAATCTGCAGTAGAATTGACTACATGCTCAGTGGGGGGTAGCATTGATTTAAGTAGTGGTACAAATGATTTCTCTATTGTGTATGTTGGTGCTGTACATTTTGAAACAATAGGGCGGAGGGGAAAATCTTTCTTATAGTCATTTAAACGCCCCTGTAATCGGGGGGTGACTGCAGTTTTATTAATAGCCAGTTTTATTTTAATGTCACTTGGCCATGTACCATGTTTAATCAGTTCCTGAGTTTTCCTATTAATATTGGTATTAGGATCCTTGTTCAATTTTTCACAATTCATATCGGTAATGCATTGCTCCATTTTAGTGATGTAATCCCGAGTAAATATAACTGCTAACTTATTTGATTTATCTGTTTGTATAATGGTAATGTCTGACCTATTTTTAGATTGTTTAATAATATTAGTATGTTTATCTTGTTTATGAGTCTTTTACTTTAAGTACCTCTGGACATTATTGTATAACATGCTCCTAATTTCATCTTTATTATTATTGTCCATTTTATTAACAATCAATTTACAATCTGTAATGATATTCATTATATTTGGCTGTTTTTCAAACATATGTTTAGTAGGGTGGATCGATGTTATATGGTGAAAAAATAAATATTATTAATCAAAACCTACCTATGCGGAAAAGATGTTCTATTGTATGGAGATTAAGAGGAAAATAATAAAAAAAATTAATTTTAAAATTTAATACTGCCACAAAGAGTTTGAATTTTCAAAAAAAATTGGAAAAAGACCTAATTTTGGTTAGATGATTTTTGATTCAAAATAATTGTTTTAATTTTAATCAAAACATATCTATGCAGGAAAAGATGTTATATTGTATGGAGATTAAAAGAAAATTAATAAAAAATAATAATTTCAAAATTTAATACTGTCGCAAGGGGGTTGGATTTTCGAAAAAAAGGGCAATTCCAGCTTTTTCATTCTCCCGCTTTATCCTTCCGCCCCTCCATAAGTTGGAAGCGATACGTCATGGAATCTTCCCTTCGTCATATGATCCGCCCACATGGCTCTGAATTAGGGCTCCTATAATAGTTAAAGGAGCCTTACTCTGAATAATACTGGATAAACATGTTCCCACCGCTCGCTCATTCAGTTCAAAGCTAGCGGTTTACGGAATCGGGCGCTGTTCTCGCAAAGTGAAATAAATTTCGATTTCATTGCGTAAGTTTTCTTTGAACTTACGTATATTGTGTGTTTATATGTGTTATTATGTGTGTTACATATATTGTGTATATTACGTATTACGTGTATTGTGTTGCGTAGTGTACTTTGAATATTATTGCACCATGGCGATGCTAAGAAAAGACATGATTTGCCTTATATATTGGTCTGGTTGTGATATGCCAAAGAATATGCTTCCTACATACAGTAACGTAATAAAGTGCGTATGTTGGCATTCAAAAGAATAACGAAACAAGGAAACATTGTCCACATCTACACTTTCTTCCTCATGTGAAGAAGTTGCTAATAAGTTAGAAGAGACCTGGAAACGAGCTTCAATCCCAATAATTGACCACTATATCATTTTGAAAAAAGTTCGATTATACCACGACAAATATCGCGGTCTTCTTAAATCTTACAAAGCCAGAAAAGGGATTGAAAGTTATTGCAAGCAGATTGACGTTTTCCGTAAAAACGCAAATGCTGTTTTTGATATATCGGCGTGTACTTGTAAATCATTTGAATGTTGCTTCTGTAAGAAAGAACGGAAAGTACCAATGAACGATAGAGAATTTCTATTAGACATGCGAACTGTAAGAAAAATAGTAATCGGGTCGCTGGATCGGAAAGTCACTTTACAAATAACTAAGGCCGAGAAACGAAAATTAAAGCAAGGGCGATACGTGGAGAAAAACAAAACACTGCCTGATGTTTCTTCCAGTTCAATATATTTGAATATGAATATGAATAACGGGTGTAAATTGAAGCGGCGTATGTGCGATCATAAAGACTTTTCTTCATCATCAGCTATCATTGAAAGTGGCGCCCAAAACGCTGATGGTGTCACTGTCACATCTGTAGTGACAAAATTACATGCCGTAGCAAAGACATTGGACCGTTTTGGCATTTCCGACCGAGCAGGCACTGTCATCGTGTCAGCTGCGCTTCAAGATATGGACATTATCTCACAAATCGATGTATCAAACGTCGTTGACAGAAATAAAATTCGACGTGAGAGAACAAAGGCAAGAACCACTCTACCGTCTCAGTCAGTTGTGAAAGATTCTGACCATGACCAATTTGGTTGATACTTCGATGGACGTAAAGACAGGACTACATCACTAGGAGATAACAGGAGAAAATTCATAACAGAAGAACACGTAAGCTTGGTAATAGAACCTGGTTCAGAGTACATCGGACATTTATCTGTAAATTCTGGGAGAGTGCAAGTCATTGGAAAAGACATCGTAATTTTGTTGTCCTGCGTTGACAACAATATAGATGTAACAAAGTTGGTTGCGACGGAACATATATTAACACAGGTGTTAAAAAACGTGTTATTCGAAATTTAGAAGTGATTCTGAAAGGCTATCTATGCCCATAGAACCAAACATCCGCTAATCCTAGAAATCAAACTTAATTTAAAGTCCCTTCTAAATAGATTAGCTCTTGGCCACGTTTCAGCGCACACGGGCGTTCAAGGTAATGAAATCGCGGACGCACTCGCAAAGGAAGCAACAGCTAAACCACACATTGACATTCATCTTCCAATTCCTTCCACATACATAAAACGTTTACTAAAAGCAAATATACTCGCAGAATGGCAATCAATCTGGGATAACAGCAGCAAAGGCCGACACACATATAATTTAATACCGAAAGTCTCAATAACACACTACAACCTCTCCGCATACATAACAGCATTTCTCACGGGGCACGGTCAGTTTCGAACATACCTCTACAAATTTAAATGTGCAGACACATTCCTTTGCGAGTGTGGCGCAGAGGTGTCGGCTCCCCATTATTATTTCACCTGCCCGTTAACGGCACAGTGGCATATTAGGAAGCCTGCAATCCCTCCCAAGGAATGGCTTCCTAATATTCTAAAGAGGCACACCCTAAACAGAAAGCTACATAAAATCTATATTTTTCTAACAGAACTCTCTAACCTTACCTAGTAGCCGTCAGCTGCCACTCTCAATGCACAACTCCTTTTTAGTCCCTGCTAACTGTCGCGAAAAGGGTCCTTCCCTAGCAGGGTAGGTTTATATATGATCTGGTCGTTGACCATAGTTTGTATTTGTATTTGTTTTAAACATTCTATCCAGCTCCTTGTCACGTTTAACGGCGGGTCCAGCTTTGGCTGTAGTTTGTATTTTTTTTAAAGACCTTAATAAAGGGGGCCGGGAGGGACACTATGCTCTACAGACTTCTACTAGTCTGAGCAGTCCCTGTTAGGCTATCAAATCAAATCAAATCAAAACCAAGTAAGTGTCCTCTTATTGCAATGATTATTTAAAATTACTAAAATGTATATTTCATTTAACAAAAATCACTTTGACTTTTTACCGAAAAAAGACTCAAATACATAAATTTCAAACACCTTGCGGCAGTATTAAATTTTGAAATTAATTTTCTTAATTAATTTTCTCTTAATCTCCATACAATAGAACATCTTTTCCGCATAGGTAGGTTTTGATTAATATTAAAACATTTATTTTTATTCAAAAATCATCTAACCAAAATTATGTCTTTTTTTCATTTTTTTTAGAAATTTCAACGCCATTGCGGCAGTATTAAATTTTGAAATTAATTTTTTTCATTATTTTCTCTTAATCTCCATACAATAGAACATCTTTTCCGCATAGGTAGGTTTTGAAATTGTGAAATTTTTTTTTTCGATCCACCGTAATGTTTAGGTGCCAAACTTAAAGTATTGTGTAGTCTTTTATCCAGGTCAAGATTGGTAAAATTGATATACTGTACTGATTTTTTCTGTGGTATTTTATAATACATATTATCTTTAAGTTTGTTGAACTTCCGATATATAATTTCTTCCTCTCTTATACGCTGATTAGTACGGTAGATGTCTACTATGCGTAGAAAATCATCAAAATCTGTATGCTCCAAATATTTTGTTAAGTTATTGTAAAGATACAACACTTTTTCTGATAACATGCTCCTAATTTCATCTTTATTATTATTGTCCATTTTATTAACAATCAATTCACAATCTGTAATGATATTCATTATATTTGGCTGTTTCTCAAACATACGTTTAGGTCCCAAAGTTAAAGTATTGTGTAGTCTTTTATCCAGAGGAAAAGGGCTGAAAATTTATGTATGACAGATTTTTGATATAATTAAAAATGGCTCCAGGGGGGGGGGGGGAAGGGAGGTTTTAGAAGAAAAAAAAATCATAGCTTCGTCAATTCACAAGATATCAAATCCGTGTAAATTTATTATTAATCCTCTTAGTATTATCTAAAACTTTTATATTGACAAGTTTTTTATAGGACCAACCGTTATAGCAAAAAAAAATTAAAAACAAAAAAATCCCTGCCGGCTCCGCTTGCAAACAAGTTATTTTTCGAAGTAGGCAATTCCAACTCCCGCATCTTTTCGAAACTGATACATAAAATCAAGGGGCATAAAATCTCGGTCAAGTTCGTTAATGGGCAAAATCGAACCAGGGGGGGACTTTTTTTAAAACAGAAAAAAAATCCATAATTTCTTAATTATGATACGTATCGAATCCGTTTGAAGTTATTATTACTTCTAGGAGAAGGGCCAAAAATTTATGTATGACAGATTTTTGATATAATTAAAAATTGCCTTAAGGGGGGGAAGGGGGGTTTTAGAAGAAAAAAAATCGTAACTTCGTCAATTCCCAAATTTTCAAATACGCTTAAATTTATTATAAATCCTCTTAATATTATCTAAAACTTTTATATTGACATGTTTTTTATAGGACCAACTCTTATAGCAAAAAAAAAAAAAAAAAAAAAAAAAAAAAAAAATCCTTGCTGGAAACAAGTTTGGTTTCGAAGTAGGCGGTTCCAACTGCAGCATCATCGCAAAAAGGTCATTTCTTCCGCAATTCCCGACAAACAGGCGCCCCACGGCCTACGTCTTCGAAATCTACCTGTGCCTGTAGGCCGAGCCGTCAGGGATTCTTTTATACCACGTCGAGTTTTAAACAAAGAAAACGAGTTTTCTCGAATTAGTGACCTAGCTAGATCGATTTCTTGTGCTCGAATTAGTGTAGTCATTAATTTTTGTGAAAATCGTTAGTGCCGTTTTCGATATATAGCAGCATTCTTAGTGCTGAGTTCCTTTTAATAGATCAAAATGACCTTTCCCGAATTCGAAACCTAGCTAGATTGATTTCTCGTGCTCGAATTAGTATAGACAACACGTTTCGTGTATATCGTTTGAGTATTTTTCCATTTATAACAAAAAACATTTTCAGGGCTGAGTTTGTTTTACCCTGTAAAAACGAATTTTCTTGTATTCGGAACCTAGCTAGATCTTTTATTCGTGCTTGATTTAGTACAGGGGACAATTTTCGTGAAAATCTTCCACGTCGTTTACGATATCATTCATAATCAGGAAAATCTCTTGCTCGTTTAATATACAGTCAAACCTCGTTATACGGCCATTATCCGTTCAAGAAATTTTTGGCGGTATATCGAATTAAAATACAATAAAAATTAATTTTCATACTATTATACTAATATTATTATTATTATAAAAATAAATATCAGTAATGCCTTTTTATTAAATTATCCAATGGTATATGTATATAGTATATTATAATAGTATAAATTAATATAATATAATTAATATACATAATATAATTAATGCTACATGATTCAAAATTATCCAATTAATGTATGAAATTAACATGCACTTACCTCTTTATATAGTCAATTTTAGATAAAGTAGATAATTATGCACATAACAGACACACACATACATTAAATATCACACTGAATTATTTTACTTTAATTATCTTTTACAGGAAAATATTTTAATATGCTAGTTTGAGTTTTCCTTTCAATATTGATTTTTTCAATATCTTTTTCTACAACTAAAAGATTGTTCATCATTTTTTTATCAGTTGCATGTTTTTCTAAGAAAATTCTTATTTTCCCAATGCAATTTTTAACTTCATCAGATGTAACATGCGGCGTTTCAGCTTCGCTGTCAGATGAATTTTCATTTTCATTTTGATTGGCAACAATTTCTTCGATTGTCAAATCTTCAAATGTTGAAACACTTTTGTCTATATTAATGTACTCAATTGCCGATAGAGGATGCTCAATTTCTGTTAATTTGTGTATTTCGTCTTGTAGTTCCTGAAGTGCTGTACTGTTTTGTTTTTTAGTAGATCCTTCAGGTTTAATCAATCCAGTATGTTTCCAGCAGTTAACAATAGTTTCTGATGAAATTTCATCCCATGCTCTTTTTATCATGCGAATAGCATCATGTAAAAGGATTGGAGAAAAATCATCTTTACTGATTTTTTCAATGATATGGCGGACGTGATACTTTCGATAATGAGCTTTGAATGAGTTTATTATACCAGCATCCAAATCCAAAGGTTGCAAAAATCCAGTACAGTCAGGAGGTAAAAATTCAATGCGGATATTACTCATTGGATATGCTTTGTGACAAGGGGCATTGTCCAAAATCAATAAAATATGGCGTTTGCTTCTTTTCATTTCTATGTTGAAATTCGCTAACCATTTTTTGAAATAATGCTGAAGTCATCCACGCTTTGTTATTATTCTCATAATCTACATAAAGAGCAGGATTAAAAATTTTAAAACATCGTGGCTTAGCTGATTTTCCAATCACTGTCATAGTTCTTTTATCAGATCCATCACTATTCGTACAGAACACAAGAGACACACAATCTTTTTTTTTTTTTAATCCTTTAGCAGGCCCACTCGAAATTGTTTTATCTGGCTGCAAGCGGTAAAAAAGGCCACTTTCATCCATATTGTAAACGTCCTCTTGTTTATATTCTAAAATCAGCGCACTCAGTTTTTTGCGACCATTTGACACAATATCTTCATCAACACCTGCAGTTTCACCACTTCGTATGTACTGAGAGAATCCTCGTCGCTTTTTAAATCTGTTCAACCAGCCACTACTGTATTCGAAATCTGTAATATTCATTTGCTGGCCAAGAACTTTTGCCTGCTCTCTGATGACATCTCCGTTGATAGTGGCATTTTTAGCACTCATTTGTTGTATCCATGTGCAAAGGGCATCCTCTAAGTCTTCATGTTTCGCTGTTTTCAGTCTTTTTACAGATGATTGCAGTTCGTTGGTGTTAATCCATTTTTCTGTATTCATCAAAATGTCTCTGATGCAGTGCCTGCTAACAGGCTTTTTCCAGAGTGTAGAAAAATGATTGGAGATGTGTTGCTGCGATACATTCACATTTCTTTCTTTATATTCACAAATTTCCCGCTTTTCTGAAATTGATAAAACTGCTCTTTTCGCCATAATGAGTTAAAATAAAGAGACAGAATGATATTTTACAGATTTAGCTGGTGAATTCTTCGATGTTTCAATCAACGTTCGACCAAAATTTTGAATGAGAGATTTTGCACTGCACACCGTTTTCTTTCTAAGAAATCGACATAAAGTACAGGGAGAAGTTATTTTTTACATTGTTCTCACCTGAGAGAGGAGAGACCCTTTCAGCCAATGGCGTGCCATGCCTTGTTTTCTCACCGCTCCAGAAGCGGATCGGATCACGTGACTCGCCAGTCTGAATCAGAAGTTTTACTTGCTCGACACTCAGTGCGCGTTATTTTTCTTCTCCCAATGACAAGTAGAATGGGTAGCAGGTGCATTTTGGCAGGTGTTGAGAACAATATAAATTCTTTGCTATTCAATAAAGTTTGAATTGAGCTTGAAAACATCTAGACACATGAAAAGGAAGTGTCCTTTGAAATTCTAACAAAAAATTTAAAAAAGAAAGATATGCAAAGAAAATACAGTAATTTCTAGACATTTTTTTTTGGCGGTATATCGAGTTGGCGCTTTAACGGATACATTACATTGAAATTCCTATTTGGCAGATTTGTTCATAGACGCAATTGGCGGTTAAACGGAATTGGCGCTATTTCGAGATGGCACTAAATCGGGGTTTGACTGTATATGAATAATCGGGAAAATCTCTTGCTCGTTTAATATATATGAATTTGGCGACAGTAATTTGGTCGACAGGATAAGTAACAAGAACCAATTGTATATATAGCGTTATGAATATTGTAAGTAGCTAGTGTTTGTGCTTAAAAATAATGTAAATAGTTCAATTAAGCTCTATTCATAAGCTAATATTAATTTTTGTTGCATTGCAATATCTTAATTTGGTTATTTTTTATAAGTGAGTAAACGCTATTGGATTTCAATAGGAGTCTATGGAAATTTGGCGAAATATTGGAAATAGCGTCAAGTTGGTGCCACTTTTGGCTGCCAAATTTGGCGATATATTGCCAAGTTGGCGCTAAAATTGGCAACACTCGGGTCTCTTCCTCTTGGTAACCCCTCTGATAGCGTCCATCCTATCTAAATTCTCTACTTTCATGTTAATTCCCCCTAAGAAAAGTCAGAAAGCTCTGACCAATCAGATACGTTTCGAGGTATTAGAAGGATTCATGTGTAAACACAATTTTTATGACGTAATTTTCTTTATTTCCTACTTTCAACACGTGATCATTTAATTATTATTTTAAACTTTCATTATTGTTTTTAATAGTCTCGCGCAAATACGTTTTTTATTTGAGATAAAATATAATCATTTGTGCTTTTTTGGCAACAATATAAAAAATGACTTTTTCAATAAAAGATTTTTTACTCTATTTTTAAGGATTTTTTGAGTTTTTATTGTCCGACCGTGATAATTTTTTGAATTTCTGAAAGCTTGTTATATTTCGCGTCTGGTGGTATGATTTTCGAATCCGTAGGATGGCTTTAAAAAAAGTAATCGCTCCTCAAAAAAGTCCCTAATAAAAAAGCGATGAGACTAACCCGCAATATCTACGCAGATTTTCATTGGTCCATTTTTAAGCCAAAACTTTTTTTTATATATAGAAGGATTAACTTACTTAATTATGATTTCTATACTAAGTAATGTAAGTCTTTAAAATTTATTCTTACTTATGTGTAATAGAATTGCAAATATCTTTGTACTGAATTTTAAATTTTTTATTTAATATTTATTTATTTATCAAGTGTTATATTAAATACAAAAGTTAAAAATAAAAATATTTTACACTAGATTCAATATTTTTTTCCTTTATGGCTGAACGTTAATTCTGTGGATCTTGTGAATATCATGAAATTGACACTTGCGGATTATAGACAGGAAATTAGGGTTAAGTTTAATTAGAAAGAAACAATTTATTTTGATTTGTGTGAGTGTAATATTATCCAAGATAATAGCTCTTTAGAAATAGTGTTTGTTTAATGAAATTAAATCTTATATATAACAAAAAAAAAAAAAAAAAAAAAAATAGAGCATCGTCTTTAGACAGGATTTCTTTACTACCAGAAAAATCGTTCTTTTAAAAATTCACAAATTATTAATGTTAAATCTTCTTTTAATTATGTGAACATGCACATATTGTTTCCATTTGATGTTTTTGTAAGAGCACTGCGCCCTGCCCTTTTTCATTTAAACTGCTGATGCACCCTGTCCTGTTTAGACATGGTAAAAGTGCCCTGCCCCTTTTCTCAGTAGCTTCTTTGCGTCCTGTGTCCTTTTTTTTTTTTTTTTTTTTTTTTTTTCAAAATATTTGGCTTTTTCTTCTCGTCCCCCCCCCCCCCCCCCCCCCCCACCTTTCCTCCCAGAAATCACAGGGACTTTTGAAAGCAGAAGTTCTGTTGCTCTGATTGACTCATGTGTTGTAAATTCTAAATTAATGTAAAAAAACAAAAAAAAAAACAAGATGCAGCAACTGCATATTGTATTGTGTTTTCAAATTGTAATGCATTTTCCATTTCAAAATTGTCCCAGAATGGCACATGTTTCTATAAGTGGAATATTAAAAAAATGGAGTTATTTTAATCAGATTATTTTTGAAGATTCTTAAAAATACAGCTCGATTTCAGCTTACCTTGATAATTGTATGCCAGTGAATCCAGAGGGTGGATCCTCCCCCTCCTCACAACTGACGTCACAAACACCACACTAATTAAGAAAAATGATGTGAATGAATAAATATCCAAGATAATTTTTTATCTGTTTTCATCAATATATTTTACATAAATTTATTGTTTACAGTTACTGATAACACTTTAGTGAATTGGGATTTTCCGAATGTCTGGTAGTTTTTTGAGATTCCATTTGTTTATTGGGCATTACAGTTTGGCAATAGTTTTTTTTTTTTTTTTTTTTTTTTTTTTGTGGAAAGTGGTTGTTGGGATAATGGAGAAGTACCAAATATTTATAGATTACAATACATTTTTTTCTTTGAATATTATTTTTGTAAGACATGCTGTACCACTGGCCATAGATTTATTATTATTTTTTTTTAAATTTGTTTTAAAATGTTGCCAAAATTTGCCAATAAGATACAGCTTTGACGATGAGGAGCAGAATAAAGGCTAGTATTGGAAAACTACTGCTAGTGTAGTTGCATGGTTTATGAATTTTGTTTAGATTAGCTTTTAATTAGAATTTAAAAATAGTGTACTGGTAATAGTATGGTGTTAAATTTTAATTCTATTATAATTCATTTGAGTTCCAGCAGGATTTGTGTTATAATGTAACTCCATGTTTTCTCCACATTCTATGAATATATACATTCATTTGAAAGAGCATGATAAAAAAAATATATTTTTTAGTTTGAGTTTTACATGTTGCAATTCTGAAAAGCTTGTGTTCTTCATTAATAACAACTATCTGTTTATTAAATGTTTTTATGTTAGCCAGGTGCATGTGATAAATCACTAAATTTTGTTCCAATCACCATCTTTTGTATTGCATTCATTTAATTTTAAAATATAAACAAAAACATTTCACTCATTTCATTTATAATGTATAACGTTCATTTAAAATACACATATTACATATATTTAAAATACATTAATAAATAAATAAGAAATAATACCACAAACCAAAACATTTTATTTCAAAATCAAAGCATTATTTCTAATTTGCACACACGAAAAATAAAAGCTATTGGTGAGGGAGAAAAAACACTATTGGTGAAATTTGCACCTTTTTATCATAAAAGTACTGTTTGTTGTATTTTAATTTGAAATAGTTGCCATTATTCATGAAAAAAAATTGTTTTCTGACCATCAAAATTAATTTCGTTGTTCTACTCTACTTATATGGTTTCTAAAATTTTGCATGTCTTTTTTCTGAATATTTTCATTATAATTGTTTTTTTTTAATTTTTTTTTTAATCTTATGCAATTTATACTTTTTGTTTCCTTTTTTCCTTTGAACTTTTTTTATATCTCTTTAGTTTTATATTCTCTATTTCTGGCTCTAAATTTTTACGTCTTCTTAGTGATGTTTTCCTTTTTTTTTTTAATATATCCCACACTTGTAGTTGAAGGCAAGCAAAGCTTTTTATTTATTCAGTCCAGTCTGACTATGTAATGAATACGATTTCTCAACAATGACATGATCAATTACATTTACAACAAACATAACTTACCACAAACATAGATCTTGGTAAGATAGTGGTAAAAATGTGGTCCAATTTTTAAATTCAATCTGTGTGCCTAAGAAATCAAAGGTCAACATTCTAATGCTTATTTTATGTGCAATAGTCTTCAGTAATCGGGCAATGTTGAATTGTGTATTGCCATTGTTTATATAGGCACTCTATCCTTTTTCTGACCACTGTCTAGATCAGTTAATAAGCTCTAAGCCATCTCTTTCGGTCATTGATTATTAAACACCCCAAACCTTCTTAAAATGCTTGATGTCGACCCTTGGCAATTCATAACTGAAGATTAATATATATATTAATATTATATATCATGGGCAAAGTGCAGAAAGTCTTAGTTTTGATTTTGGAAAATATGTAAAAAATTTTAATTAGCATAGAATTATTTTAAAAGAATTATTAACAATCCAAAAACTTTAGCAGCATGACTGATTGGCTTATATCTGACCTATTGAAAGAAAAATATAGTAAAAAGAAGACATAACCTTATTTATTCTTAAAATATATATCGTATTTTAAATTGGATTTTAAAGGGTATATTTGATTTTTTTTTTTAATCATATAATTTCATATTTTTCTTTAACATTAAAGATCACTTATATAGGTTTAGGTACTTGTTCTGAGCATGAATTATTACATGCAGTATTTTTGTTTTTTCCTTCATTCGGTGAATAAATAAGTACATGTGTAATTTTCTTCTACAAATATTATCAAATTACCCCATGTTTTTAGTAAATGAATGAATTAAGTCTTAAGCATACTGTAAAATCCCGTTAATCCCCCCCCCACCCCCCGAAATGCAACGGAAAATCATAAAATAATCAGAGAGGGTGCTTACACGGTATTAAAATTGTAGTATCTGATATCTATGGGTGGTGGTGGTGAGGGCTGGATGCTAATGGCCGATCGTCGCAAAGTATGCATTATTTTAATAAAGGGAGAAAACAAAAAAAATTTGAAAAAAAAAATGATATACAATATAGAAAAACAGTATAACCTCGCGATTAACGGCGATTTCAGCTTTTAGAAAATTCTGGATTTCAGAAGCTTTGAAACTGGAATGCATTTAGATAAATAATAACACTAATATGTGTCATAAGATAAATAACAACACGAATATCTATCATTAATATGGTATAAGAAAATAAAAGTAACTTAATAATTTAAAATAATTAAAAAACACTAAGAAATTGCAGTTGAAAATGTCCTGAAATACTTTCTAGAACTAGTAACATTTTATGTGGTGTCGCCATCTGTTGTAAATTAGGGAGATTAAATAACCTTTTTTTTTAAAATCATGATTTCGTATCAATAAATGCTAAATAAATAATACAAATCGCAAAAATTGATAACATACAGAAACAGAACGAATTGGTAGTGTTGCCAGATTATTAAAACGAAAAACATTGCTACCACAAAGATAGCACAAAATATGCTACAAATTCGACTGTGGTGCCATCTACTGATCAATCAATTGATGATAAAATAAATAGATTCTTTTTTAATCAAAATATTTCACACACAGCATCAAATAGACATTTTTAAACTTATTTCATGAGAAACTTTCACTAATGATATTTTTATTACCTGCATATCGCCATGGAGATAAATTTACAGCAAAACTAATGTTTGGTTATATTGCTTTTTCAGAGTGCATTAGTTGAAATTGTGTATGTTACTCTTGTGTTTGTACACGTTTGCGATATATCAAAGAATCGTCATGCCTTTCTGATCTGCCAGAAAAGAATAAAAAAACATTTGTGAGTTAATATTTTTAGTGTTGATCTTGACGAGCACGGCAAAATTTCTTTTTGGGGAGGGCGCTTTCTTGGGAATTTTGTAATTTTTCAATTTGTTTACAAAGTGGCAGGGGGGGGGGCGGATTAACGGGATTTTACGGTAATCTTAGTCTCTTAAATTGAAATTTAAGATTAATCTTTAATTGATCTTTAATGAATATTTTTTTTTTTTATAAGTAATTGGAGATTTTGTTACTTGAAAAAAAAAAATTGTCTCATTTTAAAAGATGTTTAATTTGAACATGCAGAAATAAATTCAATTCCATTTCTATCAGTGTCAAATGACATCTTTTAACAAAATTTAATTTATGGTTATTTTATTTATAATTTTTAGATTAAAACAATCACATATCATTTTTTAATATGTTGAATACTTATTAGCTTCAAAAATTACTAGTAAAATAAACATAAATCAAAGCTTTAAAAAATGTCATTTGACACCTGTAGAAATAATGTTAATAATATGTAACGGTTGCCATCAATTTTCAGATTATTCAGTTACTAATTGAATTATTTTTCTGTTTTTAGGTGCTCAGATTATAAATAAAGATACCTATGTTGAACCTGTTGAAGCTAGCAAGCGAGTTTTGCTTGTAGTACATCCTGAGGAATACTTGAATAAGTTAAAGGTAACTGTTGCCTGTTTATTTATTTAATTTGTGTGTGCATTTGTGTAAAAGAGATATTTCCTTATATAATATAAAAACTAAAAGTATACATGTTCAGGATTGGCAACAGACTGGAGAAGTGGGAAAAGTCATGGAATGTTAAAATTGGTGTTTAGTGAATTGCAATTGCGGGGGGGAAAAACACTGAATCTTAAAAGAGATTTTTTTTAATACTTTTTTATTATACCAACACCAGTGGTGGTATTCAGCCGGTTTGGTAGAACCGACACCTAAATTTGATTGAGTTTGGCGAACCGGTTGTTAAAATAGCATTAATGTATCCTAAGAACACATCGACATTTTCTCATTTTTTACTTTCAGTGGTGACATCTTTACAAGAAGAAAGTATTAGATTCATGAAAATTTTCGACTTCCGGTTTTCGACAGATTTATAGGTTTTAGAAGGTTTTGAACATAATTTGACTGTTTTTAGAAAATGTCTGACTCTGAATCTGTCTGTCTGTCTGTATGTGACAAAAATTTTGTGGACGCTCTATCTCAAGAACTAATGCACGAAATTTAAAACTTTAGATTCAGTTAGACCTTGATATGAATGGGTGTTGATTAGTTTTTGGTGTAAATCACCCAACAGGTGACACTGATATGCTACAGTTTTCATGTTTTTCACTATAGCTATATCTCAAAAACTAATGCACATAATTTCATCAAACTTCAGATTCCGTTAGACCATGACATAAATAGATGCTGATTATGTTTTGGTGTAACCAGCCCAACAAGTGGCTCTGCCATGCTACTTTTTCATGATTTTTACGATAGCCATATCTCAAGAACTAATGCACAGATTTTCCTGAAACTTCCGATTCAGTTAGACGTTGACATAAGTTGTTGTTGATTAGGTTTTGGTGTAAATATCTCAACATGTGGCGCTGCTATGCTGCATTTTTCTTAATTTATGTGATTTTAGCAATAGTCCTATCTCAAGAAACAATGCACAGAATTGAATAAAACTTTAGATACAGTTAGACCTTGATATAAAAATGGGTGCTGATCCGATTTTGGTGTATGTGAAACCTATATGAGATAGAAGAAAGTTTTAGGATTGGCACATCTTTGTAATACATCTAAGATTCCCACAAGATAAATGCACTGGCGCTCCGTAGAGTATCTTTATAAGAGAATAGTGACATATGCATAAAGTTTTTCAGATTTGAAGCTTTTGTGTCAGGCCTCATATCACGCCTCATTTTTTACCAAAATTCTCTCAATGTTTTAAAAGAAAGCCGCATATTTTATGATTTATACTAAATGAGCTAAATTTTATCGTAAAACTTTTCTCTATCACTTACCATTAACGAGTTATAAAATAAAGTCTAATTTATGGGGTTATACTTTCTTTTTAAAAGTGAATTCGGGAGCAAAAAAAATTGCTTATTATATTTGTACAGGAGCCTACATATCCTCAAAACTTCATAATATTTTGAATTTCTGATTTGGGGATTGTTTCTGTTTTGTTTTTCTATGTTGTTTTTATATTTGGAAAATGATAATGGTCAGTCTGCTATCAATTATTCTTATTTACTTAATGTTTATTATAGTTGGATGACAAACTGAAGTAAGGTAAATATTACTGCATAATTTAATTTCATAAAGATTAATCTCCATTTAAGAATTGTATAAAGCCAAAATTTGGTGTTTGTATAATTACATGTAATTTCCAATTATAATATTTTAATACCATATGTATGTTACATATTTGCTTATTTTTAGTCTATTCTTTTAACATGTTTTCATTCTACTAAATATAGAAGAACGAACGGTAAGAGCTAGTCTGAATTAGTCTATTGATGCTCCATTATTTTATTTTTTAATCAGTTAACATTATTGAAACATTTCTTTCTTTTCTTTTTTTTTTTTTTTTTAAATATAAGTTTTCAGTTTCAAAATCTCTCATAATTATCAGTATGTACATTGAAATGATAAAAATTTAAATAGTTTGATTTCATTAAAATTCCTTTTTTTTTTAAATTTTATGAAAATAAAATATATTAAACAAAGTGTTAATTATAATAATTAAAAATATTCTAGCAATGCATACAACAGAAATTTATATCTTAAACGTACACATACAAAATCTTCTGTTATTAAATGATATTTTTAAATGAAATTTTATTCAACATAAATTACTAATATATAAGAAAATATGTGCAAAAAGTAATTAAAAAATAATTAATTTTGAATAAATTACAGTTTAAATACCATTAAACATCCATTTTTATTATTAAGCAAAGTTTTTGACGATAATTTTTAAATGCATGAACTATAATATGAATAATTTTCAAACTGGGAAGCATCGATAGATAAGAGTTATTTTAAGAAAAGCATGCATTTGAAATTTAAACAAACAAAAGCAATTTTCATTCTGTATATCTACTATATTTTACAATAAATATATGGTTAAAGAACTCGCACCAATTCATTAACAACTAAAAACATATAAATAGGCTGTATATTATATAAATAATAAAAAGCTATTATAAATGGAATTTTTTCTAATTTCATACAAGAACTACAACAAAAATATGTCTATGTATGTAGTCCTTGCAATAAAATAAATCTTTATGAAATTAAATCAATATATAATAATTTACTTCAGTTTGAATTCGATTGCACATGCAAAGCCAGCACTGGCAGAGTGATGCCTAGCTACGTGACTTCGACCGTGCCCTCAATATCACCATGTGTGAGTGAATAATCGCAGGACAACTTGCTGATGCCAAAATAAGCTGTGCATGCGCAGACAATTGTCTGATGGTTATCCCAAAAACCTAATATTCAAAACATTACTGCAACTGTGATATGTGATAAGGATATAATACCTTTGCAGGACAAATCAAAAGAAAAGCAAAAATGGCCATTTTCGGAACCTTGCTTGCTACCTGGGTAGATTTTTCAGGTCTACGTGACCTAATGTAATGTCGAAATTGTAAAATTTTTGTCCTAGTTGTATGTACTTTGTTATGTATTTCATTATTATGTCCAAACTTTTCTCTCAGGTTCCTGTCTTTGTGAAATTGTGAACAGCTTTTTTGATTTAAGAAAAATGTACTCATAATTTTGTGAATTTCAAATGATCGTTATATTCAGGTTCTTGTATATACATTTTTAAGAAGCTATATGTATGTTAAATACATATATTTTCTAAAATATGTAAAAGTGACAGGCCGAATTTGCTTTTAAATGATTAAAATTTGTGAAAGGTTCAGTTTAGAGATGGAATAAAATTGTGAAAGGCTATTTTTAAGACACATAATTTTGTGAAGGATTCTGTTTTAATGTGAAGAGTCCTGTTTTGAAATGAAAAATTTTGTAAACGGTCTTTTAAAGAACTCACAGATCCCTGTTATAAAACAAGCATACTGAACCGAGTTTTTATTTACACATATAATTAATCCCTATTTATAAAATGAATCGAGATGTGTATAAAATATTTTGAATGTTAAAACATCTTAAATGCTGTTTCCTTAGTCAAAAGTTCCTATTTGTGCTACAGTACACAACGATGTTT
Source organism: Maratus michaelseni (assembly GCA_963931845.1). NCBI lineage: Eukaryota > Metazoa > Arthropoda > Arachnida > Araneae > Salticidae > Maratus > Maratus michaelseni. The sequence goes on along the minus strand of OZ007594.1, from coordinate 7,215,350 downwards.
TAATCTTTAACACTAATCAAACATTGATTGCAAATTGATTAAATTTGCACTATATATATTTCTGTATTAAAAAATGTTTTTGTGTTGAGCGAAAGACTTGTTTATTAAAGAAAATCTCCGGATTTTTTTTTCTTTAAAATCTCGAAATGCTGCATTGTTATATTATTACATTTTATACTTATCTTGTAGCTTCTAATAATGCTTATTACGATTAAATGTTTGGCACATTACACCACAATTTCCAAACAAGAATCTTCACGGCATATATCTAGATCATTGCGGCATAGAAATCAACCATGAAATAGATTGTTTGGAAATAGTGGTGTTAAAATTTTTCGAAAACATTTCTTCCACGGCTGTTTATATTAACTTTGTTATATTGCTTTGTTATACTGCTTTTGTTATTGTACTGTTTTAATTACCCAATTTTACAAAAAAATTAGTATAGAAGTGTGTTGCGGCCTGCATAGGCGTAGCGTGACCGAAAATTTTGGGGGGGGCACAAATGTTTATTACGCGCGCATGCACACATTCCCTTATATATATACATATACAGTGGTATCTTGGTTAAAAACGTCCTCGCAGAAATTTTTCACATTGGGTAAAAGGAATTTAGTTTCGATCTTCTAGCCCCCTAGATCTAAAAGTTTATTTTTCTTAAACATTCGTCGTACATCCATTTTTGAATTTTTTGCGAAATGTTTATGTGATTTTTAGCGTTTTTTCGCATTTTGGGACAATTTCTTAACATTTTTGTTAGGAATTAAGTTTTAATTTTTTATCACAATATAGTAAAATTTGTCCTCTGCCTTTTTTTAAATTTTTCGCGAAATTTTTTTTTGTGATTTTTAGCGTTTTTTATCTTTCCGAGGCAATTTTTTAAACATTCGTACGAGATATTTGATTTTATTTTTTCAGCCGATAAAGTACATTTTCTACTCTGCGATTTTTTTAAATTTTTGAAAATTTACTATGCAATTTTTCGCGTTCCTCGGTGATTTTTTTTTACATCCATAAACGGAATCCAACTTCAATCTTTTAGTCCAATATAGCAAATTTTGTGATTTGCGATTTTTGATTTTTCACGAATTTTTTATTCAATTTTAAGCGTACCGCGGCGATTTTCTTAAACATTCGTAAAATACATCTGGTTTAAATTTTTAGCCCGATATAGTAAATTTTGTCCTCAGTGATTTCTAAATTTTTCTTAAATATTTTATGTGATTTTTAGTGTTTTTCCGTGTTTTGTGGCAATTTTTTAACATTTGTGATGCGAATCTGGTTTCAAGCTTTTAACCCATTATTGTAAAATTTGTCCTTTGCGATTTTTAAATTTTTCATGAATTTTGTATGAGATATTTTGCTGGTTTTTCGCGTTCTGCTGCGATTTTTAAACATTCGTAAAAGGAGTCCAGTTTTAATCTTTCAGCCCATTGTACTAAATTTTGAACTCTGCGATTACATTTTGTACTCAATTTTGTACTCACTGATTTTAATCGCGAATTTTTCATGTGACTTTCTGCTGGGTTTTTTTTTTTTTTTCGCGTTTCGTGGAAGTTCTTAACATCTGTAACAGGAATCCAATTACAACGTTTTAGCCCAAATTTTTTTAGCCCAATATAGTAAATGTTGGTTTCTTTCAATAATGTTTATTCGGAACTCGTTATAGTGACTTTGAATTCGTTCGCGAATTTGTTATGCGGGGTTTAGCGTTCTTTCGCGTTTTGCGACGATTTTTTCGACATTCGTAAAATGAATCCAGCTACAATCTTTTAACCCAATATAATAAATTTGGTTCTCTGCGATTTTTAAGTTTTTACGCATTTTGAAGCGATTTTTCTAACAATTGTAAAATAAATCCGGCTTCAGTTTTTAAATACAATACCGTTAATTTTGTCCTTCTGCGATTTTTTAATTTTTCGTGAATTTTTTTGTGTGATTTTTTTTTTCACGTTTCGTGGAAATATTTTCACATTCGTAAAAATAATCCGGTTTTAAACTTTTAGCCCAATAGAGTAATTTTTTTTTCTCTTTTCAATAAAGTTTATTCGGAATCCGTACTACGTTTTTAATTTTTCATGCAATTTTAACACTTTTTCGCGTTCCGTGGCGATTTTTTGACATTCGTAAAAGGAATCCAGCTACAATTTTTTAATGTAATAAATTTTGTTCTCTGAGATTTTTAAGTTTTTCGCGAGATTATTCGCAAACTTTACGTTTTTGTGCGTTTTGCGGCGATTTTTCTACATTCGTAAAGGAAATCTGGTTTCAATCTTTGAACACAATACAAAAATATTGTCTTCAGACTTCAATTTTTTTTTTATGTTTTTTTTTTTTTTACATTTTGTGGAGATATTTTTACATTTATAAAAAGAATTCACTTTCAATCTTTTAGCCCAATACAGTAAAAAATTTTCTCTTTTCAATAAAGTTTATCAATAAAGTTTTTTTAGCATCATTCGTACAAGATTTTAATTTATCATGCGATTTAAACTTTTTTTTGCGTTTCGCAGCAATTTTTTAACATTTGTTACAGGAATCGAGTTTCAATCTTTTAGCCCAATATAGTAAATTTTGTCCTCTGCAATTTAAAAAAAAAAAAAAAGTGAGAGAGATTTTTAGCGTTTCTTTGCATTCTGCGGCGAAAAGAATCCGGGAGGGATCGTAAAAGGAATCCGGTTTAAATATATTGTATTAAAATCGTGTACATAAAAAAATTACCCGATTTTCTGCGGTTTTTCGCTGTTAGCGGCAATTTTTTAACACTTGTAAAATGAATTAGTTTTTAAGCTTTTAGACCAATATAAGTATAGTTTGTCCTCTGCAGGTTTTGAATTGCTCGCGAATTTTTTCGCTTTTTCGGCAAATTTTTTACCTTTTTTTTTTCGAAACGGAAATAACTAACTTTGTTAAATTTTGCTTTCCTGCGATTAAATTAAAGTTGGAAGGATGCAAAATCGTCGTAACGTGAACTACGATGCTCAAAATATTAAACTGATTTTGGTCGGGAAAAAAAAAAAAAAAATTCAAGGTTAGTTTGATTCGAGACCAGATCAGGCGTAGCCTGCACGGATGTACGCTGTTGAAAGCAGTTGGACCCCACTACCAGGTTCATTTAATTTGAGGTTCACTTGGAAGAAAAAAAAAACGACCAAGTAAATGAGGAAAGCTGCGCTAGATCATTTTATTGAAATTAATATTTTTGTAACAAATATCATAAACAGCACCACAACAACTGTATCTGGCGCCTGGTGTGTGTGTGTGGGCGGCGCACCGCCCGTACCACCCTTGGTACGGCCCTGATAATAAATAAAAGACATTTATCAAACTTTTAAGAAATTTGAAATAAGTTTAAGCGGCACTTTTAAGAAGTGAATCATTTAATGTATGTGCGCCTGCAAAATTGTATGGAAAATTGCACCTTCGATAGCAACGGTTTTGCTTAACAACGGTACTTCTGGAACGGATTACCATATCGTTTACCAAGGTACAGCTGTATATTAAAAACAGCTCATTCAAGAAGACTTAAATTTTGAAAAAAAAAACCATAACCATTGCATCTCAAAAATGCGAAGGTAGAAGATTAAGTGCTTTCAATAAAAAAATAATAATAAGTAAGAGAGGGGAACATATTTAATAACTAAATGAAGAAAATATTAATTATTTTTTATAATCTTAGTGATGTGTGGTTGCATTCCATCGATAAATAATTCCAGTGACACAGCTTGGAAAAGCAGGATATTTATGACTTGATTAAATTATAATTAAAGTTACAACAAATTAAATGAAATATATATTGCCGGGAAACAGAACTCCCGCTCTGATAAACACAACTACATTTTCTAAAGTCTACAGACGGAATGCGAAGGGGAAAAAGTACTTGTAGATACTAACCGCAGACAGCGGGAAAAACAGCTGACACATTGAAATTGTCCGCAGCTGTAAGAGAGTGATAGTTCAAACTTTCGTTTAATGAATGTTCCTATCAGGGTTTGTACCGCACAACACAATTTTTGCTACCAAATTCATTACTTCAAAGAAAAAGAGCTGAGCTATCTATACTGATCTGACATCTGATTAAGTAAAAAAAAATGAAGAAATATAAAATGAAAATTAAAATAGTTATTTCATTTCCATTTTGGGTCAATTCAAGACAAGTTTTAATTGACTGTATCATATTTTAGAAATTGATGTTCAGAAAGTTGGGGGGGCACGTGCCCCCCCCCCCCCCCCCCCCCCCCCCCCCCCGAGGCTACGCGTATGGCGGCCTGCCTAACATAGCAAACATATGTTTGCAGCCCGCGAGAAATAAAGGTTGAGTTGAAAAAGATTTTCTGACAGGGTGAATGAATTTTTTAGCAATCTTTTAAAAACTGCAGGCTATAGAAAATATACCAAAAACTTTTTAATGTTTTTATTTGTTAGCCGTATTTTGCATCTCTCCCAGTTGCACATGGCACTAAATTCTATCAATTACTAAACTTTCCTCTGTTGTATATATTTCTTTTACTTTTATATTTTAAAAAATGAAAATATTTCTACAAAAATGTATTGTACTAATGAATTGTTTTTGCAATCATATAAATTTTGTCATAACAATTTTTTAACTGTACATTGTAAAAGGGCTATTAAATAAACAAGTGGTTTTTATAGAATTATCTGTCAATGGCCATTTGAAAATTCCCCCCAAAATGCCACCTTTTATATGCTTCAAAACTATAGGTGCAGATTCATGGTCGCCAGTCGCCACGTGGCGACTAAATATTTTGCTGTGGCCACTAACTTTCGGTGTTTAAGTCGTCATGTGATTTAAAAGTGATTAATTTCTGGTATTCCCAGTCTCCATTATGAAATTGATTTTTTTTTTTTTTTTTTTTTTTAAGATTAAGCGCAAAACACATAACAACATTTATTATTACATTTTCATTTATTATTATCTTTATTATTATCTTTTCAGAATTATCTGTTTAACACAGCAAACTATTAAATAATATATTCGAATAGCAATGATATTCGTAACAGTTTGAGTCTAATAATTTTACATAGTCTGTGATTAACCAAAAAAAAAAAAAAAAAAATCTTATAGAAAAACAAATGTTCAGAGTATTTGAATTTTTATAATGCAAAATGATATTACACATTCAGATTTTCTTTTATATGTACTTTTGTATGGCAAAATCAAAATAAGAAATATTGTTTTTCTAATATTCTCCGCTATCATGATTGATTAGCTTATACATTTTTTTAAAACCGTATCTTGCCTAACTTTTACCTTCTGACTGTGCAAGATTTATATTACACTTAATTAATATTCAGATTTTGTTTACATGTCTGTATATTAAATAAATTACTTTACACTTTGAATTCATAAGTTTTTTGTTTAGCATTTTACCCCATATAAACACTATTGTTTTTATGATTTTTTTCACAATTGTGGCCACTGGATTTTTTGGGTTTAGGAGCCACTGGCTCCTTCCAAATTTTGGGAATCTGCACCTATATTCAAAACACGATTTCTATTCATCATATTGTTTCCCCGAAGATTTGCAATGGATTCACTTTCTTCCCTTGAATATCCAAAACCCAGTGAACTATGGTCTTACCTTCATACTGCTTACTGGGAGAAAGTAAAAATTTCCTACATGCTATCAAGGATTCCATTCTTGTCAGTTGCATTATGTTAATATTTATTTGGGCTATTTAACTGTAGATTAATACTAAATAAAAAGAAATTTTAACAAAACTTTATTGTAAAATTTTTAAAATGTGGCCAGTAGTTTAAAAAAGTGGCTACCTATGAAATTTTCTAGTTCTGCCTTGCATTGCAAATAAATCTTTGGATGGTATGATTTTCTCAAAATTCCTCATCCCTGTTACTGAATATTTTTTTTAAACTGGATTTCTAAAAAATGTTTGTTCATTTACTAATGTAACCTTGAATATTGCACTCAGTGGTTATTTTATATTAAATCTTTTGTACTAATTTATGCATGACATATCTAATTATAGCATATTTTTGGTATAAGAAGTTTTTGTACTTTGAAATGAAGTAATTGCATTTCTAATCTGGCAACAGACTTTAAAAACTAACTGAATAATCCCTTTTTCTTGCAGTGGAGTGTCTATGTAGCTCGTATCACCGAGGTACCTTGTGTTTCAGCTTTACCCAATAGTTTAGTTCAGAGGAAAGTTTTGAGGCCATTTCGTTATCAAACTGGAGGAACCATTTTGGTAACATAACTATATATTTATTTTTTTTATTTAGGATTAGTCAAATGTTCATCTATGTTTTCAATCGATGATTTGGTAACTACAATTAATTCTTCAAAATTTCTAGAACCACAGTTAAATTACCTGATTATGGGAAATTAAATAATAGTATCATGATCAGTGGCAATCTTCAGCAATAAAGTTGCATTTCATTTCCCTTTGACTGTGAGATTTTTTGGTGTCCAAGACCGCATCCACCAATGTTGCGACAGCTGATGGCTGTTTTCACGACTCAGAAAGAGAAAAATAAATTACACATTTGAAAATCAGTTTGTATAAAATGGTTAGGTAAAAAGTTTTACAACTTCCTAGATATTTGTAATGTTTTGAAGAAAATATTTCTTTTAGTTGGTATCTATATAATAATAAAACCGTATGTCATGTGACTGTCCTCAACAGTTCCGGGATGCCGCTTCACTTTTTCATATGCCAGGCAGCCATTTTTATTCAAAATTATTTTTTCTAATAAAACTGCGTAAAAGTTACATTTTTAGAAAGATCGTTCAAAATAAATTAATATTTGAGAGATGACTTACGTTCAATTATGTATACATTCTGCAATAACTTCAGTTTCAATTAGGCTCGCTGTTCAAATTCTCTATCCATGAAAGTAAACAACAACAAAAAAAAAAAAGATTCATTCGTTGTGAACGTTTAAAATATTAAACCATGAATTTTTGGACCGCTGCCTGGTGTAAAAAAAAAATAATCAGCACCAGTGAGACAGTCAAAGTTTACCATAATTCTGTTCCATACAACTCAACTTCCTTCGGATCTTTTCTTGATGTAAGTTGAACTCCGTGGTTGAACTCATGTAATAATATTTAATGGATCAAATTTCGAAACAAATTGTCAGCTTTTATTTTCCGTGTGTATTAATTAGAAATGATATTTTAATTTTGAAATCAAATGTTTTGATTTATGATAATATTTCTTATTTATCTATTTTCTATTTTAAAGAAAAATGTGAACGTCATGTATTTTAAATTGGAACAGCTGTCACGGACGCACCAGGGTTGGCGGAATTTTTGTTTTGCGCCATTTTGGCGAGAAAATCCCATTTTCAGGTACCTATTAGAGATTACTAAAACAGCATATACTTTTATTTTATTATGAAATAGTTTATTTTATATTAAAAACACACACACAATGATTAATTTATTATAAAGTGGGTTAAGCGGTTTTTGTCAAGAAAGATGAAATACATAACAACAAAAAATATGCGAAATGCTACCACGATCGCAAAAGTTCTTGATTTGTCTATTAGATTTTTCCGGTTTGGCGAAGGATTAAGGAAAAAAATAAATTATGAATAAAAATAATTTGTTACAATGCTTAACATACATTTAAGGGCGACCAAACTGGTCGCCAGTGGCGGCTAGTAAGAAAATAGTTGTAAACGTGACATTTTAAATATAATGTTTTATAGAATGTAATTTTCAACAAAAAATGCTTTTCACATATAATAACTTACATATTTAATTTTTTTTTCTTTTTCAATATTCATGTGTAAATATATATTTCAATTAAAAATACAGTGTTTAGAAATGCTATAAGAAAATTGTTTTAAATGTGACATTGTAAATATATATTTCAATTAAAAATACAGTGTTTAGAAATGCTATAAGAAAATGGTTTTAAATGTGACATTGTAAATATATCATTTTAAATATGACATAATTTTCACCCTTAAATGCTTTTTATACATAATAGCTTAATTATTTTAAAGTTTTCTCTATTTTTAAAAATTCACTTGTAAATATATTTTTCAGTTGAAAAGCATTTGTAAATATTATTATATTTGCTTTTTTAAATCTGGCAACAGCAGGTAAAAAAGGTTATTTCAAACTATGAATTAAATCTCTATTCAGATGATGAAATTTTGATTGGATTGGAAAAAAAAACTTAAATAATTAGATAAATTAAAAAAATAATTGCACACTGCATGCCACAATCTAATCAAGCATGCATGTGCCTATAAAAGATAGTTAAATTGGTATGTATAGTTTTTGGTCCTATAAAACTATTTTAACCAAACTCTTGACCGATTTTAACTTTAAATAGCACTTAAAATAATTCTTTGATTTTAAAACTGTCTGATTCAGCCTGTTTATCATTTTTTTTTTTTTGTAAAAGTACCAGTTTTGATGTTTTTATATGCAATAGTTTTTTATTATAAGCCAAGAGAGTCAAAAGGCCACAATAAATTCAATAACAGCAACATCAGTGGCAGCATTAGTTACTCCTATTTTAGAATAGAAAGACATAAAATTAATTGTTTTAGTTTGTTCTCTCTTTTTCTAAATTTTTATGTTTAATTAAGGCAAATTAATTTTTAGATTGCGAATTAAAAGGTTAAGTGTTCATTTATATATGGAGAGACAGGGTAAATTGATAGATGTGACACACACAGATATGGCTGTCATTAAATTAAAACAAAATGCAATGGCAGGTCATTCACATACACATAAAGTATGTGTCGTTGGACCAGAGCTTAATTTCTAACAAAAAAAAAAAAAAAAAGTACCACAGCTCTAATAATTTTACAATACATTCCCCGATCCCCTCCACTCTCATATTTATATTTCATTACAAAATTTAAAGCAATTTTGTCTTCAGCAAAAAATGATACATTTTAAATGTATCTACATCTATACAGGGTGATTCAAAACTTATCGTTCAAATTTCGTGGGAAGGTAGGGAATATGTGAGGAAACCGATTTCACATAGAAAAGTATGTCTGCAAACGTCATGTACATAAACAAAATTCTGGTGTGAAACGAAAATTTAAAAATTCATGAATGAAGAAAATTAAAAACAAAGAATAAAATAAAATAACAAAAAAAATAAATAAAATAAAAATGAAAACAAAAAGTAAAAAACAAACCAATTAAAATAAATAAGAACCAGAAAGAACAAAATTAAACGAGAAGTTTCCAGGCATCTGATAATGAAGGCATTGAATAAAGGTCATTAACAAGATTTTTGGAGTTTTTAAAAGATATAAAAGGCTTTGTAGAAATCAAAATGAGAAGTGAAAATAGGAGAAGAAAGAATACTAGCTTTAGGAAAGTCAAAACAATGATTGGGACGCAATGGAAGGTTGGGTACACACAGTGCATACGCATGCATACATTTGCGGCCATACTTTCTTATGTAAAATCAGTTTCCTGACATATTCCCTACTCCCTCACGAAATTTGAATGATAAGTTTTGAATCACCTTGTATATAATAAAATCTAGTAAATGAACAGATAGCAATAACAAGCAAGATCAAGAGTTGGGAATTTTCAAAGAATCCTACTCTCCTCGAGGATTTTTTGTATCAACTAGCAAAATACAGCAACGTTCTGGTGGTGTGCAGTGTTTCTAAGCTCCATTCAGCTCCGACTACTATTTAAATAATCACTGTAAGATAGTTTGTTAGATTTTCAAGTCTTTTAAAGCTGAAATTTAGTAGAAGGGTCACAACTAAGATCTATTTATGATTTGAATTCCTTTTATAATTGGTAGTATTCCATGGTTTAAAAGGCATAACCTTTGTTATTGAATTATGCACTATTTTACAATCTAAACTGATTTCTACAATTTTTAAAAGTAGATTGGAATTTTTAAAAAAGTTTTCCTTCTTAGCTTTAATAAAAATTTGTCTAAAGATGCTTGTAATTTTGAATTCTTTAAAAAGTGGACACCCTGTTATTGAAAAGGTTCATGTTCAAATAGATACTATTTCATTGAAGTAATGGTTTTTCCCCAAAATATTTGTTCAATTTTGTTTATTTTTAAAATTGTAATCATTTGGAATAAAAACACATACTTTCATGTATTTTCTTCCACTTATCAAAGCTTACATACCCCCCCTCCACCCCCCACTCTCCCCAATTACTTAATTGTGTATAAATCAAACATAGAGTCATTGATCAGTTTGTAGTTTTAGATTTTTATACTTTTATCATCATCAAAATGATTACTTTTTCTTTTTAGGCCTTATGCAAAATACATTGTATACTCATTTCGTGTATCGACACTTAAAATATTTGAGTGTTTTTATGTTTCGTTTTGGAGATTAATGTGACTTTTTCTTTGATATTCCATGCTCATAAATCAAATGTTTTCTCAGAAAGTTGAATTAATATTAAAGAAAGAAATTTCTATTATTAATTGTACTATTTAATCGTGCAATAAAGTATTTGTTAGTGGTAATTGTTCTTAAGTTTTCACTTTTAACTTCTAACAAAAGTTGTATTCAGAAATAAAGGAATAAGATTTCTGTCTGTAATGTTTTCATAACCATTGTGATTGGGACAGATTTTAGTAACTTTATAAAATATCTTATATTATGTGTCTGAAAATAAAACAGTTTGAATCGTGTATATTAGATTGAAATAAATTTAAATTAAGTTTTATAAAATGAAAATATATATTGATGATTAGGACTGCAATATATATTTCATTTTTATAAAATGCATCACCATAATTTCTGTAGTTCGTGGCGTTCAGAAATTGCAGACATTATTGCAATGAATTAATAAAATTTTGTAAAGATCTCCAAGCATGAGATTGTTTGAATTCTGTTTTTAGTTTTTACTTATAGTAGAAGCTCAGATGGCTATGTATTTTGCGATATAAATTATTTATTTATATGAAATTTTAGTGCATAAAACATGTTTAAATTTTCTTAAAAGTAATTTATTTAATAGATGTCAGACCAACAAAATATGTGTACATCTTAATTTTATAATTTTATGTATAATTGTACTTGACAACTCTCTCCTTACATTAAACTGAATTTGAAGCAGAATTTGTAAGATCTCAGTGAAAGTCTTAATGTTTATGAATAATCAGTCAATTTATTTAAAGAAATTTTTAATTTGAGGCTACTTCATGACGTCACAATCTATGCATCAAATACTAAAGCAACACTAAGATTTAAAACTAAAAAATTAATCTTATAACTTAAATTTCATTGTAACTATTTTTGTTAGCTGCATGTTCGCTAAAAATACAGCACTGCTTTTTTCTTTGGTACACATAAATCCAAACTTGATTTATGACCAATGTCTTATATAATACGTTCTATTCACATATGTATATTACTTAGATAAATCTTATATTGCCAAAATGCTATTTAGAAATTTAAGAAAAAAAACTTTTGATTGACCAATCATTGATCACATAATGGTGATGAACTGTTAGGAAATGGTGGTATGATTAGATAGTCTTATTCATATTTTATATGACACTATGATGTCATATCGCTGGTCTACAGCATAAAAGTTACTTCAGTTTTATGAAGGAAAAGGTTAGGATAAGAAATTATTGACAAATAATTTGTGTTTCATGCACAATACAATCACTCTATTTTAGTTATATGTCATGAGATAATTATTAAAAAAAATAATTCTTTATGACAATTACCGTATGTATGCGTTTATAAGTCAATCCCCCCCCCCCCCCCCCCAAATTCTTACGCAAAATTTTGAAAAAAATTGAATTTTCGTGTATAAGTCGAACCACATTTCTGGTAGTATGTTGAAAAATGATTTGTAATCAAGGATACAAAAACTTAATAAATTTTCATTAAATTAGTAAATTTTTTTACGTTCCTAATCAGATTTCTTTTTTTTTTTTTAATTCAACGTTTTAAAACTGTATAATGATGTAAAATTGAAGAAGCTTAAACTATTTTGAAACCTATTCACATCAATTTAATGACACTTAAAATGAAAAAATTCTTTGAAAAATCTATTCAAGCCTTATTTACAAGGGTAAACAACTTCTTAGACGGCTAAAATAGACTACTTCTTTGTGATGTAGGACTTTTAAAAGAGAAATCTAGAAGCATTCTCAAGTTGAACTCTTTTTAAAAAGGGGGTTAAAATGTTGAAAGGAATGCCCCTGTAGGGAATTCTATCCCAAGAGAAAATGGGTGCAGAACAGTTACAGGGACATTATTGTTGAGCTTTTTTTGTCAATCACAGGGAAATGACCATTGTCTGCTTTTATCTCTCTCTCCAACCTAACTCCGGTGACTCCGGTATTTCACTCCACACTTCTCGAGTGGGAAATATTATTTATTTATTATTATTTTTATTTTACTAACTCTTAGATAAGTCAACCCCCCCATTTTCAAAACCCAAGTTTAGTCTAAAATTCTTCCAGACACAAGTATATACGGTAAGTTGATACTTGGCATAATATAATATAAGCAGTTAGCGTTTTTATCACAGACTACTTTCAGTAGCATTTAGCATACCTTCATCAGTGCCCACTGGTGAAGGTAAGTTAAATGCTACCAAAACTAGTCTGCAATAAGATAAAAAGTCCTGGTGTTAAAAACGCCGTTTTAACTGCTTATAATAATTCTTTCTGTTATGAATTTATTTTATTTATTTATTTATTTTATGAAGCCTATAAAGTTTACCTATGAAATATGGTTTTTAAATATTGTTGTATGAGCATGCCATGCATCATTCTCAGATAATGATAATTTTGGCTTTTAAAAAAATATATTAAAATTTATTGTTCTACTTCTTGATTTTTAGCTCAAATGACATATAATAAAATATTGACAATTTATACTAAGGAGGGATGAGATTTTAAAAATGTCATTATTATATCCCTGAAACCATAACTCCAGAATGCAATGGTAATGACATTCATAACGTTAAGCCTATTTGAAAGCTAAGCAATAACAATTGAATATTTGTGGTTCACTTAATCTGAAAGCAATCCCAAACTTTTTTTAAAAAATTCATTCAGCAAAGTTCAATTCTTAAATGCATATTTCAGCTTATAATAACTTTGTAATGACGTGAGTTTCGTTAATGACAGTTACAACTTTTCAATTTTTTAAAAATATTGAAATTTATTTTATTTTTTATTTTTTTAAACTAGTGCACAGTGCAGTGCTTAAAGGAGTGTTGGCAAAAAATGTAAACATACATACTTGGCTTGCATAATTCACATTTTTTAGCCAGAGAAATAAAAATTTTCATTATCTGAGAATGAGCCCAATTGTACTATAAAATTCTCATAAGATATATATATTATTTATCTTTTCTTTTGTCAGGCTGGCAAATTAGCAGTAGAGAGAGGCTGGGCTCTGAACCTGGGAGGTGGCTTTCATCATTGCTCTGCCGAGAAAGGTGGTGGCTTTTGTGCCTATGCTGACATTACTTTGTGCATAAAATTTGTTTTTGAGCATTACAGGCATATTGAAAAAGTAATGATAGTTGATTTGGACGCTCACCAGGTTGGAATATATATATATATATATGTTATTTATTGAAGCTCTTTTTTTTTTAAATTTCATTTGATGACAAACAAATTCTTGTAATGTATAAAAGTCCTGAGGAAATTTGTAATTATATGTAAAGTTTACTCTTTGGAGAGTTATACTTCATAAGTTGTTATGTTACAGAACTCTTTTACTTTTGATTAAAATTTACAAGCAGTAAAAATATGTTTTATAAGTTTTCATCTGCAAATGTCTGTAATATAGGAATTATGTGATCTTTCAATTGATTTTTTACAGCAATATGAATATGGTAAATTGCCTACCTTTATTCTGTACTTGCACAAATTATAATTGAGTGTCATTTCTCCATAGCATAGCACAGAAGGTTTAGATGCTTGTAGTAATTAAACCAATATACTAAATAATCAGACAGTTCACATTTTAAAATGATGGATATATTATGACAATAAATGATGGGAAAAAACATATTTTAGAATATAATAAACAGACCATAATGTTGCCGGCATCACATACAAACAAAAATATAAATGATGTTACATAATATGATGTAGAAAAACAACAACAACAAAGCCCTTTTAACTTTCTTCTATCTATAATAGAAGAAAGTATTGTAATAAAAATTTTAAAAAATATTTCTGGTTTTTGATGGATTTACATGTTTTAGGGGTGAGAGATTCCGAAAAACATGTTTTTGCAAAATGCCTGTCTGTCTGTCCTCATTGTATCATCGAAAAGTGTATGAAGTTATGTTTCAAAGTGAACCAATTTTTTTTTCTATGTTTTTGGCTATGGCCAGCATGTGCCTCTTGAATTTGGGGATATTTCAATGAAAGGAGGCACTGTGATCCCGATTTTTGTTCCATTTTCACTATTATATCATCGAAAAGTGTATGAAGTTATGCCGAGAATTTTTTGAACCAAATTTTTTGTATATGTTTTTGATTATAGCCTGCAGGTCCCAGTTGAATTTGGGATATTGTGCCTGGAGGAAGCGCTGTGATAGCCTTTTAAAAAATTACAAAAAATTTAGAAATCCTTTAAAATTTTTGCGTTAAATGTTTGGCTTTAATCCACGGATTCTGGAGCAATTTTTGTTTTGCCTCTGTCTTAAAAATAGGGTGGCTGACATTTTGAAACAATACAGCAGGATTCCTCCATAAACGGGTTTAATAGATGAGTTTTAGTGAACATGGTTTCGCCAAATTTTCTTTCATTGTTGTAACCATTGTTTCAACATTTACATGCTTAACACTATATATTTATATTCGTCCACGTGAAATTTTTAAAAAAAAAAATCTGTACATTTCTAGTATAGGGGTCTTGTCAGAATAGAGAAAATGGCCTTGACGAGAGAAGGAAATAGGGCAACCTATTTACTGTTTGATATACACAAGCAATTTTTTTTTTTTTCAATATTTATACAAATTACTAGCTGGCTTCGCCCGCCAGCGGGCCCCTAATTTACATCAGTGCCTCGAAACTTTTGTATTCTCCAGCTCGCATCCCCCTCGAAACGAACGAACCTCCGACCCGGGTCCCCGCTGCCTTCGGCACCGGATAATCCCATAATTTGCATAATCCCTTAATTTGCACATCGAATAGTATAAACCTCTAACTGAACTAATCTCCGACCCTGGTCCCCGCTGCCTTCGGCACCGTATACCGGTCGTGCTACGCACGCACCGGATAATCCCTTAAATTGCACATAGAATAGTATAAACCTGTCACTGAACGAACCTCCGGCTCGGGTCCCCGCTGCCTGCGGCACCGTATACCGGCCGTGCTACGCACGCACCAGATAATCCCTTAAATTGCACATAGAATAGTATAAACCTCTAACTGAACGAACCTCCGGCTCGGGTCCCCGCTGCCTGCGGCACCGTATAGCAGTCGTGCTGTGCACGCGCTGCAGTATACGTTAGTTCCACCTTCCGCCACCAGGTGGCGCAAATAGAAAAAATAAACCTCGAATAAGATAAACCTCGAACTGAACGAACCTCTAGAACCCCACAGTTAAGATAAAAAAACTTGAAGGGGGGGGGGGGGAGGACACTGCTTTTCCTTAAACAACTGAATTAGACTGCCGGAAAAAAAAAAAAAAAAAATCTGATGTCAAACAACTTATTTAGACTACCGGACTTCTTGTTCAAAGACAGGGACCTGTAGGAAAACTTAAAACTGAAAAAAAAATCGATAACGGGCGAAGCCCGCTTTTCCCTATCATAATATCTGGTTGCCACTCTAAAACAAAAACTTAAGATACTCGTTATGGCAGTTTTTAGACGCGGCCTACTTCTTAAAATCGTAATATCTAGCCGGCACTGTAATAGAAATCTTTCTTTTGCTTTAATTATACAAATAACGATGATTAATTACACAAAAAAATAATATATCGGCTCCTAATGAAGATATGAGAATAATTTTTAGATATTCTGAAAGCAGAATCCATTTTGAGTCGCCCTGTCAAAGTTTGGAATTAATGCGCCCCTTAGATTCGGAAATGGGCCCCCCCCTCTGAAAGAACACAGTTGAAAGTCGCGTGACTATTTTATCTCTTTCAGAAATGACTTATCCACAGACGATTCGTCTGCGTTGAATGTTGAAATAAAAAAGAAGCTGTCTCTTCGGAATAGAAATAAATTCCTTTGCCGTGTCATTAATGAGTTTTAATTGATATCTTCAAAAATTACTGGTCGATTTTTACGAATTTTTTTTTGTTGAATTCGCGATTTTTTTATACACGTGTTAGCAAATTTTCGCGAATGTAGAGTCATTATTTCCACTTGTTTCAAAAAGGAGTGGGGCGATTTGATCTCGGATCTGTCGACCCTGCATTCTTTACGGCAACCTTTTTTTACGTCTGGGGTCGATGTTGGATGTCTGGTCAGTTTTTGGCCGAAATAAAGAAAAGTTACGGTCCGAATTTCAAAAAATTTGAAATTTTGGAACGACAAAAATCGGCCGCGTGTGTACCCCGATTTTCGGATCGATACCTCCGGTACATTTTTTTTTATTCGATGATGCGTTAAAAAGCGACGATTTGGATGTCTGCGATTATCAAAACGGAAATTTTTTTCGATTCTTTTTCCAGTTCGGTTTCGGTCGGTAATTAAAACACTTTCGCTCATTAATAACTCCCCGGGTCCGGGTCGGAATCCCGACCCGATCGAAACTTGAGCGTCGCGCCTTTTTTGCGAATTTTTCGGTCCGCGTCCGCCGTCCGTGCGTCGCCTGGTCCCGGAGCCTTTGCGGGTACAAAGGTGGAGTGCACAGACAGAAACACACACTGTAACCATTGTTTCAACATTTACATGCTTAACACTATATATTTATATTCGTCCACGTCAAATTCTTAAAAAAAAAAAAATCTGTACATTTCTAGTATAGGAGTCTTGTCAGAATAGAGAAAATGGCCTTGACGAGAGAAGGAAATACTGCTCTGAATATAACTGAATATAAATCTGCAGCGCCTGCTGCCGTTTATATGAGACTCATAATTTGTCACAAATAGGTAATTTTATTGATTTCGTGCTTTGCCCATAATTGCGAAAAAAAAAAAAAAACTATTTTTGACTTCAGGTGAAATGATTGAGGTTATTTCGGTTTTTCTTTTGTATATAAAAAATGTTATATATAAAAAAAACCTGGCCATTAATCACATTGTTTATTGTATATTTAAAGACGATTACTTATTCTTTGTAATTATTTTTTTGTTGGGGGTTTTTGGGCGAAATAATATACTTTATAGATAGAACCAGTTCCGCTAATCATTAATATTTACTTAATTATCTGACCGCCAAGCAAATGGGCAAATTTGTAATATTTTTTCTGTTATTTTTTTTAATATAAAAAAAAGATGAATTTTCAAACTTTGTATAAAAAAATTAATTATGTATATGAGTATATTCCTTGACAGTATTAATCATTAATCGATATTTTAAAACTGCATCATATTTGTAGAATTATATAAATTTAAACAATGCGTCTATTGCAGTGAAACCTGAGCATAGTGACACGACAGTGAGAAGGTTAATGTTTTATACAAGATTTGTATACATACAAACAATATAATGGGTACTTTTCCGTTATATGGACACCATGCCAAAATGTATGCTAATGCATAATGTATGTAAATGTATGCTTGGCGACAATGATGTCCATATATCTGAAAAGTACCATATAATGTAAATATATCGTAAATATTAAGAGTTTGCTAAGATATTGAAGCATTCAGTGATGTGTTAGATGTATGCTTTTATCAAAACAATTATAATTTGTAAGTATGAGTTAAAAAAAAAAAAATCCCCATTTTCTCGCATATTATGAATTTTATTGTAGTAATCGGAACACCGTATGAATAAATAATAAACGGACTATAAGAGTTCCAATTTTGTATTATGTGAATTATTTTCTGTACTATACAAACAAAAGGACAGAGCTCAAAAAATGTAATTTCCATTTGGATCGATTTGGCAAACTATTAAATGAGCCTAAATTCATTTTTAACTCTAAAATTAAAATCGACACCTAGATACAATAAATAAAATAAATTAAATACCTTCAAAACCCTTTTGATCATCACATCAGCGTGCAAGACAATTTTTTTACCGGAGACTGACGAATTTTACGATTTTACCGCAAACGATTGTTGAATTTTGCAGTTTATCGACTATTGATTAACGAATTTCATGATTTCTTCCATGAACGTTTGACGAATTGCTCAAAAAAATTAAGAATATTGTCAAATTGTCTCGGGTAAAAAAAAATTTCAATATTGTCAAATGCCATTAAGAAAAAAGTCGCAAAATTCGCAAAATTGATATAATGATTATGAACCTTGATTTTTCTGGTATTGGGCAAGATTTATGTTTTTTCAGCAATTCTTTGATGAAATTAGTGTTTTTTCAGCGATCCTTTGAAGAATTTCTCGCGATCCTTAACGAAATTCACATATTCCAGCGATTGTTTGATAAAATACATTTTATTCCGCAATTTTTAGACGAAATTTAGTAAAAAAGCGTGATCTTTTGGTGAAATTTCCGTTTTTGCGATTCTTTGACAAAATTTGCTTATCTTTCGTGATCCTTTGGCATAATTCACATTTTTTCTGTGGTCTTTTAACGAAAGTCATGTTTTCCCATGATCCTTTGATGAAATTGGCGTTTTTTCCCCCGGCGAAGATTGGTTAGATGTTTTTAGTCTGCAGGTGCCCTAAAAAGTCTGTGACGCCCGTTGCTGCATCGCACACATTCTTCCATGGGGCATCGAACGAAGGGAATTCATTCTAAAGAATCATTGTTTCATTCCTGACATTTCTGGAAAGAAACAACGTTCAACTCATTGGCTGAATTGTAAAGTGCGAAATGTGTCGAACATTAGCGGAAAGAAAGTGCGCAATTTGTTTGTTCATGGAAATAATTGTGAAATTCGTTAATTGATAAATTGTGAAATTCATCAATCGATAGCGAAAAAATCGCAAAATTCATTAATCGACAGTGGAAAAATCGCAAAATTCATCAACTGGTTTCGGGGGAAATAGTTTTCGAATATGGTCGAATGGCTTTGAGAAAAAAAATCACAATCCATCAATTTCGGGGAAAAAATCGTGAAATTTGTCAAGTGACAGCAGAGAAAAAAATCTTTTTCCATTCAATCATCGCAATTGGCGAGTGTGACTATTATGTTTGACCAGTGGTGGCAATAAAATCCATTGTCAAATTTTCAGTATTACTCGCTGTTTGGCAAGTGCTAATTTTGTCCTATACTTTCAAAACCCTTTTGATCATCACATCAGTGTGCAGGACAATTTTTTTATAGGAGACCATTTGATGAATTTCGTGATTTTTCTGTTATCGATTGACCAATTTTACTGCTATCGATTGTTGAATTTTATAATTTATCAACTATTGATTAGCGAATTTCATGATTTTTTCCATGAACGTTTGACGAATTACGCAAAAAAATTAAGAATATTGTTAAATTGTCTTGGGTAAAAAAAAAATTAATATTGTAAAAAAAATTAATATATAAATGCCAAGTTGCAAGTTGAAACGCCTGTGACCGCTTATTCATGTTATGCATCTCCGGGGTCCATCCTGCCACTCCCCCCCCTTAAGGGGGGAACTTTCCTAAATTTTGTTGACACCCCTCATGTCATATATTGTTGGAAAGGTCTGTGACTGCTTAATCATATTATGCATCTCCGATGTCCATCTTCCCACTTTGCCCCCCCCCCCCCCCCAAGGGGTACTTTTCTAAATTTTGTTGGCACCCCTCATGTCATATATTGTTGGAAAGGTCCGTGACTGCTTAATCATATTATGCATCTCCGATGTCCATCTCCCCACTTTGTCCCCCCCCCCCCAAGGGGTACTTTTCTAAATTTTGTTGACACCCCTCATGTCATATATTGTTGGAAAGGTCCGTGACTGCTTAATCATATTATGCATCTCCGATGTCCATCTTCCCACTTTGCCCCCCCCCCCCCCAAGGGGTACTTTTCTAAATTTTGTTGAAACCCCTCATGTCATATATTGTTGGAAAGGTCTGTGACCGCTTAATCATATTATACATCTCCGATGTCCATCTCCCCACTTTGCCCCCCCCCCCCAAGGGGTACTTTCTAAATTTTGCACACAACCCTCATGTTATATATCACTGGAAAGGTCTGTGACCAGTTAATCATATTATGCATCTCCCATGTCCATCCCCCACTTTGACCCCCAAGGGGGTACTTTTCTAAATTTTGCACACACCCCTCATGTGATATATCGATGGAAAGGTCTGTGACTGCTTAATCATATTATGCTCCCCACTATGAAAGTTAAAGAAACTATAAATTTTATTTTTATGGTACAGTAGAAAGCCACTAATCCGCAAAGCTTGGTTCCAAGTGTTGTGCGGATTGGAGGCTTTTTGCGGATTACAGGCCATGTCTATTTGATCTTTGTTTATATATTTTTTAATTCATATTTTGGACAAATTTAGATTGCTAATAATAATAAATAAATAAATTACACATTAATATATAGATAAAGTAATAACTATGTAAAAAATAATTTCTTATTTTTAAAATTTCTTAAATATGGCATGAATTGTTGTCTGTTTTAAGACATTTGGTTTATAGTATTGAATTTTACCTTTAAGTAAGAGTTCAAAAGCAATATATATGTATTTTTTATGTGTTTTTCAATTTTATAAATTACGATTTAATGAAAAAATAAATAAATTATAAAATATATTGTCTATGTAAGGATTTTTTATCATTAAAAAAAAAAAATCACAAAAGCTAAAATTGTATTTTACAAGTATTTTTTTAAAAAATGAATATATAAAATAATATACTAATTAAACGTGCTTTCATTTTAAACTATAAAGAAGAATGTTATATTATATATAAAAATTAGAAAAATGTTAAAATTGGTGAAAAAAAATTCAAAATTTTGTCACCATTGAAGCATTTTTCAAGAATTAAATTTCTTTGTTTACATTCATAAATTGATTGCGGATTAGAGGCCTTTGTGGATTACAGGTTCGCGGATTAGCGGCTCTCTACTGTACTATCAAGTTGTTTGCCGTCAAATTTTGACGGGTTCCATCTAGTAATTTCAATTATGGCAGCAGTGTTAGTTCCCTCTTTTTTATATAGAATGGATATTTTTTATAATAATTCAAATGCTAAATTCGAATATGATTTAATAGGGTCGTGTAAAAAGATAATTTTGAATTTTTCCTCAATAATTAATCCTTTTTTGAAAATAAGTGATATGATTTATTATGTTTGATAGAATCTAATATTTTAGAAATGCAATGTCAGCGATGTTCTGTAATTGATATATACAGTGGTGGCCAAAAGTGTGGACATTTTTTGAAAGTTTCATGTTTTTCAAATTTGTGTGCTTGCAGAATATATTAATTTTCACTTAAATACAAATGTTTATATACCAAATTGAAGGTAATTTAATGTAGAATTTAATAATAAAAACTGTATTACAATATCTGTATTACAAAAAAGTTATGCAATTAATAGTAAGATCTATCTTAGATTTGCATTTTTTTAAAGTGATACTTACACAATCAATACTTAGTGGGATAACCCTTATTTTTTAAGACAGCTTCACAGCGTCTTTTCATCGAGTGAACGAGTGTTTGGAGTTCATCTTTCGTAATCACATGGTGCCAAGAATCAATTATAACTTCAATAAGTTGTCTTTTATTGGATGGACGTTTTTTTCGTGCAAGAATTTTCAAACGTCGCCACAAATTTTCAATTGGATTGAGATCAGGGCTGTTTCCTGGCCATGGTAATATATCTATGCCTTTATTTTGAAACCATGCTTTGCATACTTTTGCTGTGTGGCATGGAGCTGAATCCTGCTGAAAAATAAATGGTGCGTTGTTGGGGAAGAGATCCCTGATGGAAGGTATCAATTTTGGTTCCAGGACAGTTTCGATATATTTTTTGGCATTCAGGATGCCATCAATCACTTGAATTCGGCCTACACCATCTGCAGACATACATGCCCAAATCATGATATTTGTTGGGCTTTTTGTAGTTGCTTCAATGCAATCAGGATGAAGTGCTTCTCCTACTCTACGTCTCATGTATTTTCTACCATCACTACCAAAGAGCGATATTTTACTCTCATTGCTCCAGATTACTTGCTTCCATTGATTTTCTGACCATTTAATGTGTTCTTTTGCCCACTTAACTCGCTTTTCGCGTTGCTTTTGATTTAAATATGGTTTTTTTTCTTGGAATTCTAGCTTGTAGTCCAAATCCTGATAACCTTCTTCTTATTGTTCTTGAACTTACTGCAATACCCGCTGCATTCATTTCACATCTAATGGCATCTGATGAAATTTTTCTATCTTGAAGGCATAGCCGTTTAATTTTTCTATCAGCAGTAGCACTTATGCATTTTTTTCGGCCTGATTTGGCCTTATTTTCCACTGATTTCGTTTTTTCATAACGTAAACAGAACTTTCGTACACCAGAACAAGTCACTGAACCACCAACTTGTCTTGCAATTTCAGCATAAGAGAGGCCAGTTTCTCTCAATATGACAATTAGGCTTCTTTTTGTAGATGTCCAATTAGTTCTTCTTGTTCATGACATTGTTTAAAATTAGTTTAATTAAAACACAAGCACGAAAAATCATGCGTCAAGCATAGATTATGTAACACTTTCCAACGCTTCCAAAATAGTTTTACAAATCATATCGTTTAATAAGCTGAAAGATAACATCTAACAATTTGAAAAATGCATAACATATTTAAAAACATAATTTCAGGAATTTCCAACGTATATAATATTTGGAAAAATATCCGAATACTTTTATTCAGCCCTGTATATGATCTATAGATTTGTATATATACTAAATAGGATGCTAAATTTTAGTTCAGTTAAGAAACGCATAGCACAGTTTAAAATTCTCCTTCTTGAGTTTCTGTCAATAAACGGAAATGTGTTCGCGAACTTTTGTGCTGCCCCGCATATGATCTACAGAATTTATACACACCACGTAATAAACAAAAAGTGAGTTAAATTTAAAGTCGCGTTCAGTAACTTAAAACGCACTTCCAGGAATTATGGTTAACAGACAGTAGAGAATTCTTTTATGTGTCCCTGTAAATGAACGATGACTGCTATACACACAATATTCTGTAGTAAGCCTCTTGTCATGCACCTTAGTGATATATATGAATTTCAATGCGTTTAAAATAGTGAAACATCATTTAAATAAACCGCAGACGATTTTTCTCCGTAGACTAATGTAACGGAATTCTTTTGAGTGTCCCTGTAAAAAAACTATAAGTGCTACACACTTCAGTTGAAATAGGGAATGTGCTATAGATAACGACAATAACATATAAAAATTGCAAGGCAATCCGAGCATATTTACGGGAGTTAGAGCACGGACATACGGCCAGACAAACCGAAGTCATAAACACTTTTCAACTAGGTTGGAAAGTGTTAAAAAGGACTTTAAATATTCAAAAACAGCAATACTATATTTAATTATACTAGTATGCATCATTCCGCAAAATATTTCCTCAACAATAATTCTTTTACCATCCAAATAACCTAAACTATAGTTACAGACATTTGATTGGTCCTCAGAACAGTGTTTGTGATTGGCTAGCATGCTTTTATTACAAAACATGTTCTTATTCAAAACGATTTGTGTTTGTTTGTTCTACTAAAATGAGCATAACTTTTTTTGTAATACTGTTTTTCTTATTAAATTCTACATTAAATTACCTTCAAATTGATACATAAACGTTTGTATTTAAGTGAAAATTAATATATTCTACAAGCACACAAAGTTGAAAAACTTGAAACTTTCAAAAAATGTCCAAACTTTTGGCCACCACTGTATATGTATAACTTTTAAATGTTGTCTCTGTCTCTATTTCAGGGAAATGGCCACGAGCGGGATTTTATGGGGGATGATCGAGTATATATACTGGATGTATATAACGGTGGTATTTATCCTCGTGATGAATATGCTAAAGGTATATATATCTCTCTTTTTCTTTTTCTATATTTGTTTTGCATTTTGTAGAACATCCTTTCTGTTGTTTGATTTTTTTAAACAATACTTCTGCTTAGTTTCATTTTGATTTTTTCCGAACAGTTTGTTTTTGTGTTACATTGCTGTTTGCTTATAATTATTATAATTTTTTTGTGCAGTACAGTCGAACTCCAACTATCCAGGCTAATGTATTCTGAATGCAATTTAGGTATGCAAAAATCCAGATAATTGGAAGAAACATTATTTTCAAATTAAAAATTTCTCTCAAATTGCTTTTCTTTAATAAAAATATAGTTATGTTGAAAATAAGATCACTTTTCACATGAATTGCAGTTTTTCCAACTCAGTGATAAAGTGCTGAGAGTTGAATCCATAACCTTTGGCACCACTTACCCACCTGGGCGACAGCGCAGCTGACACAATTCACTCTGACAACCTTTTGGCAATGACAGTCAGTATTTTTCTAAAATAGCTCAACAGAATAAACCGAAGGTAAAGAAACTCCATTAAACGATGAATGCGTAATTACATTTTATTATTTTCAACATAGTCATACTGATTAATAAATTTTTTCACCTTAATGAAAAATTATTGTTCTTGATCATTTCTTTTCCAATCAGTATAAATGCATTGAAAATACACTATATGGCCAAAGGTGACGGGTAACTTGCGATTTTAGACGTTTTGTTAACTATCTAGAAAATTCTGAAAATTATCGTCGATAGAATAAGCTCGAAATCCGTTGTTCCCAAAAAGATGAGGGGTTGTATTAAATATCTGTTGATTAGTGCCAAGATAGCGTACACAATATTGCACGTACTACTATATTTGGATACAACCCCTCATCTTTTTGCTTCCTTTTGGGAACAATGGATTTTGATCTTATTCTATTGACGATAATTTTCAGAATTTTCAAGCTATGATTTTGAGACTTTCACAAAAGTTGCTCTGTATACTTAGCTAATACATTATGCACATTATATTTTGATTGCATTCGCGCATGCGCAGAGAAACATTTTTTAATAAACCTGCTCATTTTTCCTCCAATTTTTATTATTTTTTAATTCTGATTGCAGAGTATTATGTACAATGTTGTTTGTCATATTTTTTGAAAATAACTTTTTTTTATATTAAGAACTCTGCAAATTATAAGCAAAAAACTAGGCGAAATTTGGGACTGTTTTTATAAAAACCTTAATTTCTCTACGAGTATACATGCTATTCTCATAAAAATGAACACAGTATATTACAATAAGCCACTTATTAATAATCTCGAGTTTGAGCGCCTTTGCTACATTAGTTTTTACAGGTTTATCCAAAAGATATTCGTTATTTTTCAATTTGTTGACGGTCTCCTGTGGGATTTCGGGAAAAAATCTTCGTGGAAATATGACCTATACTATACTGTTTACTTACCTGCATTTTCCGGTTAATTCCTTGTGTATTTTTCTGGATATTTAACAATATGTCTAAAATCGCAAGTGACCGGTCACCTTTGGCCATATAGTGTAATACAGTATAAGATCACTTTCACTACATTTTTTTTTTTTTTTTAAATGCTGAGAAAAAAGACAGTGGGAAATCCCAACTATGTTTCTACTTACTCCTTCCACAATATTTAACAATATCCAATACTATCTGCTTTTCACTTAAAAGGTCTGGTTAGAATTTCTTAAAAAAAAAAATAATTCTTCAAATTTTCTTAGATTATGAGAAGTTGTAAATACAGTATCTCTGAAACAGGTGAAATACGGTCTTAAAATATTATCCAAATAAAGACTTTAAAAATTTCAATTAATTAAACCTTAACATCGTTTTCTATATGAATATGAAAGGTATTATATTTTTTTCAAGCTAATGTGAATAGTTCTCTTTTCAGTACTTTTTCTTTTTCAGTTTTTTTTTAAAGATATTTGGCAGTACAGATAAGTGGAGTTTAACTGTACTTTATGATATGTATTTTATTGATTTGATTGTTCTGATACGCTGTTGGTGTATTGTTAATTGTTTTTCCCGGAACTCTTGAGCAAACAAAAAAGTAACATTTCATCTCTTTTATTTCAAAATACCATCTTTTTTTTTCTTTCCCAACTTTAAGTCCCATTCCAGTCTTTCAAAATTCTGTCAATGGAGAAAGAGTATCTGAATTTATCAGAAAGCAAAAATTTATCAAAGTGATTTTTAAGAGTATCTTCATCATCAAAAGATTTTCCATTTAAAGAATTTTGAAGAGAGTACAACAAATAAAAGTCAGAAAGTACAATGTGTACTGAGTATTTTGGATGTGTTAAGACATCCCAGTGCAACTTGTGTATCTGTTTCTGAGTGAACAAAGCCACATGGAGCTTGTTTGTTTTTTATGCAATTAACAAATCTGTGTACATTGTATTCCACTTTTTTTTAGCTATGAGTAGTAAACATCATAGTTTATCTTCTAATGTAATACAATGTGTTCATAATCTAATAAATAGTAACTGTATGAACTCATTCAATGCATGTTTATTTTCTTTGATCGATTGTGTGATATCCAAGTATGGTATAAAAAATGTTCTACTTTTACCAAATATTTGTAATTTGAAATGATAAGTATTTATATAAACTTTGTTAATCTTTGAGATAAAATCTGTTTTTTTTTTCTTTGTATCATCTTTATCTGTTGCAATAAGTCATTCACACTGACACTAATGTGGTAAACTAAAATTTTCTATTTTAATCATTGCAAACTCAAACAACTATTAAATTGTTGGTTTCCCTGAAACAGGATTTCAATAGACTACAGAAATGTTTATAAAATTTTCAACAGTATTATTTTCTTCTTAAATAAAAAGGATATCAAGTGTCTGACACACATCTATTTATCATTCATATGAAACACCCTGTAAATATAATCTAACTATACAGATCACAGTAAATGTTTGGTAAATATTTCCATTGTTACATCATTATTCTTCTCAAAAATTCTTTTTTTTTTCAAATTATAAAAAGACTTATACCCAACTGAAATTTACATCTGCAAAATTTTCCAAACATCCCAATACTTATATCCTGCGTGATTATGGTCTTCATACAGCCTATATACTCAACATGCCAATTATTTACAGAGTTAATTAGTGTATATATCATTTTAACAGATGGCTGTTTTCTTAAATCATTTTTTCAACACTATTTATTTGTACCTTTTTAAAATTTTGATTTGTGACTAGTTTATTTTTAATTTAAATTTTTAAATCTAATAAGTATAGGAGTAAGCATTCAATGTTTTAAAAAAGATTTGTGATTATTTTAATTTAAAAATAAGTGCTAATAGTGTTAATAAAAAGTAAGAGATGGATGCATAAAAATCAGCATCTGGAAAATTTATCTTAACAAAAAAAAATATATACTTATATATATATATTAAAATTGATTCACCTAATTAAACGTTATGTGTGGACATGTGTCATGTCGTTTCGGATTGGTGTGAAAAATTAAAGATTGAAAGTAATTTTGAAAATAGAGATGCAATAATTAATGAAGTTAAAAGAACTAAAGAAATGCTTTAAAAATGCCAATCCAAAACAACGTCACGGCACGCGATCGTAAAGTGGTAATTAACCCAATAATCGACATAACAGTAAAAGATATAGCAAAAGAATTTAAGAATAAGGCCGTCTAAACAATTAAATAAACTTCACAAAACAATTTGGAAAAGATTATTAAATTTAAAAATCGATTATTAGATTAAGATGTAATAGGTATAAATTAATCACTCACCCAAGTCTTGAAATGAAGAGAGAAAATTGATGTTTAAACACATATAGAAATTTTATTTACGAAATACATGTAAATTATATGTAAAGGAAAATACTTAGTTGGCCAACCCTGTCACAACATATTCATAGATAAATTATACAATCAATATTAATTTCATTACTTTATAAATATTATTTCAGATCACTGATAATCAAATATTGAATTATTTATCTAATGTAATACTGTATTCATGCTGAAAAAACATGAGTATCTGATTTCTCCGTTAATAATAAATATGGCACATCTATACTATTGTTAGGAAGAAATAATGTCTATTAAAATTGCACAAAAAAATGATTATATATGTTGAATTTTTTTTATATTGCTGACTGACCGCGGAACACAGTCTAAGACGTTAAAGGAGAAATTATCACGATTACTTGTCTTAAGAAGAATGTTACGTAGCAACTATATTACGATTGAATGAAAAGAAAATGTTTATATTCGTCGAAGATTATATTGAAGACCCACAGCAGAAAACAGTTGTTGGCGTTGACGAAGAAACTTAGCTGAAGACGAAGACATCAGTGTCCGGAGAAAAACGAAGGCATTTACTGGCACTATTAAAGAAGTAGTATTTAAGCGTTTTCTCCTTAAAACTATGAGTTAAGTTTATTCAAAAGGAATAAAGAAATCGTGCTGTAGTTAACTTGAATTGCCGATGGAGATAGCAAAATCGGAAGAACTTTAATTGTTGGCAGCCGGAATCGTAGATAAAGATATTAACAACTGAAGAATCGCTTAATATATCGCATCATCTTAGCGATGAATGGAATTTAGATTTTGAGTGAAATACTTGCATAGACGAGAGCAAGGGCCGTAGAAGAAGAAACTCGCAAGGGTGAAAAATTAGTCTTCTAAAGACGAAGATGACGCCTTAGAGAAACTGCCTAACTCAGCATTTCATAAACGAAGAAAGCGATGAAACCCCACAGTGAAAAGCAGCATACGAAAGATTTACATTTAGCAATTCAAAGTCACAGCAAAAAACCCCGGCGGGACCCGAAGGTCCGCACCATTTATAGTACGTCTAGCTAACTTAATCCCTAGTCGATAACTGATGAGAAACATAACTTTCAAAAATCAGTTAGAATTTTGAAAGCCAACTTTCAGCCAATGAGCATCGAGCATTATCGAGCGTTCACTACGCAACGTAGAGTTGAGATGAATAAAAATCATCATTACTCCTGAATGGCAACGACGCCGTAAAAGTACCCGGATGGACGCTGAGATGGGAGCGCGTCTCTGCCTGAGTGCAATGAACTGTACGCTATTTCTTCCGAGAAATCCTGTCACGTGATCGTAAACAACAAGTATCTTGGGGAAGATGCGCAATCAAAATGTCGATATTTCTGCAAAACAAAACGCGCGATCTTTGAAAAGAGAATTGAATAAATAGAATTTCTTGCCATAACTGCTGAACTAAATAACGTATTTAAAAACCGTAAACGGATTCTTGAAGTAGAATTTTTTATCTATAGATTGAATATGGTTTTAATACAAAATATTTAATATTTAATAATTATGATTTTCGTTTTTGGACTTAGAAATATTTCGTATCAGTTTGTATTGACACGCGAAAAACTTATCTTTTTACTGATATTACTTTAACTGAATATTATATTAATGATTTTAATAATTAAAACATTTGATTTATTGATTAATATTATTTATTAACAGAATAAAATTACTTTAACGAAATATTTGAAAATTTAGAAAGAAAAAGGACTTTACTGAAAAATGATTATAAGATTAAGTTAAGTGTATAATTAACCGAAATTAATGAATTAAATTAGCATAGATTAATACAGAAACAATGTACGGTGGCGTAACATTTTCCTCCACACTGTGGAAAAAAAAAAGCAAGAAAAAAAAAAGAATAAGCTGACGGGTCTTTTCTCAAAGAAAAACTAATTTTACACAAGGGTAATAATAAAAATGAAACGTTGAAAACCTCAACGATTGATCTCATGAACATAACAGAAATCAATAAAAAAAATGTGCAGATAAACAAGTTCAAAATGCAAAAGTCCAGAAGAACTTGACTAATTTTAGCTGAGTCTTGAGCACATATGAAACTTAATAATATAAAACATGAATGTAAATAGTTAACAAAATGGTAAATAAAATATATATGAAGCAAACACAAACAATTACAAATACGCCACAAATAAACACAATATATATATATATATATACATAGTAAGGGTGAGTGAACGAACGAACAAGTGTATAGTGCCTTAATTAAACCAAAAATCTAAAATTGTGAAAATCTGAGATGTATAAATGTAATATCCATGTGCACACCATTACAGACTATTGCAATGTTTAAATAAAATCTATAACATATATAACAAGGTAAATAGGAATCTGAGTGCAGAATCAAAGTATATTATATACAGGACAAATACTGAAGAGCAGAATACAGGACAAACACTGAAGAGCAGATGTGATTTGAATGAGACATAATTAACATTAATTCATCATATGTCATTGTAAATAAACTACAAATAGCTATAAGGAAAAAACGTGAGTACATTCCCTATGAATTGTAGCAGTGTCCAATTATTTAAATAAAATTAAAGCTAATTAAATTTTAACCAACTGTTGGTAAATTAGACAACATATTCACGAAAACAAATTTTGATTCCATAAATTTGATAACGTTTAAACCATGAAGGATTGTCGGAAGGGCAATATATTTGTGATTGTTAATACCCCATTAAGCCCGAATGTACCTTCTGTGTGCTCAAACATTAATTTAGGAAATAGCCGAAAATATTTTAGAAAAACTTAGAGCAATTGCTCCATCGTATTCTATAAGCATGTTCTTACATGCAATCATTATAAATCTCAACTAGAACCATATAGGCATGCGCATTTTTTTGAGATTATCAACATTCTTTAAACAATTGATCAATTTTCAAAATTCTTTATTTATTTCATTTTCTTTTTCATCATTGTCTCATTCTTTTAAATTTGATCATTTCTTGTGAAATGTATCATTAATTTAATTAATAGTATTTTCAAAATTCACATCAAACTACAAACAGTAAAATGAGAGTGTGTAAAATCAAAACAATAAAAGTCTAAATTCATGTAGTAAACATAGAAAAATTATAAAAAATAATAGTAGCAACTGAATTAATAAAAGCAGAATGTAAATAAAATGGAATATTTAAATGCATCATGTGCAGGAGAAAATATTATAACTTAAAAATTTTATGAGTTTGAGTATATAACATGAGACAATACTTCCTGAAGCGATTTGATCACTCACACTGCAGGTAACTTACACTGATATCAGAATGTAAATTGTTTGAATATCATAACAAGTTATATAGGTAGTTGCTACCTACTATGGTAAAATTTTACATAAAAGTTTACGAAATTAAAATGAACTTATATGAATAACATATTGAAATAAAGATTAATTATAAATGAGTTTAAGTTACTACAGAAGAAATCAACAATAAAATTTTGACCAAAAATACACTATTTCTGTCCTGTACGAATTAGTTTGCTGATATGTACCTTTGTAGTTTTCCCCTGGTCCGTACAATGTCTAATTAAATAATTGTCATTTCGAAAGCATTGTAAGATTTCATATGGACCAGTATTTTTTGGTTTGAAAGTAGTAGAGGGAATTAGGTTTTTCAAATAAACTATATCTCCAACAGCCAAAGTAGACGGTGTACGACCCTTCAGAAATTTTTCCTTCAGAGAAAAGTAGTGTTTCTCATTTTCTCTTACTAAATTTCTAGATGCCACAATATGTTCTTGTAGTTTCCGTAAATAAACAGAAGGTTCCTGAGCATACTGAGGTGGTCGAAACGTGTCAATTGGCAAATTTAAATCTCTACCTAAGAATAAGTTAGCTGGAGTAAAGTTGGTAACAGAGTGTTTTGAGTTATTATAATGTAGAACAAAGAATTTTAATCTATCAGACCATTCAATTACATTGTCAGCAAGTGAAGCAACGGATTCCTTAAGGGATCTATGGATACGTTCAATTAAACCATTAGAGCGCGGGTAATAAATAGAAGAATGTCTGTGCTTAATATTAAGTGATTTTAAGTAATCATCAAATTCATCAGATTTAAAATTTGAGGCATTATCAGAAAGTATTACTTTAGCAATTCCAAATCTAGAAAAATAGTCATTAAGAGTTTTAATTATTGAATGAGAAGTAACATTAGCTAACGGAATAGCCTCTAAAAAGCGTGAGTAATGGTCGACAATAGTTAAAATAAAAAATTTTCCATCATGTGACCTAGGTAGTTTTCCTACAACATCTATAGCAAGCATCTCTCCAGGAGCAAGTTCGCTTTTGGAAATAAAAGAAGGTTTGGTGTTTGTTTGTTTGCTTTTGTGCGGAAGACATTTTTCACAAGAATTTACAAAGTTTTGGACGTCCTGAACCATAGCAATCCAATAATAATGTTTAGCAACGATATCCAAAGTTTTAGCTATGCCAAAGTGTGCCTGATGTGCAAGAGCAATACAGCTATTTATTAAGGTTTTAGGGATGAGAATTTTCTTAGTTCTATTTACATTTTTAGCTTTCTTTTTTGCAAACATTAAAAGATTATTTTCCAGGTTAATTGAATAATTAGGGTTGGTGCATGTTTTATCTAATATTTTATTTCTGATGTCATTAAGTTTTTGATCGTTAAGTTGTTCTTTTAAGATATTTTCAGTTTTAAGTGATTCATTGGTAGGTATAAAAATATTTAGAGCATTAACAATTAAATTAGGATTATTGGGATAGTCTATCACTCTAGAGAGAAAATCAGCTGGATTGACAAGACCAGGAATGTGTTCAACTTTGTAGTTGAAGCTTTGAAGAAACAAAACCCATCTAGTTATAATTTCTGCCTGTTTCTCTAAGTTTAGATGGTAAGTGAGAGCTTTGGCATCTGTTAAAATAGTAAATTGCCTACCGTAGAGATATTCATGGAAATGTTTTACAGAAGAATATATGGCATAAAATTCACGTTTAATTGATGGATATTTTGATTCAGCTGGGTTTAATTGTTTAGAGTAAAATTCAAGAGGATAAAATTTGTTGTCGTGTTTTTGCAATAAAATTCCACAGATAGCATGCATGGATGCATCTGTCACTAAAAATACTTCCTTACTCTCATCAAAATTTTTGACAGTAGGATTGTTGAGCAAAATATTCTGAATTTTATCAAAGGCATTTTGGCATTCATTACTCCAAAGAAATTTCGACTTTTTATGGGTTAATTTTACAATAGGTTGAACAATTTTAGCAAAGTTATAAATGAGATGTCTGAAGTAATTTATCATTCCTAGATAGCTTTGAACTTGTTTTACATTTGTTGGTACAGGAAATTTAGTAATTTTCCTAACATTATCAGAAGAAGGAGAATGGCCATTTTTATGTAGGTCAAAGCCTAAGTAAGTTATGTTCTCTTTGCAAATTTGAAGTTTAGCAGGATCTAAGGTTAGGTTGAATTCTTTAAGTTTGTCGAATACTTTTTGAAGCCAGAATAACATTTCCTCAAGAGTATCGGCTGCTACGATAATATCATCCAGAAAAAATTGAACATTTTTGCCTTTAAGTTCATTTAAACAACTATTGATTAAGGTATGAAAATA
Organism: Maratus michaelseni; assembly: GCA_963931845.1. NCBI lineage: Eukaryota > Metazoa > Arthropoda > Arachnida > Araneae > Salticidae > Maratus > Maratus michaelseni. The sequence goes on along the minus strand of OZ007594.1, from coordinate 7,181,864 downwards.
GCTGGTTGAATTGACAAGTCCGAAAGGGAGTCTTTTTGGCATGAAATTACCAAACTCTGTAGCGAAAGCTAATTTAGATCTATCCTTCTCTTGAAGTAAAATTTGAAAAAATGCAGACTTTAAATCTAAAACAGTGTAAAGCTTCTTCCCAGCAATATTTTGCATGATGTCATTGATTCTTGGAAGACAAATTTTGTAAGGCTCTGTGATAGCATTTAATAATCTGTAGTCTATAACCATACGAAATTTAAGTTTGTTAGGATTGTCAGTTGGAAGAGATTTCTTTTTAACAAAAATAACCGGAAAGCAATAGTTTGAATTGGAGTTTTCTATGATACCTGCATCTAAGAGAGCAGAAATTTCATTGCGAGCAAATTCTTTAGCAATTTTGGGAATGGGATAGGGTTTAGTTTGAAGAGCAAAGTCATGAAGTAATTTGAATTCCGGAACAACTTTATCTGTACATCCAAGAGTATCATATGAAGTAGAAAATACAGCAGAGTTATTCATTAGAAGTTTAAGAACACGTTTTTTGTCTGAGTCAGGTAAGTGGTTTATGGTAAAATTATCTACTTTAAGTTCCTTTTTTCTAAGTTCTAAGATATCCTGAGTTACTAAAGAGTTAATTTGAAAGGTTTCTGAGTTGTTATGATTAGAGATTTGATCTTTAGCAATTTGTTTAATAGATCCCAGTATTACATTTTTCCTGAGTGTGATTTTATCTTTAGAGTTATTGTGGATGTATATAAGAATAGAATTATTTTCATTAGTTTCGTGGAGACTATAATCTAGGTTAATTGGTAATTTAGTAGTTAAAGGACAAAATAAATAGTTAAGAGATTTACTGATTTTAAATTTAGTTTTAAGTTTAATAATTTTGCCTTGGTTGGGTCTGATTATAATTTTATACATGGGTTTTACAAAGTTCTTTTCGTTATCAGGAATATCATCATTAGAAATCAAATTAATGTACTTGGATGGGGAATAGGTAGCAGCGTTCTCAATTACATCAGAATCCGAAAAATTATTATCATTAAGGTTAGAATTATTAGAAATGAAATTATCAGAATTTAAATTAGAGTTTTCAATATTATCTGGAATTTTGCTTTGGAAAGGAAATCGAAGGTTACCCATAATGAGTTGAGAGTTGGCAGAGTCCAATAAAAGTTTGTTACGATTAAGAAAGTCATATCCTAGAATAATTTGATAGTTGGAGTGCCAGTTATTATGAGTTATGAAGAAAACATTCGAAAACCAAGTAGAGTTAATTTTAAAGCTAAGTTTAACTGTAGAAAAAAATGGGATGGAGGAATTATCTATTGTTTTGATTTGGACAGATCTAGAAAGAAAGTTAAGTTTTTTATATTTTTTGAGAATTTCTATTGCCTTAGGTTGAATTAAAGATAAGTTTGCTCCACTGTCCAAAAGAGCTTCGAAGGAATTTTTATCAAAAGTAAGTTTAATTATGGGCAGTTCTGAATTCTGAGTGCTACAAGACATTAATGATTTATTGACAGAAGAAAAATTAGAATTTGTACCCTCGTACCTTGCAAGAGAATTTTTACGACGGGTTCTGTTAGAGTGAGGGGGATTATGTTGAAAAATTCTGTCAGAACCCTCTATAAGTTTAAATTCTTTCTTGGATGACGATTGTAGGGTCTGTAATTACGTCTTCCTCTACCCCTGTTAAATCGTGGGATGTAGTTGTGATCATTTCTCCTTTCCTGTCCCGAAACATTACGATGAGGACTAGAAAAATTCGAAAAATTGACATTTCTGCCCTGAAAATTAGCATCTCTGCTAACAAAGTTGGGATTTGAAGAAAAAAATTGTGAATCCCTGTGAAAATTTCCCTGACTGGCTGCACCCAAATAATGCCAGCAGTCCTTGGCATTGTGCGGTTTCCCACAAATTTGACAACTCTTCTTGTCCTCCTGTAATTTTTGCACTAAGTTTGTTAGTTGCAAAAGTTGTTGATTATGATCTGCCTGCTGCTTTAAGAGCAATTGCATGACTGAATCCTGGCTACTGCTGCTGGTAGTCGGAACAGTGTTTAAGTTGTTAACTTCAAAGGAGTTTTGTTCTAGCGCCTTTTCGATGTCAACTGCTTTGGCTACGACATCGTCAAAATTAGTAACACCGAACTTTATTACCTCTGTTCGAATATCAGAACGCAGGGCTTCAATGAATTTTGAATACATTAAATTCATTTTTAAGTCTGTCAAATGGGGATTGTTATCAACATCTGGAACCATTTTACCCACAATTTTACGAATGACCTCTGCTAACTCTTTTACAGATTGTTTTGGTTTTTGCACCGTTCTAGCATACTCGTACGAAGCTTCCTCAAACGTTTGTTCTTTACGAAAACGGTCTCTGAGTAATCTGACAACAGTGTCAAAGTCTTCCTCGTCTCTGATCTGGGGATCACTGGACATAAATTCCAAAGCCTTGTCCCTACAATGCAATCTTACTAAGGGTATTCTATAATTGTCAGGCCAATTTTGAAGATTGCAAATGTCGATAATGCTTCTAATAAAATAGTTAACGTTTTCGTCCTCTTTCCCGTGAAAAAGCGGAATAGCGGACATTAAAGCATTTAAATGCATCGGAATTGCCATGATACCTTTAAATTTAGAAAAACAAAATAAATAAAATATAAACACGTAAGAAAAGTTACTTTTAAGAAAAATTTTATGATTCCCTAAATAATTTCTAACATGTTATAATCACTATAAAATTTCTTAAATAGTATAGATAATATTGCAGTAAAATAATGAAACACAAAATAGTATAAAAATATGAAAACACAAATAATAAAATCAGAATACAGATAATTAAATAAATTATACTAAAATTTTAGTGAAAATTTGTAAAGGAAATTTCACTAAAGTTGAAATCTTTGGTTAAAATATAAAATATATTTGTATTGCACTATTGGAGGCACATGGATTTGAAATCTCAGTTCTAGTATTTAAAATTCATATCAAAGAATGGTAAAATCACAAAGAAAATAATTTATTTACTTCAGAATGTAAAATTTGGCAAAATTAAATGCAGATAAAAATTTTGAGACTGCAGAAAGAAAAGTTATTTTAAGTAAATCTAAGAATTTGAGAATTTACAAAAAAATCATTATAATATCAAACATCGTTAAATATAAGATTTTTGAGATATAAAATATTTTGGAATAGAAAATAGTTAAATTATAAAGATCGTTGCATTCTAAAAGATCGTTACTTTTTAGCACTGAAAGAAGCCAAAATTAATATATAAGTAAGAAGTTAAATTTTCCTGAAAATACTTATATTACAAAACACACAGGTTCAACTTCCTAGGGCTAAGGCACCATAAAATGTCACGTCGTTTCGGATTGGTGTGAAAAATTAAAGATTGAAAGTAATTTTGAAAATAGAGATGCAATAATTAATGAAGTTAAAAGAACTAAAGAAATGCTTTAAAAATGCCAATCCAAAACAACGTCACGGCACGCGATCGTAAAGTGGTAATTAACCCAATAATCGACATAACAGTAAAAGATATAGCAAAAGAATTTAAGAATAAGGCCGTCTAAACAATTAAATAAACTTCACAAAACAATTTGGAAAAGATTATTAAATTTAAAAATCGATTATTAGATTAAGATGTAATAGATATAAATTAATCACTCACCCAAGTCTTGAAATGAAGAGAGAAAATTGATGTTTAAACACATATAGAAATTTTATTTACGAAATACATGTAAATTATATGTAAAGGAAAATACTTAGTTGGCCAACCCTGTCACAACATATTCATAGATAAATTATACAATCAATATTAATTTCATTACTTTATAAATATTATTTCAGATCACTGATAATCAAATATTGAATTATTTATCTAATGTAATACTGTATTCATGCTGAAAAAACATGAGTATCTGATTTCTCCGTTAATAATAAATATGGCACATCTATACTATTGTTAGGAAGAAATAATGTCTATTAAAATTGCACAAAAAAATGATTATATATGTTGAATTTTTTTTATATTGCTGACTGACCGCGGAACACAGTCTAAGACGTTAAAGGAGAAATTATCACGATTACTTGTCTTAAGAAGAATGTTACGTAGCAACTATATTACGATTGAATGAAAAGAAAATGTTTATATTCGTCGAAGATTATATTGAAGACCCACAGCAGAAAACAGTTGTTGGCGTTGACGAAGAAACTTAGCTGAAGACGAAGACATCAGTGTCCGGAGAAAAACGAAGGCATTTACTGGCACTATTAAAGAAGTAGTATTTAAGCGTTTTCTCCTTAAAACTATGAGTTAAGTTTATTCAAAAGGAATAAAGAAATCGTGCTGTAGTTAACTTGAATTGCCGATGGAGATAGCAAAATCGGAAGAACTTTAATTGTTGGCAGCCGGAATCGTAGATAAAGATATTAACAACTGAAGAATCGCTTAATATATCGCATCATCTTAGCGATGAATGGAATTTAGATTTTGAGTGAAATACTTGCATAGACGTGAGCAAGGGCCGTAGAAGAAGAAACTCGCAAGGGTGAAAAATTAGTCTTCTAAAGACGAAGATGACGCCTTAGAGAAACTGCCTAACTCAGCATTTCATAAACGAAGAAAGCGATGAAACCCCACAGTGAAAAGCAGCATACGAAAGATTTACATTTAGCAATTCAAAGTCACAGCAAAAAACCCCGGCGGGACCCGAAGGTCCGCGCCATTTATAGTACGTCTAGCTCACTTAATCCCTAGTCGATAACTGATGAGAAACATAACTTTCAAAAATCAGTTAGAATTTTGAAAGCCAACTTTCAGCCAATGAGCATCGAGCATTATCGAGCGTTCGCTACGCAACGTAGAGTTGAGATGAATAAAAATCATCATTACTCCTGAATGGCAACGACGCCGTAAAAGTACCCGGATGGACGCTGAGATGGGAGCGCGTCTCTGCCTGAGTGCAATGAACTGTACGCTATTTCTTCCGAGAAATCCTGTCACGTGATCGTAAACAACAAGTATCTTGGGGAAGATGCGCAATCAAAATGTCGATATTTCTGCAAAACAAAACGCGCGATCTTTGAAAAGAGAATTGAATAAATAGAATTTCTTGCCATAACTGCTGAACTAAATAACGTATTTAAAAACCGTAAACGGATTCTTGAAGTAGAATTTTTTATCTATAGATTGAATATGGTTTTAATACAAAATATTTAATATTTAATAATTATGATTTTCGTTTTTGGACTTAGAAATATTTCGTATCAGTTTGTATTGACACGCGAAAAACTTATCTTTTTACTGATATTACTTTAACTGAATATTATATTAATGATTTTAATAATTAAAACATTTGATTTATTGATTAATATTATTTATTAACAGAATAAAATTACTTTAACGAAATATTTGAAAATTTAGAAAGAAAAAGGACTTTACTGAAAAATGATTATAAGATTAAGTTAAGTGTATAATTAACCGAAATTAATGAATTAAATTAGCATAGATTAATACAGAAACAATGTACGGTGGCGTAACAACATGCAGTGGTCAAGATGAAAACCTGTTGTTTAAAGTAATTTAAAGCATATAAAGTAGCTCTTTGTAAATTATTTTAAAATCTAAATGAAATCAAGTAAAATGAAAATCTGTAAACGTTGATTAAATTTGATACTTCTGAAAGAGAGAAAAAAAAATGGATTCAATTGTTAATTTTTGAAAATTCAGTATCTGATGAGCACTTTACAGTATCTCTTCTCTTCCTTTTCATGTCTCATTCATAGTTGGCGAGTCTATTTCTTTTAAATGATCAAATGATTCTTTATGCATCACACATTTTCTCTTTTTTTTTTTTTTTTTTTTTTACTTTTGTGATTGTATGTTACATTTATATGTACATATGTATACAGCATATTCTTCAAACCTACAGCTTAGGGCCAAATGTTTTGTAGTTTTCAGATTGCCTTTAAAAATTTATTTTAGTTTTATATATAAATAAACACAGGTTTTATTTTTAAATAGCAAAAAAAAAAAAAGAAAAGAAACTTACCTATCAATCATGTGTGAAAGCAATATCTTTTTTTTTTTTTTAATTCATCTTATTTACACAAGCTTCTCTTCTTGTTAACCCTCTGACTGACAAATCCCGTGTTAATACGTTCACTAAGCTCCAGGTTTCACTGCAATACAAGTAATTTTAAAATTTATATAATTCGACAAATATAATGCAGTTTTAATATATTGAGTTATGATTGATAGATTCAAGGTTTACATTCATATATATAATTCAGTTTTTTATGTAATTTTGGAATAAACACCTTTTTTTACCATTTAAAATAAAATGCAGAGAAAACAACATTACAATTTAGCCCTTTTGCTGGACTGTCAGAGGGTTAATTCAGTTGGAAAAAAACATACTTTAAAAAACTCTATTTTTGCTAAATAAAAAAGTGTATTTTTGAAGTTAATGAATGCATTGACTTAATAAAATATACTTACAAAATCAATTAAAACGAATGTTATGAAAATAATCCTGGCCCATCACATAATGAAGCCTTTGAATGTTTGGAAACAGCTATGAAACGGTTGGAACGACAGGAGAATGCTGATCCTATTCAACTTATGTATTTAAAGATGAATTTGTGATAGGGCAGCATTGAAAAGAAAATTTTCTTTTAAAGCAACAAACAATCCAAAGCTTTTTTTGCTTAAATTTCAAATTTCGCAGATCAGAAAAAGGTAAAACTAGTTGTTGGGGGCCACCGTAATGCTTACCCATCATGGATAGGCATAATATTACATATGAAAATTAAACGTGTAAACTATTTATAAAATGCAAATTTTAAATGTTCTATTACTGAATTGCGTAAGAGAAATATCCTTATAACTCTAAAAATGATAATCCTATTAACTAATGAAATACAGGGTCATGAAAAATCGAAGCATGTGGAAAATAGAATTACAAATATCTCAGCAACTCCTCATCCAATCAACTTCCTTCATTATGCAAAATTTGTTTTTTTATTGTCTTTTATAGTCACTCTTTAAAATAAACAATTTCGAAAAATTTTATATACCTTTTGTCAGAACATTTTGAGAGTCCGGAAAAAATAGTTCCGGATAATTGAGGTGACTGAAATTCAATAAGCCTTTTCTCATTATTACATACTTAACTACATACCAAATTTCAAGTCTCTATCTTAATTTGTTCGGAAGATAGAGCATTTACAGACACACACACAGACAGGCGGACAGCAAAATTTTTATTTTAAAAAATATGCTTTTCAGAATCTCCAATGTCTGAAACGTGTAAATCCGTCAAAAAAAATTTTTCGATTTTCAAAACGATTACAAGACTTACCCTATACTACATATGATGGGTAAGTAAAAGACTAAAAAAATATTTAAAATATTTAAAAAGATAAAAAATGACAAAACACACACACTCACACACAATTTTTAACATTCCAGAACAAATAACTGTCAGCCTGTTTAAAATGAGAAGGAAAATTACGTACACAAACTAGTCGTTGGGGGCCACCGTAATACTTACCCATCATGGATATGCATAATGTAAAATATTAAAACAAAAATGTGTAAACCACTTATAAAATGCATAGCAATTCAAATAAAATCGTGGCTTGATGACGTCATAACTTTATAGGCTCGATTACTGAATTGCTTGAAAGAGGTTTTTCCTTATAACTCCAAAAATAATAATCCTATTAACTAGCGGTTTATTGCATCTGATTAAGCGTCAAATTTCCAATTAAAATATATCTTTGAAGTGAAATTTGGATGAAATACAGGGTCATGAAAAATCGAAGCGTGTGGAAATAGGATTACAAATATCTCAGCAACTAATTATCCGATCGACTTCATGCTTTATGCAAAATTTATGTTTTTTTATTGTCTTTTATATTCATTTCTTAAAATAAACAATTTCGAAAATTTTTATATACCTTTTATCAGAACGAATATTTCGAGAGTCCGAAAAAAATAGATCCGGTTAATCGAGGTTATTGAAATGAAATAGGCTTCTTCCCATTATTACATACTAAGTACATACCAAATTGCAAGTGTCTATCTCAATTTTTTCGGGAGATAGAGCGTTTACAGACACACAGACGGACGGCAAAATTTTTTTTCTAAAAATATGTTTTTTGGAATCTCCAGTGTCTGAAACGTGTAAATACGTCAAAAATTTTTTTTCGATTTTCAAAACGATTACAAGACTTACCCTATACTACGTATGATGGGTAAGTAAAAAGGATTTTTTTTATCTATCATATCAATCTACTTTTATATGTAAAAAATGCATTTTAACCATTTTAGCCCAGTGTGGAACATCCTTAAAATTGCCTGCCAATTATCCAAACTTTTGCTTGTCCGAACTATTGCTGGTCCCAACAGGTTCGGATAATCAGTGCCTTACTGTATTTAGTAAATTCATTTTTAAAATGACAATGAATATCTGCTTTAGTTCATTGATAAACATGATATTTTGTTGTGTTTTTATTGCTTGCATTGCTCTTTTTTTTCTAGGAGCTATTAAGAAGAAAGTAGAACTGCTACACTTGACAGAAGATGAAGAGTATCTACGCAAAGTTTCAAGGCAAGAGTTTTTTTATTTATTTATTTATTTATTTATTTATTTATTTTTTTGTCCTCATTACCAAAAAATCTCTATAAACAGTTTCAGTTTGCTGCTGTTTTATAAAACGGCATGTAAATTCCTAAATGCTTTTTGTAGAAAAGTAATTTTTTATAGCAGCAAGTTATATAAAAAAAAATTGTGAAAGTCAGCCTGCACAATCTTCTTGGCCACCCATGTAATTACACTAGTTGGCACTAGTAGAGGTGTTAATGGTGTTATGCTATTTCAAACATATTGAAATTTATATACATTACTAAGGTGCACTACAAGATTCTTACTGTACAATAGGATGTGCATAGCATTTATCATTCATTTACAGGGACACACAAAAGAATTTGTTTTATGTATATGAGCCATAATTGCTGGAAGTGCATTTTCAGATATCGTATGCATTTTTCAGTTTAACTTAATTGTTGCATATTTGTGGTGTGTATAAATTCTGAAGTTCCTATACAGGACTGCACAAAAGCACTGATTAACATTACTGTCAATGGGCATGAAATGTTTAAAGATGTTTTTAAATTGTATTATGCCTTTTCCAGCTGGACTGTATAATATATACGAAGAGATGTTTGTAGAATATAAATAAATTCATATACAGTGCTAAGCAAAGAACTGGATACATTTTTAGATTATGGATGGTAATTGCTAGAACTGTGTTTTTTGTTGTGTTTTGCATTTTTACCTGAATTAAATTTTAGCTTAATGTGTGATATTTATAAAAATATATAAATAACATACAAATCTGTACAAAAGAATTAAAGTATCCATCTATTGGTATAAATTGCTAAGTGTAACTTTTCAGCAGTGTTATGCATTTGCTAATTGGGCTGAATCATGTACACACATATATATACACATGTATCTACACATATACATATGTATACATACATATATATATACATTTAAATGTATAAATATATATATATATGTATATACATATATATTTATATATGTACATATATCACTGGCACCCAGCTAACCGAAAAGTACCAAAATTTATTGATCATATATAGGGCTGCACAAAATAAATAGAATTTTGGAAAGTGTACCATAACCTATGCTTGATAGATAATTCTTCGTTCTTGGAGTTTTTTTTTATGTTCATTCATAACTTAAGTATATGCAGTACTAATTTGACTTTTAATGAGGTACATTTTCCATGTAAACTCTTCAGGATACTATGATAATAATGATAATCGATGTTGATCAAGATGCAATGCCTATCTGTTCATTCTGCCTGTGCTTATTTATATTCATCTTTTAAAAAATGCTCGGCTAGCTGCTGAATGTAAATATGTTATTCTTATTGAGGTGGAATACAGCATTTTAAATTTCAAAATCGGCCATCTTATGATACTTTTTTCCTCTCCCCTTAACTGTGATCCATTATTGCCTGAACTACATTTGTACAGTATTTTGAAAATATAATCTAGCATGGAATAATAGTTAAGGGAATCCAATTGTATTGTGATGGTTGCGTTGAAAGTACTCTTAACTTCTTCATGTAGAGCCTTAAGTAATATTTGTAACTAACAGGATTCTAAGTTTTTATATCAAAATAGACAAAATTTTTGGATGAAGTATGGCGCCATTCAGCCTATTTAACCAACGTCCCCTAGATGAAAAAGCTGTGACACGCGTCACAAAACTTCATACCAAGCAGGCAAAACAAAGAAAAAAAATTGAACAACTTGCATGTTTCGATTTCATTGGCTGATAGAATTAATAATTATTGTTTATGACTAATAGTTAATAATTCCACGAGCCATTGAAATCGAAACATGCAAGTTGTTTGAATTTTTTTCTTTGTTTTGCCTGCTTGGTATGACGTTTTCGTGATGCGTGTCACGGCTTTCTTATCTAGGGGGCTTTGATTTAACCCTCTCACTGACATGCCCATGTTAATACGTTCACTATGCTCCAAATTTCACTGCAATACAAACATTATTTAAATTAATATAATTCTATGGATATAATGCAGTTTTAATGCATTGAGTAATAATTAATACTCTCAAGGATTATATTTATATATATAAAAACGTTTTTATATATTGTTTGAATAATCAAATTTTTTCTAATTTAAAATAAAATACGGAGAAAACAACATTACAATTGTGCCCTTTTACTGGACAGGCAGAGGGTTAAAAAGGAAATTATATATGTATATATATGTATGAGAATCTTAAATTTTTGGATATATTTATGTATTATATTGTAATTATCGGTTTATCTATTGTCGATTATTTATGTGGTTTAATGATTATTATTTACAAAAGTTTTACTATATATATATATATACATATATATATAAAGTGCTGCACTAATGAGAATGTCCTTAATAAACTGTAAAAAATGTAAACAGTACATCAAACATTGTAAATGATGTGTCAAATGACATTTAATCTAGTTTTAAAGTGTTTGTAAAATTTTGTGTAATTTATTTATTGAAGATGCATCAGTTGATATTTATAACTATGAAGAGTGTGAATGCTGCAGTGTTTCCTCCATAACTTATGGCAAATCATGAGCAGCTGTTCACTTTAAAGAAATCTTTAAATATTAATTTTATTGTAACAGGCATTTTCTCATGGACATAATTTTTTAAAAAAGTAATTATTTTTTTAAGTAGTGATGTAGGGGATGCACTTAAAAAAAAAAAAAAAAAAAAATCAAGAAGATGGTGAGGGAGTATGATTGGGAAGACTGTAGGGATGGACGATATCAGAAATTTAATATCGCAATATATCAACAAGTTAATATTGATATTGCTGATATATCGCGATACGAATTTAAAAAGAAGCAAGGAGAGTAAGAGCATTTGCTGTTTTTTAAAGATAAATGATATAGTATCAACAATTTAAACACAAAACTTAGTTGAATGCAATGAATTAAAATTTTTGTATCTATTTGCTCATAGAACATAATTTTTTTTTTAATGTTTCTTAAAACAAAATGTTTAAAGGAAAATAAACTAATTGCTTAATAACTATTGGCATTTACACCATTACTTTCATAAAGATTTTCTTTAAAGATTGTATTTCCCCTATTCTTCTCATTTTATTTTATTAATCTTTTTTTTTTTTAAGTCTCATTTTCATCACTATGATGTGATTAAATATATGATTAAAAAACACATTTAATAAAATAAAATTCAAAATTGTCCACATAAAAATGTGTACAATGTTCATTTCATAGAATTTAATCATTGGTTTAACCAAACTTTGTTTTACTTGGTTCAAATAGAATTTGGAAAGACTGAGCCTGATTTCGTTTATGCTATACACGAAATGGGCTCGGACCAAACCACCAGTACATCACGATCCTTTTGTCATATATCCTTCATTTAATCTTCGCATAAAGAAATCACTCCATACTGGAAAACTTCATTTTATCAATGATAATTATCGTTTCTTATTTTTAATTTAGCCTTGGAGTATATTGGATGACTAAAAATATGAATCTCAGAAATTTAAAAAAGATTACGTATTTTGAGAAACTTACGATTTACTACAAAATTTAATCATGGCAACCATGTAATTAATTTTTTTTTCCTTTTTTTTTGCGTTAAGTATTATTTAACATTGTTTAAATTATTTAAAGTATCACTTATTGAAAAAAAAAGTCTTTGCTGAATAACTAATAGACGTTTCCCTTTCTTCGTTCAGAAATTTAATTTCATAATAAAATCTATTAGAATAAGCAATAAGTTAAATTTCGATAACCTAGTGAAATTCACTGTAAAAATTTTCAGTGTATTTAAAGTACCTTTTTTATGAATGAGGCAACCAAAAAAGACTGAATCTACTCAATTTGGATACTCGTTTTAGGTGCAGATATAAACTCCTTCCAAATCCGAGAAACCGCACAGCAATATCAATGCTATGCAATAACCAATACATATTCAAGCTCATCTTATTGGACATGATATATCAAAAGCCGAGAGAGATTGCAATATGTCTGGTCCAAACAAGGAATGCGCTATTAATGTTATTCAGTATTTATCTCTAATGAACAGTAGAATTTGTGGTTTGCAAAGATTAAATGTATTCGAATATATTGGGATATTCCTTACTTTGAGATATGATAGAGAGATAATGAGTGAATGTAGATTTTCTGTTTTAGATGAAGCAGGGCAGTGAATAAATAGATGGATCGGATGAAAGAAGGATTGAACAACATATTGGTACGGGATATTCGTCGCTATTTTTCAGTGCTCAAAATTTCAGTGATCGTAAAAAAATATTATTGTTATTGGGATATATCGGTTGAGTCAGAGTTTAGATATTGTTATTGCGATATTTAAAATATATCAATATTTGACCAATATATTGATAAATAATCCAGCCCTAGACAGGATGCATATTTTTTTCCTTGAAAGATTGCAAAAAAAAAGTGTATTTTGTATTAAATATATTGGAAATGTCTTCTTTCTAAATGAGGATGACCTACTTTTGTTAAAAATGTTTTTTGGAAATGTTTGTGTTCCAGGGATCCAGGATTTTAAAAGTCTGGTGACATCACTGTTTAAAAGCAGAATCAATATTCCTAATTTAGGATTTATGCTCATCATCTACTTTGCTATGCCATTAAGCCATAATAATATGTTATCCAGGTTTTCAATGTGAAGTATGTATTATTGTTACAGAAACTACTTTACATAAGATTATATTTAATTTTTTCCTGTATCCATGTAAAAAAAAAAAAAAAATGCTGTGTAAAATGCTTACACATTTAAAATATATAATGAGTAAGATGTAAAGTACAATAATCCAACAAGGCTTTTAAAATTGTTCATTTAAATTTTTTTTTTCTCAATTTATAATAACGTTTGAACAAGCAATTTTAAATGGGAAAATCATGTTCTCCACTTTAAATAATATTTTCAAATTTCCTAGCTCTTTGAGTGCTTTTATCAAAAGTATAAATGATAATGTATCTGAATTGTTGTATCCATTGGTTAGAGTGCCTGGTGATAATCTAGCAGACAGACAGACAAATATTCCATTTTTATTGGTTAGAGTGCATAGTGATAACCTAGCAAACAGACGGACAAATATTCCATTTTTAGATCTTAATAAACTTTGCATGCAACCACTGGGAAAATGAGTTTCATAAAACAAAAAAAAAATCTATAAAAATTGAACCAAAAGCTATAATAAGCATACATTTAAAAATATCTAATGAGTAAGATGTATATCCAATGTGGCTTTTAAATTTGTTCATTTAATTTTTTGTATCTCAATTTATAACATTATTTATCATTATTTTTTTGTTATAATAATATTTATTAAAATAATTTATAGGAACTTGAATTTATCTCTTGAAGAATTTTCTCCCCAATTTATTGTATTCAATGCTGGAACTGACATCTTGAGTGGAGATCCTTTGGGCTGCCTCTCTATCACGCCACAGGTACTATTCATTCACTTCACTGATTGTAGGAAATTGACTCATTTATGAATAAGTTGATACCTAAATGCTCATCTAAAAACCAGATGACATCACATACTACAGTGTAGTTAATCGATAGCATTAACTGTGTGAAAATATATTAGTTGTTTTTATTTAACTCAGTACATTTTCTAGCATCTTCTTATGAACAAAGGATTTAAGTTCAGAGTTTACCAGCTTGATTCTACATGGCAACAGGAAGTAACATTGTTCCTTTTGCACAGTTCTTCGTGTTTTCTTTGCGCACATGAATTTTAGCTGCTCTCCTAATGGCCGTAGCGGACGACTGATATTCGCTCAACATTATGGTCAGTAAAATTTGCTTGACATTGCTGAAGGAAACTGTATTTTTACTTAAGAACCTACACTAGTCATGTGAAACCTGCTCACAAGCCTACAGGAGCATTCTTTTCCTGTAACATTAAACGTATAAGAGCGTTCTTTTCAAAGTTCTCAGTTGCATTTTAATATTTTTGGATGATTTTTTATGCATAGGATAGTTGACATTGATGTCAAACGTTGTACTTTTCTGATTTTGGTTGCTTTTTCTTTTTGAGGATACTTTTATTTTAACTGGTTTCAAAAGTGAAAGTGTCCTCGTAAAAAATACTGCAACCAAAATCGAAAAAGTACAACTGTACAACGTCAGATATCCTATGCCAAAAAAAAAAAAAAAAAAAAAAAAAAAAAACCCCGTTAAATATTAAAATAGAAATGAGAAATTTGTAAAAAATGCTCCCATAGTGTTTAACATTACCTTGCAAATGTCTTCCTGTGACTAATGTAGGCTCTTAAGCAACTTTTCTGTGCTCAAGTCGAAAATGTTTTCCATTTTTTCCATGCTCAGTAAATTCAAAGCATCCAAAGTTATGCATACTTATCCGGTAACTCTACAATAAATTTCTTTGTTCAGTTTTCACAATTTCCAGGCAAAGTTAAATGAAAGGGATTTGTATAATATATCTTTTTTTTTTTTCTTCCATAGCAGTGTGAGCAGAACTGTCTGCTATCCCTTTCCTTTCCTACTTTTATTTGTAAAGAAATTTATTCTTGGATCTATTGTACTGCCTCCCTCCCAAAAAAATGTTGCAGAATAAATTTGTGTGCATTCGTATTTTAATTTTCTATATTTCTGTTAGTTTTCTTCACCGGAGATTGTCTACATATTTAATTTTTGTACAAACTTTGAAAATGTCAATATAAACACTCATATATACAGTTGAACTCCGTTATAGCGAACCCGATAACGAACACATGGATATAACGAACGAAATTTTTGGTCCCATCGTTTTCCTATTGTATTTAATGCTAATTTATTCTTTTATAGCGAACCTCCGAAATCTTAAGAATCGTTTATAACGAACATTTTTTCCATTCGACCACGATTCTTTTTTTTTTTTTAACTTTTTCGCAGTTGTGAAAACCGGACTTCGACTCCAATTTCATAAGAAAATGTGAAGTAAGAAAGTGTAAGTAAGAAAATGTGCTAGTGAAACATGGTGCAAGTCAGCAATAAGTCTTTTTATTAAAGGGTAGGAACAACTGCATTCTTTCCTTTTTCTCACTCTGCAGGTGTGAACCCGCCCACTCATCAGTCATTTTCCCTTATTCCTGATCACAGTTGTGTGCAAGACTGGAGACAGAGCTGAAAATGAGGGGGGGGGGATGCTAAGTGAGGGGAGGAAGAAGTAAAAATCAGATCACGAGAACAAGGGAAAAGGTCGTCTCAGAGTCGCGCCAGAACAAGTATTCCAGTTGTTTCATCTCATTCATTCATTTTAATGTTTCTCTCTTGAGAACCTGTGCGTCATAATTTCTGACATAATCTCAAGACTTCAAAGTTAAAAATTCGCTTTTAACCCCTTGAGGACGAGCAACACGTATACGTGACACATAAGATGCTCAGAATCCTAGATTATTCCCACCAGCTATTTTTTATTGTAAAATTTGCCTTATTAAATCTTAGCATTTCTGAGATTCAATTAGGCGAAAATTTCTGTTTTGAAAAACCGGTGGCAAAAGATTAAAAATTCTGTAAAGAACGCTCGTCGTGAAGGGGTTAAGAAATCATTAGGTCCATCATGTCGATCAAGCGTAAAGCATTCTGCATTGAAGAAAAAGTAAGCATCATAAGAGAAATACAAAATGGAGGTAGCCAAGCTGACATTTGCCGAAAAAAAGATTTATCGAAATCTACAGTTGGAACAATATGGAAAAACAGAGAAAGCATACTTTCTGCTTTCGAGAAAAATTTGAACTCTAAAAAAAAAGAATCCCTAACGGCTCGGCCTACAGGCACAGGTAGATTTCGAAGACGCAGAACGTGGGGCGCCTGTTTGTCGGGAATTGCGGAAGAAATGACCTTTTTGCGATGATGCTGCAGTTGGAACCGCCTGCTTCGAAACCAAACTTGTTTGCAGGCGGAGCCAGCAAGGATTTTTTTTTTTTGTTATAAGAGTTGGTCCTATAAAAAACATGTCAATATAAAAGTTTTAGATAATATTAAGAGGATTTATAATAAATTTAAGCGGATTTGAAATCTTGGGAATTGACGAAGTTATGAATTTTTTTCTTCTAAAACCCCCCTTCCCCCCCCCCCCCTCCCTTAAGGCAATTTTTAATTATATCAAAGATCTGTCATACATAAATTTTCGGTCCTTCTCCCAGAAGTAATAATAACTTCAAACGGATTCGATACGTATCATAATTAAGAAATTATGGGTTTTTTCTGTTTTCACAAAAAGTCCCCCCATTACCCCCCCCCCCCCCCCTGGTTCGATTTTGCCCATTAACAAACTTGACCGAGATTTTATGCCCCTTGATTTTATGTATCAGTTTCTAAAAGATGCGGGAGTTGGAACCGCCTACTTCGAAAAATAACTTGTTTGCAGGCGGAGCCGGCAGGGATTTTTTTGTTTTTAATTTTTTTTTGCTATAACGGTTGGTCCTATAAAAAACTTGTCAATATAAAAGTTTTAGATAATACTAAGAGGATTAATAATAAATTTATGCGGATTCGATATCTTGTGAATTGACGAAGCTATGATTTTTTTTCTTCTAAAACCCCCCTTTTTTTCCCCCTTGGGGCCATTTTTAATGATATCAAAAATCTGTCATACATAAATTTTCGGCCCTTTTCCTAGAAGTAATAATAACTTTAAACGGATTCGATATGTATAATAATAAAGAAATTATGAGGATTTTTCTGTTTTCACAAAAATCCCCCCCATCCCCCCCCCCCCTTGGTTCGATTTTGCCCATTAACGAACTTGACCGAGATTTTATGACCCTTGATTTTATGTATCAGTTTGGAAGAGATTTATGCAGAATTTTTCCAGTTATCGTGGTCAGAAAAAAGTGACATAGATAGATAGATATATATATAAACTTTTGAACTGGGTGTGGTTTTGGGTTCTGGGAGTCATGATCGGCGTAGATCTGCAAAAATTTTTCAAAATTTCCAACTTAGGTGAGAATGTAATAGGTAGTATTTCTTACGAAATCTACCTAAAATTGAGAAAAGCTGAACATCAAGAAGTGGAAGAGGCTTTATTAAAATGGTTTAGCGTTCAAAGAAGCCGAAATGTACCAGTTTCTGGGCAAATGCTTCAGTCAAAATCTAATGAATTTGCCAGTAAATTTGGAATTTAATTTTCGTGTTCTAATAGATAAATTAGACAGATTAAAAAAGCGGAACAACATATCCTCTGGAAAAATTGTCGGAGAATCGGGAGGTGTTTCAACATCCAACATCGATACGTGGAAAGAAAAAGTTTGGAATAAAATCTCTCGTGAATACGACAAGAATGACATATATAATGCTGATGAAGCTGTACTATTTTACAAAATGACACCAAACTAGACATTAAAATTTAATGAAGAGAAATGTAATGGTGGAAAATTGTCAAAAGACAGAATCACATTTCTTGTGTGTGCCAATATGAGTGGTACTGATCGTCGTAAGCTTCTAGTGATAGGAAAATCTAAGCACCCCAGATGCTTTAAAAATATCAAACGGCTTCCTGTTGCTTATGAAGCAAACCGCAAGGTGTGGATGACTAAGGAACTGTTTGAAAAAGACTTCGAATGTGGAATCGTGAACTGTCAGCTAAAAAGCGGAATATTCTACTTTTGCTTGACAATTGTGGTGCACACAAAATCGATACACAGTTTCAATCGATTAGAATTGTACTCTTTCCCCCCAATGCAACATCTGTAGTACAGTCTGTGGACCAGTGTGTCATCAGAAGTGTTAAATGCCATTACAGGAAGCAGCTCATTTTACGAATTTTAGAGGGATATTATAGAAACGTCAAATGTGACGTTTCTCTTTTGATGCACTTATAATGCTCAAAAAATCTTGGCGGTTTGTTACGGATTCTACAATTAGAAAATGTTTTCGTCATGCAGGCCTAGCAAAGAATATTGAAGATACAACGAATGGTGAAGAAGCAAAGAATTTTGAGGAAGAGGATGATGAAAATTGACCTATCGCGATGTGGATAGAAAAGCACAAAATTTCATCATTCTCAGTTTGTGACATGCAATTGTTTGAAACTTGTGATGATGAAGTCATAACACGTGAATATCCGACTGATGAAGAGATTGTGGAAGAAATTAAAATGAATCATTCTGAAATCGAAGATTCTGCATCTGATGCTGATGAAGAACACATAAATGACGAAATTCCCACAATCTCAGATGCGTGTAATTAATAAATTTTTGTCTACACAAACAGTGGGAGAAAGAGTGTTGGAATCATTTGATGTACTAGACAAAGAAATACATAACATGTTTTTGAAATCGGCATCACGTCAGCAGAAGATTAACGATCATTTCTGTATCAAAACAGTGAGCAACAATTAAATGTAAAATTAATGTATTTCTGTTTGATTTCATTGTTAGTTAATTTAATTAGTATTGTGTCAGTTTAATGTAATCGATTTTAGTCACTTTAATTCTTTAATGATCATATTTAATAGATTTTACCTTTTTTAAATACATCATTATTGAATATACACGTAGCAACTACGTTATACATTAACTCTAACATTTTTCTTAACGGTTCGGATATAGCGAACAAAACCTTCGGTCCCTTGAAGTTCATTACAACGGGGTTCGACTGTATACATCACTTAAAATGTATTTCAGAACTACTCTATCAATATTGTGAAATGCATTTTGAGACACCATAAAATATATTCCAAAAAACTTTTGAAATATATACTAGAAAACTTTAATTGCTTAAAAAAAAAAAAAAAATGACATGTTTTGATTGATTCACTCAATCATCATCAGAATACACAAAACACAAATACAATGTACATAAAACAGGAATGAATGATATAATAAAGAAGACACGATGCCCTCTAAAATTTTAATTTTAACACCGCTCGTAGCTCCATCTGTAGTTCGCTTCCCACTATTATTCAACCCAAATATTTGGAATATGAAATGACAACGTATCATTATGCACTTTCGAACTTCTTCCCACTTTATAAATTTTTTCAATCAATTCTCTCACAAATTATCAATCTTTTGCACTTGGATTTCTTTTTAAAAAATTATTAAACTCCATTTTGAATCGATATTCTGCAATGTACTTTTCAATCTACTTGAAAGGCGACCGGTAGATAAGCATTGATTTTTGTCCACTCCCCCCTTTATTTTATTTTTAGTACCCATTTGAAATTTTTTTTTAAGTTTTTTTTTCAAAGAAATCTTAATTGTCTCAATATAATGTAGCATGTGCATTGGCTCCCTCTCTGATTTTTGCTTGAAGATTGTTTAAATGTGTTTTACAAGATCAGAAATCATAGGTTTTAGCAAATTTGAATGTGTTTTAATTATATCAATTAGAGATATACAAGTATTATAATACAGACAAACATACAATAAATAAAATAATCCAACATGGAGTGAAAAATTAACCAGAGCCAGGAATCGAATCTGGGTCCAAAGCGTTCCGGGCTGTCGCTCTAACCACTGAACCACTCCGGCCAATTCCTCACTAATTGACCGGAGTGGCTCAGTGGTTAGAGCGACAGCCCGGAACGCTTTGGACCCAGGTTTGATTCCTGGCTCTGGCTAATTTTTCACTCCATGTTGGATTATTGTATTTATAGTATGTTTGTCTGTATTATATTTGTATATCTTTAATTGCTGAATGCAGGCGTTGTTTATGTGTGTTTTAATATATCAATTAGGTTTGAAGTACTTATAACACCATCGTAGTTTTTCACTCAGCTCTCTTGCAGTGACTCCAATGGTTTCTTTGTAACTCTAAAACTCCTAAACTGTTCAGTCGATGACTATCTAATTCAGCACAGTGGTAGTTTACAAGGCTTTTGTAAAAAGGAAAAAAAAAATTGCCAAAAATCATGTCATATTAAAAAATAATTTTAGATCAAGTGCCATAGATGTTAAAAAGTCACTACCCTTTTTTAATTTACAAATCAATTTTTTTTATCTTTCTCGTCACCACAAAAAGAAACTGCATATGAACAATATCTATTAACATCTAAACATTGCATAATTAAAATTTTTATACTGTCAAATAGGAAAAAAATGTGCTTTCAAATGCAATTTGTTTGAAAACTGTATCTTAACTTACTAATATTTTATTGGTTATAAAATTATTCTAAAACATGATTTTCTTTTTTTTTTTTAATCTATCTGTATCATGTGCAGCTCGCTTATAGAAGATCAACACTTTTGCATTTAAAACAGGATAAATAATTCAGTATTTCTTTCCAGTTAATATTCCATAGCGAAATTGAACTTCATCAATAAATAAATAAAAGAATAATATAAATAAAACAAAGTTTACAGATATGTGATCAAACTATGCACTTAAACACTGAAATAATCAGAATCAAGAAGATTTCTTTAAATAGTGGCATCTTTGGCTATTATCGCAAACGGGGACTCTAAGCTTCTGGAAAATGACATCATTTTTATGTAATCGTTGTAGATTCAATTTTTATGAGTGAATATGTAAGTTTCCATTTAGAAATATTTTTTAGTTAAGCATGAAATAGAATTTCACTCAATGCTACAACATTTGTTTGAATTTTTTGCTTTTTTTTTTTTTAACTGTCAAAGAAATGATAATTTTTTCTGTTACAAAGAAAACGTGCACTCTCATTTATAAAGCTGGAGGGATTTTACTATGATTGGATCAAAGTAACATCATTATTTCTGATTGTCATTTTAACGATTTATGGGAGTGAATGCACAGAGCTACGTTATTGTGATCACCTTATTTTTAAGATATTGCATTTTCATTTATTTTACCTCATGTTTAACATGGTTTGTTGTGAAAATGGCCTGTTATTGAACAAAAGACACTGCCTTCATAAAAGAGTTATAAAACAGATTACAGCAAAACATTTAAACAAACAACAGAAGTTTTAGTAACAATGAAAGATTTGACATAACAATGAAAGATTGTAGTTTTTGACAGCCAAGAACTTTAGCATAGCTATTGCAGGTATATTGGTATATAGTTGCAGGTATATCATAGGTTTTAGCAAATTTCAAAGTGTTTTAATTATATCAATTTGGCTTGAAGTGCATATAACACCATCATAGTTTTTCACTTCTCTCTCTTGTGGTAACTCCTAAACTGTCGAGTCGATGGCTATCTAATTCAGCACAGGAATGGTTTCCATGGTTGTCATGGCTTTTATAAAAAATAGCTGTCAATATGTCATTTCAAATATAGAAATTATCAATGTCTGCTTGAGGACATCAAATGAATATATATAATATATTGAAGCGATGCAATACACCCAAGAAATAGTCAATTTTATTCACGTTGCTTACAAGACGTACAACCAATGGAGTGAAAAAGTGTCCAGGCGAGGGTTCGAACCCTAGTCTCGACCCTTTTTCACTCTGTTGGTTGTATGCAGAGTGAATAAAATTTATTAAATGATTGTTTTCTCGCTCAGCTCAATTTTGTGCAAGTTCCAAATGCGCTTCTTTAGCTTTTAATATGTTAAAACTATGATAGCATTATGAGTGCTTCACATTGGAAAAAAAAAATCAAATTGATATAATTGAAACACTTAGATGATCTAAAATTTTACATTTTTTGTAAGTGCTTCTTATTTCTTTTAGTTGCATTGTTTTCATTCAACTTTTGAAAACTCAAATGTATTTCAAGCTGCACATTAAGTCGTACTGGCTGATTTTATTTTCGCAATTTAAGCTCCCCTTTGAATAACCCATGAGGCACCACTGTCCACTATCTAAAATTAATACTTAAGTATTTATCTCCTTTGTGAAAGTATTTTTTGTAAGTTGTTACATTAATGATTCTTTGTACATTGCAGGGAATAATTGACAGGGATGAAATAGTGTTCAAAGCGGCTCGCTCACGAAATATTCCGATTGTTTTTGTGACAAGCGGCGGTTATCAGAAGTGCACTGCACGCATCATCGCCGACTCCATCATCAACTTGAAAGGGAAGGGTTTGTTGCCAGACCACGAGTCTTAAAACATCTCATTGATTCTCCTACTGTTATGCTTTGAATAATGTCTACATTAAATGTTCTTACATGTCTTTCTAAATGTGTTATATGATCCACCGAGAACTGTTGAAAGTATTTATCAGAGACAAAAAGAAGAGATTTAAATTCTATGCTTTTGCTCAAGATTCATTTTATTTTCTCTTGCATTTATTATGAAAGTGTAAAGAAGTTCAAAAACATATTCTAATCATTTTTTTTGTTGTTGTTAATCTATTTTGTGATAATAAAATTAGTGAGTTGTATTATTTGTTATTTACATTTGTTTTTTATTTGTTGTATATACTAAATAGTTTTTAGCTGTTTTTTAATTTATCTCATGTTGTTATAATGTTAAAGATAAATTGAATTTGTTTAACCCAGTATTAAAAACAAAATTATTTATAAGAATTAGAAATCTCCCTTGTGTTATATTGTCTGTTATTAAAAGTTCAACTATTTTTTTTAAATTAGCGATTTCAAAATCACATTATTATAAATTCTTTTCTTCCTTCTCAAAGTATGGATTAATAAATTGCTGTCAATGCTCATTTTGTTGTTATCCAGTGTATGTATGAAACAAATTAACATGTAATAAAGGATGCTTTTAATGAATTTCTGATTTCTATTTTCAATCATAAAAAATGGCATTAGATGTATGATTAAAGCACTTCAGTCATGGAAATAAGCCGTGATCTTTTTTTTTTTAAGCAAGAATAGCTATTATTTTAGTTTATTGTCATTAATATATAAGTACCAGTGGATACATGCAAGGATTTTGCACTACAGTCTAATATTTTGAGATGCAGTTTGAACTTCTAAAGTAAAATGAAGGTTAAAAATATCTGCCAACAACATGAGTGAAGCCAGAATATCATCTCATTGATTCCATCAAAATTACAGTAAAATATATCGAACAAAAGTTAGCTTCAATCGATCAATGGTGGGTTTTTTTCTTCTAAACATTTCAATTTTGATTTTTAATCATAAATATTTTTTTTTTAAATGCATGGAGTAATCACACAGTACAGAAAAGACTAGTCTTTTCTGTACTGTGTGTGTCTTTTCTGTACATGTTGCTTTCATGTTGTCATTTCATTTATGAAAACAATGCTGATTTAATTTTTAAATAACTACAATTTTAAATCAAAAAACGTGTTTTGGTTATATGTGAGTGTACTATGTCAGAACTGTGTTTAAAATAATTTCTAACAATACCTCATTCATTGTTGAGTGTTTTGTAAAAGCGTAGAAAAGGGGATGTTGACAACAGAAATAATATAGTCCATCTCAAAAGTTTAAGCACTCTGCCAATCTAGTTAAGAAAATTTTGAAGAAAAAAACATATAAAGCCTGCAATAAACACTCGACATTTAATCAAAATAAAATAAGCAAGTTTTGTTGGTTACAATAAAAATTACATTAATTTTTATTTAATTTATTTTTTTTTCTTTGTCCCAAAAGTGCACTTTATGCAAAATTTTTGTATTGGACGGGTGTAATGACGTTGTATGACGTGGCATTCCAGTTTTATAAAGGTGGAGAAATCATTTCCACTAATTTTAAAAATGTTAAATTATAAACAATTCACAAAAAGGGATATTTTAAAAGTTTTTTAATTGAAATTGCAAAATAAAACTGTTTCTGAAATTCCTAAAAAATTTTAATTTGATCAAAGCAAGGTATATATCAAGTACTCTGTAGAAATGATAATTTCAACCAGGAAAACAAGATGTGGATGACCACGTATGATGACTGTTCAGACGGATCGGAGAATACAGAGATTGGTGTCTAAACAAAATTTGCCAGTACAGCAAATTAAAAATAATCTCGGTGTACAGGTGTCCAAAAACACTGCACATAGACATATTAAAGAATGTGATTACATCATTTGAAAGAAAATGGCTCGCAAGCCGTGTCTCAAACTACACCACAAATAGGCAAGAATGAACTGGGCTAAAAAATAAATCTACTATGGGACAAGTGACTTTACTGTTTTATTCTGTGATGGGGAAAAAATGGAGCTTAGATGGCCATGATGGGTGGAACACATATTGCCGTGATCTACAAATGGAACCAAGGGCATTCTTCAGCAGGCAGCAAGTCTGTTGTGGATGGGGGGGCATTCAGCTTCAATGGCCAGACTTCTCAGGCTTTTCCAAACAGAGACAAAATCTCAAAAAATATCAAGATATGCCGAACCAACATTTGCTTCCATTCGGTGACATTTAGGGGTTGTAAAAACTCCGGCGGGATTTATAAAATTCGAACTGGTAGCTGTGGCTAACCGGAGTAATTACTATAGCTGATTTTTAAAAGAAATATTTCTTTTATTTGTAACATCAACTTACAAAACATTCCTCCGATAGATTTCGGTATTAACATAAATTAAGGAGTGCGTGAGATGCGGTGATTATAAACCATGCGATAGTCTTTAAGTCTCTCCTTTCTCCTTAGGTCTCTACACCAGACAGGGCCATCTGTCCTCCCTCCGTTTCACTTCGCTCTCGCTTCACTGCAAGACTCTGCTTTTTCAGGGTCACGTCCTACCCTTTTGCCTCCGAAGAACCATCTCCTCTCCTCTTCTCTTCTTTCTCTAGCCCCCCAAAAAAAGGGGGGCGGGGGAAAGGTTCCTCCCGGCCTCTTAAACTTACGGCAGCCTATCGTAGTGGATCTCTGGTTCTCATTCCCAGATTTTAAAGGACTTCCCTTGGCGTCCGATAGTCTCTGGGAATCCTCTCCATCTGCGACCTCACAAGTAGAATCAATAATTCGTTACCGTCGGGTAGGTGCCAGCCAGTCTCCAGTATTGTTTCCCTAATGTCCAAACCATTCAGCGTAGGAGATGGATCGCTTCCTTAGGTTCGGCCCGACAACTCCTGCGGTCCATAGTAAAGTAACTCAGCTGGGATATGGGAAAATGTCACAGCATTACCCCCTCCAGCAGTTGAGATTTTTCAAGCATTTGGAAAATCTTACATCATTACTGGTGCGCTAGCCTTCCATCCATACCCAACACATGTTAATTCTCAATAGAGGCTTACCTTAAACATTATTATTCACAAGTTTACAATACACTCTACAGACTCACATCGTTAAATTAAATTTCAATATTCATTGTATGATTCAAATACACAATTATTTCAATTACAAAATTAAAAAAACTATATACAAAATTACTGAGTGGAATGTTATTTATTCCATTCTACTTAAACATTCTACATGTGGAATTTGGTATACCTGGCCGATAACCTAACGATCTGCGAATATCCTGCCTTTTTCCACAATCTCTAATTAGTCGGAAATCATTTCCGGCGTCGTTTTTCGACTGTTTAACCTCGCTGCCTTTTATTTCGTTATGCGGCGATATGTATCCTGGGGTTTCTAAACAATCAGAACTGAAAACCGTTTTTCGCTTCCTTCCTAACGCACAATAACTGTTCACCCCTTTTGTTGTTTTCTGTCCGGAAGATTTAAACCTAAAATCTTCCTTTCGTTTTAAGACTGTGTCTTTATTTTTTTCCCCATGCTTACTTTCCCGGATTTCATTCCTTAAATAAAACACCCTCGCTCTTTCTTTATAACCCTCTTCCTTCATCCTTGATTTGGGTGTCGCGCGGATCGGGGTCGTCGCGAATTTCGTTTTAATGGAAGATTCACAATGAGTTACTCCTGCACGTTGGCTAAGGGGAAAGGGAACAAAGCCTTTCTTTTCCTTCCTGTCCGGTTTTCTCACTTCATTCTTTTGATAAGCCGAAACTAAGCGGTTCGTGGGGTTGGGGGGAATTGGGCGGTCACTCCTGTGCCTTTTTTTCGGTGCTGCACTCCCAAAGCTAACAGGCGGTTTCGGTTTCATTCTGTCTAGCAAATTTTGTGTTTTGCTTCCCAATAAATAATAATCCATTTCTATGTCTGCATCGACAATACCTGCGTAAGTCCTAACTCTTTTTCCTAAATCACACAGATTAAGCTCTATTTCTGCGAGGGGTAGACATTTTAAATCATTTTGTAACGGTTGCTTTACCCACACGACTCTCCCTGTGTATTGTTCTCGGGTCACCTGGTTGGCACTAATTAAATCTAACGACGTAGCCGTGTCTCTAAAAATTTTCATTTCTTTCCCATTTATGATCCCTTGTGTTAAATAGGGCTGGAACATTTCGTTTAACTCATCGAGGTCAGCCAACCGATTAACCACTTCAGGTATTTCACTACTCCATTTTAGTTCGGGGCAAAATTTTCGGATATGAGAAAAACTACCACAATGGAAACAAGACCTGTCTTTTCGTTTATCAAAAATTACATCTCTATCTTTTTTATCTTCCCTCTCCCTCCAATTTCTTTTCATTTCCGCGTTTTGGGGTTCTGTCTCTGGTCTATCAACCAATCTGTTTCCCTCAACCTGTTTGCCGTTATTTGAATATCTAGGCGGGGACTGTTTCATCTCTGTTCTTCTAACCGCCTCATAATGGTCTAGTTTTTGGGTTAATTCCACGGGCGTAATTAAATCACTCCAGGAATCTATGAAATGCTGTCTAATTTCAGAGGGCACCTTCCGTTTGATCTGGTCAGTAATTATCAGGTCCCTAAGTTGACTAAATTCAGACACCTGAATACCGCTTAACCATTGGTCGAAATAATTCGTAATTTCATACGAAAAATCTTTCCAATTTTTTTCTTCGGACCGTGGTGTTGTTACGAATTTGATTCTGAAGTCTTCTGCACTAATTTTAAACCTTTCGAGTAATTTTCCCTTCACAAAATCAAAATTGTCCGTTTCGTCTGGTGGTTCTCTAAGAATAACTTCTGTCAATTCTATAGGAAGCAAACCTAGCAAATTTGTTACCCATTGCGACTTATCTAATTGCGCTTTTAATGCCTGTCTCTCAAATAAGTTGAGATATAAGGAAATCTCCGATTTTCCCATTTCAAATTTAGGTAACACATTTTTTAACAGAATTTTAGGTTCCCTTTCTATTTGACTAGATGATAACGTTAAAGTATCATTTTCCCGTTCCGCCCTAATTCTCGCGAGCTCATGTTCTTTCTCAATTTTATCTTTTTCCAATTTCGATCTCTCTACACGGTCTTCTTCAATCAACTTTAATTGGTTTAACGCCATAGTCTCATCATAATCGGGGGCTTCCGTTATCTTTTTAACCAACTTAGGAATTGTATCATTTGACAAAACCTCTACTTCAAATTCTATCGCAAGGGTTTGTAGATCGCATTTTCGAAATCCCGATATGCCTGCCATAATCACTAATTTTAAATTCTAACACAATTTAATTCCAAATTCCCGCACATAAATGCAATATAAAAAAAAATACACAATTTTTTTCACCCCCAAAACAACATAAAAATAAATACAGTAGTTTCTGCTCGACACAAAATACAATCAATATTCATGAAATTTTGAATTACAAGCAAACCAATTCCACATATAGGCTACAATTTGCCAAAAAAACATATATCTTACTTAACTTATCTGAATTACTAACAGACTTCAACTTAGTCTTACAACTTCTTTAAATTCAAAATTTAATTCCCTAGCAATCTTCAAAATAAGAGAGCACATTAAAAATTTCGGCCGAAAAATACAATTAACATAATTTGCTTTTCACCAAACAAAAAAATTTTAATTAAAAAGATTAAAAGAATTTTTCAATTACTAGAAACAAGATGAATTTAAAGTTTGTTACACTTTTAATTTACCTTCAACACACAAAAACATCTGTTGGTAATTAATATTTAAAATTTTTACTTATATTACCGAACACAAATAATTAAAGAAAAATTGCTTCCTGTCCAAAATTAAAAATATACACACTAAGCCTCCACTGAGAATAAAACAAGTGCTCACCTGGGTATAGCTCTGTGATTCTCGGCGGTGATTCTGCTTTCTTTTCTCTCCACACTGTCAGCAAAGTTCGGATGCTTCTGGTTGCTGGTTCAGCGGATGCAGTTTCAGATCAGCTCGGGTCTCTGCCTTGGTTTTGGCGGGTCACTTTGGGGTCGGTGGATCTTCCTCGATTCAGCGGAATCTGTCTCTCTATCACAGGATTCTGTACGAATTCGGCGAGTTGTCCTGCTCTGCCCCGATTCGGTATGTAGATTCAGGTTCCCAACGGCTGGTGTAGATTCTGAAGAAATTCGGCGAGTTGTCCTACTCTGCCCCGAATTTATCAAACTTTGTCACGCACGTTTCTTTCACCACTTTAAATCCCTTGAAGCTGCCACCATCTGTAAAAACTCCGGCGGGATTTATAAAATTCGAACTGGTAGCTGTGGCTAACCGGAGTAATTACTATAGCTGATTTTTAAAAGAAATATTTCTTTTATTTGTAACATCAACTTACAAAACATTCCTCCGATAGATTTCGGTATTAACATAAATTAAGGAGTGCGTGAGATGCGGTGATTATAAACCATGCGATAGTCTTTAAGTCTCTCCTTTCTCCTTAGGTCTCTACACCAGACAGGGCCATCTGTCCTCCCTCCGTTTCACTTCGCTCTCGCTTCACTGCAAGACTCTGCTTTTTCAGGGTCACGTCCTACCCTTTTGCCTCCGAAGAACCATCTCCTCTCCTCTTCTCTTCTTTCTCTAGCCCCCCCAAAAAAGGGGGGCGGGGGAAAGGTTCCTCCCGGCCTCTTAAACTTACGGCAGCCTATCGTAGTGGATCTCTGGTTCTCATTCCCAGATTTTAAAGGACTTCCCTTGGCGTCCGATAGTCTCTGGGAATCCTCTCCATCTGCGACCTCACAAGTAGAATCAATAATTCGTTACCGTCGGGTAGGTGCCAGCCAGTCTCCAGTATTGTTTCCCTAATGTCCAAACCATTCAGCGTAGGAGATGGATCGCTTCCTTAGGTTCGGCCCGACAACTCCTGCGGTCCATAGTAAAGTAACTCAGCTGGGATATGGGAAAATGTCACAGGGTGTTCAGAATGAATCTTTCAACAACATAATGCCTCAATCCACATGTAACATTCTACAAAACTGGCTTTCACAGAAAAATGTTAAAATTCTTCACTGGTCAGTTTGAAGTCTAGACATAAACTCATTTGAGAATGTCTGGGGCATTTTAACCCATCATTTTTACAGCAATTTAAAGCAGTATGACTCTCACTCAAGAGACCATTGAGAAAGCATGGTACTCTTTGCCACTAGAAACCCTACAAAAAGTAATAATTTCGATGGATGCACATTTATTTGAACTAATCCGAAATCAAGGGAAAATAATATGTATGTAACACTTTTGTAAAAATGATAAATGTAGTTGTTTATTATATTTTTTACAGTTATGTAATTTATTTTTTTTCTACTTTTGATATCATTTATTTAAATAAAGTTGTGAAATCTGCAAATTAAAAATTGCTATTTATTCTAACTTTTTATTCTTTAAAAATCTTTTGAGACAGCTTATATATAATTAAGTAATTAAAAAAAAACACTGCTTCATAAACTTTCAATGTTTATCTTAAAAATCATGCCTCATTTCATGGCTGTAATTCATCAAAATTTTTCTTTTCTGATACGTTAATTTTGCATTGGCACCAAACCTGATTATGGAAAACTCACAGCTTTTTTTTTTCTTCCCTCCATGTGGTAGAAAGTGTGATCTAGTGAATTTATTTTTAAAAACTTTAATTTTTGCCCTGCTTCTTTCTTAAGATAGGGCAATAGCAAATTTTAAAAAAAGAAAGCATTACTTAAATTATATTTTAGGATTTCAAAATTGATTTCTCAACGTATAATCTTAATTTAATTAATATGAAACAGTTAATTAATTAAAGCCTATTTAAAATATATATATATATATATATATATATATATACATTATATTTTTTATTTATATTTTCAAAATATAAATAAAGAATATAATATATATATTTTTTTTAAATAGGCTTTAATTAATTAATTGTTTCATATTAATTAAATTAAGATTATACGTTGAGAAATCAATTTTGAAATCCTAAAATATAGATCAATCAGAAGATATCAGATAGAAATATAGATACTTTTCATTTATTTGAACTAATCCGAAATCAATGAAAAATAATTTATATGTAACAATTTTGTAAAAATGATAAATGTAGTTGTTAAATGTTTAAAATATTTCATTATTGCAGTTTCACAGGCCTATTTTAAACAAGCATGGTTTCATGTATCATTAAATCCATTGTTGAACACAATTGTACCGTAATTTCGGGTAGATAAGCCGCAGCTTATACGTGTTTAAAAGTTAAATTTTACCTTTTGCGGCATATACGAAGTATTTGCAGTTTTTCTCAGAAAAAAAAATCCGATAATGTAATATTTTTGAGTAGAAAACCTAAAAACAATATATTAAAAATATTTCACAAAAGTGAAATAATAAGCACTCAAAATATGTCGGGACTTAACTGTGAATAGAGCTTTCAAAAGCGAGATTAGAAAACTGTGGGAAGACTGGATGAGGAGTGGCATGCACTCTTTCACAAATTCCGGCAAAATGAAAAAAGCGACATACGTTGAAGTCGTAAACTGGGTCGCAAAGGCATGGGAAATAGTGAAAGATAGTGTAATAATATTTGGTTTTCAAGAGGCAGAAATAATTTTGCCTAAAAAATGATTGCATCTCTTCTATTGATGAGAATTCAGATACTACTTTGGACAGTGATCGTGACGACCCAATGAACGATGATGAACTCTTCAAATTGTTAACTCCGACAGTGATACATCAAGTTTTGAAGGATTCGAATAACAAATACTGTAAAATTCTGAAAATCCCCCCCTCTCCCATTTTTTAACACATTTCATTTTTCAAAAACATTTAGTTTGTAAGGCATACTAAAAACATCCGATTGAAGTTTTTTTCTTTATTTAAAATACATATGTATATCTATGCATGGTTTCTTTCTGCATAATGAAACATACTATCTATCCAAAGATAATGATCTCATTCTGATAATATTGAACTTCCAACAGGAGATGAATAAACAAACATCAAAGATAGCTCTCTCCTCTCCTTTTTCTTTTTATTGAGGTTACCCTATACTAGGCACTTTTGCAGGGTGTTGTAATTTTCTAATAACGTATTATATTTTAATAATATTTTGCTACACAGCTTAGTTTACTATTATTGCAACTTGCTGAAAGTTTCAACGAAATCAGTCAAGAAATAAGAGAGATATTTTTTTTATAGCTAGGGGAAAAAAACTTGTTTTGCTTTTCGTTCTTTTTCTTTCAATGATTTTTTTTCCGTTTGCATGTAGCTCAGTATATATTTTTTTTTTTCCAGCTCTGAAACAACATGAAGTTGCTGGCATATTCACGGATTCCTTTTTATTATTTAAAGAATAGAATTTGAATAGTTTTGCATCGCATTTTAACAGAAAAGAACAGTGAATTCACTTGTAACCTTTGCGTGTGTGCGCTTGTGAATGTTTTTTAAATTTTCAATAAATAATGTGTGTATTTTTTTTTTTTTTTTTTTTTTTTTTTACTTTCTTAGAATATTTTATTTTAAATATTTACGGAACATACCTTATTGAATACCAATTATTTTCTGTTAACATACATTAATTTTAAGAGTTAGTATTGAGGATATTTTCAAGAAAATTACATTTATGTTGTCAAAAGTTTGTTTATCATTAGTTATTTTCAGAATTTTACGTTGTATTATTTAATTGATGGATTCAAATAAAAAATAAACAGTGTTATTTAATTATGTTTTATATTAAGAACTCCATCAAATATATTTCTGTTTACCAATCCAAGGCTGGAATGTGCAATGCGATTGGATAAATTTGCAAACCAAAAGTAAGTGAGTTATTTATTTATTTATTTAATTTCATTATTTGTACTAAATTTAAAATGTTAATTTTTAAGTTGTTTAAAAAAGAAGCACAAAAATTCAATAAAGTACGGCTTATGCAGTGGTGTGGCGTATCTGATGGAATTTGGTTTTTTTTTAATCATTTTCAGACGTAGTACTATATAACTTTCAATAAAGTACGGCTTATGCAGTGGTGTGGCGTATCTGATGGAATTTGGTTTTTTTTTAATCATTTTCAGACGTAGCGGCGTATATGCCAGGGCGGCTTATCTACCCGAAATTACGGTAATCATAAAGAATATTTGGCGATCTATCACCTGTGGTGGGCTAATTGAAAAATTCCTTGAAATTAAGTTCTAAAAATATATAAATGTTATGTTGTCATTGGGAACACACCTATGAACATATTTTTTATAATTCTAGCCTATCAGAAAGTGAGTAAAAAATCGATTACAAAATTCTATCTTTACATGTATGAATCAAGTTAAGTTAAACAACCGTGTAAAAATTATGGGAATCTCCGATTATGGAAGATTTCTTAATTTAAATGTATGTCTTTATTAAGTTTGCTAACTAATTTACTACTTAAATTTTACTAGTTAAATAACTAATTTATGAACAATCGATTCCAATTTTTAATAAAATGGGCAATTTTGTTTAAGATATGAAATACCTTTCTTGAAATTACATCCTAATGATTTTTTGTTTTAAAAGATGTATTTTGCATGTCAGTCCCTAAAACAAACATCCTTCTCCCAATTAGGGTTAATTAATTGTGGGAAAGACAGACCTTCGTTAACCTTTTGAGACAAAGTTAAAATAACACTAAAATTACATATTTTTTGCTTTAATTAAAAAAAAAAAAAAAAAAAAAATGACACCGTATAGATGATAGAAAGAGCCTTTTCTCTGAAATCGATACTTTAGGGGACTCTTCATTTAGGTTCACAAATATTATCTAACCTCCTTAATATATCAATTTCATACATTTGCACAATAACAAATGATCTTCAAATGCTCAAAAAATTTTATTGTAAAGGATTTAAATTAAATAATTATGAAAATCTCTTACTTTTTTTGGCTACACTGTCTTGAAGGCATTTTGCAAACTCGGTTGAAAATAACATTTATTTTATGAAGAAATAAGCATCAGTGCTGCATTTATTGGTTTTGTTCCAAAGCCAAAACATCCAGCTATGTAGAAGTAAAGCAAAAATTTTTAAAAAATCAAACTGTTTAGTTTTTATGAAGAAAAGAATAGAGATTCACACATGTGTACCTCAGGTCTGAAGAGATTATGAAAAGGGGTGGACAAAAAATTACAAAGAGATTGTTCACTGGAAACATTAAAAATCTGCAGATTTTATGGATAAACCTGTGGGTCAAAACATACTTTAAATAAAAATTTAAAATAATAATATATTTATTTTGGACACTCGATAAAATCTGCCAATAAGGCAGACCCCCCCCCCCCCCATTCCCTGGTGTGTATGTACACAATAACTGAAGTATCATTCTTTAAAAAAAATAAATAAAGTTTTGAAATTATGCTGAGTTTGATCATTCTAAAGTTTGAATCATGTGGAATGTTGCAGACTTACCCAATTCATGTATGCTGTTTTCTATTTATTATATATATATATATATATATTAGTATTTTTGTAATTGTTACATATAGTTAAGATGATGGCTTATCCTCTAATCATCGCACTAATTATTAAGCAAAGTTTATCCACTTCATATTTCTTTCTAATAATGTAAAAAAAATTAATAATTTTTAATATTATATAGGAATCCAATACATTATTTATTAGTGCATTTAGAGTATGATTAAAAATAAGGGGGGGATAAAACAACACTGTGTATGCAAATTTTAAACCATTAAAACTATAAATTTTGATATGAAATTCTAGATT
This sequence comes from Maratus michaelseni, assembly GCA_963931845.1. Classification (NCBI taxonomy): domain Eukaryota; kingdom Metazoa; phylum Arthropoda; class Arachnida; order Araneae; family Salticidae; genus Maratus; species Maratus michaelseni. The sequence goes on along the minus strand of OZ007594.1, from coordinate 7,147,498 downwards.
ATTTTAAATAGATACAAACCACAAGTCATTGTTTCTTGATCGGTTTCATATTAGGAAAATATATTAATCTGTTTAAAATGTATGTTTTTACTCACATGAAACCTTCCTCAAAAATTTGAAGCTAAAATATAATTTAGTCGTCAAGATGTCAACATCTTTTTTGAACAGATTCAAAATGCTGTCAGGATTTCACTTCTCCTTTCCTACTAATTAACTTTCTCTTTGAAAAAGAATTTTTACAATCTTCTGAATCAATTTAGTGTAATTCCAGGGATTCTATCTATATTATAAAGGACAAACGTGTCTGTGTGTAACGCTGACGTCATTTTGCAAATGGCAACAGTTGACAATGAAATTTTGGTTTTGCGATTTTTGCTACTGCAATTTTTTTAATTTTTATACATCACACATTTTTAATTTTTACATCGTTATATAGGGAAAAAAAATCTACTTTCAAATGCAATATGTTTGAAAACTGTATCTTAATTGACTGATTTATTATAGCATTTAAATTAAATTTCAAGCATGATTTTTTTTTTCATCTACCTCTATCGCTTGCAGACGATTACAAATTATTAATCTGTTTGCAATTTAAACAGTGTAAAAAGTTCAGCATTTGTTTCCAGCTAATATTCAATAACGAAATAAAAACTTCATTAAGGAATAAATAAAATAGTATAAATAAAACACAGGCATTTAAAACTGCTGAAATTATCAGAAAAAAAAAAAAACTGCTGCAGATAACGAAATTTTTAGCGATTTCTTCGGCTATTAACTTCTGACTCGAAAAGCCAATACGAAATTGCTGGTTTTAATAAATTTAGAAATTTTATTTGAATATATAATTAACATATTTCATATAAAAATGCTTGCTAGTGGGCAATCAAACAAAAATTATTAAATGTAAAAAATCTATTAAAGTTTTCAATTAAAAAAAAAATAAATGGTTTTCACGTATATTTTCTATCCCGGGAAGCAAGTATAAAGACAGGGGCTAATCCCCCCTTTAATTTACTCATGCAGAATTATAATCTGATAAGTTAAAGCTGATTTAAATATGTCAGTCTTTTTTTTTTATTTGCAAATTCACGTAATAGAATATTTTATGACCTCATAAAAGTTAGCTGGATGCCCTAGTTTCTCTAAAAGGACAATCTTTTTTTTTTTTCCCAAAGTGCTTTGAAACTTACTATATTTGAGGCTAAAAGCTCATGAAAAGGTATGACTTAATGTGTGAAAATTTTATTTTAAAAAAGTCTCACTCTTAACTATGGTTACTTTTCTTTCTTTTCTTCATGTTTATTAAATTATTCACATTTAATGTTATATTTTTTCCATGCTCATATTTCAATCTTTAATAATACTTTTTTTTTATTATTAAATAAAGTTGTTTAATTTTATAGTTAATTTTTGTCCTTTCAAAAGTTGTAACCAAAACATTATCACTACATCTGCTAAATAAAGTCTATAGCAGACAATATTATTTTTTCTAAATGTAATAAATTCATAATACAGTGTACGCTCTCAAATATTCCACCGTATAATCCATCATTCTCTAAATTCCACCATTCACTTTGAGATGTAAACAAAGGAAATCATGCCCCATAGAACAAATTTAATGCGGTAGTGACTTCAGTAATTATTCATTTTTCAAAAAACCTAACTGTATTTTAAGAATTAAGTAATAACTTTTGTTAAGGAAAAGCAAAACCCAAATGCAAATATTAAAAGAGCAATTACAATTTTAAGCGACACTTGTGGACAAAATTATGGAAACCTTTTTAGAAAAAGTGCTCTTTTGAAGTTTGATGGCTGATAATACTACATTTTATTTTACTAACTAGCTGACCCACTGGTCCTGTGTAATAAACTTAAATCTCTTAAAAAACGAAACTCTGCACCGGATATAGAGCATGCTGCATGGAAAATTTCTTAATCCACCGCCAGGTAGGTCATTCTGTTGTAAACAAACTTTTCTTTGAACGAACCTCCGGCACGGGTCACCAGTTTTGGGAGATAATTCATAACTTGATGGGAAAATATAAGTGAATGGTAAAAACTTTTTAAAAATATTTTACTTAATGTCCACATTTTTCTCTTTTATCTGTGTGTACAGAATTAAATTAACAAAACTTTTATTTTATTGGAATAAATTTAAGTTCTGAAAATAATTTTATTATTCAATTAGATCACCATCATTTGTTTCTGATTGTTTAACAAAACTGCTGTATCTACTATGAAGAAGAATTCATCTTTTCACCTTCTGAATAATTCAAATTATAAATATATGACAAAAATTTAGTGTTTATATAAACAGATATTCAGTTACATTCACTAAACTTTCAAAAAATTTAAGATAGATCAATTTATGGGATACTAAAGTTTTAGAAAATAATTAAACAGAAGTTTTTAAAAATATTTTTAAAAAATCTGCCAATAATGTAAAATGTTTTGGGATATCAAATATTTTACTTAGATGGTAAATCTTATAATTATCGTGTACCACTATAAATTCAGTTTATTTTACAGTAGTTTCACTTAAATCACTATATTCAGTTTATTTGACAGAAATATGTGATTAATTAAGACACAAATTACTATTCTGAAATACTGATACTCAAAAGTCGTTTTACTTGTCACTGGTGAGTGGATTTTCTGACAAAGCGAGTGAATCTTTAAGAAGTCTTTTAAAAACTACAGGCTAAGGAAGATGTGTTTTTTTACTTGTTAGCTATATTTTTCAACTTTCCAAATTACTGCAATGTAAATATAGTACCAAGATCTATCCTATACTAAACTTTCCTCTGTTGTATATATTTCTTAATTTTATTCAGAAAAAAAAATTACGGAAATGTATTGAATTATTTTTGCAGTTGCGTAAATTCTGTAATAACAATTTTCAACTGTGTGTTACTTCTTGCTGGCTGGTAAGATTTTCTGAAAATTCCCTACCCCTGGTGATTTTATAATTTCAGCAATATGTGTCTATTAACTGTACATTCATTAAAGAAAACAGTCATTGTAGATTTCTTTTTTAATATGCAATATTAAGTATAATTATAAACATAATTATAAAACAATATTTATTATTAACATGAATCTTAATGCAGTATTGTAAAACAAATTATTATTTCCTATTTACACACATGCTCAAATAAATAAAAGGCACTCGCTCAAGTACAAAAATATACTTTCTATATATTTCAATAAACAACACTCATCATTTATCATTTTAAGTAAATTATTTGCTAAATAGGCTAGATTTATTCAGCTTGATTTAGTCAGATAAAGAATAAATAAGGTAAAAAATATTGTATAGGATCCTATAAGACTTAAATTTGTATATAAATGATTGTTGAGTTTAGAAGTCAAATTCTTTTCAAATTCTTCGAAAACTATTTCAATATGTTCATTACTAGGATTAGATTGACTGGAGTTCTTATTAACATAATTAGTGTTTATCATATTTTGTAAAGATTTGATATTTTCATCTAAAGTATTGCAATGAGATTTTATATCGATTAAAATATTCCCAGTTTCGTCAGACAAATCTGAAGCTCCATCCTGTAGCACTTTGTCAGCTGAAACTGCCACTCTTAATTTGTCAACCGACTTCTTTAAATCGATAACTTGATCGTTGATGTCCAGTGCAAAACTTTTTATATCTCTTCGATGACGCCAGTTGTTGATGCTAGATCCAAGTAAACCCAAAATGCCACCAACCACACCTGTGATCAAGGAGAGGTATTTGTTTTTCTCCCTGTACGTCTTCTCGTGATCCTGACTGCTGTTTATAGCCACAGCCAACAGGGTCTGGTGCTCTCTTTCAGTCTGGTCGTACAAAGAAAATGTATCTTGTAGTCGCTTTTGTTCTTTTAGTAATTCACGTACCTGAAATATAAAATAACAAAAATCATGAGCCTGAGTAATAGTTATGGACTGAGAGTTTGCGAAATACAGGCATCCCCCAACTTACATATTACATGACTTACATAAAGGATCAGGGTCCATAAGCCGTGTTTTTGGCCCATGAAATAAGACTAAAATTCAATTTTGTTATACTGACTTAATTATTTCACTTTTAGGTAGATTTCGTAAGAAATACTACCTATTACATTCTCACCTAAGTTGAAAATTGTGAAAAATTTTTGCAGATCTACGCCGATCATGACTCCCAGAACCCAAAACCACCCCCAGTTCAAAAGTTTATATATATATCTATCTATCTATCTGTCTATGTCACTTTTTTCTGACCACGATAACTGGAAAAATTCTGCATAAATCTCTTCCAAACTGATACATAAAATCTCGGTCAAGTTCGTTAATGGGCAAAATCGAACCAAGGGGGGGGGGGGGAAATGGGGGGGCTTTTTGTGAAAACAGAAAACTCCTCATAATTTCTTTATTATTATACGTATCGAATCCGTTTAAAGTTATTATTACTTCTAGGAAAAGGGCCAAAAAGGTATGTATGACAGATTTTTGATATAATTAAAAATGGCCCCAAGGGGGGGAAAAAAGGGGGGTTTTAGAAGAAAAAAATCATAGCTTCGTCAATTCACAAGATATCAAATCCGCTTAAATTTATTATTAATCCTCTTAGTATTATCTAAAACTTTTATATTGACAAGTTTTTTATAGGACTAACCGTTATAGCAAAAACAAATTAAAAACAAAAAAATCCCTGCCGGCTCCGCCTGCAAACAAGTTATTTTTCGAAGTAAGCGGTTCCAACTCCCGCATCTTTTTGAAACTGATACATAAAATCAAGTGGCGTAAAATCTCGGTCAAGTTCGTTAATGGGCAAAATCGAACCAATGGGGGGGGGGGCATTGGGGGGGGACTTTTTGTGAAAACAGAAAAAAACCCATAATTTCTTAATTATGATACGTATCGAATCCGTTTGAAGTTATTATTACTTCTAGGAGAAGGGCCGAAAATTTATGTATGACAGATTTTTGATATAATTAAAAATTGCCTTAAGAGGAGGGGGGGGGGGGGGGTTTAGAAGAAAAAAATTCATAACTTCGTCAATTCCCAATATTTCAAATCCGCTTAAATTTATTATAAATCCTCTTAATATTATCTAAAACTTTTATACTGACATGTTTTTTATAGGACCAACTCTTATAGCAAAAAAAAAAAAAAAAAAAAAAATCCTTGCTGGCTCCGCCTGCAAACAAGTTTCGTTTCGAAGTAGGCGGTTCCAACTGCAGCATCATCGCAAAAAGGTCATTTCTTCCGCAATTCCCGACAAACAGGCACCCCACGTTCTGCGTCTTCAAAATCTACCTGTGCCTGTAGGCCGAGCCGTCAGGGATTTTTTTTAATATTAGAAGTTTTATCCTGTAGAATTTCAACAATAGTTTTTGCATTTTGTTCGGATTTATAGGACTTGCACAAGCTCAAAGTTCATATTATTCGTAGTTTTTGATGAAAAATATGCATTTTTTCCTCATTTAACCTACATTATTTATAGGAGCGCAATCGTGCAACACTTTCTTCTTTACATATAGCATAAAATACATCAAAATGTACAATATATGTAAAAATAAAAGTGTTGCAAAGCTGCACTCATAGTAAAATACAGTGTGTTTATAAAGTCCCGGACCCATTTTGATGTTTAATAACTCATAAAATAATGAAGATATAAACAAACTTATGGCATTTATTGATGGAATAACTCATATATTTTCCTTTTCAAGTTTGAATATCTTTACTTTTGTAAATATCATCTGCGCTTGTGGTTAATTTCAGATAATTTCATTTTCCAGTCTAAATATCTGTACTTTTCTAAATATCGTCTGCTTATTAATTGCATTTTTCTCTCTTTTGTTTTTGGCAACTATTGCAATGTTATGTTTACTTTTGATGTGTTTGTTCTATGTTACTTTTGTATGTGATGTTTTTTTCGAGCAGATATTAAGGAGAATGCATACACCACAAGAGAAAGCACAGATTTTATGGTGGTTCATAGAAAAAAAATCGATAATACAAGTACAGAGAAATTGCAGAAGAATTTACCAAGGAGGTCCAATTCCTTGGCCACCCAGATCACCTGATATAACGCCGCTGGACTTTTTCCTTTGGGGATTTGTAAAGGACAATGTTTACAGGAGGAGAGTGTCGAACATTGATGACTTAAAAGCCAGAATTATAACCGCAATAGCCTCTGTGGATGCCGACATGCTTGCCGCTACCTGGCGTGAAATTGACTATCGGCTTGATATTCTCTGTGCGACGAAGGGGGCACACGTGGAAGTTCATTGACAAGGGTCATGAAACTTTTTGAGTCTATCTAACCATTTATGTTATTAATTTTAATCTATCTTTATTATTTTACGAGTTATTAAACATCAAAATGGGTCCGGGACTTTATAAACACCCTGTATTAAAAATAGAGAGTTAAGTAACTGTATTCTGTCATGTCACTAGGAGACTGTAGGATGCTGCAACGTGCTAAAATGAACGTAACTATTGCTAATAACTGCATTCCTTCACATTAACAATAGTTTAACTATGAATAATACGAACTTTGAGCTTGTGTAAGTCATATAAATCCGAACAAAATGCAAAAACTATTGTTGAAATTGTACAGGATAAAACTTCTAATATTAAAAAATGAAATAATTAAGTCAGTATAACAAAATCGAATTTTAGTCTTATTTCATAGGCCAAAACTTGGCTTATGGACATTGATCCTTTGCAGTTACATAATAAATCTCGAAAATTTCATTAATGAACAAACATACTAGCGAATTTCTGACGCGTTTGCATTTGATAATTAGTTTATAAATAAATTACACAAATAAAAATCATATACATAATATAGTTTTATATAGAGAAGAGAGTTCTTTTTTTATGGGTGATATACAAACAAACACAAAACTAATTAAAATGAGGCAAAAAAAAAAAAAAAACTGCTTCAAACATTATAATTATGTTTGCTGAATGCAATTTATTTGCCTTGCCGTCGGAAATTTGTGGAGAAGAGGTAAAGTTAGTCCTCTTTGATTATTTCTTATTTTTATAGTCATTTGATGTAAATTCAACCAATGTGAAATTTATAAATCCCATAATCCACAAGACATTTTTAATTTAAAAAGTGTTCTTGTTAGGGAATGGCAGTAAATTGAAGCCAAAGTCCCAATTGACACTCACTTAAAGAAACAGATAACACAATGTAGCGATATGCTGAAAAACTATGCCTAATATTGTGAGATAAAAATGGTTGAATAACTGCTGAGCAAAGTAAAACATTTGCATATTAAAACGATGTTCATCCACAAAAACGATGTATGTGAGGGTTTAAGATTGAAGACAAAAGCTTTTTAAACCAGTTCAGTTTATTTAGTAATTTACTTTCAACAGATGATGAACAGATGCAAAGTCCAGCTTTAACATGATTGATTGAGCACAATAAGCATTTGACTATTTCAACTTATAAAGTAATAGACGGCACATAATCAAAAATAAACTAAACTTAACTGAAAAACATACTTAACAATGAGTAATAAGCTGCAGATATTTAAAGACACAAATTTATTAAGATATACGGCACGCTTCCCATCACTACAGCCGACTAGACTTTAGACAACTGTTACTGTGAAGATAGTTAATCAAAACAAAACCGAATTGAGAAGCGAAGTACGGCGTATATATACCTGGTATACCATCATACCTGGTATCAAGAAATATCATGAGCCAAACATCTACCTGCCAATGAAAATACAATTCCAGAACAATCACGGAAGTGACGCGTGGCTAAAACCATGAATAATTATGGGATTGGCAAATCAGACAACAACTTGTCTGGCACCATCTCTCGGAACGCAAGCGTACTACGCCAATCGATTATTTGATTATCGTCTTAATCGAATATCGCCGTATGTTGTAACTTAGAATAGCTGAAGCGTGGCGTTTAAATGTTTATGAAGTAAATTTAAATTAACTATTGTAAAGTAAAATATACTGCATTTAAGGAATGAATTTTAAATAATGAACAGAGGATTAAAGAAATATAGGTAAGTTGAATATATATTAACTACCGAAATTATGTTTTCATAATAAAAATATGCTGATGATATGTATTGTTTATGAGCTTTATATCAGCATTGAATGAATGTAAATAAAGATGAAATATGAGTGAAAGTTAATGAATGCATGTGTTATAAAGTGTATCTGAGGCAGTAAGACTAAAATATTGAATGAAGACTTGTTTTTCACAACAGTTCTTTCAGTTGGTTTTTATATTTTTCCATACCTTTATGGTTTATGTATTCGAGTAAATACTGCCGCATGAGGCTTTATTTGTAAAATAACACAGGGTAAATAAATATGTTTATATATATGTATAAATGATAATAAATATTGCAGTTGAAATTATACTTAAGAAATTTTAAAAATTCGACCTGCGTAAAATTCAAGTTACGTAAAAATATACGGAATGCATTACTTATGTAAGTAGTGGGATGCCTGTAATTTACTTACAAAGAAGTTCTACTTCTTTAACCTGAGATTTACATGATTTTTTTTTTTCAGCTACAAAGAAAAGAGATACCGCCGTAGGATTTTTTGCATTATACTTATTGACTTATATTTAAATTTTTATGTGCAAATAATATGTAGTGTGTGATTGCATGTGAGCACCGTGGACTTCCAATTAAGTGGTCATTTTTCTCCAGTCACAAGTATCTCAAACAAATTAGGTTACCATATTATGAAAGGGCATTCAATTCTCTGGAGCTAATACTAACATTTAGTATAAAAAGGCAGTTATTTGAGGTCATTTTTTCGCTATTTTTATTTTTAGTGAAACGATTAGCTTTCTTTTAAATAAAAAATGAAGGAAATCAGTCCTATAGTTCTCGAGAAAAATGGCCACCCAGTTTGAAAAACAAGTTTAAAATTTACAATAGCATTACGCTCAACGAGTAGCATTACATTTAATGCGCAAAAAGTACTGTAAGGAATTGAAATATCATGAAACCATTTTAGGGAAACAATCTACACATTTGAGGGATGTAAAATTAAAAAAAAAAAAAAAGAAAGAAAATTTAGTTATAAAAAGTAGAACCTCCCCTTAAGGCCTCGTCAGTGAACTTTCCGATTCCTCTCACTAATGTTAATCCCTTGGGCATAGGATGCATTCGTATTTTTAAAATATCTCCTCGGGAAATTAATACTTTTAACTTCTGTTTTCTTTGTATTGTTCTTAAAGGATGTCTCTTTTTTTCTTCTAAAATACATACTTAATTGTATGTGAGGTATTAAAATCTTATTCAGTTTTGCAAGATAGTTTTTACACATAAAATTATAATAACCACATATTTTAGAAATATTTTGATAACTAAGAAAAGAAAAGAGACATCCTTTAAGAACAGTACAAAAAAAAAAAAGTTTAAAATATTAATTTCCTAGCAAGATATTTTAAATATACGAATGCATCCTACGCCCATAGGATTAACAAGCGCGAGAGGAATTGGGAAGTTCACTGACGAGCAGCCTTAAGTATGTGATAAAAGTTAAAACTTTTATGAGACAATTTTCTGAAATTGGTATGGCTGACCAGGCTGGTTGCTAACAGTTAAAAAGTATACTTAACGATGTCTCACACCCCGCTGCAAAACAAAACGAGAGATATCCCGATTATGAATGTTACCCAGTCTACATTGGCAACTATCACTCATTTTGCTTTGCAGCAGCATGTGGGACGTTACTAAGCCTACTTTTAAAATGCTGGCAGTCTGCCTGGTAGTGTTTCCAGGTCCACTGTCACAAAAAAGTGGTACACATGTGTCACAAAAACAGAATAGTGGCTTCTATGTCAAAACATAAAAATACAGTAAATCCTATGAAAATGGCCACCTGTCAATAACAGAATCCTGTCTTTAACATAAAAAGTCCATGGTGCCCACAGAAAGAGTACCAGAAAAAAATCTACCAGATCAGATGGAAGATTTATCTGGTCAGTTGAGATTTCATCTTAATATGTTTTACTGTATTAAATAAATGCAACAATCTTAGAGAGTAAAATCTGTGAAAGGAGAATAGCTAGTGACTGCAACAAAATTTCTTATAGAAAATTTTGATTGAGCACTTATAATTATATGTTATTCTTTCTGTAGGGAACATTAATGTTTCACATATTAGACAGTTTCCGTTTTTACAGGATTTACTGAACTGTACAATAAAACCTGTAAAAACAGAATTATCAGAGACAGAGAAAATACTCTGCTTTAGACAGGTTTCTGTCTGAACAAGTAGATTTCTTTCGACAAGACTGTAAATTTTTTCCATTATAGACAGATTGTGTTTTAACAGGTTTACTGCATAAAGTTTCATTTGATGCAGATTAATGACTAACATGGGTACTTCTCCATTATCCCGTCAACCACTTTTGATAAAAAAAAACTATTGCCAAACTGTAACGCCAAATAAACAAATGGAAGAATGTTGCCATTAGGATATCAAAATAAATAATTAAAATGCAAGAAATTCAGAAAAGCCCCACTCACCAAAGTGTCAACTATCAGCAAGTTTAAAGAAAAAAAATTACAATATATTAATAAAAACAAAAAAAATAATCTTGGATATATATTTTTTTAAAACCTTTTAAGCATTATGCCTGTGTTTTTCCATTTCTAGAAGTCATGTAGCTGTCAAAATGGCTGTAGACAAAAATATTTTTAACAGAATTCTTTTTTGAACCTTATATAGAATAAGGGGATATGAAAGATATTATAGCATCAAACTGTGATGAAAAATATACCGTAAAATCCTGAAAGTAAGCCCCCCCCCCCTCGAATGTAAGCTCCCCTCCCACTTTTAAGCAATTTTGGTTTTCTTTTCCATTCCCGAATATAAGCCCCCCCCCCCCTCCCCTCACGCACACAAAATTTTTTATGTACAAAAAATTGATTTTAAAGAGAATTTTCAATCTTTTGACATTTTTGGCAGATTTTTACTTACGTTTTTATATGATGTTAATGAAATCCTTCCTCTCACATGAAATGTAATGTCTGTTTCCCTTCTATGCCCTCTCTAACATAAAAAGTTTGAAAATTTGAGAATCATAATTCCTTCTTAACTTCTTTCTGCTCACAAGTAACGTAACAATTAGTAAAAAAATCAATCCTCTACACTACAATCTCCCTTTCCATCCAAAATTTATGCCTCTTCTCCCTCAGAATATAAAGTTTAAAATCTTTAAAACTCTTTATAAAAAAACTTATGCTCTATGTGTTGCTCTCTACTAACAATAAATAAATAATCAGCTATTTATATTTTCTCTCTACCATCAAGATGTCTCCTTCTGCTCTTTTGTCTTCACCCCAGAAAAAAATCTTTAAAACTCTCTTTAAAAAATATATTCTGTCTTACATGTTGCTCTCTAGTAAAAATAAGTAAATAATCAATCCTATAAATTACCCTCCACTCTACTCCTCTCTCTCTTTCTGAAACTTACACTTCTCCTTCCTTCTCTCTCCTCTCAGGATACAAAGTTTAAAATCTTTATTAAAAAATTTGCTGTCTAGTAACAATAAATAACTAATCAACCATTTCAATTATCGCTTTATCACCAAAATGTCTGCTTCTCTCACTTAGCTCTTCTCAAAAAGCTCTTCCCTATAAAAAAAAAAGAAAAAATTAAACTATTTATTAAAAAAAATCCTCTGCCCTCTTTGTTGCTCTCTATTAACAATAAATAAATAACGAATCATCTAAATTACAAACTTCTTCCATTTCCCTCTCATCCAAACAGTACAAAGTTTAAAATTTATAAAACTCTTATGTGAAGAAATTTTATGTCCTACTTCTTGCCTTCTAATTTGTCACCTACGTTTTCTGTCTACTCCAAAAGCGTCTGCCCTCCCCCCCCCCCCCCCCCACACACACACACAAATTTTTAAATCTTTAAAACTCTATTTTTTTTTTAAACTGCTGTATTTATTTCTCTTTAGTAACAATATTAATGAATAAATCAATCATCTAAATTACCCCCCTTTCTCCCAAAAATTCCACTTCTCTCCCTGTCTTCTCACCCAGCAAATAGTTTAAAATCTTTAATATTATTATTATTATTATTTTTAATGTTGATCTATTTCTTATTTTGTAGTAAGGTAACTCATCTCATTTACATCATCTCATATAAGTATCACTCATCTAAAATCGTCATTCCGTTTGAAACTTTTTCTCTGTCCTATTCTCCCAAAGAAGGAGTGGATTTCTAAATATGTGAGAGGAAAGCAAAAATGTTCATCTTTTTTGCAGTTTGGCTGTTCTTCCCTGAATCACACATATGTTTTATGTTTTGAAATAAAGATGTTCTCTAAAATAACTCCCCATCCATTAACAAAATATCAGCTGTGAGAACAGCCAAACTACAAAAAGACTAAAATCTTCTCTTTGCCCTTCCCCCCCTCCATGTCTAGAAATTCATCCCTCTTTCTGGGGATGGAGAATGGAACTTTAAAGGGAGAGTTAGATGATCATTTATTTATTGTTGCTACAAAGTGACAATACTACTAGTGATGGGCCGATTCGAGATCTTTTAAGAATCGATACCTTAGTTTTCAAAAACTTTTCAGAATCGAAATCAGAATCGATTCTTTGTATTCAAATGTAGTAGCACTAAAAACTACTCCAGACTTCCTTCAAACTAATAAATGAGGGACGACATTTCGCCTGTTTCACTCTTCGAATGTTTATACGTAAAATCGTTTGCCTTTTTTTTATGATCACGTGTCAGATTCACCTCAGTCTATTAGAAAAGTATGAGTAGTGCCTCTTTCAGCAAATGAAATGTTTAATTTTCGTACAAACGCAACTCTTTTGTTTATGGTAACATTTTATAATTTACAGCTACAGAACAATTTTTTTTCTTTTTAATGTTTTTGAGTTTTGATATAAATATTACGATTGTTATTAGAGAAAAAAAAACGAATTTTTTGTCTGGATGACTCTATCCCATTGAACCCTACACCACCCCCTCCCAGGGTAAGATAATTTTAGGTAAATTTCGTAAGAAATACTACCTATTACATTCTCCCCTAAGTTGGAGTTTTTGAAAATTTTTTGCAGATCTACGCCGATCATGACTCCCAGAACCCAAAATCACCCCCAGTTCAAAACTTTATCTATCTATCTATCTATCTATCTACCTAACCAAGGAAGGGGGTGAGGGTGCTTTTTGTGAAAACAGAAAAAAACCCATAATTTCTTAATTATGATACGTATCGAATCCGTTTAAAGTTATTATTACTTCTAGGAAAAGGGCCGAAAATTTATGTATGACAGATTTTGATATCATTAAAAATAGCCCCAAGGGGGGAGAAAGAGGGGGTTTTAGAAAAAAAAAATCATAACTTCGTCAATTCTGAAGATATCAAATCCGCTTAAATTTATTATAAAACCTCTTAATATTATCTAAAACTTTTATATTGACAAGTTTTTTATAGGACCAACCCTTATAGCAAAAAATTAAAACAAAAACAATCCCCGCCTGCAAACAAGTTAGGTTTCCAAATGCCGCATCATGGCAAAAAGGTCATTTCTTCTGCAATTCCCAACAAACAGGCGCCCCACGGTCTGCGTCTTCGAAATCTACCTGTGCCTGAAGGCCGAGCCGTCAGGGATTTTTTAATTTTGTTTTCCTGTTAATGTTCATGTGTTTCAAACTTATCTTAAAAAAAGGATTGAGGGTGGCAAAGCCCTTTGACGGAAAATAAAAACTGCTTCAATTTCTTTTTTAAAAACATGTTGGGGAAAAAAAAAAAAAAAACTTATTTATATTTAGTATTTCTTAATTTATAAATTCTTGTATTGCTTTATATGTTGATATGTTTGATAACTCTGACAAAAAAAAATCTTAGTTTAGATTATTTTCTGTTTATATTCTGCAATTTTAAAAGCAGACTAGATTGTGGGCCATTGCCACACGTGTTCCAAAATCTTGCCCGTCCCACAATATAATTCTGCCGACGTCCATGTCTCTCAGTATTGCAAGTTATATCTTATTATTTTCTAAGATTTAGAAGGCGAAGAACAAGCCCTCCCCTGCATATGCCCGTAAAATTAAACTATTTGTCTTTAATTAGCAAAATCAAGATTTTTTTTTTTCTTTTTTACGAACGTACAATTTTATTTTCCACTATGAATAATTATTTTAATCGTAAAATTTTTAAAAAATGAATTAAAAAAATTATATTTACGTTTCTTAAATACAAATTCACAGAATGTTATTCAGTATAATAGTTTTCTTAAATTAAAATCCATATGATTGATTTAACTAAAAATATATATATATATTAGTTGAATTGATTGTATGCTTGAAAAAATAAAACTAAATATCAAAACTAAAAGAGCAAAATTCCGGAGAAAAAAAAGTCTCAAACAGCACCGAGTATTTGAATACTAGCTTTCGCTGGCGCACCTTATGAAACCACAGAAAACTCCTGATATGAAGACTGAATACTGAATACAGTCGAAAACCGCAGATTTCGTCACCGATACAGATGCCAGGTGACTTGTATTCGAATACTCCTGTCTGAAACCGAGACCACTTGAGAACACAGACATTTTGTATTTGAATACTCCCATCACTAATTTGAATACAAACATTCACTGACGCAGTTTATGAAAACAGAAAACTCGAGCTATGAGAACTGAATACAGTCGAAAACTGCAGTTTTCGTTTTCGTCTGCGACACAAATGCCAGGTAGCTTGTATTCGAATACTTTTGTCCGAATCGAGATCACTCGAGAACTATCACTAAATACTACATAAAATCTTAAAAAAATAGTTTTAAAGTTTTTTAAGTTTGTGTGATGAGGGAGAAGCAAATTTTTAGAGGTGTGGGGGGGAAGAAGCAATTTAGATAATTATTTAATTATAGTTGCAAGAAAGTTCTAAATAGATAAAAAAAAAACTTTTAAAGACTTTAAAGTATGTACTGAGGGGGGGGGGGCAAAGGAAATAAACAGCACTTTTGGAAGGGAGAAGGGTATAATGTAGATCGTTATTTAAATATTGCTGGGAAAAAATCACAAAGAGAGCAGAAAAATTAAGAAGAAAACTATGCGTTTTTAGTACCAAAGGGGGAAACAGTAATTTTGAGAGCAGATTTAGATTACTGATTATTTGTTGTTATACAATAAAATAAGAAATTAAAAAAAAAATATTAAAAAAATGATTTTTTAAAAATTTTATTTTATTTATTTATTTATTTTTTTATTTTTTATTTTTTTTTTGGGGGAGGGGGGGCAGATTTTAGGGTTGGGAATTTATTTATTTATTTATTTATTTTAATCTATCGAAATATGGAAGATTTTCGCCCCTTTTTTTTAAATTTTACAGATTTTAAATTTTACAAGATGCATTTGTAGGGATCGTGGACTTTCATGAGATAAGGGTGGGGGGCAGGAAGGGGGGAGAAGAAGAATTTTAGGAGGATGGGTTAATTTTGGTGGTAGGTTGGAGTTATTTATTTTTAATATAGAGTATTTAATAAGTCTGAAAAGAAGTTTAAAATTAAAATGTTATAAAGGTTAAACTATGCATTTTTGGTACCAGGGGGGGGGGGAGCAAAGGGGAAAACAGTAATTTTGAGAGCAGATTTATATGATTGATTATTTTTGGAGGGGGGGGTGGCAGGATTTTAGGGTTGGGAATTTATTTTTATTTTATTATTATTTTTAATCTACCGAAATACGGAAGATTCTCGCCCTTTTTTTACTTCTAAATTAATGATAAAAACAGGTTTTTAAATGATTTTTAGAAAAAATCCCGATTATAAGCCCTCTTCCTAAATTTAACCTTTTTTGATTTGAAAAAAGGGGGGGCTTACAATCGGGATTTTATGGTATATATCTTTGAATTTACAAACATACACATGAAAATACAAGAAAACCATCGATCGGTGAAAGGGTTTTAATTATTCCTCTCGGCTGCTGAAAAAATGTTTGTGATGTCAAGTTGAAACTCAACTATTGTATGCATCGCAAGATTTTTTTCTCTTTCAATATCATGGTACCGCTGTTTAAGGACACAATAGTCATTTTAATTAACAAAATAACTAATAAATCAGTAAAACATAATGAAAAATACACGTAAATGTCGAATTAAAAGACCACTTGATGACATAACAAACACGTGTAATACTTCTGGCGTCAAGTGAATGGGACTGCATTTTTGGCGTTTAATCCTATAGTTTAGCGATAGTTTTTTGTTATGAAAAGTGATCGACGGGATAATGGAGAAGTACCCTAACATGATACTAAACAAAATTTAAAAGAATTTGTATATCATGAAAAATCGGGATGTCCATGCACCCCATGCATTGGTTTTGCAGGATGGATCTTAAAAGCCTTGAAAATCAGTACATCCCGCATTAATCGTGACACGTTGCAACACTATTCCCATGTCATCTATACCTATTTCAGATAAGCAAAAAAAAAACAAAAGTTTCAATCCAAACTAAGCACAGTAAAACAGAATTGCCAAAGACAGGGAAAATATTCTGTTTTAGACCGATTTCTGCCTGAGCAGGTAGATTTGCCTTCATAACAGAATATAGAACATCCTTAATATTTATCAAATACCTGAGTAAGATTCTACACTATTTCTTCTTTTAAGGCTGTTCCCAAAGTCCAAACTTACCAAGTCCTACTTCCCGAAACATTCACATAATCTTTTTCATGTGTGACTGCATAAAATTTACAGTTATTCGAATTCAAATAACAAGAAATCAAATAGCATTTAAAAAGGTCTTAGAAACAATAAAAGTGCCAAAGTTGGCATTTTAAGCCTACTTTTGGACACGACAATGCATGAAAGATTGTTGTCCTGGAGGAATGGATCCTATTTTTAACCGACTCAAAAAAGGAGGAGGTTATCAATTCGACGTGTATGTTTTTTTTTTTTTTTTTTTTTTTTTATGTATGTACACCGATTACTCCGGAACTATGCGTCCTATTTATGTGATTTTTTTTCTATTCGAAAGAGAATACTTTCGAATTGGTCCCATTTAAATTTTATAAAAATTGGTTCAGTACTTTTTCAGAAATTCAACAAAAACGAAAAAAATAAACATTTTTAAAAATATTTAATCTACTTTTTTCCAAAGATATCGTTTTATCGTCTGCTGCCATAGCAACGTGATAAATTAAATTTCATTAAAAGAAAAAATTGTTTTAAGTATGTTCACCGAGAGTACCGGAACCATACGTCCTATTTATGTGATTTTTGTTTTATTCAAAAGAGAATACTCTCGAATTGGTCCCTTTTTAAATTTTATGAAAATTGATTCAGTTCTTTTTCAGAAATTCAACAAAAACGAAAAAAAATAAACATTTTAAAAAATATTTAATCTACTTTTGAATCTTTAAAAAGTTCCATTGTTGCAGTTTCACAGCGGTTTGCCATATTTTGAAAAGCCTTTATTGACGCATAATTAAATACATTGTTGTTTCAACTCCCATACAAATGTACGAGTTAGAGAAAATATTTGGCGGTTTATCACCTGTGGCACACTAGTTGGAAAAGGCCTTTAAAATATCCAAATATATATATATCTATCTTATATTATACAATACGGCAGTGGTGGAAAAGATGAGCAGCAGTGGGCCGATTGTCACAACTAAATTTTAATAGTATTTATTCTTTGCCTTATTTAATGACATAATTTCTCAGATTTAATAAGGCGATGGATACATTAAAATTTAGCAGTGACAATTGGCCCACTGTTGTTCAACTTTTGCACCACTGAATACGGCTATATAGAAATGCTTTCGCAATTGTTTTTAATATTTATACTACATAATATTAACTATAAAGTCACAGTATAGAAAAAAAGAAAGGGGTTACTCCAATTAGTATTATATGCAACATTGTTGGCGCGGTGTATTTACCTTGTACGGATCTTAAAAATTAGTACACATTAAGCATAAACACCGAAGTCAGTGAGTCGGACAGTTTCTATACGCAGCTATAGAAACTGTAATATACAGCTCGATTATGTCACATTATCCAAAACTATTAGAAGAGAATAATGATAAAATTTTTAATCTTCCGTAATCGAGTCTACTGCCAAGGTTAGCATGAAATAAAAAAAGATATTAGCAAGAATATGTATTAATGTAAATATGGATATCATTAAAGGCTTTTCACAAAAACACTCCATCGCACCAAATAATATTAGCTAAAATACGCCAAATGGCAGTGAACTCAGATTACATAATGTGATTAAAAATCTCTGCATTACCGAACGTATTGCAAACAATAAGCAAACGGACATGAAGCATAAATGCCTAAGTGAGTTAAGCGGTATTTGTATAGAAAGATGAAACACATAACAACAAAATATATATAACATGCTGACATGATCGTAAAGAGTTCTTAATTTCTTTATCTGAATCATCCGATTTGGCGAAGGATTATGCAAATAAATTAAATTATCAATAAAAGTAACACGATGCAATTCTTAAGCGACCAAAGTGGTCGCCAGTGTTAGTTTGTTAATTAATAATTATGTTGTAAAAATATTAATATGTTGTATTATCATTGGAAAGTACTCCAAAACTTACGGGACCGATTCGTATAATACTTCGAATTGGTCCCATTTAAATTTCATTAAAATTGATCAGTGAGTTCCACAGTTAGGAAAACTGTAGTATGCAGCTTGATTATGAGACATTATCAATGATGATTAGACGAGAATAATGATAAATTTTCTAATCTTCCGTAATCGAGTCTACTGCCAAGGTTAGCGTGAAATAAAAACATATATTAGAAACAATTTGGTTTAATGTAAATACGGATATCATTAAAAACCAGAGCCCGATAAAAGTTGTATAAGTCACAAAACCCAGCACCTTTTCAGTTCCTCCTCGCATCAAAATAGTTGCTAGATTTTTTTTTTTTTTTTTTTTTTTTTTTTGGGGGGGGGGGGGGGGGAGGGTATTCGGGGTTATCATTAGATATTACGATATGGTTGCCAAGTGGACCAAAATCGTTTTTGATTTTGAGACAATAATTGTAGAAAACTGCAATTTTAAGAATTTTTTTGTAAATCACTTAATTTTATTTGGGGGCCTATCAGCAGTGCGCCAAAAACTATGGCCTAGTTGGCCTTTGCGATAATCAGCCCCTGTTAAAGGATTTTCACAAAAACACTCCATCGCACCAAATCATATTAGCTAAAATACGCCAATTGGCAGTGAAACCAATTACAGAAGATTACTCAATACGATTAAAAATCATATCATGAAATAAAACTTAAAGCATCTTAAACATGAAGCTAAATAAAATTTTTTTAACATTTCAGGCAAGTTCCTTAAAAAAGGTTGCTGTGTCTACTAAAGTTGAACGCGTTAAACCTAAATCAAAAGAAATTTCTACTGATGGACAAGAGGAAGAAAATAAAGAGAAGGAACAGGATTCTCAAATTGATACTAAGCATAAAACCCCATCTCAGATGGCTTCTGAAAAAAAATTTCAGAACTGGAGAAAATTTTAAAACCCTTGTATGCTGCCAAGGACTCCATGCCAAGTTCTCGAATTTAAAAAAAATCCCTGACGGCTCGGCCTACAGGCACAGGTAGATTTCGAAGACGCAGACCGTGGGGCGCCTGTTTGTCGGAAATTGCGGAAGAAATGACCTTTTTTACGATGATGCGGCAGTTTGAACCGCCTACTTCGAAACCTAACTTGTTTGCAGGCAGATCCGGCAGGGATTTTTTTGTTTTTAATTTTTTTTTGGTATAACGGTTGGTCCTATAAAAAACTTGTCAATATAAAAGTTTTAGATAATATTAAGAGGATTTATAATAAATTTAAGCAGAATTGAAATCTTGGGAATTGACGAAGCTATGATTTTTTTTCTTCTAAAACCCCCCTTTTTCTCCCCCTTGGGGCCATTTTTAATTATATCAAAAATCTGTCATACATACATTTTCGGCCCTTTTCCCAGAAGTAATAATAACTTTAAACGGATTCGATACGTATAATAATAAAGAAATTATGAGGATTTTTCTGTTTTCACAAAAAGCCCCCCCCATTCCCCCCCCCCCCTTGGTTCGATTTTGCCCATTAACGAACTTGACCGAGATTTTATGCCTCTTGATTTTATGTATCAGTTTCGAACAGATGCGGGAGTTGGAACCGCCTACTTCGAAAAATAACTTGTTTGCAGGCGAAGCCGGCAGGGATTTTTTTTTGTTTTTAATTTTTTTTGCTATAACGGTTGGTCCTATAAAAAACTTGTCAATATAAAAGTTTTAGATAATATTAAGAGGATTAATAATAAATTTACACGGATTTGATATCTTGTGAATTGACGAAGCTATGATTTTTTTTCTTCTAAAACCCCCCTTTTTTTCCCCCCTTGGAGCCATTTTTAATTATATCAAAAATCTGTCATACATAAATTTTCAGCCCTTCTCCTAGAAGTATTAATAACTTTAAATGGATTCGATACGTATAATAATTAAAAAATTATGGGGTTTTTTTCTGTTTTCACAAAAAGCCCCCCCACCCTCACCCCCCTTGGTTCAATTTTGCCCATTAACGAACTTGACCGAGATTTTATGCCCCTTGATTTTATGTATCAGTTTGTAAAAGATTAATGCAGAATTTTTCCAGTTATCGTGGTCAGAAAAAAGTGACATAGATAGATAAAGTTTTGAACTGGGGGTGGTTTTGGGTTCTGGGAGTCATGATCGGCGTAGATCTGCAAAAATTTTTCAAAATTTCCAACTTAGGTGAGAATGTAATAGGTAGTATTTCTTACGAAATCTACCTAAAACAGATAAATAAGGTTTTCAGTGATCTAAACTAAAAATCGAAAAATAAAGTTTTTAACCAAAAATAGAACCGACTTCAAGAACTACTACAAAGTAAAAAATAATTTTTTTTAGATAATAGTTAATAAGAAATTAAATTAAGAGCATTGTATTTACCATGCATATTATTATATTTATGTACATTAATTTGATTTTTTGGAGTCGGTGCCAGCCAAGCCAAATTAAAGCCAGGTTACCATTTTTAAACATTTCATCTGATGTTATAAATGTGTATTTTCAAATGAGATTAGCAACTATATATGTCGACAAGCATTGCTTTGGAAATTAGTTAATCATTTAAATCATTGTATTTTCTACCATTTGAAGAGTTATATGTATTTTTTTTTTTATTGTCTCGTATTTATGTAGATATAATTTATACTCGTGTTACGATTTATATTGGATATTTTGTTTTGAATTTTGTAATTAGCTTGGCTGGCAAAAACTCCAAAAAATCAAATTAATGTACATAAATATAATAATATGCATGGTAAATACAATGCTCTTAATTTAATTTCTTATTAACTATTATCTAAAAAAAATTATTTTTTACTTTGTAGTAGTTCTTGAAGTCTGGTTAAAAAATTTATAATGTATAAATAGGATTCAATTAATAAATGATTAAAACTTATAGCAATTTTTCATCTCAAAATATCAAAAACAGTCAAATTGTGCCATTTACAAAGCTGTACTCAATATATAAAAAAGGGTGGAGAGGGGAAAGAACATAAAATTTGGTAAGAATAATTTATAAAGATTCCCTTGTTATGGAAGGACACAAAAGTATGCTATTAGAAAATAGTTGAATTCTCTAAATGAGCATTGTAGTTTTGAAAAAATCAAATCCATGAAAATAGTAATAATTTAAGCTGTTTTACAAATCGGTCCAAGTGCCATTGTATCTGTTTTGTTTGTAGAGCAAGAACTTAAGTTCAAAGAATTATAAATTCATTTAATACTTTAAGTTGTCAACATTCATCTACGTTTAGAGCTTTTAAAGGAAAGCATTACAAAATGTAATCAGAATGACGGGCATCTAGAACATTTCAAGCCTCCCTCTCCTAAAAAGATGCATGAATAATTCTGTTACTCATTATGGACTAATGGTAGAATTTTAAATAGCTCATTTTGAATAGCTCAAAATGTTACATTTTCAATTGTAAACAAAATTTAAATAATATGGTAATGATATAAAATAATATATGATATGATAATTATGTAACTACAATTTATAATTATTATTATAACTAACTACATTTTGTAAAAAAGAAAAAAAAAGCATATAAGAGACTATTATACAAATAGGAATAAACACCAGTTGCAATATAGGAACAATGTTTTCATAGTGTTTTAAAAAATAGCTACTGTATGAGGATATTCTAAAAAGAAATAAAAATATTTTCACAAAATTTGGAAATGTGTTCAGTAAAATAGCTTGTAAAAAATGGTAAAATAGTAAATTTGTTAATATACAAGAGATGGATTAATGGAAAATAGAAATAAGCAGCAGAAGATATTACGATATGTATTATACTAATCCTTTTAACCCTTATGTTTTCACTGTTGTATATTTATTATGATCTCTTTAATAAACGTAACATCAAATTTAGTTTTTAACTGTATTTTATTTTACCAAGTGTTTCTAAAAATTAAACAATTTTTTATATTCTTGCACTTGATCTATCTACTACAGAAATGCTATAAAAAAATTTTAGTGAAATTCTAGCGCATTTATTTTCAATAAAATAAAATCATTTAAATAATAAATATTTTATTTCAAATAATAAAATTAAAAAAGCTATCTCAGAAGGTGAAATTAAATAGGACAATTCAATTTATATAACAGTAAAATGATAAAATAACAAATAATGCAAATGATTAAATACAAACAAATAAGAAAAAAAATTACAAATAAAGTAAATACAACAATGTAACCCAAGTCCAACCATTCACAAATTGTAGAAATCTTTTTAGAAAAAGTATGTTTGAGGTCAGGGGCGTAGCTACCGTGGAGCAGTTGGAGCAAGTTGCTCCAGGCGCACGAATCCTAAGGGCGCAAAATTAGAAAAGTCTGAATAAAGATTTTTAAAATATTTGCGTTTTTTTTCCCTTTTAATCAGATATTATGTGTGGATCAGAACTGTTATATACAATGAGTATATTCCTATGCTATTTTACCTTATTTTCAACTTCAACTATTTTGACTTAAAACATGTTTTTATACTCAAGTAACTTAACCAACACTGTTTCTGCATGTTTAACATTTTTCTTTAACCTTGCCATTGACGGAAGAAGTTTTTCAAATCTTAAAGTAATCAAACTTATTTACAGTATTCACTGCGGTCATTTTATTTGCTATCACTATTTCCAAACAAAAATATTCCTGCATATTTCTATTGGAAATGTTGGAGAAATTTATCGTGATGATTTCTTTATGGAAATAACAATAGCCAAAATAATAATAATAATAGTAATAATAATAATAACAGCTGAAAAACCTGTATTACATGTAAGAGCATTGCTTTAGCTATTTATATATTTTATCAATTAAAAAAAACAAATTGAAAGAAAATATATTAACCACTAGATGACCCGTCCGACGTTGTCTTGGCGTCAAATAAAAAAATCAGATAAATAATCACAAGAAATAATAAATAGCAGAGGGCAAAATTTACTGTATTGCAGGGTTGCAAAAAATAAAAGCTGGCTAAATTTAAAAAAGCCACACGCCGATGGCTTTTATTGGTCTTTTTTGGACAAAATTAGCCTTTTTGACCAAAATTGGATTTTATACAGTGAAGCATTTTGGTTATAAACTGTACCTTTTTGAATGCTTTTGAATTAGTTTTAAAGACATTTAATTTAGTTAGAAATTAATAAATAAACTAATTTTTCAATAATGACAAGAGAATAATGGAGACAGTAATATTTGAATAACACTTCGATGGAGCTGCTAGTGATTTGTAATCAGAATTGCAAATATGTCAGCGAAATTTGAAATAGATGTGGAATTAATTAATTAAAAATGTAAAATTCCATAAAAATCGTAAATTAGAACTTTTTGCTCATTTCACCCTTTTAAATTTCGAATTTTTTAGAAACCATTCTTAGCGAGCATTTGTCTTGTAAAAGTAACCGCCATACCAAATTTCAAGTTTCTAGTCTCTTCAGTATCACGGAAATCGCAAGTTTAGAACGTCTTTTTTTTTTTTTTTTTCTTTGGCACCATTTTTAATTTAGAATTTAAAAGAGAAACTATTTTGTGCGTGCATTTCCGTCTTAAAAGTCGCAGCCATGTCAAATTTACACTTTCTATCCTTAACAATTCCATGGAAATGGTAAATTAGAAACAAAACCGCTCATTTCACCCTTTTAAATTTCGATTTTTTTTTTTTTTAAACATTCTTAGCAAGAATTTGTATGTTAAAAGTAACCATGCCAAATTTCGAGTTTGTAATCCCTTCAGTAGTATAAAAAAATTGTATTTTTAGAACGTTTATTTTCTATGCACCTTTTTTAATTTTGAATTAAAAAAATAAACTTGTGCGTGCATTTGTGTCTTAAAAGTAGCATATCCATGTCAAATTTCAAGTTTCTATCCTTAACAATTCCATGGAAATAGTAAATTAGAACTCTCACCGCTCATTCATCCTTTTAAATTTCGATTTCTTTTAGAAATCATTCTTAGCGAGCATTTGTATCTTAAAAGTAACCGCCATGCCAAATTTCAAGTTTCTAGTCCCTTCAGTATCACAAAAATTGTAAGTTTAGAACGTTTTTTTCCCTCTGCACCATTTTAACCCCTTGAAGGGCAGTGGGATATAATATATCCCACTTAATTTTAATTACGAAACGCCAAATTAACACCGGAATTTTGGAATCAAATTTTGCTTTTATAATATAAGTAAAAAAGAGCTTTTACTTATTTTGAAACAAATTTGTTGTTAAATCCCGGCGTGATTCACTGAATCCAACATTTTAGAAACATAAGTACTTTGCCCCTGAAAGGGTTAAATGTAGAATTAAAAGAGAAACTGTTTTGTGTGTGCATTTCCGTCTTAAAAGTCGCAGCCATGTGTTAAATTTCCAGTTTCTATCCTTAATAATTCCATAGAAATAGTAAATTAGAACGTTTATCACTCATGTCACCTTTTTAAATTTCGATTTGTTTTAGAAACACTCCTTAGCAAGCATTTGTATCTTAAAAGTAATCGCCATGCCAAATTTCAAGTTTCTAGTCCCTTCAGTATCACAAAAATCGTAAATTTAGAACGTTTTTTTTTCCTCTGCACCATTTTAAATTTAAAATTTAAGAGAAAAACTGTTTTGTGCGTGCATTTGGGTCTTAAAAGTAACACAGGCATGTCAAATTTCAAGTTTCTATCCTTAACAATTCCATAGAAATCAGAGTTTAGAATGCTTTTTGCGCATTTCACCCTTATAAAATTTCAATTTTTTTTAACTGCGACAATTTACGTCTTAAAAGTAACAGTCATGTCAAATTTCAAGTTTATTTCCCTAACAATTCCATAGAAATCGTAATTTAGAACGCTTTTAGCTCATTTCAGCTTTTCTAATTTCGAATTATTTAGAAACTGTTCTTAGAGAGCATTTGCATCTTATAAGTAACTATCATGTCAAATTCCCAGTTTCTAGTCCTACAGTATCACAAAAATCGCAATTTTAGAACGTTTTTCGCTTTTCACCCCTTCCCCTCTGTAGGTGGTGGCACATCGACATAAAATATATACTATGTTGGAGCAGGAACTGTCTTCATCAATTTGCCACTATTACTTTTGAAATCGGTTCGGTAGTTCCAGAGTTCCTCCTACTAACAAACAATCAAACGTTACTTCATTATAATATTAGTGTAGATTTTGCATACGAAAAAGCGAGTAAACGAAAATTTGGATTTTTTTTTGTTCTTTGTGAAAACTAAACATGTATCCACTTTATCAATACAGTTTATAAAATACATAATCAGTAACGGATTTAAGACTATACCGCCTGAGTAAAGGGCGAGAAAAATTAGGGTGGGCGGTAATTAAATTTTGTGTTTGTTATTTGTGAGAGTGTGAAAAACCCTCCAATCTTGAATGGTATATAAGAGTGTCAACTCTTATCACTGTCCATTGGCTTTAGAAGTATATAGTTCCAATAAGAAAAAAAAGTTTCAGCGTTGTTCTTCATCCTCTTAAAAGCCATTCGCGTCAGATATTTTTTGAAAGTTACAAAATTTAATTTGTTAGACGGCCCCTGGGTTCTATAAGTTATATTTAGAAAAACTTTCTCCGTATTCTAAAAGGTAAAACAGTAATAATTAATTTTTTGTACGACCAAAACTTACCGAGTTAAGATACTTTGAATTTTATAAATTTTCAACGTTTCCTTGCACTTAAAACGGAAAAACGTATTTCATCCAAATGCGACAAATCAAAATTAAAAATTTCTTGAAAATAGTGTGTTTACTTTTTAGCGTTCTATAGTGCTTCTAAAGGAACAACAGATGCAGCGCAAATTGTGCTAACCCCATGGGCGCATTTTAAACGGAAATCCCGCCCAATTCGTAATAAATATTAGTAGTTACTCTGCACTTAAAAATGACAGTTTTATTTTTATTCTATTTGTATTTATTACGTTAAATATTTTGCTAAAATGCTTTGAACTCCAAATAAAAATAAGGTTTAAAATCGAAATAAGAATACATGATTTTTAAACTTAAAACAAATTTTGGTTGAACTTTTTCGAGTGACAAGGGGCGCACCAATTTTACTTGCTCCAGGGCGCGAAATATGTAGCTACGCCACTGTTTGAGGTTTTATAGCTCATACCCTATTTGGAGCAACTTTGATACTCCTGCTAGTGCTAGTGTTAAAAAAAAAAAAAAAGAGAGAGAGAAAAGCTTTTAATGTCATGCATTGTAGTGAGAAGAGGACATTTGTCAGCATGTTATGCGATTCCCCTACTGAAATGGCCTGAAACAAGCTCCAAATTTAAATTAATTAAAAATTTAAAGAACAGGAGTTCACAATCAACGTGCAAAATCATTAACAAATCAGTGCTTCATCTTATTAGGTGCTCGGATGCAGTCATTTTACTTATATCTGAAACGAGGTGGTTAGATTAAGGCTCCTATTTACCCCCTTTATATAGGGTCCATTTTCTTCCTTTTTCTAAAATGTTTTGGCTTTTTACTTACCCATCATACGTAGTATAGGGTAAATCTTGTAATCGTTTTAAAAATCGGAAAAAAAAAATTGGTGGATTTACACGATTTAGACACTGGAGATTCTGAAAAACATATTTAAAAAAAAAAAAAAAATGCAGTCCATCTGTCTGTGTGTTGTCTGTAAATGCTCTATCACCCGAACAAATGGAGATAGAGACTTGAAATTGGGTATGTTCTTAGTATGTCATAATGAAAAGAAGCTTATTGAATTTCAGTTACCTCGATGATCTGGAACTATTTTTTTTGGACTCTCGAAATAGTCGTTCTGATAAAAGGTATATAAAATTTTACAAAATTGTTTATTTTAAGGAGTGAATATAAAAGACAATAAAAAAACATAAATTTTACATAAAGAATGAGTTGCCGAGATATTTATAATCCTATTTTTCACACGCTTTGATTTTTCATGACCCTGTACTTCATTCCAATTTCAATTCAAAGATCTATTTCAATTGGAAATGAGACGCTTCATCTGATGCAGTAAACTGCTAGTTAATAGGATTATCATTTTTGGAGGATGTTTCATTAATGGAGTTATAAGGATGTTCTCATATGCATTTCAGTAATAGAACATTTAAAGTTTATGACATCATCAAGCTACGATTTTAAACACTCTATCTACGGAACAAATTGAGATAGAAACTTGAAGTTTGGTATGTACTTAGAATGTAAGAGTACGACAAAGCCTATTCAATTTCAGTTTAAAAATACACAGAGTATTTAAAAAATTTTAAAAAAGACTGATTCTTAGCCGAAATTACAATGCATTTTATAAACAGTTTACACATGTTTAGTTTTATTTTCATGCATATCCATGATGGGGAAGTATTATGGTGGCCCCCTACGTCTAATTTAATATCACATAGGATCTGTACAGACTGCCTCTCAGATTGATTTTTGTTTAAATCTCATTATACAAGATCAGAAACAGGGAATCATTTAAAGCAAATTTTAATGCATTTCAATTACATCCATTTGAAGTTTTTATTTTTTATAAGAAGCATTTATAACACCATTGTTGTTTTTTTTTTATACATTTTACTTTTTGATACATATATTAACATAAAAAAAAATAACTACAATGGTGTTACAGTGTGCTTTATAATAGAAAAAAAAAATGATATTAATTGAAATACATTAAAACATAAATTTTCCCAGGTTTATAAAAGGGCAGTGTGCTGCTGGTGAGAAAAGGGCCCATTTTAAATCTTTATGGAGATTTTTTTTTTTTTATTTATTTATTTTTTTTTTCAAAGGCAATTTTAATATTTAAAAGCCAGAGTATTCTTTTTACGACACAAGTCAGTTTTTACTATGCAACTAAAGTTTTCAGAACAAACAGACAGAAACACAGAGTTCAGAGTATATTAGAGATGCTGGAATTCCCCCCCCCCCTGGAGCATTGAAATCTCCCCCCTGGAACTCTACAATGCCCCCCCCCCATTCACTGGAGTGTCATTCCATGGTAACTTATGTTACATTTAGAATAATTTTCTTTAGTAATTTTCATAATATAACACCAAAAAATATTGAAAATGTAATGTTGATATGATTTGTTAATTAAACCTATCCAAAGCGAAATTTGGATGAAAATTACCAACCTTTAGTGCTATTTTTTTAACACAGGCCATTATATTTATTACGGTAACTTACGTTATTTTTGTCAGAAATGTAAGTTACCATAGTCAATATAATTTTTAGTGTTCAAGAAATAGCACTAAATTTAAGTAATTTTTATCCAAATTTAGCTTTGAATAGGTTTAATTAACAAATCATATAAACATTACATTTTGAATATTTTTCAGTGTTACATTACTAAAATTACTGAAGTCAATTATTCTAAATGTAACGTAAGTTACCATGGAATGATCCCGGAGCCACAGAAATCTCTCCCAGAGAAAAGTGCCTGAATTCAACACTGGATGCCATACCAATACATTTTCTCTCTATCTCTCTCTGAACTCTGTCAGCAGAAAGGACACTTTTTTTTTTACTGAAGACATAAAGGGTGCTATTTTTAGATGATAGGCAAAAAGAATGCTATTTTTGCAGCCAGGGTGCAGCACCCTCCTGAAACTGCCTAGTGAAAATTCTGATTAAAATTTGTTAAATAAATTTATGATTTCTGATCTCATATAACGAGATTTAAACAACCTTCAAAATAAATCAAACAGGGAGGCAGTTCCTAAATTATATTATAACAACCAAAACATCTTAACAAAAAAAGAGGATTGACCTTATCAGGAGGGCAAAAAAAAAGCCTTATCTGCCCACCTCTTTTATATAAACTAAAAATATAAAGGGAAATTACATTAACATTTACCTGAGTCACCACCGATATATACATGTCATCTCCCATGGAAGTTTTATGAAGGATATCTTGCATTTCCTGCAACTTCTTCTGTACTGTAAATATTTCTTCTTGGACCAGTCTTCGCTTTTCTTGCACAGATTCTAAATTTCTCTGAATCTTAAATGCAATAATAAGAATAATAAATAATCTATGCCACATTTATAAAAAATCATAATATATTGTTTCATACAAAATAAAGCCAATAAAAACATTAATAGACCAACATTACTCAAAATTGTTTTGCTACTTTTATGTTAGACGGTCACAGGTGATAAATCGCCAAATATTGTTGCCATTGGCCTCGCTCGTATTACATTCATTTCATTTAAAATATAAACCTTTCAATCATTTCATTTCAAATACATACCATTCATTTCAAATGCACATATTTAAAATGCATACATTTAAAATACATGCCTTTTACTTACTAATTTCATTTTAGAATAAATAAAAATTATACCATAAATCAAAGCAACTTATTTTAACATCAAAGCATTGTTTCTAATTTATACACGTGAAAAAATAAAAGAGGTTATTGGCAAGAAAAATTGGCTATTGGAAAAATTTGCACCTGGCAAACTTAAAAGTATCCTCTTTTCATGTGCAGCGTAGACCAGTTTATTAACCCTTTAACGGACATTGGTTTCCCCACCAAACCACAAAATTTTAATTATGAAATTCAACAATGACAGCAGAATTTTAATAGAAATGTTTTCCATTTATTATATATGTGAAATATCCCTTTTTTGTTATATAAAAATAAATTTGCTCATAATTTCCGGTGTCAATCATTTATTTCAACATTTTAGCAATTAAAGTGCTGTATCCGTTAAAGGGTTAATACAGCCTTTAAATTTATTTACAATTTTACAAAACTCTACATAATTGTTATCTAGGATTGAGCCTGGCTAAACTGTTATTACCCATTACGTGCGACTAATATACAATTTAAATAATTTATATTAATAATAATTTAAAAATATACATTGTTTACTTCAGATGTTAAAAAACTAATAGGGTCATTTAAATTTTATACGCAGATTTTGACTTACACAGAAGTAATTTTTTTACTTTACATTTTAGTCACAATAATTGCATTTTGTAGCAATAATTCCATTTAGTAAAGTACTAAAGCAAATAACTGAAAGCAGAGCTTAACGCTCTATATTTAAGCTGGCAAAGAGCAAACCTGTTGAAAGATGTGCAGGGACGGGGAATTACACCATTTCACTCACTACCGAGGAGTGGATTTTCTGGCAGGACAAGTGAATTTTTAAGCAGTCTTTAAAAAAAACTGTATGTTATAGAAGATGTTTTTATTTGTTAGACTTGAATAATTCAGCAGATTATCGATAAACGAGATTAAATTAACTTAATTAAGAAATAAATATGAAATAAACATTACGAAGATTACTTTAATATGGAAAATACAGCTAACTAGCTTTCGCCATGCAACGACCTGCGATATCAACAAACCATACTGTTGCCATTCCAGTCAACAGAAAAAGTTACATAAAAGAATAAACACATTAAATACATGGAGTATGAGTAAGAATGAAAAAGATAGGAAAACAGTCTAATATTGTCAATTGAAGTTCATAATATTAGCACTTCCCCTTGAACTTGCAATTATGGCATTCTTACCATACCCAAGAGAGTCCTTAACATTTCAAAACGTCTTTTAGGTAAGGCTTTAGTGAAAATATCTGCAATTTGATATTCACCATCAATATGCTGAACACTGATTTCACCACTTAAACACTTTTCTCGAACAAAATGATATCTAATATCAATGTGTTTTGTTCGCTGATGGAACTCAGGGTTTTTAGCCAAACGAACTGCACTCGCATTATCAACTTGCAGAATGGGAGTTGATGTTAATGGGGCAATGTCATCAAAGAGGCGTTTCAGCCAAACAATTTCTTTGGTTGCCTCACTTGCAGCTATATATTCTGCTTCTGTGGTACTTAATGATACACACTGCTGTCGACGACTTGCCCAGTCAATGGCTCCTCCACTGTATTTAAATGCAATCCCAGAAACTGACTTTCTGGTTTTTGTGTCACTGGCATAATCTGCGTCACTGTATGCTTCTAAGACACCAGGATGAAAACCAGACTTAAACACTAATGCAAAATTAGGTGTTCCTTTGATGTACTTTAGAATTCGCTTTACCATTGACCAATGTTTTTGTTCAACTTTATCCAAGAACTGAGAACAATATGACACAGCAAAGGCAATATCTGGACGGGTAGCAACTGCCATGTACATCAGGCTGCCTACAGCTTGTCTGTAAGGGACTTTGTCAGAATCAATCTTTACATTATCTTCCCCTGAGAGATTATCCTTTTCCATGGGAGTAGAAACTGGGTTGGCGTCTTTCATGTTGAACCTTTCCAAAACTTTAATAGCATAATTTTGCTGACTAACAGCAATATCCCCACTTGTCAGCCTTTTTATCTCTACACCAAGATAATATTCAGCATCTTTGTATGTTACCTTGAACTCATGCTGCAATTCTTCAAGGAAATGATTCTTGATCTGAGGAGTTGTGGCAACAAGTCCATCATCAACATGTAATGCTAATAACAACTTTTGCTGTTTCTCGTTACTGCAAAACAAACATGGATCAGCATTGCTCTCTGTTAGACCATACTTTTCCAGGAACTCTTTAAATCGCTTGTTCCAACACCTTGGTGACTGCTTCAATCCATAGAGGCTTTTAACTAGTCGACACACACGGCCTGAGTTGTCATCGTATCCTTCGGGCTGTTTCATGTAGATTTCTTCTTCTAGAAGAAGAAGAAGGCAGTTCTTCAAGAAGGCAGTTTTAACATCAAACTGTACCAGGTCTAAATTTTCATTTGCTGCAACACTTATCAAGGCTCGAATAGTTTCAAAACGTGCAACTGGGCTGAAGGTCTCTGAATAATCTACACCTTTTCTTTGCGAAAATCCTTTAACAACAAGCCTAACTTTGAACCGATCAATGTCACCATTAGCATGACACTTCAATTTATATACCCATCTATTTGTAATAGCTCGTCTTCCTTCTGGTAGGTCTGTCAAATACCAAGTATTGTTTTCTAATAACGATTTAATTTCTTCATCCATTGCAGTTTGCCATTCATTTGCCTTTTCTGACTTTACCGCTTGGTAGTAGTGTTCTGGTTCTATCTGTTCTGCAATACAGCATTCAATAAGACGTTCAGGTGCCTTTAACTGCGTCCTGTTCCTCAGATTTCGATCATGCTGCACATTTTCAGAAGTTTCTTCTGCATCAAACTCAGTTCCATTACAGTCAGGAGAAGGACTTTCATCTATGCTAAGCTGTTCCGGCTCAATTGCAACAATGGTTGATGTTGATAATTCAGGAGAAAACACTACTTCTCTTGTTCGTTCGATTTTTCTCGTACCTTTGAACCATACACGATAACCATCAACATCATCTAAGTAGCCAACTAAAATACCTTTTCGACCTTTCGGATCCCACTTCTTGCGCTTCTGCTTGGGGGTATGAACAAAACACTCTGTGCCAATAATTCGAAGATGATTCAGTCTTGGAGTTTTACCACAAAAAACTTCATAAGGGGACTTTTGTTCAACTGCTGATGTTCCAGCACGATTCAATATATGTACTACAGCATTGACTATTTCAGCCCACAGGGATTTTGGTAAATCTTTTGCGATCATGATTGATCTAGCTAATTCGACAAGAGTTCGATTATTTCGTTCAGCAGATCCATTTTGTTGAGGTGTATAAGGTGTGCTGTATCGAAATTCTGCTCCCATTTTCTGAAGCAAACCTCTCAAAATTTTGTTGTCATATTCCAAACCACCATCACTAAGAACTGCCTTTATTGGTTTTTGTGTTTGATTTCTGAAGAAAACACAAAATTCTTCAAATTTGGACACAACCTCAGATTTATACTTGAGAAAATACACTTTTCTGAATTTAGAATAATCATCAGTAAAACATACATAGTAATTGGCACCACCTAAGGATTCTTCTTCCATAGGCCCACAGAGATCAGTATGGATAACCTCACCAACATCCTTAGCTCGTTGTTGACGATTTCGGAATGGTAATCTATGTTGTTTGCCTAACACACATGCTTCACAAAACTCACCATCATTTTGCACTTCTATACCTTGAGTGTGAAGAAACTTTTTCACATGTTGCTTATTCAAATGTCCAAGCCTCTCATGCCAGAGTTGAAGCGAATTTAATTCAGTAAGTTGAGCTTCAGTAGAGGGCACTGTAACAATGTTAGTTGCACTGTTTACCTCAGGTACTATTACTTTGCATAACAATCTGAATAGGTTTCCTTGGCGTATACCCACAGCAACAACCCCTTTGGGTTTTACAAATTCACATTTATCATGAGACATGTTAAATTTTGACCCATGGTCTAGAGCTTGACTTACCGAAAATAAATTTCTCGAAGCATCTGGTGCATATAGAACATTTTCCATTACACTGTCTTTCCAGCTGCCATTAACTAACATTTTTACAGATATTTTACCATGACCATACGCTTTCATTGTGGAACTGTTACCAACCCTTACTTCAATTGGGCACTTATACTGTGTATAACTTTGAAAGACGTCATGTCTGTTGGTTATATGTTGTGTGGCTCCTGTATCAATGACCCATGTGTCATCACAATTGGCTACATAGCATTCACTAATAAAAACTTCATCGTTTGGTTTTCTCTCATGCACATTATTAATTTTCTTAACCGTACAATCTCGTTTCATGTGGCCCTTTTTTCCACATCTAAAGCATTTATACTGCTTCCCCTGCTTGTTTGCATGCTTTTCATACTTTTCTGCAGCACTGTGAACCTTTCCTAAACTAGCCTTGGCAAGTAAGGCACTTAGTTCAGTTTCTCTAGAAGATTCTGACATTCTTCTTTGCTCTTCTGCAATAAGTAATTTCTTCAGCTGCACTAGTGTTTGTTGTTCTTCAGGTCTTGCACACCAAGCCATTTTCAGTGGCTCAAAGTCACTAGATAATGTTTCGAGAAGTTTACTCATTATCACAAAGTCATTTGGTTTGATATCCAAATCAGACATCCGTGACACTAGGCGATCTAATTTTGCTATGTGCATAGCCATTGAATTCGTTGGATCTCGCACAAAAGATGAGAACTGCATCTGGCAGGCATATTGAGCTTGGGTATTTTTCTGCTCAAACAGTTCCTGTAGTTTCACCCATATTTCTCTTGCAGTTTTGCACATCGATACGAGGTCACATATTCTGCTATCTAGAGTTCTTGAAAAAATACCTCGAGCCGCTCTGTTGCCTTTATTGTAGCTGGCTAAGTCACTGTTATATTTATTCCGATCTGCAGCAGAAGCGTCTTCGGCAACCGGTTCTGGCTGTACGATCTCGCCAGAGCACACCTCAAACGCATTTTCTTTTTCCATTAGCAAGCCTTCCACCATCCATTTCCATCTGACCCAATTCTCTGAGCCAAGAAGTTTATCAGTCGTAAAAAGTTCCATATTTCTATCTTAATTAACTAACCAAACACAATTCAAATTTGAAACACGTTTTTACCGTTGGTTAGGCCTAATCTTCGTTACCGTAACTATCGCGCAGTAGAATGCAAGTCTGGTCACATAACCACTTGAATAATTCAGCAGATTATCGATAAACGAGATTAAATTAACTTAATTAAGAAATAAATATGAAATAAACATTACGAAGATTACTTTAATATGGAAAATACAGCTAACTAGCTTTCGCCATGCAACGACCTGCGATATCAACAAACCATACTGTTGCCATTCCAGTCAACAGAAAAAGTTACATAAAAGAATAAACACATTAAATACATGGAGTATGAGTAAGAATGAAAAAGATAGGAAAACAGTCTAATATTGTCAATTGAAGTTCATAATATTAGCAGTTAGTAAATAGGGTACTATGTTCTATCCAATGTTAAACTTTTCTCTGTTGTATATATTTCTTAATTGTCTAGAAAAAAATTACAAAAATGTATTGTAGTAATAGTAATGGACAGTATTTGCATTTGCATAAATTCTGACATAACAAATTTTAACTAAAGGTTGCTTTTTGCTGGCTGGTAAGATTTTCTGAAAATTCTTCACCCTTGCCCAGATGTAAAAATTGGTAACCTCTTTTATTACCAGACAAAGGAATGCATTTATCATATAGATAAGAATAAGCAGACAAATGAGATTTAAACAATATACAAACAATAATCAATCAGAGAAGCAGTTCCTAAATTACAGTTAATCACTTAACAAGAGTTACATTCGAGGAAAACTTTGTGAATGCTGAGTCTATCTCTCTGCACTACGTTTTATAAAATTTCAATTAGAGATACACAGCATTTGAAAAAACAAAAGGATATTACAATACGCTATGCATAACGTAGGGGAGACTGGTACACAGTGGACCACTTTTTCAGTTAACATTTTTTTTCTCTTTAACAGACTGACCAATCTGTATGAAAATATTTTTGAATATTCCTTAAACCTTCTTACATCCATCATAATTTTCTCACATCATAGTTTTCAAAACATTTTTCAAAAAAAAAAAAAAAATTATATACACTTGTAAAGTGGACCAGTGTACACCAGGGTACAGTGGACCACTATTAGGTATTATCTAAAATACAATATAAATCTATTTTTCATTAATCTAATTCTTTTTTGTTTCCTCTTCACCCGCAAAATAACATAGTAATATAAATTTTGAAACAAAAACAAAAAATTAATTATATTTTGAAAATAATAACAGATTAATACAGGAGCAATTGCAATTTAGTTGAAGTTATTACTTAAGTACAAAAAAATCAGTGCACATTAAAATTTGCAAATGAAATTCCAAAGTACTTATGAGTAAGATTGAGCCTGGAATTTTCAAGAAATAATTTTGGGTCTGCGAGCAACATTATGAAATCATTGACATCAACAGCAGATTCATCTACAGTTTCGGGAGAAATAAACTGATTTCCATTCAATTTGCGTCTTATGAATCTTACTTGAATAGAATCATCAACAATTAGACTACAGTTATATTTATCAAAGGCAATAAATACAAAACAAAATATTTCTTACTATGTTAAATAAATTGTTATTTTTATTTGTTTACTTTATTTTACAGTTAAATCTACTTTTAAACAATCTTTCTTTATAGAAAATAAGCAATTATTAAATATTTTGAATATTCTGCATTACAGGAGCAGAGTGGATTGTGGACCACTGTGCCCCAGGAGTGGGTGGTCCACTGTACCCTATGTTGAAGTTCAATAAATAATCATATTAATATTGTTTATAGCTTTCTTTTAAACATATTAACTTTAAAGTAAAATAAAAACAAGTATCTTAGCTTTGCAAAAAAGCTGTTTTATTTTATTTATCTACAATCTTTAATTACTAAAAAAATAAAAATAGGATGATGAAAAATTTTACTTTTAAAAGCTCAAAACAACCAATCAGGATAAAATAGTTCAATCTGAGCTAAACATATTTTCTGAAGGCTCTAAATAATCATTGTAGTGCTGTTGTCTATTAGGATAGAAGAGAAGCTTAAAAAAATTTTTAATAAATAAAATATTAGGGGGTGGTCCACTGTGCCCATAGGTCCAGCGTGTACTGGTCTCCCCTATATGTAGAAGGTGAAAGTACACACATATTCCTAAATATGAAATTTATTTAATGAAGATAATTCAAATTAACTGAGTGGAGAAATAATTAAAGCTAAAAAAAAAAGCACAGGTTTTTGTATAAAGTAATTTCAACTCTCTCTATTCACGAAGAGATGATAATGTATTAGTCAGTCTCAGTATGCGATACAATATTAAAAATGCAACATTTAAATACAGCTCAATGCTTCAGAAATGCTTTCATTTCCTATCTAAGTGCGGCTTCAGCTCCATCTCTACGAGAACCTGCACATTTCAAATGAATAGATTGAAGATGCCGTTACCTTACCACTTCTAATATCCCCACTGCAATGAGTATTTTGCTGTTGTTATTATTTTGCTTTCCTACAACACTTGCTCCCTTTCCAGTTGACGACTGAAAATTGATTTGTAAATAGATACTAAGAAAACACGGGAGAAATAATCTGTAACCACTATAGATTCTAAGAGATATAACAAAAAAAAAAAAATCATGAATAATCAAGTCAGATTCTCATGAATGTTAAGTTTTTCTAAATTTTCATAGTTGCAACTAATCGTAAATGTAGAAGGATTACTGTATGTTATAACCAGTGTTGAACTCAGGGGGTGGCCAGGGAGTGACATTGCCCCCCGGAAGATTTGAGTTTTTATGCTTTTAATGGTTAAAAAGTGCAATTTCCCCCTTGGAAATCTATAATGACCCCCCTCCCCGGAGCCACAGAAATCCCTCCGCAGAAAAGTGTCTGAATTCAATACTGGTTATAACAACCAAAACATCTTAGGGGGAAAAAAGGGAGGGGGGACCTTATGAGGGGAGGCTGGCTAATCTGTTATTATCTAGATTAGGTTACATTAATTCTCTTTACCACTGTGTTGTAAAAGATGTCCTTAGCTAAGTTAATGCTGCATATTGTCTAAAATCTGTTTAAGGAAAATGAATAAAAGAAAGACCATGTAACCTCTGTTACCAAATTGAAAATTTTAAAATTAAAACTTTTTCAAAAATCTTTAAAAATTAACACAATATCAAAAATGACATTTATTAATTATGTGGCCACTTACTGGAGAAAAAATCAAAAGGTAACAGATGTTACATAAGATAATAGAAAAGTTATCAACACAACTTAATCCAGGGATTTTGTTCTCCTCATATGTTAGGAATGATGTTTATAGTTTACTATTAATTACCTAATTTTGAAGAACAACATCTGTAACCTGTGTTATCTGGTAACAGAGGTTACATAAGGTAACAGAAGTTACTACAGTTAACAATTTAATGATTTTGTTCTCCCTATATATTAGGAATGATGTTTATATTTAACTACTACACCAAAAATGTCCTTAAAATTAAATGAATTAATAGCTAATTTTGAAGAATAACATATGTATCTTCAGTTACCTGGTAACAAAGGTTTACATTCAGAAAGAAAAAAAGGTACTTCTCCATTATCTTATCAACCACTTTCCATAAAAAAAACTATCGCCAAACTAATG
The DNA here is from genome assembly GCA_963931845.1 of Maratus michaelseni. Lineage (NCBI taxonomy): Eukaryota > Metazoa > Arthropoda > Arachnida > Araneae > Salticidae > Maratus > Maratus michaelseni. Next base: position 7,108,917 of record OZ007594.1, on the reverse strand, counting down.
TAGGATTAAGCGCCAAAAATGCATGATCGTGGTGTCATATTCACTTAATGTCAGACTACACGTTCTTGAATTTCGGCCAACGTTCTTGTGTTCCTGAATACGAAAGATTTCAAGGAGGTTCCCGCCAAAAATTAAAAAAACACTAGGCAAGACTCATCCTAAAAGTTATGGGATAAAGCTGGAACCATCATACCATGTTCTTTTTCTAAGAGATATATTTGCTTATCACAGTTTTTTACCTTACATTGTCATTGTTTATCTGATTGCAGATAATCCCATATCATGTCCTCCACAAAATAAATAAAAATGGAATATGGTACTACTATATGCTAGGGCGTTTTTTAAAATTAAATGTGACATCCCACTTATTGGCATGTTAAATCTTATAGTTTGGCAATAGTTTTTTTTTAATGGAAAATGGTCAAGGAGCTAATGGAGAAATAGCGAAAAAAATTATCCTGAGAGCACTTTATTTGCTTTACCCATCAGTCTAATTATTTGATAGTGGTACCAAATCTGAATTGATTTTATTTGTAACAATTCTAAAATCAACATAAAGGTGATGATTAATTGGTAACACCTTCCCAAGAAAAATGCAAATCAGTTCACTCTATCCGATATCCATAGCAAATATTCCAAAATGACTATTGTGACAAACTTGGTCACTTATAACTTCATTTGTGTCCTGGGATACACTCTTTTGACAAGAACAGAAAATAAATTATATCTGGTTAGAAACCATGGGTGGGGTATTTTTAGAAAATCTTTATTTTTAGGGTTTCGTTCATCTCACGAAACCCTATTGCTCCCGCTCCGTTGTCTGTCTGTCACAGAGCCATTCTAGAAAACTATGTAACTTACAGAGTTGAAACTTTGTGTATAAATCAAAATATCAGCTGTGAAGAGCTGAAAATATTAAAATTTGAAAAATTCGTATTATTTTAATAAATAGAGATAAAAAACCTAAATTCTAACAGCCTTTTCTTATTAAATTTAAACATTTTTCATTATTGCAGATGCCAAAAATTTAAAATCCACATGAAATTCTTTCTACAATAATTAATTTTCAATCAGACGATTTTCACGTGAAAAGTGAAAATGAAATAAAAAGTTTCACCAATTGAAAAAAAGATAAATATGAAATAAAATTGATTGACGTCATAGTAGTAATAAAACGGAAAATTTCTAAGATTTATCAATAATACAAGGAGTATGAGTATGTTTGTGTACACAAAGCAGGTTGATATCACGTCATAGAGAATTAAAAAGAGAATCTGACGTCATATTGAAAGTTTAACGAATTTTTCAAATATTTGAGAATAATACAATGTGAGTATGAATATGAGTAATAAAGAATAGTAAATATATGAGTTTGAGAAACATATTGAATCGTGATAAAAATCCGATTATGGAAATATTCGCCTATTTTAATATTTTGAAGGTGTACAACATGTTTAATTTTGAAATTATTTTTTTAAATATCGCATTTATTCCGCATGACAGATTATTAAGACAGAATATAACAGCGGTCATTTAGATATTTAAAAAAAAACGAAAAAATAGACCGTTAAATTTTTACTTTATAAAAACATGACTTTTTTTTTTTGGTTGCTGAATGAAATTTATTTGGATTTATTAAAGAAAGGATAAAGTGTTTTGAAAGGAATATTAAACGAAACCCTTTGAGCGATAATCGATCACTTGTTTTTTTACCAGTCAGCAAGATACAACATAGAGTGAAATGGCTACGACAAAATTTATATGGCTTTAAAAATAATTCATTATTATAATGCATTTTCATAGTAAAATTTCTATAAAATATTTGTATAAAATTACGAAATATATATATAAGTGTAAAATAGAACTCAGTACCATTGCATCAGTTGAGAGAAGCAAGCAGATTAATCAACAGACGATACAAAATCCAGGGACACCCACTTTTTAATGAAAAAAAAATGTAACAAAACATGAAGTTAAAGAATTAATTTATGCAATATTTTATTTATATAATGGTACCTGTTATTACACATGAGAATGTTATAGTACCTACTAAATAAACAATATATTTCAGTGACAGTCAAAAAAGTGGATGATGAATTGCTTAGTCAATGAAGTCTTAAACATAATTAAATGTATTTTTTTAATGAGCAAATAAAATATATCAAAAGTGGTAGCGACACTGAGTCAAAGTGCTGAATACTTTAGAAGGGAAAATTAATTCTTCATTTTCAGGTCATTCAATCAGCGTGTAAATTTAAAGTAACCACCAATAATGGTTTACTGAGATGGGTGCGATCTCATTTTTTCAATAGCATAGGCTTTTACCCAACAAACAACTAAGCGAAAATGGCCATGATATGAAACTGTATGTTACTGATGATGTAGATAGAGATGCAACATAAAAGGTTGTAAAAAAGAAAAAGGCCTCTGTGTTGGAAATAGGTTTTTAATAGTTCGAGAATACCCTTCTTACCTGCTTTAAAGTTTATGTACTGCTAGGCAGCGGAATCAACATCCATAAAATGATGTAAGAAACAGTTACATAGGAGCGAAAAGCAGACTGTTGATTGGAATAGTTACATGAGAGAAGTGTATTATGTAGGGGAGACCGGTACACAGTGGACCACCCTCTAATATTTTATTTATTAATTTTTTTTTTAAGCTTTTCTTCTATCCTAATAGACAACAGCACTGCAATGATTATTTATAGCCTTCAGAAAATATGTTTAGCTCAGATTGAACTATTTTATCCTTCTTTGTTGTTTTGAGCTTCTAAAAGTAAAATTTTTCATCATCATATTTTTATTTTTTTAGTAATTAAAGGTTGTAGATAAATAAAATGAAACAGCTTTTTTGCAAAGCTAAGATACTTGTTTTTATTTTACTTTAAAGTTAATATGTTTAAAAGAAAGCTATAAACAATATTAATATGATTATTTATTGAACTTCAACGTGGGGTACAGTGGACCACCCACTCTTGGGGCACAGTGGTCCACAATCCACTCTGCTCCTGTAATGCAGAATGTTCAAAATATTTAATAATTGCTTATTTTCTATAAAGAAAGATTGTTTTAAAGTAGATTTAACTGTAAAATAAAGTAAACAAATAAAAATAACAATTTATTTAACATAGTAAGAAATATTTTGTTTTGTATTTACTGCCTTTGATAAATATAACTGTAGTCTAATTGTTGATGATTCTATTCAAGTAAGATTCATGAGACGCAAATTGAATGGAAATCAGTTTATTTCTCCCGAAACTGTAGATGAATCTGCTGTTGATGTCAATGATTTCATAATGTTGCTCTCAGACCCAAAATTATTTCTTGAAAATTCCATGCTCAATCTTACTCATAAGTACTTTGGAATTTCATTTGCAAATTTTAATGTGCGCTGATTTTTTTTGTACTTAAGTAATAACTTCAACTAAATTTCAATTGTTCCTGTATTAATCTGTTATTATTTTCAAAATATCATAAATTTTTTGTTTTTGTTTCAAAATTTATATTACTACTATGTTATTTTGCGGGTGAAGGAGCAACAAAAAAGAATTAGATTAATGAAAAATAGATTTATATTGTATTTTAGATAATACCTAATAGTGGTCCACTGTACCCCGCTTCCGGGGTACACTGGTCCACTTTACAAGTGTATATAATTATTTATTTTTTTTGAAAAATGTATCGAAAACTATGTTGTGAGAAAATTATGATGGATGTAAGAAGGTTTAAGGAATATTCAAAAATATTTTCACACAGATCGGTCAGTCTGTTAAAGAGAAAAAAAAATGTTAACTGAAAAAGTGGTCCACTATGTACCGGTCTCCCCTACACCTAATAGGACAATTTGATGAAGGAATGGGTGATGCCAATAAAATCATTAAGATTGACGAAAGTTTGTTTGTACATACAATCAGAGAAACAACAGAGGCAGGATACTTTCACAACAGTTGATTTTTGGAGGCATATGCTGGGAAAATGGCAAATGCTTTTTCGTTCAAATCCTAAATAAAAATGCTAGTACACGGATGCAAACAATTTGTGAACATGTAGAAGCTGGATCAACACTCTACACTGACTGCTTTTCCAACAGTCAATTGAGAGAGCTTGAAAAAGCAGGTTACTATTGTTTTACTGCTAAGTACAATTTTGCTGATCCAACAACAGGTGTTCATGTTCATACACAGCATGTCAAAAGAATGTGAGCTTCTGCTAAATGGTGCAAAAAAACAATGAGTACAGCTCACCATCACCTTGCAGAATTTACAAAGAAAAAATACCTAGAGAAAAAAAAATGGGTACTTCTCTATTATCCCGTCGGCCACTTTTCATAACAAAAAGCTATCGCCAAATAAACGGGAGAACATTGCCATTGGAATATGAAAATAAATAAATAAATAAAATATAAGAATTTAAGGACACAGTTGCTATTTTAATGAATGAAATAACTCATAAATCAGTAAAACAATGAAAAATACATGCAAATGTCGAATTAAAAACCATTTGATGACATAACAAACATGTATAATGCTTCTGACATCCAGTCATTGGGACTGCATTTTTGGCGTTTAATCTTACAGTTTGACGATAATTTTTTGTTATGAAAAGTGGTCAACGGGATAATAGAGAAATACCCAAGCAATTTTGGAAATAGGGTCTATAATGTTAGGTGTAACATTAAAAAGTTGTTATTTTTGGTGAAACATTGAAATTATTATGAATTTGTTAAGAAACATTTTAATGAATTATATTATTGTAAAATATAGCTACTTCTACATACCCCAACCACTTTTCACAGCAAAAAAACTATCGCCAAACAATAGGATTTAACGCCAAAAATGCAGTCCCATTCACTTAACATCAAGAAGCGTTTCACATGTTTGTTATATCATCAAGTGATTTTTAATTCGACATTTACCTGTATTTTTCATTATGCTTTACTGATTTATTAGTTATTTCATTAATTAAAATAGCAATTGCGTCCTTAAACAGCAGTGCCATAATATTAAAAGAGAAAAAGCATTAGAAAAACGTTTCGATGCATAGTTATTGCAATAGATCAGTTTCAACTGACGTCAGAAACATTTTATTCACCAGCCGAGAGGGATAATTAAGAAAAATAATGTAAGTAAATAAATATCCAACATTATTTTTTTTCTGTTTTCATTAATATATTGTAATTGTTTTTTGTTCAAACTTACTGATAGTTGACACTTTGGTGAGTGTGGCTTTTAAAAATTTCTTGTATTTTATTTATTTTGATATCCCAATGGCAACATTTTTCCATTTCTTTGTTTGGCGTTACAGTTTGAGGATAGTTTTTTGTTATGAAAAGTGGTCGATGAGATAATGGAGAAGTACCAAAATATATTATTTAATGCAATGGTATTTATATTTATATCTCTATTATACCTGCGTGCCCCGTTTGCGCTTCACGAGCTTGGCAAAACTGTCTGCCACTTGGCGTAATCATATTTATGGGGGCCGCTATAACCCAAAAGTACCGCTGTAGTATTAAATAAACAATATATTTCAAAGAAAATATATTGGGACAGTCAAAAACATGGATGATAATTTTTTAAATATTTTTTTGCTTAGTAAGTAAAGTCTGAAACATACTTAAATGTATCTTTTTAATGAGCAGATAAGATATATCAAAAGTGACGACAGCGAAGTGCTGAATACTTTACAAGGGAAAAATTCTTCATTTTCAGATCATGAAATCTGCATGTAAATTTAAACGGTTTTCACATTAGCTTTGAAAATGCTGAAATAAATAAATGGTACTACTCTATTATCCCGTCGATCACTTTTCATAACAAAAAACTATCACCAAACTGCAAGATTAAACGTCAAAAATGCAGTCCCATTGACTGGATATCAGAAGCATTCTACGTGTTTGTTTTTTAATTAGACTTTTGCGTGTATTTTTCATTCTGTTTTACTGATTTATGAGTTATTTCATTCATTAAAATAACAATTGTTTCCTTAAATTCTTATATTTTATTTATTTATTTTGATATTCGAATGGCAATGTTCTCCCATTTATTTGACGTTACAGATTGGCGATAATTTTTTGTTATGAAAAGTGGTCGACGGGATAATAGAGTAGTACCAAATAAATAAATTGGAGGTGCATAGGGTGGTGACATCAGTGAGTATCTATAGGTTTTAGGTGTCTTTTCCGTTGTAGTGGGTGGCGACATCGGCGTAGAGCAGTGGTGTAGTGGAGGGGGGACGCGGGGGGACGGCGTCCCCTCACTTTTTTATTTTATGTCGAGCGTCCCCTTACTTTTTATTCTCAAGGGGATGCTAGAGACGCAAGAGGACGCCATCTTTTCAGACTTACTAATTTTTTTTTTAATTATGAGCACACCACCCGCATAGCATGCACAGTCACAGTGACGTCAATGTGAGTCACGTACGTCACATCACATCTGTGACCAAAATGCCACCACTTTGTAATGTCACACTGTGACCAAAATGTGAACGTCTTGGAGATCTAAAGAAAACTTAAAATAAACTTTAGAACATCTTATAACATAAAGAAAATTACTTTTTGACAGCTTTAGAAATTTTTGTGACGTTGCAATGATGTCACTGCAAGTCACATAAGTCACGTAAAAACTATGACCAAAATGCCAACACTCTGTGACTTCACGGTGTGATCGGAGAGTGAATTTGGAAAAAAAAACTCATAAAATATAGATTTGAATTATGTCATGTACCTAAATCATTAATAAAAATATTGTCACACACTATTTAAATATATTGAGTATTTCCAAAATAAAATAATAAATAAATATCTGTCTACATATATGAGGCAGATAATTTTTTACAATTTTCATTACCATTTTCATGAAATTTAACAAAATATACTATATAATACACAGGTAAAAATCCTTAAATAGAAATTTAGTTATTTATCAAGTTATAAGCAATTCGTGTCACATGACGACCAGTTTTTCTCCTGTCTTTCACTGTCACGTCGGATATTCAAATCAAAACACCGACTTTGACATTCTTTTCTGAAAGATCGTCTGCTTTTAACAAAAAATGGAAAAGGTTTTTCAATAACATAGTTTCTGAACAAAACACGAGCCAATTTCATGTATTTCTGAGCAAAAATGAATTAAAAACATGTCATTCCTATAGCAATTTATCCAAAACTGGCCAGTGCTTAGTAAGATGTCACCTCTATTAAAAATATTGCTCTTTTCGATAGAGTGTAAAAAATAAAAAATTTGTACTTAGGAAATTTGATTGCAATTTAAATTTATATCGAAATTACTTTATAAAGCCTATTAAATCAATTATTATTTAAAATTTATCTTTACTTTTGACGTCTAAAGCAAATGCAATGGATTAAAAAATATATAAAAATGTAAATTTTCACAGCTTATTTCTAAGAAAACAAAAATCTCTCATATAAAAAAAGAATATTATAGCATCATTAGAAGTTCATTTTTCAGCCATACAAATTATAAAGGTTTTGAAATGTCTTTATTTAAATTATTTTCTTCCTATATCATTTGCGGTAAAGTTGGAAACATCTGCTAGCTGTTATTTTGTTGTGTTTAAACAATACTGCGCGCGCATATTGAAGGCAGACGACTTTTTCTCATTCGAAGCTAGGATTAGCGTGTGTTGGGTTCTTTGAAGTTTGTAGATTTATACTGTGTAAGTAAATTAACGTTTTAAAGTGAACAATCTCCATTTTAAAGTAAACCATCCATTTTAACATCTCCCTGTGTCTAGCCGGGTGCATTCATAAGGCCTGAGTGATATTTGATTTCTCAGATCTATGAACACACCTCTCTGCTGGAATAATTTGAAAATTATTGTAGTGGATGTACAGTCTAATTTTTCAATGAAAGGGAAGCAGATAAGGAGCATTCAACAATAACACCTTTACCTATAGATCAGCTGGTAACTTTTAATGTCTTCGCAGTTTTGTTAATAGTGCATGTTTAGTACTAGTACATTTAATATTGCATTATTTAAAAATTAAGATGTTTAAATTTTCTTTTAAAAAATCACTTGTATTAAATTTTATCTTTAATGTTTAAAATTTTTTTAAATAGACTATTTGGAAAAAAGCTTAAAGAATTTACTAACAATATGTATTCTAAATGTAAAGTGTTATGTAAAAGGAGGCATTTATTTAATGTTTTGCGTTTCTTAGTTCAATTTTCATAGTTATTCATTATAATTAAAAACATTGCAATTTTTAAAACTATTAATATTTGATTTGCAATTTAATAATTTCGTTGCTAGTGTAGGTTTCCAGAAATAATTTTCCGGTATATTTGAAAAAAAAATGTGACATTTTAATGCATTGAATAATTTATTTGTCGAGATATGTCAATGTTAGATGCACAAAAATAATAAATATTGATGAAACAATAAAATAACTGTTTAGTTAAGGTAATTTTTCCAGCTGTGTTATCGAATGTTTTTACTGTAAAAATTGATATTTAAGTTCTGCATTTAGTATTCTATCAAAAACTATAAATAAAATAATTTGTAAAGAAAAAAAATATATAATTTTTTTTGGCATTTATGATCTTAAGTTCTATATTTCATTTACAACGAAAACTGTTTTACTGCTTGATACAATGTTTATTATTTAATAATATCGCACAATAGGTATATCTATTATTTAAATTGATTCCTAATATAAATTTTTCAGAATGTTTATTTGAAAATGTATACTTATATTTTCTTTAAAGTTGTTCTCAAATCCAAAATAGCTAATTTCTGGCATATTTCTGAATTCATTTTTATTCGGAAATACATGAAATTGGCAGGTGTTCTTATTCAGAAAAGGGTAGATGTGCCAGTAATGGACCGCCTTCCAGTAATGGGACACCTTCAATGTTTTTGGTTTATAAAAAAATAACCAATAAAAATTCAGCTTTATTTATTTCATTAATATGCTATCTTTAAATTCTAGTTTTAAATAGTGCTCGCGATTATACGTATAATACGTATAAAACGTATTGTAACCGGTAACGATTTTTAATAGAAATCATATGGAAAAAAGGCTTGACTACGTATACGTTTAAACGTATATAAACGTATAATCGCGAGCACTAGTTTTAAATGCAATCATAATATCATTTATCTATTACTTTTTGTGAGGTGTCCATTACTGGAGTTTAGGGTGTTTTGATTTATTTCTGTTATTTACAATTAAATTTAGATTCACATTGGGAAATGTGACTATGAGCATGGTTAAATATTGTTGGTAGAGTAATATAATATTAAAAAATGTTGAATATAACAATTATAACTATTAATTAAAAAATAATTGTTAAAGAAATTCCTTAAGGGTGTCCATTACTGGCACATCTACCCTATATATAATCGAATGGCGTTATCCATTTTTTGGTAATGGCAGATGATGTTTCAAAAACACTATCAAAGTCGGTGTTTTGAAACAAATTTCCGACGCGCAGCGTCAGAAACGGGTAAAACGTGACCGACATTGATCTTAAGAATTACATTTATCTAAAAATGGAAAACGCTATTCATTCCAAATAGCTTTAATAATCAGGCATGCAAGTGCCATGCGTTTAAAAGTTTGTTCATAAATGTGTCAGAAAGTTTCGTGTTAACCGGTTTCTCAATCAGATGCAAAGTTTTAATTTGAATACGAGTTGCATCAATAAAAATGATTGCCGATCCAATCCTTATCGTCGATCTTATCCGTATTTGGTGAAATCTTGTTATCCGAATCTATGCGAAATCATTTATCAGGTTCGGTTGGGTTGTGGGCTTACAGATATTTTGTTGTTGTTGTTGTTGGGTTAGGATAAGAATACGGGTTGAATCAAAATATAGTTTCAGTCAACCATCATTCATGTTCAAGTTGACATTCAATCATGTTCAAGAAGTATATAACCGGATTCGTATATGACTATAGATCCGAGCCGACATCAGAAATTGTATCGTAACACAATTTTTAATAAAATCTGGTTACTCGGTCTTATGCAAGATTCTAATACAAACAAGACTTACAGTAAAAACATTATACCCGACTCGGGTCAGATCGGGTTCACGAAAATCAGGTCACACAACAACTAATCTAAATCTATTCTGTAGCCAAACAAATCCAAAAAGATCGATCCGAAGTTTCTGGATTGGATTCGGGTAAAATCTGGTCACCCGACCCGGTGCAGTGTCGTCACAAACGTCACAAACTTGAACCATAAAAAAATTTTGATCCGAACAATCCGTATAGGATTCGGGTAAAAACTGGTCACCCTATCCGATGCAGATTCGTCACATTTTTCACATTGAAGTCGCACGGTGACTTCACAAAGTAGTCACATTGTGAGGTCACAGAAAGCCTTGAAAACGGCCATAACGACCTCGCATTTACGTCACAGTGACTTCACATCGACGTCACGTGACGTCACGACGACGGTCACAAAGTCACAGTGTGACTTCACAGTGACGTCGCCGTGACGTCACCATGCCTTACGGGCAATAAATCAACAATTTTAAGAAATAAGGCATTGATTTTTAATACTTTTCAACAACATGGAAAGTGTTTACGGTGTCAGATGCCTGTCTCCATCTGTTTGCATTCTACTTGTAACTTCCAAAAGTTTACTTGAATTTCGACAAAATTTTATGTATATTTTTTCAATGTAGCCTTATCACTATTGTAAATTATGTGTATAGCATCAGTATTTCGTTATCAAAAAAGAGTTCTTTCACATTACTGTTTACTGGGCGGAGATTGTTTGAAATACACATAAATGAAGTAATGCCATATGGTATTTAAATTCGTTACAACATATTCCCTATCAAAAATAGCATTTATCGTTCGTTTACAGGGACGTTAAAAAGTATTTCGAAACACCATGAGCTATTAACAGTAATTGTTTGCAATGCATGGAAAACGGTGCACGAAACATTTATAGTTATTTTACAAGGCCAAAGAATCCGGACACATTGCCAGACGTGGGTTCAGTTGCTCGAAACGTGTTTTCGATTATATTTTGTATTTTTCAGCTGAAGAAAATATTTATTTGCTAAGTGATACGTAAATGATATTCGTATACAGGGCCACACAAAAATAATCCAAATACACTACCGTCATGGCCGGATATTTCTTGAAATGCGTTTTGCAGCTGGTTTAAATTTTAGTGTGTTATGTGATGAGCATATGATCATTAATTTCTATACATGACCACTCAAAATAATTCGAATGAATACGTTACCATTTATAGATAATAATTGCTTGGTATGTGTTTAAACTGAACGAAATTATATTTTCGATGAAAAAAAACCGCTAGACATGCTTTTCCTTCACACATTGTTGCACCAAATTAATTTTACAAACATTTGTGTGTAATGAATATAATATATATTGGCCAGTATACAGTGTGTCTGTGTATTATAAAAGTTGACACGCACTTTAATTTGTTACCTGCTGGAGATAAGTAGATAACGTAAATTATAAAAAAAGTTTAAATTAAAGTAAACAAAAAATAATATTGAAGTAATATTGTCAATGAAATAATTATCTTGTTAATTTTCAAACTTTTATACAATAACTCTTTATGCGGCTCTTCTATTCAAAATTTGTCAGTCAGAAAAAATTTCCTTTTTGCTGCAATACAATCATTAAAAATCTGCATATATTTAAAATTAAATTTAAAAAATGAAGGAAGAAAGCTGACTTATAAAACCTTTTCGAACCATTTAAATATTATTTTATCAGTGAAACTGGTCCTGTGCACATATTGGCGATAGCATTTTTAGAACAAAATTAAATATTAAAGAAAAAGAAAAAAAATGCATCGCAAGTATATCTACATAAAAAGCTGCACGGGCAGAAATCATGTAAAGAGACAGTGTAGTTTTAAAACTTACAAATAAAAAAAATAATAAGAAGAATTGGCTAAGCATGCTCTATGTATTTTCCGTCAGCTGCAATACATAACTGGGGGTCAACCGCACATGTTTATTATCATCCCTGTTACTGTTACCGTCTTGTAATACCTCATAGCTTTTCTAATTTGATATATAGTCGTTGTCCCCTTCTTCCCCCTGCATATTTCCTACCTTATTTTAAATTTTTTTGCATCTTACATTGACTACTTATCTTCAAGTTTAAATTTTTTCGGACGCCCTGTAAAAGTCGACCTTAGCTCAAACTTGAAGACTTTGTCAAAAAAATGCAATACTTTGATAGCAACGTGGTTCAAAGTCAGTGGTTTTTAGTGACAAAACTTGATGCTTTTAATTTATAATAGTAATTTAACTTTAATGAATAATAATCTGTTTAATCTTCTAATTCATTCTAATCTTTAACGATTCATCCTTATCTAAGTGAAAACCACAGCCTTACTCAAAATTTGGAAAGTGGTAAATCATAGAATGGCTACTGATACAAAATCTAAAAAATATAAAGAGGTGAAATTTTTTTTTTGAAAATAAGTATTTCTGTAAAGTTTATTGAAAGAGGGAAAATAATACATATTATTAAACTGTGAGAGAATTAAATATATTGCTGTTGTTTTCAACCCATTTCCCCCCTTTTATTTAAATATTTAATAAATGAAAGAAATTAATTTGAGCCACTTTTTTACCCGCTTTCTTTTATCTTACATTTCTGTATCTATGTGACATTCAAATCTTGTGATTCATTTTTCACCCACTTCCTGTTGACGTAGAGCTTTGAAATTTGGAATATATATATATGTATACCTGAGGAAAATACATGAATTGGACATTAATTTTTTTAAAATTAGATCAGTAAAGGGGGGGGGGTCAGTCAACGTTGGCACAAAAATGGCATTTACCCCCATAGAAATAACATTACGATTGTTTAATTGAAAAAAAAAATAACTCCATTGTTTCAAAATTCATCCATTTTCACCACATTGCTGCCCGCATCAGTATGACATCATTGAGCGACGCACACATTTGTGCTTTATAATATAAGTTGACTTTTTGTGAATTTTAATGAAAGTATATTTTTTTTCTATATTTGATTTATTTTTATTAACGTTAAAAGTAATTTTATTAGGAAAGTGTTTCTTAAATAAGTCATCTGGCACAAGCATAAGTATTATTTGCCATAGAAACTCTACTTCAAAATTATATCTTTAAAAAATTGCCGCTCAATTCTTTAAACATTTATAGAATGGCATGGATTCAAATCAATTTATAACTAGAGTAGACTTTTATATCGCTATTAATAGTGTGGTAACATTCACTGAGACGATTCCCACATTAAAATTTCAATTCATCGTAAAGAATATTTACGAGTTAAATAACTTCTATGTCAAATTTGAAGTTTCTAGTACTGATAGTTTCAGAAGAATAACAACTTAAAAAAGTTTTCGGCTTATTTCAGCACTTAAAATTTCGAATATTATAAAAGCCATTCTTCGTGAGCATCTGCATGTTAATAGCTACCAGATAAATCGTGATGAAACGAGTTTAGAAGATTTACTTAACAAACAGGGCTCCCAAATGGTCCGCTTTTTGAATACCAGTATTTTCTTAGAAAAATTGTATTTTTAGATTTTTCTTGTAAATTTTGCAGAAACAACCTTCGGAAGTAAATTTTTGCAGAAAAGTTTTAGAAACCTACTAAGAAATTTTCTGTTAAAAAATATTGGTATTCAGTTTGTGAACCATTTGAGAGCCCTGGACAATTCATCCTTTTAAAATGTAAATTAAAAAAATAATAATAAATAAGATTTTACGAGCATGTAAGTCCTGAAAGTATATGTGTGCAAAGTTTTAAGTCAGTTACTCTTGCTCGAATATTTCCACACAAATCATGATGAAACCAATATTTTTGAACGTTTTTCTCCATTTCATCCCGTAAAAATTCAATACTTACAGATTAGAAGTAACCTAACTGATTTAAAGAGTTACTAATTCTACAAAAATCTTGATGAAACGCGATTTTCAGAATTTTTTTTTATATGGATACTGGTCTATTTCACCCCTTTCAAATTCGTATTGGGATGTTCAGAAAGTTCCTTTCATTTGGGAAAACTAATTCGTACCGGAAAATTCTGCCCGTCAATTGACATTAGGTATTGAAATTAATGTCTAATAATTAAATGATAGAATTTTCCGGTACGAATTGGTTTTTCCAAATGGAAGAAACTTTCTGAACAACCCAATATTTTTACACGTTGTTCAAAATTTTGTATACAGTTTGGGCAGTGGCATATATAATCCAGAATGTTAAACAATCTTTTCATCATGTACAACATACCTGCGAAATTTAATCTCAGCCGAAAACACCGTTTAAATGCTACCCTGCTCAGACACATACACATATTGACTCATTGCAAAATCACCAAACACAGACTTTGAGAATCTTAAAGAAAATACCAACTCGCACACATGCATACGCACATGCATAGAGAAAAGTTACAGAAATAGGAAAAGCGGACTCAGGGAACCTATAAAAGTAAAGATATAAATTTCATAGTCTTTTTTTCTTGTCATGATTACAATATTTTCCTTACATTATACGTGTCCGTAATGTAAAAATGCAATAATTTTCAATGCTCTTAGTATACAATAGTTATTCTATGACTATCTCAAAAATAAACAATGTCTAACAAAAGTCTCGTTGCGTGGATTAGTGTTATTAAATTACGAATTCTATTTCAAACACGTATTTTCACACATGAAATAAGGTTAACAATATTTTAATTTATGGGAAGCTATGAACGACCAACAGATAAAAAACTTTAATTAATTTAATTTAAATAAATTTTAATTTAAAATTTAAAATTTAATTTTTCAATTACTTTTCTCTGCAATTCAAAATGAAAAGCAAGATTCATAATCAAGTTTGCCCTATGGGTGATACAGATACAGACCCTAATGATCGAGACTATGAGCGTCCCCCCACTTTTTTCCCCAGGACTACACCACTGGCGTAGAGGTGACCGTTTCTGGACAATATTGGCGTGAAGTTGTGCTGAATTATAGGGTTGGTTGTGTGAAAACTGGGTGAGTTTCCAACTGCGTCTTACAACGTAGGAAGAGGGGCTGGTCTTCATTTGCATTCTTATTCTTAAATTATGAATCCAATTTGAATAATGCTGAGCATTGGGGGTATCTTCTTCGCTGCATACAGTCAAATGATACATTCCACGTCTACTAATGACTGTTACGAAGAAATTTTCAGAGAGCAATTTCTAAAATATGTCTTGGTGTCTGGTGTCTTTTAACAGACGCATAAAACGTGCGTGAGGTAGAACTTTTATCCTCAAATTTGCTAAGGGATAATCTTCCCTTTTTTCCCTGGTACCTCTTTTTTTTCCCCTGGTTTAATACTGTCAATCGACATACAAGAATTTACTTTAATGCAATTGATTTTCCTTACTTCAATAACTTTGTCATGCATTTCTGATAGTTTCGTTATACCAAATAGATCTTCGTATGTTTTCATGTAAACTTTCATTTTCTTCTCCCATTGTTCATGCATATCATGCTTACTTTTGACAATACTGGTCTCTCTACGACAAATAGTGAGATAAAAATTCTTAAATAATCGGCGAGTTATTATAAACATTATTATATTGCGATTGATTAACTGATGGGATTGTAATGCCGATTGCTTTGTTTACATGTGTAGAAAAATGAAAACTTTATTGCCTGTATGAAAGACATACCGGTTAAATACCTCATTTCTATAAGATACCAGTTGTGAAAAAATAATCGACTATCACTCACTACTGGAGCGAGGCTAATGAATATGCTACTGGGAACGAGCAGACCATGTATCACGTGACATGCCGATTGCGGACCCGAAGTCCCAAATATTTAATCTGTGGTCCGAAGGAGGGTTTTTGAATAGTAATCCTGTTTCTGTATTCCATTATTGAGAACTTTAAGAGAAGATAATTTAAAGCTCCCCTCCCTAAAATAAAAATAACATTTTTGATTATGTGTATTTAAATATAAGTCATAAAGACTTTTGAATGCAGGTAAATTCTTAATAGTATGCATACTATGACAATTTGAAGCCTCAAAATCAAAAGTGTTACTTTTTTGTCAGGGAAGGAGAGGAGGGGGGGGGGGAAACACTCTTTGGACCCCACCCATTAAAATCTCAATCACAGTATTTAAGCATATATGCTTAAATACTGTGATTGAGATTTAACCTGAATAGTGACTATAGTCACTATTCAGGTTAAATTTTTCAATAAAGGAATACTTAAGTATGATTCTATTCAGAATGTACCTACAAAATTCAAGGACATAATCCTATTTCAACCCACCATTTGGCCCTTTTTTAAAATGATCTGAGATAGCAAGCAGGGTTCCGAAAACGGTCTTTTTTCCTTTTCTTTCGATTTTTCTGCAAAGGTATATTATCTTTACCGTATATCACGGTCACAGTAATGTTTTCAATATTAGATTTTTGGAAAAACCGTCAGAAAACCTACGTTCTAAAATCATCTTTACTCCAGGGGCGCCATTTCGGGAGGCTGGGGGGGGGGGGGGTCAACCGCCCCACCCCTCGCAAAAAAAAAATCAAAATATGATCAAAAGCTAAAATAACGTCACATTTCACAGATTTGATTACATTAAAAAAAAACTAGTCTGATGTGCCAACAATTCAATTTCCTAATTATATTATTTGTTAATTTTGTTTTATTAGTGTCACATTATATTTACTCCAATCGTTATAATGCTATTAAATCATTTGTTTATTAAATGATATTATATATACAGTATGCTCTTAAAAATCTCCACCACCTGACACTAGAGTCCTGTCCAGATTTGGTTGTAACCGACCCAAAGCCCGGCTTTAATCCGACAGATTTCAAGCCGAATCCGAAATATTCATACCTGAACCCGATAATACATTTATGGAAAAGTAATCTACAAGTTTACCGCTTATGTACAAAAAATAACACATATATACACCCATTAATATTTAAATATACTATAGTTTTTTCATTTGAAAATTATCCAGAACCACCTTTTGTATAATCGGTTCATCTCGAACCCGATTCGAAAGAGTCAAAGCATAACCCGAAGTGTATAAAGTTTACTCGACCCGCAACAAAAGAAAAAATTGACTCAACAACACCCAAAACGAAATGCATTTCGGGTAGCCGCTAGCCGATGCAGGACTGTAATTTCCAGTAAACCCGGAAACGTCCAAGAAATTTTCATTGACCGCAACCTCACCAGAAATGAAAAAAAAATCCATTTAAAAATTATATAAATTGATTTTTTTTTTGTAATTTTTTTTTTAATTAGTATAAAATACATAGTGTAAAGATAGTATAAAATCAACTTTAGTTTTTTTTATAAAACACAAATTTTCACATGCTTTTTTATATATATAAAAATAACTATAGATTCCTAGAGAAAATTTTTATATAGGCTTTTTTCTTTCTGTGCAAATTTGACGCCCAACGCCTCCATCAAATGCACATTAACGAAAACTACACCACACAAATGGGCGGTCCTTTAGAACTTTCCGATCACTTCGGTCAAGATTACAAACTTCGTCAGATATGCTGAATGTCGACAGATATCTTGAAATGTCCGAAAAATGATATTCTTTTTTACGAATGTCGATAGATATCCCTGAATGTTGTAATAGTAATATCATTTTTACAATATTGGCCAATGTAACCAAATATTAAAAATAAGGCATTAAAAAGTCAAGTTTTTTAAAATTGGCAAAATTATTAAATTTTATTTTTTAGAATACTATTTCTGTATTATGATGTCATAAGTAATGCAAAAAGCTCTTTGGAATGCTTTCTTTGTAAAACTAATTTTAAGTTATGTCTGTGAATATCGGCAGATGTTGTAAATTTGACGTACGACATGCAGCGACTTTCAAAATATTGGCCAATATTGCCGTGGATATTGGCCGATATCTCTGTGCTACCTGGGTCGTTCTACAATTTCCAAAAAATTCCCTTTGACAGATTTCTCTTGAAAATATCTTAATATAAGTGTATGACAGATTTCAAAAAGTCGTACTAATAGAATAAAAAATAGTCCACTGGGACAATCGTAGTCAAATGTTCCAAGTCAACACCTGACCCGCAACGAAAATAAGCCGTGTCAACCCGGCTCGATCCGTACTGCAGATTGGGTCGTGTTGCCCCACCCAATGCAGGAGCAAGGGACCTGAGACCAAGGGTTTTGCAGATTTTTGAATTGTATGGAATTTAGGTCATAGTCTGAAGAGGAATGCAGAAAATGATTGCGGAAAATTTTTACTGACAGAAAATCATTAATGAAAATTTTCTTATACCTATGGATTACAACATTTGCAAATTTCGTAACTTCTTGATGGTGTTCGTGTGCTGATTATCTCGTGACCGATTGAATTTCACGACTTTTTTTCCTGATTGTTTCTTTTTTTGTGATAATTTTCCAAAATTTGCTATTTTCTGTGAATCATTGACGAATTTGATTTTTTCGCCATCTTTTGACGAAATTCGCGATTCTTTTCTACGCTCGTTTGTTGAAATTCGGGAGTTTTTTTCCGCAACCGGCTGACAAAAATTGCTATTTTTTGCGTAATCTTTGACGGAATTCCGATCGTTGACGAATTTTTTTCCACCAGTTGTCGAAATTCATAACTTTTTTTTTGGAAACTGACCGACGAAATTCGCTATTTGTTTTCGAAATCTTTTGACGCAATTCGCGACTTTTTTCTACGATCGTTTGTTGAAATTCGGAAGTCATTTTCCGCAACCGATTGACAAAAGTAGATATTTTTTGCGCGATTTTTGACGAATTTCCCCTTTTTTACACGATTGTTTGACTAAATTTGTGATTTTTTTTGTTCAATCTTTTGACGAATTTAGCGATATTTTCCCACATTAGTTATACTAAATTCGCGATGTTTTTCCGCGGCCGATTGACGAAAATCTCTATTTGTTTCAGTGATCTTTGACGAAATTCGCAATATTTTTCCACGGTCGTTTGAAAAAATTAACGATTTTTTTCGTGATCAATTTTGCCAAATTAACATTTTTTTCTAATTTCAATTCGTAAAATTCGCTATGTTTACCGTGATCGGTTGACGAATTGCTTTTGCGTAAAAAAAAGAAAAAAAATTCGTGGACTACCACTAAAATTAAAAATATAGTCACTGAAGAATCACATGTTTGTGAAAGAAGTTACGATAAGAAGGCAAAATCTCACACTACATTTTTCATTGTATAGGCCTATTTCTATTTTGTGCACGATTTGGGCAATCCTACACGATATTTGAACCCCCTGACTACAGTGCCTAGAAGTAGACTTACTTCTAGGCACTGTACCCTGACTCTAAACAAAAACTTTGTCCCCTTCCCAAGAAACTCATGAAAGGGTGCCCCTGCAATAAAACCTGCAAAGAAGAAGTTGAAAAGGACTGTAAAAAAGCTCCATTTTAGACAGGTCTCCATCTTAGCAAGTATAATTGTATGGCGTTTTTTTCGTCGAAACTTGATTTTTTTTTTTGCCCGTTTGAGAAAGAATTATGTTATAGACAGGTTTCGCTTAGACAGGTTTCGCTTAGACAGGTTTCACATGCTTTTCAGAAGTGCTTTATAGAAAGGAGGTTTTAACAGCTTAAACAATACCTGAAAAAAAAGAAAAAAAAAACGATACCTATCTATAACTGAAAACTTTCATAATATTTTAAAATTCTACTTGCTAAAACGAAAACCTGTCTAAAACGGAATTTTTCAGAGGCCACTTGAGATTCCGTATTAGAAGTGTTGCTGTATACATGATTCAGTAAATGTTTCTCGTTCGGAGAGGTTGCGGGGAGGCAGCCCCCCCCCCGAACTCCACCCTTGACTATGCCACTACCTTAAAAAAAACTTTGCCCCCCCCCCCCCCCCAAGAAAGTTCTGAAATGGCGCCCCTGCTTTACTCATTCATTTTCCGCGCATGCGCAACTTATTTCGAGCTACAAATTGTCCTTGTGCTTGCGTTCACTCACTCATGACTCATTGAAGGACTGAATTATTGAAATATAATTATTAACAATACTGTATATCTCACAACTGTTTTTATGCTTTCTGAATTAAAGTATTATTGACTAACATCTATTATCATACGTCTGAACATTTTAGCGAACATCTTTTTGCAACTTTTCTCTATTCTAAAGCACAAAAGAGTATTATCACCCCCCCCCCCTTTTTTTTTTTTGTCATCAAGTAGATAAATTTTATTGATAACTACCATTTTTATATTTCTAGCTTGTCCTGTGATATATTTATAGTAGATTGATTTATTGATCTACTATATTTGTATAAATAATATCTGATTGAATTCTCATTGATATTATTTTGGTAATTGAATTATAGTATAACTGTATAACAGTTGGTAACACATTTCTGAACATTTTACTGTTCATATCTCTAAATTACCCCCCATTCCCATGTACATGGGTTTATATCCTATATCTGAGACATTTAACTTTTGTCTGTTATAAATATTCAAGTAATAAAGTTTTTCTTGCAGACTCCCAATTTCACAGTTAAATAAATAAAGTTTTTAATTCCAGCTAAGTTATCTTAAAGTACTGGTTATCACGTCTTTCATATTCCCTTTTCTGACTATTTAGTGAATTTATTGATGGTTTTACAATGTTAAATTTTATGGAGTATTATAGTACATTTTTCTCCTGGCCGGAGTGACATCCTACAAACCCACTCGCAACTAATTATTATATTAGTAGAGATATTTTAGTTAAATAGTAATAAAATCTGTAACTCAGTTACTATCTACCGTTACTTAATCAGCAAGCAAAATATAATTCACTAGCAGATTGTAGTATTGAATAAACAATCTACAGATGTCCAGTTCTCAATCGCAGCTGTCAACAAACTCTGAGGCTGTAGGCCGAAGTGACTACGATTCTTCATTAATAATTATTCCATTTCAACAAGGCTGGAAGCGCGAACATGTAATAAAATCCTCGAAGGAATCGAACAAATCAGATGTCTATTACTTTTCCCCAGATGGGAAAATACTTCGCTCTCGCCAAGATATACTGAATTTTCTATCTAAAAATCCAACAACAAACCTAACAGAATTTAATTTCACTTTTACGAAGGGCCTAATATATAAAGAACCTTTTGAAACTGAACGGTTTGCAAAAACAAACCCAACAACACCAGCACGTCCTCTAGCTCAGTTCCCATTACAGCATACAGCAAATAACACAAAGTCCACTTCAAAAGGACAATTTCAGTCGTCCGCAAAGACAATAGAACACCTTCAAAAGACACAAACAATTTTTCTTAATAAGGATGGTGTAGAAATGAACCCAAAACTTCTCCCCATAGCAGAAAAACTATACTCCCAAATAAAACAAAAACATCAGAACCCAACCCAAATATTTCTACTAATAGACTGGCTAATTACAGAAGTCTTATTGTTACAACAATGTATCAACTTTATGATGGAGGACACCTGGGAACAACCACCTTCAGAACAAGTAAGACAACAAACAACAGAAATCCTAGAAAAGGGAACTCCAGTTATCTATAATGAAGAACAAGCAAGTTCACAGTCAGTGAAAGAGTTGTTGCAGCAAATAGTTACGCACAGAAAGAAAGGAAAGAGAGGAAGCAGTGCACAAGCACATCAGTACTTCATACAACTCAAACACCAACTTAAAGAGAGTATAAAAGCATATAAAGAGAATATGGCAACGTTTCCAGATAAACAAGCATTGTCAGAAAAATTAAAATTAGCAAGCACGGACTCGGATGAGTCATCAAGCCTAAAAATCTCATGCGAAGAACTAGAAAATAGCTCACTAAGCTCAGACGAAATGGACACCTTCGACGAAGAGAGTTACAAAGATGTTGACAGAAAAGAAGATGAAGAAACAACTCATGAGTTACAAATGAAACTAACAGAGAGTGAGAAAAGATGCTTTGAACTACAACAGGATTTAAGCAAAAAGAGTTATAGTCAAAACTTTAAAAACCTACAGTTAAAATGTCAGGAACAGGAAACAGAGATCCAGACAAAACAGGAAACAATTAACACACTCCTAAAACAAATAGATGAGCTGGAAGCTCAAAAGTCAGAAAAAAATCCAATGTTCTGTTCAAAACTGTTCAGAAGGATTCCTTCCAGGCGAAGTATGAAATATTACTAGCTCAACAAGACGAGGACCATCAACAAATAAAAGTTCTACTTGAAGAAAATGAAAATAGCAAAAGATCATTAGAACAACAGATAGAAAAAATAGAAAAACTACAAAAGGACTTAAAGTCAAAACAAGAAGAAAACGACACACTTAATAATAAAATAAAAGAACAAGACCAAATAAATGAAAGTCTGCAATATGATGAAATAAAGTCGTTAGGTTTAGAAGATCTAAGAATACAACATATTCAATTGACTGAAAAACTCAGATTTCTAGTGAAGGAATCAATACACAAAGAAAAACAACTAGAGCAAAAAGCAGAAGAGCTAGGTATTTAAAATGTACGATATGATAAAAGAAATAACGAGTAAAGAAATATCAGAAGGACTTCAGCAAGAGCAAGGCAAACACTTGTTCTCATCAATAACAAAAATCCATCTTCCGCAACAACAACAACCAGCACAAAAACACTCACAGCATCAGAGCTCAGCGGTCCTAGTGAAGAAAAAACTAACACATCTGTCACTACAAGCAATTCGAGACATTCTCTACCGCCACACAAAAGACAAAATATCAATATCAAAGATCTCCTGAACACAGAGCAGAAATAAAAGGACGCTAATCTTACAAACAGAAGATGACAAAGATACAGGGAAATTAGCGGATCATTTCCGAACAATACCGAACATAGATGATATAGCAGAAATAGATCTTCGAGGCGAAAAGAGGAAGAAGATAATAATTCTGGGCATTCCGGGAGGACTAGAAGAAGAAGAGATAAAATCAAAAATCCAAGAACTTGCAAACGATATCTCAGAAATTGAAATTCTAAAAATTATCAAAACCCCGAAATCTCAAATTCAACATGTAGTGCTAGATATGACATCCAATCAAGCACTAATACTACTAAAGAAGAGGAAAATACCAATTGACTTCAACATCTGCAGAATTGACTCATATAACCCAATACTCAGGTGTGACAAATGCCAAGTTTATGGTCACAAGGGTATAGATTGTCGACGAAAACAAATATGCGCGTATTGCACAGACAATCACTCTTCACCGTCATGTCCTATTAAAAATAGAAAAGATAAACACAGATGCATAAACTGTGAAAAAGAGTATGATGAATCAAAAAGGAAAATGCACCGCCATAGTGCAAACTCGAACACATGTGAAATCTTTCAACGTCACCTACAAAGACGACGAAACTCTAAAACTACATTAACTTCATTATTTTCAAATAGAAACATTCAATGACCAGGCAAACATACAAACCTCACATGCTAATTCTTCAACAGAAGTATTAAATTCAGTCTCCAGCAGCAAGCTAGAAGACCTCAAAATCGCACAAATAAATCTTCAAAAAATCCGCTCAGCATCTTCCTCTCTCTTTCAAAAACTGCTAAAAGAAAAATACAAAATAGCCTGTCTGCAAGACTGTTCACTCTCTAATAACAGACCACACGGTCTTCCAGGGTCCCTACCATGCTATTCCTCAACGGCAAAAAACTGTTTCATAGTTATTCTGGATACGGAAATTCAACATATAAGGATTGAAACCTCTTTACATTCGATGTTTGTAAATATCCTAACACAAAAAGGTGACATTACCATAGGCTGTCAATATTCACCACCATCACAAGATATTTGTGAAGATCTTCAAGATTGGCAGCAAAGGGGCGATTTTACAAACCGTCACGCGTAGAGCGATTGGAGGCGGTGTCGAATGATGACTGGCTAAAAGATGGTTACGTAGATGTTGAGGGGAGGAGTTAAAGCGTATTAAATGAACAAGTGTATTAAAAGCTAATAATCTTGTGTCAGATCTAGTATAGTGGTTAAAGCACCAGACTCGTAATTTTGAGTATCAAGTTGTGTCCTTTCCCTTTTTTTTTTTTTTTTTTGCATTTTTAGAGTTTTGCTTTGATTTTTATTAAATTAGTTAATAAAGAATATTTATTAACAGCGCTTCTTAAGCATTGATATAAAGATCAGTTAATCTTTATCAATTGTTCTGCAATATTTTATTATCAATTAGATAATTAAATTTTAATTAGAATTAAGTTAAACAATATTAAATTATAATTATAATTAAGGTAAATTAAAATTAAAATTTTTATTGCATACAATAAAATTTAATATCAGATACTTTCAAGAATTAAATTAAATTTGATCTCATATAAGCCATTTTTTAATAACTATACGAACATTTATTAAAATGCAATAACTCCTAAACTTTCATTAAAATTATTTTTATATTAGAACTTTAGTAACAGATGATTATCAAAATAGCAGAATTAATTAATTAAAGTTTTCATCTTTTAAAATTAAGCATTATTCTAAAAAATCTCTATTAATTTACTAAAATTCTTTTTACCAATCGTTGATCTGTAGTGATAAATTTGTGGAAGATTACCATATTTAAAGGTTTTTTTTCTATTATTTTATTATTTAAATTTTTAATTATTACTTATATTTAACCCACTAAGCGTGTGGAACGTAATATTCCGTTTACTAAGCTCCAGGTCTCACTGCAATATATGTAATGATTAAGATAATATAATTCTATAGATTTAATGAATTTTAAAAACATTGAAGAATGATTAATACTCTCATGGGTTACATTCATATTTGTAATTGAGTTTTATTTATAATGCTGAAAGAATCATATTTTTTTAGCATTTAAAACAAAATGAGGAGAAAACAACATTACAATTTTACTCTTTTTCAAAACGCTCAGAGGGTTAAATAAATATAATTAATATTAATTAATATTTTTATTTAAATATATAATTAATATAAATAAATATTATTATTTAAATATATAATTAATATTATTTTTTAAATATATAATTAATATTTTTGCGTAGAGGTTTGTTATACATTCTCTTGTGATTAATTAGCAAAATATGATCTATGAGAAAAATAAACCAATCTATGTTAAAGAGAAACTTGGGTTTTTTAGACATAGCTTGAAATATGATCTTATGTTTATTTTGATACACTTTGTACAAGCCCAAACATTACATGTATGTTAATGTTATTTGTTATTAATAATGTGTAATAGAAACAAAACTTTTTTGGCCTCTATTAATATCCGGAAGCTAGGACTTTTTGTTTTTATTTCTGTTTCTTCTTCTTCTTTGTATTTATTTATTAATTATTATTATTATTATTATTTGTATATGTCGTCTACATCAGCAATAAATTTATTTATTTATTTAATTTTTTGTATGTGTCGTCTACATCAGTAATATATATTTTAATGTCATCGTGATCTCAAGAATTTTGTGAAAATTGGAATAGCAGAAAATCATATACAGAGATTGTGTTGATTTCAAGAGTTTACATGTTAATTTTGGAACATTTAGGCTAAAAACAATAACAACCAAATTAAATTATTATAAATAGATTAAATAAAGCATACAATGGCATCATTTCACAACTGTATTACAAATAATAATAGTGAAAGTAAAGGAGATAAATCTATCTAACACTAGTAATAATAAATATAGCAATCATTATTTTAATTTTGCGAAAAAAAAAATGTTGAATAATTAATTGCTTATTTCACGAACAGATGGAGCCACTACACATTTTGTAAGCATTGTTATTACATATTGGAGGGTTTATGTGTGTGTGTGTGTGTATTTCGTAATAAACCATTTAAATTATTTAAATAAAAAAATAAATATACATTTGTATGTGTATTTTTAACGGCTTAGAAGTTGCATGGATTTTAGGCGTTCAAGTGTAATTTGTATAGCTTTTTAAATTATTTAAATACTGAATGAGATTTTTTTTTTCAGTGGATACATGCAATGTTTGCAAATTTTTAATTGTAAAAAGAAAAAAATAATTCCAAAATTAAATGAATTTGTATGAAAATTTTGTATTTTACGCTGTCTTGACTTAGAGATATGAAGGAAATATTTTGTTTAATAAACCTTTAAGTTCAGTAAAAAAATTAAAACTATATATAAATTTGAAATCTTCATTTCTTAAGTATATATTGATTTTATGAAATAAATACCTATATAAAAATCTGAAAACTGCATTGCTTAAGTATATGTTGATTTTATGAAATAGCACAGTTCAAAAAGTTTTTAACAATCTAGTAATTTTATTTATATCATTATTTATATTATATGTATCAATAAATTATGCTGGACGTATAGTTTTTTCCCTTAAAAAAATTACACAAGCAACGACAAATTTAAATTAGTTTTCATACACCTTTACAATTAAAATATTAGTTTTATTTTTTCTTAAAAAAAAAAAAAAAAAAAAAAAAAAAAAACAAGAGTTGAATTAGATAATGAGCTCTGAAAATACAAGAGCTAGAAGTATTTGATTTGCTGTTTCAAATTATACTTGTACATATGGATTGTTTTCTTTTAATTGGATTAAGTTAATAATTTTTTGTTAGACACGTTTAATATGTCCTAAGCATCATTAAAAACAAACCAAACATGAATATGCAAGATCAGACTTTCTTATGAATCTTCAACGAAATGAAAAATATCCTCTTCAAGCGCATTAAGCTCCTCCTACATCGTCTCGGGCAGTCGACCAATCACCATTCTACATCATCTCCAATCGTTCTACGCGTGATGGTTTGTAAAATCGCAGCAAAGGGGAAGTTGCACTCATTCTAGATTATGCCTTCTTTTATGTTTAATTGATGAAGATGACTTGACATTCCTCAAAACTTAACTCAGAAACGCAAAAATAATTTTAAATAACTAGTTATTGCAGTTTTAAACTCCGCTAAAAGCAAAACAAAACCACGTGATCTGAAAACGCGACGGGATTGGTTTGACGTCACTACACATGAAACGCGGAATCTGCTTACGGCCGTATTCTCCCCTCACGCGGAATCGGAATATCGTACTGAATTCGATGATTCCAGGTGTTATTTCGAAGATCGCGATTCTCCCCTCAAAATCCGGAATTCAGGCATTTCGGAAATGTGGAATATCCTTTACTTTCTTTCGGCTGCTCAGAGGCAGCCGGAATATCGTTTTGGAAGGTGGAATCTCTGTTTGCTAATAATGGTGGACGTAAGCAGTTATTGTTGATGTTTTTTGTGTAACATTTGTAGAGTTCATTTCTTATTTTATATGTTTTTTTTTTTTATTAATTCCTGTTGGATAATTAAAATGTGAATATTTTTATTTTCCGTTCTTTTCAAATTGGTAAGTAATAAATATTATTATCTCCTGAAATGAAGTAAAATATTATTATATATTGTAATAAGTTCAAAATTTTTCTATGACAGATTCTGTCTCCTTTTCACTCCGTATATTTGTTTGTTTAGAGACATGTATTAAAAGTATCTCTATTTTTTAGAATCTAAATATTGATATGCCCCCCGAATTGTTTAAAAGACTTGGTAATATTTGATTGGATCTGTTTAAAATATGCATCTTTAGATATTTTGAAGATTTTTTTTAAACTAAATTTCATATTTCTGAATAACCTTTGTACATAACTAAAAAACCTGGGCAAAATCCTCAAACAAGGGCGACCCCCGATTTGGCGATTTTTTTGACACGCGCCAAGCACTGACGCGCGCCAACCCAAAACTCGGCAACCTCCAAATTCCACCCAATCAGAACGCATGCTTCCTACGGCAAGCCTCTTTACAAAGTAAACATCGATTTTATTCCTTTTTTCGAGTATTTACAAAGTTTTAGCAATATTTTCTTTACGATTTTTACAAACTTTTAGCAATATTTACCTGCGTATTTATATATTTTTACAAACTTTTAGCAATATTTCTTCCGGATATTTAGATTTTTTCAAGCATTTAGCAATATTTTCCCCTGTATTTTTACAAAGTTTTAGCAATATTTTCCTCCGTATTTTTCTATTTTTACAAACTTTTAGCAATATTTCCTTCGAATATTTCAATTTTTACAAACATACAGTTATTAACTTACATATATGTACGATTCACGTACATTTTTCGAAAAAAAAAACCCTTGATGCATGGAACTCAACGTGCCGCGACTTCTAGAATATATGAAACTCGTACAAGCAGCGATTAGTAACTTATATATGAACGCTTCGCGTTCATTTTCCGAAAAAAAAACACCACTGGATGCATGAATCTCTATGTGCAGCAGTCTCTAGAATATACGAAACTCGTACAAGCAGCGATTAGTAACTTATATATGAACGCTTCGCGTCCATTTTCCGAAAAAAAACACCTCTGGATGCATGAACCTCAGTGTGCAGCAGTCTCTAGAATATACGAAACTCATACAAGCAGCAATTAGTAACATACATGTACGCTTAGCGTACATTTTCCGAAAAAAAAACACCTCTGGATGTATGAACGATAACTTGATGTAGTCTCTAGAATACGTGAAATACATTTTATCAAATAAAATCAACAAAAATTAACTTACCTTTTGCTATTTTTGTTTCTATTTAACCCATATTTTAATTAGCAATAATAAACATATACAAGCAAACGCACCGGCATGTGTGGAATAAAAAATAAACGGTCTTGTTGCCAAAACGTCTATAGAAAAATAGTGTTGGCACTACAATAATATATATATAACTATATAACACTCATATTTCTCATCTTTCGGTTTTTTTTTTATTATTTCACAGGAATTATCCTTCTATGACATACGACAAAACGTCAAATCATTAAATTTCACAAAATACATTCCACAAACGTAATTCAACAAATCCGACACACAATAATCCAATCATAACCTTCCTACATCTTTGCATTGAGCTCAAAATACAATCCAATCTCCAGAACAAACAACAATAAACCAACCAATCAACCACAGTAGGCGTGGAAGAAACATAACAAACGAACTGGTAGCAAGAAAATCTCATTTATCGCTTCACCAACTTCGACGCCGCCAAACACCGCCCTTGTTTGAGGATTCAACCAAAACCTGTGCTGTACATATCTATACATATTTGTGTGATATTTTATATGCTTGTGTGTATTAGAACTTTTTAAAACCTATTATTGTAATGTAATCTAATAAAGTTAAATAATTGCCTTATGTTTTCACATTTCACTGCTTAATAAGTCTTGTATATCCTACATTATCACATGCAAATTTTCGTGTGATATTTTAAAAATGAATTTAAATGCTACAGTAGCAGTAGCATTGCACCATTTAAAGTGTATTTGTTTAAAAAATATATGATCCAATCTCTGGAATTATTTATAAAATTAATAGCAAGTGTCAATTAAAGAGGGGTGAAAATTTGATTTTTTACATTGAATTAAAATATCCACATGATATGGCAGCTTTGTGAATTTTAATCTAAAAATATTATACAGCCTTGCAAAAAGAATTCTGCATTTATCAGTATACTATCAAAATAACTTTTGGCTAGTATACATGTTGCTATGATTTAAAAAATATATATTTGGCTATTTTTTTTAAGTGATAACTAAAATTTGAAATTTTTTGTCAGTACTATTTTCATATTTTTAAGAACTATATTTCTCTTTCAAAGTAAAATGAGTTTAACTTCATGAATAGATGTCTTAATGTCAATGTTTATTGCAATTTTATTTTTCAAATATTTATTTGTTAAATACTAATTGCTAATAAATCAGAAATTGGTTCAAATTTGTCATAAAATATTTAATTGACCACTGGTGCCAATTTTATCACTCTCATAATTTTTTGGAGATGTTATTTTCTTGAGATGTAACCAGTACAGTTACCTGTTCAACATATAAAATAACTAACCCTAATCAAATATGTTGCCCCCCCCTTTTTTTTGGGGGGGCAAAATTACTTTTATATGCACTACATAATATAAAAATGCCATTTTATTGAAGGTTTTTAATTGCAGAAGGACATTCTACTATATTTTTTCAATTTAAATTAATCTTCATTGACTTACTCATACTGGCTAAACATACTTATTTTATTTTATATTTAACTTCGTCTTTATTTATTTCTTATATTATGCAGGAAAAAAAAAAAAAAAAAAAAAAAAACTCTAAATAAACAGTTGCAATGTCATACTAAATAATTAATGCTATTTTGATTCTAAATTCAAAATCTTGAGTTTCTTTATTTCTAACAATTTACTTGAAAACAGCCTGTGTATGGGCTAAAAAATACTTGCTGCCTTTTCTGAAAACAACTTTCACAGTTCTCAAGTTGCATCAATATAATATAATATCCAAGTGGAATAAGCTCAGTCGCTTATTTGTTTATATTTTCAAATTTTTATGTTCATGTTGCACGTTAACGAATACAGGTAGAAAATAACATAATTATTAAAAAATCACATGTTATTGTTGTATAATAATTTCTTCAAATAAGACTTTTTTTTTTTTTTTTAAGCAAATCTTTGGTAGTGCAGTTAATCTTTTTATCATTTTACAATAGTAATTTAGCGTTTATTGGAATCTTGTGTTTTTTAAAAAGCAGAAAAAGATTTTTTAGATGTTGAAACCCTAGTATAACAGTTGTGTGTAATATTTGTTAGCTCAAATATAATTTGTAAGTTGCATTTTCAATTTTTTGTCCACTGTGAAGTATACGTGCATGAGTATCAGATCCAACAGCAAGGCTTACGAGTTAAATATCACACCCCCAAGCCCAAACTTTACCTAATGTGAATACTACACAAATATAAAATTTTTCTTTTGAATGATTTGTAAAAACTTATTGGAGTCAGCAGTCTTTGGTTTGGCAAAAACAAAGTTCATAATTATTAATAAAAACTTCCAGTTGGTGAATTTCACTTGTATAAAAAAAAATCATGCTGGCAAATGAGACCCAATGAAAATAAGGATAAGTTTAAAGTCCCTATAATAATAAATATTTTTTGAACATTGAAAGGAAACTTATTTATCTTAAAAGTTTATTTTCTTTTACTTCATTTTATCTATTCAATGTATTTCAGAGTTAAAAAAGTTTTATTTAAATTCTGATTTAGATGTGTTTATCTTCAAAGATATAGATTTATCTTACAGCATAAGTCATCTGTTTAAATGTATTTATCTAATAAAATAAAAATTTTAAATTTTTTTTTCAAAAGCATATATTTATTATTACTGTTTTTTTAAAACTTCCATTATCAAAAATTATAGAATGCTCTCTGTGGAAGATTCTTCGATTTTAAGTGTATATTTATAAATTTTTAGGCAAATACTGATATATATTGATAAAGTGATCAAAAGTCTTATGATAGAAGTAGGGAAACTGCCGTAGACCCTAGTTTTCTCATAGTTTGTTGTGTAAAATGCTGTTTTGAGAGAATATTTAGCGAATAATGTTCTTTAAAAAAAAAAAAAAAAACTAGTTTCTAGGGTGCATCGATTTTATTTCTGATATTACTTCTAGAAACAAATACAATATCATTCCATAAAAAGTTCAGAAGGAGATTAGTAGATCTGGTAGATCCTGTGGTGCTTGAATCCTGAATAGATGTTTGATTGCTCTCAGAAGATCACAAGTGTGTAGTTTTATTGTATAATAAGTGACTATCATTAGTGATCTTTTGCAAGCAAGTAGAATTTGATGCCTTTGGACTAAATGCTACTTTTGGAAGGATTGTTGATACATCTTTGCCTCGAAGAAGTACAACTTTATCTTTGCCTCGAAGAAGTACAACTTTATCTTTGCCTCGAAGAAGTACAACTTTTAAATCTGCAATATGATAAGAGTCCCACTGCTATGCCAAAAGAGAGGACAGTGACATAAGTTTAATGAAGTAGCATCAAAAATAATATTGTTGCTCCCTACAAACTAGTTTTTTTTATTACATTATACTTGCTAAATTAGGTTTTCTAAAAAATAGCATGTTACACTACAAACTCTGAGAACACAACAAAAAAAGTAATTACAAAAATTATTTAACATATTTTTAAATGACTATCATGCAATAATGGACAACATTCTTTCTTTTCGTTCGAGGCTATAAAAAGCTAACTGTTTGGGAAAACATTGAAAAATTGTTCCATTTGAAAACATGCTCTTGAATAATACTTATTTTTTATTCTGCTACTGAAATGATAGCAATGTATGCAATAGATCTGTATAATATAAGAAAAATAAATATTAATTTAATTTCTGATTAATTTACTGTTAATTATTGAATGTATTAGAAATATAACGTTAAAATAAATTATTGAATCCATTGGACACTACACTGTTAACTAGTTATTTTTAAAAAAACACAAATTGCACAAATTGTGCCTATTAGTTGCTAAAATCAGTGTAAAAATTGTTTTAAACTCATAAAAGAGCTAAAATCCTACATGTTTCGGCTTTAAACTTAAAGCCATCATCGGGGAAGAGGAACAACACAAACGACTACTGATCTTTAAATTTTCGACACGAGAAAATTGAAATCAATTCCAATCTGTTGATTTCAATTTTCTCGTGTCGAAAATTTAAAGATCAGTAGTCGTTTGTGTTGTTCCTCTTCCCCGATGATGGCTTTAAGTTTAAAGCCGAAACATGTAGGATTTTAGCTCTTTTATGAGTTTAAAACAATTTTTACACTGATTTTAGCAACTAATAGGCACAATTTGTGCAATTTGTGTTTTTTTAAAATAAAATAAATTATAACTATTGTCTATAAAAATGAATAAAATTTCAAATGTTCAAATTGAGGTATGTTTATAAATTATGTAAATTAAAACTTATTTACTAAAATATATTCTTATAATCACAATTTCTATATTAGTTTTTAATATTTAGAAAAATTTTCATATAATTTTTGCAAAACATGCTTTTATGAAATTTTTCATTATTTAATAACTAAATAATGAAAGAATATGCGTTTGTTTTCATTAATTTGGTTTTTGAGCTTATAAGCATGGCAGAAAATAATCTGATTAAGAGAAATAGTAAAAAATCCTTCGTTAATTCAAACTGTTCATTCTTATATTTACTCTAAAGGTATGTAAGAATAATTAATAGGTATAGTTAATTTGTTATTTGTTTGTTTAACTAATGAAATGACTTATTGCAATTTTTATTATTCTATAATTAGTAACTATAATGTTGTTAATTAATTATAAAAATATAAATTATGCTTCTTAATCAGTGATAAAAATTGGAAAATGAAAGGTAGGTGTCAAATATTCATTTTTAGCATTATATACTCCTTTACAGAAAAGCACAAATATTTTGCTTTTGTTTAAAATTGAAGTTCTTAATCTACCAGATTAAAATTATTTTAAGCAACTGTAAATCTGATATAAAGCATTTTTAAGTATTACTGTATTTATAATTGAAAAATGCACTTAATCATGTAAAACAAAATTAAAACTGGATAACTTCCTACCAAGTCAGTAACAAAATTTTATCCCTTAACTGATGACACCTAAGAATTTAGTAAAAAGAAAAAAAAAACTTATAATTTCATTACAGTCGAATCTTGTTAATATGAAATCAAAAGGACCACTTTTTTTTTTGTGTGTGTTAATCATTAAAATAATAGTACCATCTTATCCGTTGGTATTTATTAGTGCTAAGTGATTTAATGTCAACAACAATGTTCGACTTTGTACATAGATTGTACATGCATGTGTGTGCAAAGCTGGGCATCCATTCACAAAATTGGTGTCATCTGCTTTTGCAAATTCTTTACACATGGTGCATGTCATCAAATTTTGCTCTTGTGTAAACAAGGGATTTTCTTTTTTTCCTTTCATAAATGTGTTGGAAT
This sequence comes from Maratus michaelseni, assembly GCA_963931845.1. Classification (NCBI taxonomy): domain Eukaryota; kingdom Metazoa; phylum Arthropoda; class Arachnida; order Araneae; family Salticidae; genus Maratus; species Maratus michaelseni. The sequence goes on along the minus strand of OZ007594.1, from coordinate 7,075,089 downwards.
ATAATGGAAAAGTACCCAAAATACTATCTTTGAATCACTGAACCAAGACAGATCATTTAATTGACATGTTACAGGTATTCTGAAAAATTAAGATGTAATAGTTTGCCACTTTGTACATTAAAGAAAAGTCAAAGAAATATATACCTACAGAAATAAAAGTTGATTAACATTACAAAAAAAAAAAAACTATTTGTCTTTATATAAATTAGATTGAATTATGTTTTTGGTTTCTCATTTATGATAATTATAAGTATGTGCAGAACTTATTTTAATGAAATATCTTTATCACAAAAATATTATTTATTATGAAATTTTAGCAATCATAGCCATCGTCAATGAATGTGTTATTTAATAATTCAACAAGTAAAAAAAAAAAAAAAAAAATACTTTGTGTGTGATTTTATTGGTTTAAAGAAAAGAAGAATTATAAATTAAATGAAAACAATTAAGAAAAAAAATCAAAATTACAGAAAATTCAACATTTCGTTTTCTAACAGCATTTGTATTATAGAAATAGATTTAAATCTTAGCTCGAGTTTTCTTTTTCAACTCTGAATGATAAAAATTTTAAATTATCATTGTTGTTTTGAGTTTATCAGAACTTACGATATATAGCTAATTTAATCCTTAAATCTTGATCTGAAACAAAAAAACGGGGGGGGGGGGGAGGAAATCTCTGATCAGTTGAAATTTTTTTTTCTTTATGAATTCTAACACTGAAGATTTAAGAAATGCCCTAATGTTGATATGTATTATTTGATGGCATTCTAATATTGTTCAATATCATTATTGTTTTAAATTATTAGGAGATTTAAGATATTTTAAGTAAGAGAAAAAATGTACAGCTCAAGCAACACTTTCAAATCTTATATTTACTATTTAAGAATACACAATTTTACTTTTAAAATTTTACCAAGTTACAAAATTGCAGTTATTAATAATACTTTACTAAAATATTAATTACTGATATACAATAATAGTGATATTTTAAACATTGCTGTAATGTTGTAATACGTGTGACATATAATGTGAAATTTTAGATATCAATGTAGTATCTGAGGTTTTTGACAACATGGTTCACACCATGGTATAAACCGTCAAAAACTGACACATGTCAAAAACCTGTCAACCCTGATTCTTTATGAAAGGAAGAAAAAACTTAACTGAAGTACATATAATATTAATTATTATTTATGTGAATAAATATCAGTTTTTATTAAAGTCTTATGTGAATTAGTTAATTTTATTTAGTTAAATCAATATGCAAAAGAAAATTTTAAAAAGCTTGGATGATAAAAACAAAAACCTTTCTCATTTAAAGTAGTCAATTTTCAACCCAAACAATAAGTGAATACATTGACAAAAGAATTTTAATTGTATTGAATATCACCTATGAAATGCCATGACAGAGAATTTAGTCATTTGTTTATTAATTAGTGTTTTGTACGTGCAGCCTAAGCTCCAATATCTTTTGTGTAAAAACATTTGGTGCATTAGAATGTTGTTTGTGAATTTTTAGCACATGAAAATTTGCCCTACCTGAAGTAGGTTATGAAACGCATACACACACGTAATTTATGTACAAATGTATATGCATACATATATATAATTTTATTGTTCAATTTAACTGAATAATAATCCACAGCAAAATTAAACAAGGTGCTTATTAAACACTGGTTGGTACAGCAAAGAAAGGACGGGGGGGGGGGGGGGGGAATTGGAGCCTTGAAGCCTATCTTGGAGCACCTAAAAATTGATAAGATGCAAACTAAACATTGTATTAAAGTGATGCATGATGTGTAAAAGTCAACATAAAAACATTAACCGCTAAAGATATTTTAGAATGCATCTTCTTCAAGAACTTAAAACTGCTCAATAAAATTTATTTTCACTACTTGTGCTTTTCATTATATAATTTTTTACACATTCATACTCAAAATATTTTATTAATCTGTAAAAAATGGATTTATTCATTTTATAATCAATAATGTTTCAATAACCCTTCTTATTTGAAGATCCTTCCTGCGCCACTATATTAAAGATAATTAAAATTGCATTAACAAGAATAAAATGTGGAATGACTATTTGAAAAACTATACTTTAAAAAAAATGAAGAATACATGTAAACTAGAATAGGAACAATTTTAATATAACACAAAATGTACTTAATACTAGAATGCTAGCATTATCTGCATCTGCGTGTTATTTCAATAAGAAGTGTACATCAAAATGACATACACAAATATTCTAAGGCTACGTACAAAAGTATGTCAATAGTACAGTAGAGTACGCAGGATTCTGTTTTTTTTTTTTATATAGGGTGGGAGGAGGGGGTTACTGAGCTTGGGTAATATGTGGGGTTGTGAAAATGGCTTAAATTGTGAGTCCCCCTGCAGTAGCATAATTAGCAAGAAGTTTTAAAGTGGCAAGATAAAATAATGATTTAGCTAAATAGTATTAACATAAATCCACAAATTTGTATAATAAATATATAAGTAGCTATTTTTAACTGATGCATTTGTAAAGTAAATAATATAGCTAGTGAGTAAATTTACACTAATAATATATATATATATACTATCAGTATAAATTTATTCTTTAGATAAATTATAAAATAGAAAAATAAATTAAACTTATGTAAAGATTCAAAAACTGCATTGAGAAATTCACTTTATTTAATATAATTTATTATTTATTTGTAATATATGTTCTCCATAAATCGTGAAATATACTGGTTTAAATTTTGGATCCAATATCATGAATTATTTGTTGATCGAAGTACAAAATTAATAAAAATGATAACAAATGAATATATAATAATTATGCCTTTAAAACTCAGATATAAACAGTTCAATAATAAGAAATTAGATTAGGTGTTAGATTAATCATCCGATTTAAATATTTCATATTTAACGTAAGAATAAATACACCAAGAAAAAAAAAAACGGACATTCCCCCCTCCCCCTTTTAATCTTTTTCAGAAATATCCCCTGCAGTATTGAAAAACATTTTATTTTCCTTTAGGTATTCATTCCTTTACTCAAATTTATTAAATACTATGATTTAATCAAAATAACATTTAACTATGAACATCGTCACTAGTTAATGAAAAAATAAATAAACGTGCAGTTGCATATGTTTACGTTCATTCTGATTGGTTTTTCACACTTCTTATGAATTTGAAACGTCACTTCCTTTGGAATGTTGGGGAAGAAATATCGATGATTCCGAATCTGGAATCGGACTAGGGGAGAATCGCTCTTTCCCACCGAACCGGAATCCAGGCCTGATTTCGGATGAACTGAATTCCGGTTTCGTTCCACTTCGGTGGAATGGGAGAATACGGCCGTTAGAGTCGAATGCATGCAGGCTCTAATGCAGGCTGTTTTGCATTACTTTCTATTTATTATAAACGTCTTTTAAAGACGCATTTACACAAAAACAAAAACAAAAATTAAAGTCAAAAGATTATTTTAACATATCTAAATATAATGCGCTATTTATTTATACATTTGCATTAATTATCACTTAGAAAAGTGATGAAGTTGGTCGGATTCGAAAAATACAAAATTATGTCTTTCGGATTTTTTTTTTTTTTTTTTTTTTTTTTTTTTTTTTTTTTTTCAAATTTATTTTTAGGACAGAAAAACTGCATTTCATGTGGGTAAAAATACAGGAAACTAAAGCTAAAAGGGACGTATATATTTTACTTACTTTTATTTATTTAAACGGAAAAAAGAATGATAGTTTTATTACAAAAGAAATCGTTAGTAAAATCGCATTTGTATAGTTCTTCAAATGCATTATTTTCTTAATTCATTTTAATGCTTAATGATTCGTTTTGATATGAATATAATTTAGTGTTATGCAGGTTATATTAAGGATGAAAATGCGCTCAAATTATATATGAGAAAACGAAATTTTTAGCAATAATGCAGAAAACAAAAACAAAAAATCTTTATTTAATACTGATTTATTGAATAAAAACATTAAATTAACTACTGACAATAATAATTGTGCATTCATCGATCAGAAAAACAATTACTAAAACATACGTGAGTAAATTTATCACTATTGTCTTTTATTTTCTCTTTTTATGTGTTTACTTAAAAATAAGTATAAAAGTAAAAATATATTTTTTAAATACACATCTTTTATAAACATCCAATGTTTATCTTTATACTCACGCCTCATTTTATGATTGTAATTCATGATTTTTCCAAAAAATGTCCAATATAATAATATAATTTGGAGTGGCCACCGAACCCGATCATGGAAAATTCAGCACTTTTTTTTTACGTTTGGTAGAAAATGCGAGCTAGTAAATTTATTAAAATAAATGTATAATGTTTGCTTTATTTCTGTATTAAGTATGGAAAGAGGAAAGAAAAAATAAAATAAAAGAATTATTTAAACTATCTTTTTAGGATTTCTAAATTGATTTCTCATATATGAAACTTTTAATTTATTAGAACGTATTTTTTTTTAATTAATAATTTAAACGTATATTACACTCTATAGTTTTTATTTATTATTTTCTACTTTTTAGTATGTAAAATAGTTGCAGCTTCACACCTGTTGGATTCAACTGATTGAACTTAATTTCTTTATGGACTGTAAGCTGGATTTGATAAACACAAAAAATTCGTCGTTCTGCTTGGTAAAAGGTATTTAATCTGTACTAAAATTGAATGAATCACATTGCTTTGCCCGACACATTTCAGGCGAATAATTCACAACAACACGTCGAGTCTTACATGCTCAACTGAGAATAAAAAAGGAAAAGAAAAATTTATTATCCCTACGCAGAGGGAAAAATAGTGTACCGGTTTATATCTTCCCTGCGCAGAGGGAAAAGGGTTAGAAACATTTATTTTTCTTTCGCTTTAAAATGAAATGGAATTTTAAGAACTAAACATTCTCCCGGCCTTGAAAGCCGAAAGGGTTTCAACAGTTATTCTAAAGGTAATTTACACAATTTAGTAATCGGCCTTTGTAATTCACTGCTTTCAGTTTTCACAGTTACTACACGAACCTTTTGATCAGGTCCAGGATGAGTTTTAACTACTCTAGCTAATTTCCACTGTAAAGGGGAAAGGCCCTCATTCTTTATTATTACCAAATCACCTATTTTTATATTAGGCTCTTCCTTTAGCTATTTCCCTCTCTGTTGTAAATTAGAGAGGTACTCGTTGCTCCATCGCTTCCACAAGTGCTGAAGCATTCGTTGTACTAATTGCCATCTGGCCAATTTTGACTCAGGTACCTCTGAAATATCACCTTCAGGTATTGAAGTAAGAGGAGCCCCAATTAAAAAATGGCCAGGCGTTAAGGCCGTTAAATCATTAGGATCAGAACTTAAAGGACAAAGGGGTCTAGAATTTAAACATGCTTCGATTTGAGCTAAAAGAGTTGAAAGTTCTTCGAAGGTTAAAACTGAATTACCAATGGTTCTTTTTAAATGAAATTTCATAGATTTAACACCGGCCTCCCAAAGTCCTCCAAAGTGAGGAGCTGAGGGAGGATTGAAATGCCAAATAATTTCTTCAGAACTTAAGTATTTTGCCACTTCTTCATTATGCTGAGAAGAAGTTACAAGTTTGTACATTTCTTTCAACTCCTTGCTCGCACCAAGGAAATTTTTTGCACAATCACTTACAATTTTTCTTGGCTTACCTCGTCTGGCTACAAATCTTTTGAGACAAGCCAAGAAGGCTTGAGTTGATAACTCAGAAACTAATTCGATGTGTATTGCACGAGTAGAAAAACATATAAATAATGAAATGTAACACTTAAATGATTTAGCACCTCTACCTTTTCTAAGTTTACATAGTATAGGTCCAGCATAGTCAACTCCTGTAAAAAGAAAAGCACGTGAAGGTTTCACTCTAGTAGAGGGTAAATCAGCCACGATCTGTTTAGACATGGAAGCAGAAGCACGAGCACAAGTAACACAGCTTCTGACGATTTTTCTTACTACACTTCTTCCACTTAAAATCCAATATCTCTGTCTTAAAACACACAATAATAATTGGGGGGCAGCATGAAAGTGGGACAAGTGAAAATATCGGATAATTAAAGCAGTTACTGGATGACTTTTGGGTAATAAGATTGGGTGCATTTGATCTTGAGTCAGATTTGAATGACGAAGACGTCCTCCCACCCTGAGTATTCCTTCCTTATCAAGGAATGGAGATAGGTTCAAAAGTTTACTGTTGCGAGGTAAACACTTATTTGAAATTAAACACTGAATTTCTGCACTAAAAGATGATATTTGAACTTGTTGCACACCTTGAAGCACACTGAATTTCTGAATTTATAAGATTACCGAAGTTTCTTTGAGAAACAGGTAAACGAGAATTCGCAAGAAATCTCAAACACCAAGCAATTACACGTTTTAATTTGGTAAATGACGATATCTGTGAAAAAATAGGCATTTCTTCATTTAACTGAGCAGTAGCACAAAAATAATTTTTTCTTTGCTCTCGTAAAGCTTCATCACAAAAACCACTAAATGAGTGTGATTCTGGATTGGTGAAAGATGAATCACTTTCTGACGGAGATGATGCATCAGTTATGTTAAACTCCGATATTCCATTTAAAGGCTGACTTAACCAGTCAGGTCCATGAAGCCACAAGTCATTAGTCACAAGTTGAGAAGGTAGTAACCCCCTTGTACCAAGATCAGCTGGATTGGAAGTTCCAGGAACATGATACCATTTCACTGAGGGAATAGTTGTTTGTATCTTAGAAACTCTATTGGCGACAAATGGTTGCCAGCGATAAGGTTCGGTTGACAGCCACGCTAGTGTTATGGTGGAATCTGTCCAAGCCATAGTGCTTTGGATTGGTAAGTGGATGTACCTTAAAACCACTTCTAAAACATTAGCCAGTAATAATGCTGAACACAATTCTAAGCGCGGTAAAGATTGGGTCTTTAAGGGAGCAACTCTTGTCTTGGAGGTAAGTAAGGAGACACAAATGTCAGAATTTGACAAAATACAACGCACATAAACTGCAGCACAATATGCCTTTTCAGAGGCATCGCAGAATGCGTGCAACTCTATCTGAACACATGAGGGACTTAGCACACATCTTGGTATCTTCATTTGTTTAATAAGGTGCAGCTCTTTTCTAAATGAGATCCACATTTTATTGAGATCTTTAGGAATTGGTTCATCAGACGTAAGCCTATGCTTCCACAATTCTTGAAGTAATATTTTCAGAAATACTACACATGGCGAAATTAAGCCCAAGGGATCAAACATACGAGAAACTTCAGATAATATTTATCTTTTGCTATTATCTACCTTCTCTTCCATCGGCAGTACCGAGAAACTAAAATTGTCTGTTTTTGGATTCCAGTTGATACCGAGGACCTTCACTTCACTTTCAGAATCAATGGGTATCATCTGCTGCTCTTCAGACGATTCTTCAACAATTGTAGAAACATTAGACTTCCACTTTCTCAGATTAAATCCCCCATGGTTCATCATTTTCTTTAGTTGATTAACAAGCTCAACTGCTTGTTCCTCCGATGCAGCGCCAGATAAAAGATCATCTACGTAAAAGTCATTCAAAGCAGCAAGAGAGGCTAAAGGATAATTATCCTTTTCGTCTAATGCTAGTTGTTGCATTGCTCTAGTAGAAAGAAATGGGGCGCAAGCTGTCCCATAAGTGACGGTGAGCAGTCGAAATTCAAGTACTGTGTTTTCAGGAGTATTTCGCCAAAGAATTCGTTGCCAATTGATATCATCACGATGTACCTTAACTTGACGAAACATTTTTTCTGCATCGGCACATACGGCCACTAAAAAAGTTCTAAAACGAAGTAGAATAGGGTATAAATCTTGTTGTACGCGTGGACCTATCATCAGTAAATCGTTAAGTGAAAATCCGGTGGATGACTTAGATGAAGCATCGAACACTACACGTAGTTTTGTAGTGCTACTAGATTCTCTTAAGACAGCATGATGCGGGAGGTAATATGCCTCTTTTATAGCATACTCTGATTGAGGAACAAGTTCCATATGTCCTAGCTCCTGATATTCTTCCATAAATTGTCTGTACTGTTCATATTTCACAGGGTTAGAAGTTAATGAACGTTCCAAAGATTTTAATCTAAGTAAGGCTGACGGTCTAGAATCACCTAATTGTGATGGCGAAGAATGGAAAGGCAATTTCACAATATACCTTCCAGTTTCATCTCTGGAATGATTTGATACGAAATGTTCCTCACATGCCTTTTCGGCAGTTGTTTGCAAATCGGCGGTCGGAACGGAGTCCAGTTCCCAGAACTTATTTATTAGTTGCTCGTTGACTAAATTAATATTGTTCACATGAATTGTAGGCGATTCTTCAGGTGCAGGAACATTACCTGCAATGATCCAACCGAGGTCTGAACGAATAGCAAAAGGCTTTCCTTCACCCGATGATAGCATTTGACCCTTTAACATAGGTAATGCAATATTAACACCAAGCAGAATGTCAATTGTAGAACTTTTATAAAATGTTGGGTCGCTAACTTTAAATCACCAAAGGGTTGAGACCAGGCAGAATCCAAACTAACATGAGGAAGTTGACCAATAATTTTTTGTACTGCATAAACAGATGTAGAAAAATAAGAATTGGATGGGAAATGGGGAGAAAAATTAATTCGTGAAACACCATTGGTATAGGTATCCGAAGCACCTAAACAAGAAATTAACACATTTGCTCTCTTTTTTGGTAGACCAAGCCTTCTAAGACAATCATTTGTGATTAAACAGGCTTGACTGCCTGGATCAAGAAGAGCTCGACACAACTGAACTCCTCCTTTAGAATCATTCACCTTTATGATTGCTGTACAGAGTAGCACTTGGGCATCTGAGCCAAAATTAGAACAACATGAAGTAATACTAGAGTTTTTCACAACTTCACTAACTGAATTAGAATCACTATTGGAACCGATAGAAGCAGCAGGTTGAAACACCTTAGCTGTTGCAGATAAACTACTAGCATTTGATGAATTTGTCACTGATTGATCACGATCAAATCTTGGCTCAAAATTATTCTCAAAATGTAATAAAGTATGATGAGATTGTTTACATTTGTGACACCTAGCCGTACTTTTACAATTTGATTTACGATGAAATGGAGTTAAACAATTAAAACAAACATTATTAGACCTCACAAAATTCACTCGTTTATTTACGGATAACTTTAAGAACGAATCACATTTATACCCTTCACTCACTTTTTACCCTTACAAAAAATACACTGAGTTTGAAATCCTGAAGCTAACAATGTCACACTTTTAGAAGCATTCTTTTTTACTGCCTGATTACCTGAAACAATTGATCTGGCATGATTAGAAAGAAATTCCAGCAGATCGTTTAATTTTGGAAGTTCATCGCCCTTTAACGATCTCTCCCACCAACTTCTAGCAATTGGATCCAACTTAAATTGCACGATAAACATAAGCATGGTGTCTGCTGCGTCCTCGATTTTTAAATCTAAAGTTTCTAACAATCTAACGTACTCTTTAGTCGAATCAACTGAATTTAAAATGTGAGAATGCGATTCGTTATTTAATTGAGGCATGTTTAAGAGTTTCTTCATCAAGGAACACAAAATTTCGCGTTTATGAAAATACCTTTGTGTCAAAAGGTCCCAAGCTATTTTGAAATTTTCATCAGTGATCGAAAGTGAATGCACTATTTTTTGTGCATCATTCCTTAAAACTCCCTTAAGATATTGTAGCTTCTGAGCCCCTGATAGTTTTTGATTATCTATAACAGCAGCTTTAAACAAATCGGAAAATGTCAACCATTCATCTACAATTCCCGAAAAAATTGGAAGTGATAACGTAGGTAATTTAATCTCATTAGAATTAGAATTAGAATTAGAATTGACATTGTTTATCTCATTCCTTTTATCACTACTCTTTAAATTGATTCTATCAATAGTAGCCAACATTTCATCTAAAGTTTCAAAAAGTTCTTCCCTTTCATTACTAAATTTCTCAATCTCATCATCCTTACATAACCCAAAAATATTACTGAAAATAGTTTTTAATTCCTCTCCTATATCACTAAATCTGTTTCGAATTACGTTTAATTTAGCTGAATCTAAACTATCCAATTCTTCCGTAGTTTTATTCTTTAATCGGGTAAGAGCCGATTTTGCAACCTTTTTTTGATTTAAAAATGCTTTGATATCCATAATGAATTACAATAAACAAAATACAGAAATACAATCTCAAACACAGAAATGAAAAATCAAAAATATTCCTTAAAACTGAACTAATGAATGAATAACAAACACAATATGAAACGAATAATACGAATTCGGATAAACAACAACATGAAATAAAGAATAAAACGAGTCAAAACCACTCACTTATTGTTTGAAATATCCAAGACAAGAAAAGATTAATTCCTCATTATCACATGAAGTGACATTGCGCAATAATAGAACACTTACAAAGCAGAAAAACGAAAGTGAAGTACCTTATAAATTCACACCTCCGGCTCGACGGACCATATGTTGGATTCAACTGATTGAACTTAATTTCTTTATGGACTGTAAGCTGGATTTGATAAACACAAAAAATTCGTCGTTCTGCTTGGTAAAAGGTATTTAATCTGTACTAAAATTGAATGAATCACATTGCTTTGCCCGACACATTTCAGGCGAATAATTCACAACAACACGTCGAGTCTTACATGCTCAACTGAGAATAAAAAAGGAAAAGAAAAATTTATTATCCCTACGCAGAGGGAAAAATAGTGTACCGGTTTATATCTTCCCTGCGCAGAGGGAAAAGGGTTAGAAACATTTATTTTTCTTTCGCTTTAAAATGAAATGGAATTTTAAGAACTAAACAACACCCATTTTGCCTTTTTTTTGCGACCGTGGTTTAAAGCATAATAAATCCACCGTTGTTCTAAGTCGCATACAATTGTAACCACGAAGAATATTTTTCGATTTATCAACTGTGGCGGGCTAACGGAAAAACGCGTCAAAATTAATGTATTAATCTATATATTTAAAACGCTAAGCGATTTCTTTCGACAATTCGTGAGAACAAACTACTGCATCAAGTTGCATCATTCTTTTTTTAAATGAAAGATATTTGGTCACAGATTTGTTATCGTACATTCGTTTGTTCGAAAATTTAATTAATTAGCCGTAATCTTAAATTAAAATTTTACTTCTGCTTATGACGTCATAAAGTCGGCAATCGGATTAACGCCCACTGTTGCGACGTACAGAGTTTATTTTCTGAACTTAATGATTGCGAGCATAAAAAATAAATATTAAAAGCACGTAACTTTTAGGCCGAATTTTTTAATTTGTAAGTTAAAATATAGTTAAAATGTTTAAGTATTTCGGTAAAAATATTTATCCGTGTGTTTTATAAGCAAATAAAAATTCATATTTACTGTGACGTCACGGAAATATTGTCCATTGGGTTCATTTTATCATTAAGCATTATAACTTTGTTGATGCCATTTTTTTCATTACAATTAAATGCAAAATATATTTTCATAATTCAAATACAACATTTGCTAAATGGTACGTACATTAAAATCGTGAATTTACAACACAATTAAACATCAACGTTTCATTCCGCATCTGCGAACGTCATCAGGATGTTTACAAACCTGATTTGGTTTGTAAACATCCTGATGACGTTCGCAGATGCGGAATGAAACGTTGATGTTTAATTGTGTTGTAAATTCACGATTTTAATGTATGTACCATTTAGCAAATGTTGTATTTGAATTATAGAAATTATGGTGCAATTGTCCTGTTTTTAAATAAAAATATATTTTCATTTGTATGCATGGTGCTTAAGCATAAATGTACGTGTGAAAAGTTTGTACCGTTGAAAATGACGTTATGCTTAGCTTGAAATGCATTTTAACATTTATAAAACTAAAAAGAAAAATGTATATGATTGTGTCAACATGGCGTAATATTAACTGATATTTCAATTTTTAATTTTAAAGATTAGAACTGGAGCCTTTATTTGTTGCTTCTTCTTGATTTCATACCTTGATTACATGTTACCAATTACTTTTTTTAAATTATAGGATTACGTTATAGGAATTATAGGATTTAAATTATTAAGATTTCCTTTTTTAATAAAAAAATTCACAAAAGTAAAGAATTTCAGGAAAAAAAAACTTGAAATAATGATTGTATTTTTAGCTAGAATAAACAATGTAAGGCTAATATTTTATAGGAATTATTTTGGTAGGTTTGTTATAAGTTCATTTAACAGTTCCTTATTAGCGGCAAAGTCCTATTTCTTTCACTGTGAATTTTTCTTTCGATGTCAAAAAATGGTAGTCTACTTTTGGACGCCAACCAAAACACAGCGGCAATATTTAGAAATGTATAACGGTTCTGACAACAAACGGCACTATCGCTTTAGCTTTCATCGCGCTTACATCACTTCTAAATACTAAAAATTTAATTTTTTTACTGAATTTTACAATTTCAATTCTTAAATCCTCAATTAGAAAAAAAATTAGCTTTCGATTGAAATTTATTTGAAATCTGCCGCTTAATTTAACGACTTTTTAAATAATTTTCAAGCATGAAATATTTTTCAATTCTATCTCAACAATGACCATCCGTTTGTTTTAATAATGTAAAATAGCCCCTTGGAAAGTTGCAACAATTGAAAATAGGTATCTCTAACCTTCATGAAAAGTGAAAAAAAAAAATAAAAATAAAAATCTGATAAATCATAAGATCAGATTATCCATAAGATAGAGTATTTTGGCGCTAATATAAAATCTGTCAAAAGAAAAAAAAACTATTTTTAGTTTATGATTAACATAAAATTGATATGTTGAATTCGTTGATGTATATGTTAAATCAGAATATGCTAGGAACTGTTTGTTATTATTTTTTTAAAGATCCATTGGAAATTTAACTGTATAAGAGACCGACTGTGATGAAAAAGGAATAATCATCCTGATCATGTAAAGGGATAGAAGAAACCATACAAATAAATTACAATTGAAAACGTTAAAATTCTCCCTCATCTGCATATTAATTTATTATTTTTAACAAAAATTCTTCATTTTTACATAACAATTGATTAGCTTAAAACAATGGATGCGTTTTAGAAGATATGGATTTGAAACGAACAATGATTAAAGAGGACATTTTAAAACTTTTAATTTAAACATTTTAAAACTTTTTTTAACGTCGAATTTCAACGGTGCCTTTGGGCAGATGCAATACATATGCGCATAGGAGCTCATTCGATTGCATTATCACAGGGGGGGGGGGTGCTTATACTATGTTCTTTTATTTACTGAATATGAGATGAAAGTAGGAAATTTGTGTGATACTTTATGATAGGACTATTTGTATAATACTTTATAGCTCCATGACCTTTTTTTTTTGTGGGGAATATGGTGGTAATGTCAAACTAATTTGCATTACACATTTGTTTACGGAGTGTTCATTTGGAGTTTGCATCGGAAATATCATTTCACTGGGAGGGGGGGGGGGGATTTTTAAAATAAAATATTTGAAAGACTGTTTCATACGAAGCCATACTTAAATAATAAAGAAGCTTATTTTACTGATATTGTTATAGTATTTTTTTCCGTCACGTTTTGACGGGTTCCATCTAGTTTATAATTAAGTTCTAAAAATATTAAAATGTTGTACTGTCATCGGAAACACACCTTTGCACATAATTTTTATGTTTCTTAATTTATCAGAAAGTGAGTAAACAACCGATAACATGATTCCATACTTATATACAGAAACCAAGTTGAGTTAAATAAAAAAGTGTAAAAATAATTTAATTACTATTTTATTATTATTTGCTTACGTATAATTTTTGAATGGATGGAGTACTTTTTGTTTGTTTGAAATATGGTTTCTCAGAATGTCCTATTTTATATTAATCAGGTTCTAAAAATTTTATATCAGTCTTTTCCCCAATGCTCTAACTTTCGTAGAAAATAAAAAATTAAAATATTTGAATATCTTGCTAAAGAAAGCAGTATCTTAATTTTGAAAATAAGCATTATACTGTACAAAGCTTTTTTAAAAAAGAGCAAGATGTGCTAAGAATTTGAATATGTTGTTAAAGTAGATCCCACTCTTTTCACTTTCGAAAACAGTCCTCTCATTACACGTAAACTTTTTATAGTGACATATGAAGAAATAAACATATATTTTCATCCAAGGTTCATTCTTTGTTTGAACAATTCATTAGTATCATAAGAGAAGGGAGTTATGTTAAGAGATATTATTCTATAATATCACAAAATTTATAAACAAGAACCTGAATGTAACAGTTATTTTAAATTCACAAAATTATAATTAGTTTTTTCACAAATATAAAATACTTCTCACAATTTCATAAAAACAGGACCCTGCCTGTGAGAAAAATCTGGATAGACACCTGGAAACATTTTTTGAAAAATTATTAAACTTTTCCCGTGTATATTTATATAGAAATTCTGTAATGCTGTCTTAAAGCTACCTAAGCACATTTCGCTCTTTTTAATAAGTTTAACTGTTTTCACAGATTCAAAACTATTTAGCAATTGAAGAGATAAAACATATAGTGAAACCAAGCCAAATTCTTAATTCAAGTATAAAATATAAATACAAAAACCCTTTTATAAGTTGATTGAGCTCTCCCTAATGAAATAAATTCTATTTGTACCAGTTTATTTTATATTGTGCTATATTAATACCAAAAATAAATAAGTAAAATTATACATTTTTCTATAAAATACAATATTCTAGTACGAATATTAACTTGTACCGATACTTTATTTCTACATCGAGATCTGGAAATGAAAATTCTTGGAAATGTAATGAAATAAAAATCTCACCTGGAATTCACAGTATTATTTATTCATTACAGCAATTTACAATACTTTTAATTTGTTATACTAATCATTTTTAAGAAAAGAAATAAATCATTCAGCGTAAAGCAAGCCATTCCCCATAGAAAAGAACAGGGAGAAATACAGCGAGGGTTTGTTTACATGTGTAGTGACGTCAGAACAGCTTTTATCACGTGACGCGGCTTTTTCCCGCGACGACAAAAACTGCGTTTTAAAAGTTATTTTAATGAATTATACAAGTTTCTACAATAGGTAAAAATGGTATCAAAATGTTCGTATTTTTACACTCTATCAGATGCAAGTTAAATTGAAAAACGTGCAATTTCCCCAATCAAAGGAATGTCACCAAAATGTCTAATGTTGGGAGACTTCAATGCACATAGCCCATTATGGGGCTATTCTTCAGAAGATAATAGAGGTCACCACCTAATACAACAAATAGGTTTACATCGTCTCATTGTAATCAACAATCCTTACTGCAGTCCAACCTATAAAAATAAGAATAATAAAGGATGGCCTGATGTATCACTGGCATTAATCTCGCTTTTCCCACTGGTAGCCGAATGGACAGTCATGGAAGACATGGATTTTGGAGACCACCGGCTCATAACAATAACATTTAATTGATTTAATATTATTGCAATTTCCCCAATCAAAGGAATGCCACCAAAATGTCTAATGTTGGGAGACTTCAATGCACATAGCCCATTATGGGGCTATTCTTCAGAAGATAATAGAGGTCACCACCTAATACAACAAATAGGTTTACATCGTCTCATTGTAATCAACAATCCTTACTGCAGTCCAACCTATAAAAATAAGAATAATAAAGGATGGCCTGATGTATCACTGGCATCAATCTCGCTTTTCCCACTGGTAGCCGAATGGACAGTCATGGAAGACATGGATTTTGGAGACCACCGGCTCATAACAATAACATTTAATTGATTTAATATTATTGCAATTTCCCCAATCAAAGGAATGTCACCAAAATGTCTAATGTTGGGAGACTTCAATGCACATAGCCCATTATGGGGCTATTCTTCAGAAGATAATAGAGGTCACCACCTAATACAACAAATAGGTTTACATCGTCTCATTGTAATCAACAATCCTTACTGCAGTCCAACCTATAAAAATAAGAATAATAAAGGATGGCCTGATGTATCACTGGCATCAATCTCGCTTTTCCCACTGGTAGCCGAATGGACAGTCATGGAAGACATGGATTTTGGAGACCACCGGCTCATAACAATAACATTTAATTGATTTAATATTATTGCAATTTCCCCAATCAAAGGAATGCCACCAAAATGTCTAATGTTGGGAGACTTCAATGCACATAGCCCATTATGGGGCTATTCTTCAGAAGATAATAGAGGTCACCACCTAATACAACAAATAGGTTTACATCGTCTCATTGTAATCAACAATCCTTACTGCAGTCCAACCTATAAAAATAAGAATAATAAAGGATGGCCTGATGTATCACTGGCATCAATCTCGCTTTTCCCACTGGTAGCCGAATGGACAGTCATGGAAGACATGGATTTTGGAGACCACCGGCTCATAACAATAACATTTAATTGATTTAATATTATTGCAATTTCCCCAATCAAAGGAATGCCACCAAAATGTCTAATGTTGGGAGACTTCAATGCACATAGCCCATTATGGGGCTATTCTTCAGAAGATAATAGAGGTCACCACCTAATACAACAAATAGGTTTACATCGTCTCATTGTAATCAACAATCCTTACTGCAGTCCAACCTATAAAAATAAGAATAATAAAGGATGGCCTGATGTATCACTGGCATCAATCTCGCTTTTCCCACTGGTAGCCGAATGGACAGTCATGGAAGACATGGATTTTGGAGACCACCGGCTCATAACAATAACATTTAATTGATTTAATATTATTGCAATTTCCCCAATCAAAGGAATGCCACCAAAATGTCTAATGTTGGGAGACTTCAATGCACATAGCCCATTATGGGGCTATTCTTCAGAAGATAATAGAGGTCACCACCTAATACAACAAATAGGTTTACATCGTCTCATTGTAATCAACAATCCTTACTGCAGTCCAACCTATAAAAATAAGAATAATAAAGGATGGCCTGATGTATCACTGGCATCAATCTCGCTTTTCCCACTGGTAGCCGAATGGACAGTCATGGAAGACATGGATTTTGGAGACCACCGGCTCATAACAATAACATTTAATTGATTTAATATTATTGCAATTTCCCCAATCAAAGGAATGCCACCAAAATGTCTAATGTTGGGAGACTTCAATGCACATAGCCCATTATGGGGCTATTCTTCAGAAGATAATAGAGGTCACCACCTAATACAACAAATAGGTTTACATCGTCTCATTGTAATCAACAATCCTTACTGCAGTCCAACCTATAAAAATAAGAATAATAAAGGATGGCCTGATGTATCACTGGCATCAATCTCGCTTTTCCCACTGGTAGCCGAATGGACAGTCATGGAAGACATGGATTTTGGAGACCACCGGCTCATAACAATAACATTTAATTGATTTAATATTATTGCAATTTCCCCAATCAAAGGAATGCCACCAAAATGTCTAATGTTGGGAGACTTCAATGCACATAGCCCATTATGGGGCTATTCTTCAGAAGATAATAGAGGTCACCACCTAATACAACAAATAGGTTTACATCGTCTCATTGTAATCAACAATCCTTACTGCAGTCCAACCTATAAAAATAAGAATAATAAAGGATGGCCTGATGTATCACTGGCATCAATCTCGCTTTTCCCACTGGTAGCCGAATGGACAGTCATGGAAGACATGGATTTTGGAGACCACCGGCTCATAACAATAACATTTAATTGATTTAATATTATTGCAATTTCCCCAATCAAAGGAATGCCACCAAAATGTCTAATGTTGGGAGACTTCAATGCACATAGCCCATTATGGGGCTATTCTTCAGAAGATAATAGAGGTCACCACCTAATACAACAAATAGGTTTACATCGTCTCATTGTAATCAACAATCCTTACTGCAGTCCAACCTATAAAAATAAGAATAATAAAGGATGGCCTGATGTATCACTGGCATCAATCTCGCTTTTCCCACTGGTAGCCGAATGGACAGTCATGGAAGACATGGATTTTGGAGACCACCGGCTCATAACAATAACATTTAATTGATTTAATATTATTGCAATTTCCCCAATCAAAGGAATGCCACCAAAATGTCTAATGTTGGGAGACTTCAATGCACATAGCCCATTATGGGGCTATTCTTCAGAAGATAATAGAGGTCACCACCTAATACAACAAATAGGTTTACATCGTCTCATTGTAATCAACAATCCTTACTGCAGTCCAACCTATAAAAATAAGAATAATAAAGGATGGCCTGATGTATCACTGGCATCAATCTCGCTTTTCCCACTGGTAGCCGAATGGACAGTCATGGAAGACATGGATTTTGGAGACCACCGGCTCATAACAATAACATTTAATTGATTTAATATTATTGCAATTTCCCCAATCAAAGGAATGCCACCAAAATGTCTAATGTTGGGAGACTTCAATGCACATAGCCCATTATGGGGCTATTCTTCAGAAGATAATAGAGGTCACCACCTAATACAACAAATAGGTTTACATCGTCTCATTGTAATCAACAATCCTTACTGCAGTCCAACCTATAAAAATAAGAATAATAAAGGATGGCCTGATGTATCACTGGCATCAATCTCGCTTTTCCCACTGGTAGCCGAATGGACAGTCATGGAAGACATGGATTTTGGAGACCACCGGCTCATAACAATAACATTTAATTGATTTAATATTATTGCAATTTCCCCAATCAAAGGAATGCCACCAAAATGTCTAATGTTGGGAGACTTCAATGCACATAGCCCATTATGGGGCTATTCTTCAGAAGATAATAGAGGTCACCACCTAATACAACAAATAGGTTTACATCGTCTCATTGTAATCAACAATCCTTACTGCAGTCCAACCTATAAAAATAAGAATAATAAAGGATGGCCTGATGTATCACTGGCATCAATCTCGCTTTTCCCACTGGTAGCCGAATGGACAGTCATGGAAGACATGGATTTTGGAGACCACCGGCTCATAACAATAACATTTAATTGATTTAATATTATTGCAATTTCCCCAATCAAAGGAATGCCACCAAAATGTCTAATGTTGGGAGACTTCAATGCACATAGCCCATTATGGGGCTATTCTTCAGAAGATAATAGAGGTCACCACCTAATACAACAAATAGGTTTACATCGTCTCATTGTAATCAACAATCCTTACTGCAGTCCAACCTATAAAAATAAGAATAATAAAGGATGGCCTGATGTATCACTGGCATCAATCTCGCTTTTCCCACTGGTAGCCGAATGGACAGTCATGGAAGACATGGATTTTGGAGACCACCGGCTCATAACAATAACATTTAATTGATTTAATATTATTGCAATTTCCCCAATCAAAGGAATGCCACCAAAATGTCTAATGTTGGGAGACTTCAATGCACATAGCCCATTATGGGGCTATTCTTCAGAAGATAATAGAGGTCACCACCTAATACAACAAATAGGTTTACATCGTCTCATTGTAATCAACAATCCTTACTGCAGTCCAACCTATAAAAATAAGAATAATAAAGGATGGCCTGATGTATCACTGGCATCAATCTCGCTTTTCCCACTGGTAGCCGAATGGACAGTCATGGAAGACATGGATTTTGGAGACCACCGGCTCATAACAATAACATTTAATTGATTTAATATTATTGCAATTTCCCCAATCAAAGGAATGCCACCAAAATGTCTAATGTTGGGAGACTTCAATGCACATAGCCCATTATGGGGCTATTCTTCAGAAGATAATAGAGGTCACCACCTAATACAACAAATAGGTTTACATCGTCTCATTGTAATCAACAATCCTTACTGCAGTCCAACCTATAAAAATAAGAATAATAAAGGATGGCCTGATGTATCACTGGCATCAATCTCGCTTTTCCCACTGGTAGCCGAATGGACAGTCATGGAAGACATGGATTTTGGAGACCACCGGCTCATAACAATAACATTTAATTGATTTAATATTATTGCAATTTCCCCAATCAAAGGAATGCCACCAAAATGTCTAATGTTGGGAGACTTCAATGCACATAGCCCATTATGGGGCTATTCTTCAGAAGATAATAGAGGTCACCACCTAATACAACAAATAGGTTTACATCGTCTCATTGTAATCAACAATCCTTACTGCAGTCCAACCTATAAAAATAAGAATAATAAAGGATGGCCTGATGTATCACTGGCATCAATCTCGCTTTTCCCACTGGTAGCCGAATGGACAGTCATGGAAGACATGGATTTTGGAGACCACCGGCTCATAACAATAACATTTAATTGATTTAATATTATTGCAATTTCCCCAATCAAAGGAATGCCACCAAAATGTCTAATGTTGGGAGACTTCAATGCACATAGCCCATTATGGGGCTATTCTTCAGAAGATAATAGAGGTCACCACCTAATACAACAAATAGGTTTACATCGTCTCATTGTAATCAACAATCCTTACTGCAGTCCAACCTATAAAAATAAGAATAATAAAGGATGGCCTGATGTATCACTGGCATCAATCTCGCTTTTCCCACTGGTAGCCGAATGGACAGTCATGGAAGACATGGATTTTGGAGACCACCGGCTCATAACAATAACATTTAATTGATTTAATATTATTGCAATTTCCCCAATCAAAGGAATGCCACCAAAATGTCTAATGTTGGGAGACTTCAATGCACATAGCCCATTATGGGGCTATTCTTCAGAAGATAATAGAGGTCACCACCTAATACAACAAATAGGTTTACATCGTCTCATTGTAATCAACAATCCTTACTGCAGTCCAACCTATAAAAATAAGAATAATAAAGGATGGCCTGATGTATCACTGGCATCAATCTCGCTTTTCCCACTGGTAGCCGAATGGACAGTCATGGAAGACATGGATTTTGGAGACCACCGGCTCATAACAATAACATTTAATTGATTTAATATTATTGCAATTTCCCCAATCAAAGGAATGCCACCAAAATGTCTAATGTTGGGAGACTTCAATGCACATAGCCCATTATGGGGCTATTCTTCAGAAGATAATAGAGGTCACCACCTAATACAACAAATAGGTTTACATCGTCTCATTGTAATCAACAATCCTTACTGCAGTCCAACCTATAAAAATAAGAATAATAAAGGATGGCCTGATGTATCACTGGCATCAATCTCGCTTTTCCCACTGGTAGCCGAATGGACAGTCATGGAAGACATGGATTTTGGAGACCACCGGCTCATAACAATAACATTTAATTGATTTAATATTATTGCAATTTCCCCAATCAAAGGAATGCCACCAAAATGTCTAATGTTGGGAGACTTCAATGCACATAGCCCATTATGGGGCTATTCTTCAGAAGATAATAGAGGTCACCACCTAATACAACAAATAGGTTTACATCGTCTCATTGTAATCAACAATCCTTACTGCAGTCCAACCTATAAAAATAAGAATAATAAAGGATGGCCTGATGTATCACTGGCATCAATCTCGCTTTTCCCACTGGTAGCCGAATGGACAGTCATGGAAGACATGGATTTTGGAGACCACCGGCTCATAACAATAACATTTAATTGATTTAATATTATTGCAATTTCCCCAATCAAAGGAATGCCACCAAAATGTCTAATGTTGGGAGACTTCAATGCACATAGCCCATTATGGGGCTATTCTTCAGAAGATAATAGAGGTCACCACCTAATACAACAAATAGGTTTACATCGTCTCATTGTAATCAACAATCCTTACTGCAGTCCAACCTATAAAAATAAGAATAATAAAGGATGGCCTGATGTATCACTGGCATCAATCTCGCTTTTCCCACTGGTAGCCGAATGGACAGTCATGGAAGACATGGATTTTGGAGACCACCGGCTCATAACAATAACATTTAATTGATTTAATATTATTGCAATTTCCCCAATCAAAGGAATGCCACCAAAATGTCTAATGTTGGGAGACTTCAATGCACATAGCCCATTATGGGGCTATTCTTCAGAAGATAATAGAGGTCACCACCTAATACAACAAATAGGTTTACATCGTCTCATTGTAATCAACAATCCTTACTGCAGTCCAACCTATAAAAATAAGAATAATAAAGGATGGCCTGATGTATCACTGGCATCAATCTCGCTTTTCCCACTGGTAGCCGAATGGACAGTCATGGAAGACATGGATTTTGGAGACCACCGGCTCATAACAATAACATTTAATTGATTTAATATTATTGCAATTTCCCCAATCAAAGGAATGCCACCAAAATGTCTAATGTTGGGAGACTTCAATGCACATAGCCCATTATGGGGCTATTCTTCAGAAGATAATAGAGGTCACCACCTAATACAACAAATAGGTTTACATCGTCTCATTGTAATCAACAATCCTTACTGCAGTCCAACCTATAAAAATAAGAATAATAAAGGATGGCCTGATGTATCACTGGCATCAATCTCGCTTTTCCCACTGGTAGCCGAATGGACAGTCATGGAAGACATGGATTTTGGAGACCACCGGCTCATAACAATAACATTTAATTGATTTAATATTATTGCAATTTCCCCAATCAAAGGAATGCCACCAAAATGTCTAATGTTGGGAGACTTCAATGCACATAGCCCATTATGGGGCTATTCTTCAGAAGATAATAGAGGTCACCACCTAATACAACAAATAGGTTTACATCGTCTCATTGTAATCAACAATCCTTACTGCAGTCCAACCTATAAAAATAAGAATAATAAAGGATGGCCTGATGTATCACTGGCATCAATCTCGCTTTTCCCACTGGTAGCCGAATGGACAGTCATGGAAGACATGGATTTTGGAGACCACCGGCTCATAACAATAACATTTAATTGATTTAATATTATTGCAATTTCCCCAATCAAAGGAATGCCACCAAAATGTCTAATGTTGGGAGACTTCAATGCACATAGCCCATTATGGGGCTATTCTTCAGAAGATAATAGAGGTCACCACCTAATACAACAAATAGGTTTACATCGTCTCATTGTAATCAACAATCCTTACTGCAGTCCAACCTATAAAAATAAGAATAATAAAGGATGGCCTGATGTATCACTGGCATCAATCTCGCTTTTCCCACTGGTAGCCGAATGGACAGTCATGGAAGACATGGATTTTGGAGACCACCGGCTCATAACAATAACATTTAATTGATTTAATATTATTGCAATTTCCCCAATCAAAGGAATGCCACCAAAATGTCTAATGTTGGGAGACTTCAATGCACATAGCCCATTATGGGGCTATTCTTCAGAAGATAATAGAGGTCACCACCTAATACAACAAATAGGTTTACATCGTCTCATTGTAATCAACAATCCTTACTGCAGTCCAACCTATAAAAATAAGAATAATAAAGGATGGCCTGATGTATCACTGGCATCAATCTCGCTTTTCCCACTGGTAGCCGAATGGACAGTCATGGAAGACATGGATTTTGGAGACCACCGGCTCATAACAATAACATTTAATTGATTTAATATTATTGCAATTTCCCCAATCAAAGGAATGCCACCAAAATGTCTAATGTTGGGAGACTTCAATGCACATAGCCCATTATGGGGCTATTCTTCAGAAGATAATAGAGGTCACCACCTAATACAACAAATAGGTTTACATCGTCTCATTGTAATCAACAATCCTTACTGCAGTCCAACCTATAAAAATAAGAATAATAAAGGATGGCCTGATGTATCACTGGCATCAATCTCGCTTTTCCCACTGGTAGCCGAATGGACAGTCATGGAAGACATGGATTTTGGAGACCACCGGCTCATAACAATAACATTTAATTGATTTAATATTATTGCAATTTCCCCAATCAAAGGAATGCCACCAAAATGTCTAATGTTGGGAGACTTCAATGCACATAGCCCATTATGGGGCTATTCTTCAGAAGATAATAGAGGTCACCACCTAATACAACAAATAGGTTTACATCGTCTCATTGTAATCAACAATCCTTACTGCAGTCCAACCTATAAAAATAAGAATAATAAAGGATGGCCTGATGTATCACTGGCATCAATCTCGCTTTTCCCACTGGTAGCCGAATGGACAGTCATGGAAGACATGGATTTTGGAGACCACCGGCTCATAACAATAACATTTAATTGATTTAATATTATTGCAATTTCCCCAATCAAAGGAATGCCACCAAAATGTCTAATGTTGGGAGACTTCAATGCACATAGCCCATTATGGGGCTATTCTTCAGAAGATAATAGAGGTCACCACCTAATACAACAAATAGGTTTACATCGTCTCATTGTAATCAACAATCCTTACTGCAGTCCAACCTATAAAAATAAGAATAATAAAGGATGGCCTGATGTATCACTGGCATCAATCTCGCTTTTCCCACTGGTAGCCGAATGGACAGTCATGGAAGACATGGATTTTGGAGACCACCGGCTCATAACAATAACATTAAGCACACAAATTCCACCTCTCCTCAGAAGGAGATATAGGACAAAGAACGCCTCTTTTAAAAATTCAATAAAGAACTAAATCAAAAAATCTCAGAAGATAGAATTGACTTTGAAAGAATAAATGATAGCAAAGAATTTGACGAAGTATATGAGAAGTTCCTATCAACATTAACAAATGTCTGCAACAAAAACTTCAAGAAAAGAAAATCAAGCTTCTGTCCCTCTCTCAACTGGTGGAATGAAGAACTGCGCAAACAACGGAACTTAACAAGGGCACTAAGAAGGAAGTCAAAGCTAGACCCCTTTTCACAAGCCACTTATGAAAAATTTAAACAAGAACGTGCAAAATACAGAAAACAAATACAAAAGGCGAAAAATGATACTTGGAATCGTTTCTGCAAAAACATGACCAATGCTTTCGGTAAATTACAGAAAGCGGCATTTCAGAAACACTACAGCCAAGTCTTACTCGCTCACCTCATCAGAAGCAATCACACATACGAAAAAGCAATTATTTGAAGATCTTACAACAAGCATTTTTGGAATTTCTCAATCATCAACAACAGAAATAACACATCCAGTTAAAACAGCACCCCCATTTACGCAATCAGAACTGAGAGATGCAATATACTCATTTAACGTTAACAAAAGCTCCGGGAAAAGATGACATAGATCACAACATAATAAGAAACATCTACAAATCTCAAAGCAAATTTTTACTTACAATATATAATAAGCTGTTAAGCCTAAATTATTGATCCCCGATGCCTGGAAAATAGGAGAATTAGTTTACTTCCTAAAATCTGGTAAACCTCCAACGGAAACTGAATCCTACCGACCAATAACATTACTTCCGATCTTTGGAAAAATCTACGAAAAATTACTTCTACGTCGCATATACCCCAATCTCAACAAGAATGGAGAAAATTTTCCTGGTCAACATGGCTTCACTGAGGGCAGATCTACAGAAGCCGCAATACAGGACTTATTCTCGCAACTTGAAATAATAAAACAAAAAGAGTCTTACATCTCCCTACTCTCCTTAGATTTTAAGAACGCCTTTGACAGTCTGCCATGGCGGGAAAGTATAGAAGCAATGGAAAATCTAAGCGTCGATCTACCATATGTCAACACAACAGGTTCTTCCACAACAGGCACAATTCCTATCAAGAAGAGGTGCATACCCAAACTGGCTAGTTCAAGAAATCCACTGGTTTAACAGAGGCTGTCCACATGGATCTTGTCTGGGCCCCTTCTTATGGAAGGTCTTCATGCAGAATTTGCTAGACCTTCTTAGGAAAATAGGAATTAGGGCTATTGCATATGCTGACGATTTGCTCTTAATCATAGAAGCAGGAACGAGAGCAAAACTAGAAGATCAAGGAAAAACAGCACTTTAGCTAATCAGCAAATGGGCAGAAAAATATAAGCTAAAAATCTCATACAATAAATGCAAATCTCTTAATCTTAGAAGACCAAAATACCTAAAGCGCCCACCAATATTTAAAATAGATAATTATTCACTAAAAGCAGAAAACTCAATACTTAGGCATACTATTGGATAGTACACTCTCTTTCTTACCACATCTTAGATCGAAAAGAGAAGAAAGGCGAATAATTCAAAATCTACTTAAATTTGCTTCAACATCAAGTGGAATTTCAAAGAGTATTTTAAAAATATGGTACAGTGCGATCTTGGAAAATAAGGTAACATATGCTGCAGCAACCTGGTTTACCAGGCTAGCCAAGTCGCATGGTTATCGCTTAATTTCAGCTATTCAAGCACAATGTCTGTTAATGATCTCAGGAGCATATCGCAAAACATCAACGGCAGCCCTCAACGTACTTACGGGAATCCCACCCCTTCGTTTGCGACTGGAACAGGTATCAGAATTCGGAAGAATTATACGCCTTGGAATCTCATCTCCCCCATATTTTGCAGACATGTTCCAAGCAAAATCGCAGAAAAACCATATAGATACCTCAAGTAATCACCTAAAAATACTGGAAACCAATTCCGATTCAGAAATTGAAGTCTATACGGACGGTTCAAAAACGGAAACAGGGACAGGCTATGCCTTTTGTGCATATAGAGAAACCATATAAATATACAAACATCAACAACGAATACAAGAAGAAAATTCTGTATATCAAGCAGAACTTCTAGCCATCCTTGACTCCATAATCTGGTCATCCCACTCATCTTATAACTCCTTTACAATCTTCTCTGACAGTCGATCTAGCATTCAAGCACTGGAAGATATTTAAACCAAAAATGCAATAGTAAAACAAATAATACAATATCTTCAACAAACAACCAAACAAATTAACATCAAATGGGTAAAAGCACATGCAGGCCTCTTAGGTAATGAGAGGGCGGATCAATTGGCCAAGGAAGCAACCTTCCCATCATCAGAAATTCCACAAAAATTTATCCCATTTCCACCTTCCTATCTTAAGAGGAAACTGAAACAGCATCTTCTAAACTCATGGCAACAGGAATGGAACTTATCGCTAACTGGCCGTTACACCTTCGCATTAAAACCGTCAGTATCAGAGGACTTTCTTCTGAATCACAGATATATTTGCAACGAATCATGGTCCATTTCCAACATACTTAGTAAAATTCAACAAAACATCATCCTCACGATGCACCCGTGGAGATTCTCTCCACTACATGCTTAATTGCATGCTGACAGCAACTCTACATCTAAGAAAAGCGAACTCAGTGCCACTCCACAACTGGTTCACTCTGATAATTAAAAATCCTGTATTACAACAAAGAATAATCAACTGCATGTCTCTGATAGAAAATAATCAGACATTGTTCCAACTACCACCTCTGGACGCTACGTCAGATGATGATGATGATGACAATTATACTGATGAGAACTAATCTTGTAAAAACAAAATAAAATGACCTTCAATTTGAAAAACTTAAAAGCTTAGGACTTAAAACAAATTAAAATTACAGAACATTAAAGTAGTCCTACCCAACGTAAAACTTTTTAATTCAGGTCTAAAGAACTAGAATTGATTTGTAAATATTTTTATTATTATTTTTATTTCCCTTATTTACTCAAGTAATTATAGACATGTACATAATTGTTCTATTACTCAAGTCCACAAATCTAAAAATTTAAACTCTTGGAATTATTGTAAAAATACCTTACTCAAATGAGAGTAAATATGTCAAATTGTATTGTATATATAATTCTTATTCATTGTTAAATTTAGTACTATGTAAAAGCCTAATGGCCTCACTTGTATTTTTTTTTCTTTTTTAATAAACTTGCCAAGCACAAGCAGGGCTTGTAGAGCTTAAGCCGTATGGTAGGCCTCCCTGCTTGGTTGAATCTGAATCTGACTCATTGAAGGTGATATTGACGTGCGAGCAGGTCACATAGCGTCGCTCTACCAGTGCCGGCTTTGCATTTGCGTGTGCAATCATGTTCCAACTAAAGTATGTTAAACTATTTTGTTGTTGCAATTTAGAAATTGTTTACTTACATTTATCATATTGTAACCCACAAGTGGTAAAATGTTGCCATTCTTAATTTTTAAATAGTTACACATAGGAAAAGTAATAGATTTAGCGATAAAAACGTCACTGAAAAATGGATTCCATTTATACGAGAGTAACAACGTAACGAATGTAAACATTTGATTGGTTCAAAACAATTCGGACAAAAGAATGATAATTTAAATACAGAATTATTAAATTAAACCACACACAGTTGATATTTTTTAGATACTAGCATTTATGAGTGAAATAAAATATTTTATTTGACAAATTTAATAAGATAGATATAAAAAAGATAATATGAGCAGTAAAAAACAACGTTTTTATACACATTTCATCGATATTACATAAAAGTTAATGATTAATGTGAAGTTGAAAAAACGTTATGCCGCAATCACTGTACCGCATGTATGATCGCTTCGAAAAGATGAAACCGAAAAAAAAAAAACATCACTGGATCAGGGCTGTAGCTAGAAGTTAACGATAGGGATGCTCAAGAAAATGTAGGGCGGGGGGGGGGGGGGGGGGCTCATACTATTTCTCTCTCTCCGACACATGCACGCACAGACACAGATAAATATGTTCAAAGTATAATATAGAAAGGTATATTAGTGCATATTCATATTATAGGCAGTATATTTCTTATTAAACTGTTTATAATAACTTTATTTGATGTTAAGAAAAGTAAAGGAGGCAGACAATGTGTAATGGCAAGGTTACTATATCATAAGGTTGAGCCATTTCCCTCTGCAGGAAAGGGCATGTTTACAAACAAACACTCCCGTCAATCAATCTCCCCCTCTCCCAGCCAATCAGACAAACTCGTCCCTGTTCGTACACCAATCAAAACCATCTTTTGCCCTGAGTGACGTCAACTGATCTTTCCTTGATCCTCCTCCTTGATTTTAGGATCACATTGAGACGCAGCTGCCACGCGCAGGTGAAGCGATGCTGCTCGGAAAAAAACTGCGCGCGGCAGGGTGTGCGCATATTGCGACTCAGTTTTCCGTCACGTTCACGTTTGTTTACATTGCTAACGTATGCCACGCGTGTAAAACGGCTCGTTTTTCGTAGAATAAGAAACAATTAGTTCATTTTTTGGGATTTTTAGATATTTTTTGCCTTGGATCAGTACATAGATTTAAATTCAGAATCAGATTATCTGATTCTGAAATGGATACGTGCTTATTAGTATATATTAGTACGGCTTTTTGTGAAAACAGAAAAAAAAACCATAACCATGATACGTATCGAACCCGTTTAAAGTTATTATTACTTCTAGGAAAATGGACGAAAATTTATCAGATTTTTGATATAATTAAAATTGGCCCAAGGAGGGGGGGGGGGGGTTAAGAAGAAGAAAAAATTCCACAACTTCGTCAATTCACAAGATATCATATTCGCTTAAATTTATTATAAGTCCTTTTAATATTATTTAAAACTTTTATATTGACAAGTTTTTTATAAAACCAACCCTTATAACAAAAAAATCTTTGCCGGTTTTACCTGCAAACAAGTTAGGTTTTGAAGTGGGCGGTTCCAACTGTCGCATCATGGTAAAAAGGTAATTTCTTCCGAATTTCCCAACAAACAAGCGCCCACGGTCTGCGTCTTCAAAATCTACCTGTGCCTGTAGGCCGAGCCGTCAGGGATTTTTTATTTTTAGACTAAAAAATTTGTACTGTTCATGATACAATATATGTTCTGGTAATGCCCCCCCCCTTCCCCACACCCCCTCTAAAGTTTTTTGTTTATAAAAAAATAACCAATAAAAATCCAGTTTTAATTTTTTCTTATAACTCTCTTTTGCAAGTTTCATACAGAAAATGTTTCACAGTATTCTGTTTTCATTGAAAATTTTTAAACAAGCTAAGAGCTGGTTTTACTTAATTTATATCTTCTTCATTTTCTTGCAAAAATTGCATGTTTTGATTTTAATCTGCTGCTAAATAATAAAATTTAATTAAACATTTCAGCAATGGACATTGGTCATAAAACTTTAAAAAAAAAGAAAAAAAAAAGAAAAAAGAAAATGTAAATGGTTTTTATTATATAAAATTAAAAATTTTGTATTCTATTTTTCAGAGTAATAATGATAAAAAAAAATTAGTTTAATATTAAATATTTTATTACTCGCTTAAAATTGATTATAACTCGCTTAAAATTGATTATAACTCGCTATTTTTTTTTAAATGTTCTTATTAATACATTATGGTAAACAATTTAAAAATTAAATTTTATTATTTAGCAGCAGATTAAAATCAAAGCATGCAATTGTTTACCATAATGTATTAATAAGAACATTAAAAAAAAAAATAGATAGTTATAATAAATTTTAAGCGAGTAATAAAATATTTAATATTAAACCAATTTTTTTTTTATCATTAATACTCTGAAAAATAGAATTTTTTTTTTTTTTTTTTATATATAATAAAAACCATTTACATTTTCTTTTTTTAAGTTTTAGGACCAATGTCCATTGCTGAAATGTTTAATTAGGCATTTTTCAGTAATGGATATTATAATTAAAAGACAATTTCAGTTTAATGTTCAAAGCACTTAAAATTGATGTAACTGAAATGGAAGTAATAAAATTTAATTTTTTAATTCCATTTACCATAACGTATTTAGAATAATTTTTTTAGGTACTTTTCTGTTAGCTGGATGCCAGTGATATATATAAACATAAATATACATATCACTGGCACCCAGGTAACAGAAAAGTACCTTTAAAAAAAAAAAAAGCTAGTTTTAATAAATTTGATGTGATTAATAAAACTTTTTATATTAAACAAGATTTTTTTATCATTATTACTCTGAAAAATAGAATAGAAAACTTTTAATTTTATATAATAATAACCATTTACAAAATTACATTTATTTTTAAAGTTTTAGGACTAACGTCCATTATTTACTGAAATGTTTACAAAACAGGATAGGCGCGAACAGCTTCGATCAGTTTTTCCTTCATTTTCGCTGAAAAACGTGACACACTCGCACTTGAAACTGTGTTCGGAACACAAGTGGCAGGCAGAACCTGCGTCAGAAAAACTGCGCGTGCGTCAATATGCGCTCTCCCGCTCATTTCAATGCTTTACAAAATCGCGTGACGTGAGAACCTGCCCCGCGCGTGTTGGCTGCGTCTCAATGTGCGCCTTAGGTTATAGGGAGCCACTCGCTGTTTGACGTCACTCAGCGTGCTCTGTTCAGTTTTCCAATTGATTTGAATTAGAAACGCGCTATTTTTAATTGAAAAGTATCAGTAGAAATTTTCATGTGAAAAGAAATTTAAAAATTAAAATATATTCTTGATACATAGGACTTACATCACATCTAAAATTTAAACTATTATCTCTTTTCAATTTTCCGAAATTTGATTGTTAAATTGGCTATCTTTATCATTACATTTCGTTTGCGCTTCAATATGAAAAGTTCATTTTCATAAACATTAAAATGCAAAATAGTAATTTTTATAAATAAAATTTTAAAGACCTACAAGAGCATCAAATCTGATGTTTATATGACTGCAGTTAATAATTTTTAATATAATGTATATTTATAAAATGGATCGGTATTTAATTTGAAATCTATAATAATTCTAATAATAATATTAGAATTTCGACAAGTCTTTCATAAAAAAAAAAGTTTTAAAAAATAATAATCACCCAGATTTCAACTTCACACCACAGATACACAATATTGAGTTTTGCACGATTAGATTTAAAAGACAAATAAAATAGAAATTTTAATAAGTAAACAGCTGAATATTTAATATTTTTAAACTAAAATATTCATGCGATATAATAATATGATTTTGTGGAAATAAAATTTGAAATTCAGAGTAATATATTTTATAAACACATTCCGAAAAGTTTATTTAAAATACTATTTTAATGCCATATAATAAACATAAATGCATATAATAAGCATAAAATAATTTAAAAAATAGTAAGGTAAATTAATGCGTGAAAGAGCGTTTAACGTTTAAGCAAATTTTCTTATTTCCAAATAATATTTAAAATTACATCTCTTTTTAGCGTTTTAAAACTCAATTTAAAAAAATTTAATGTTGTTTCTTCAGTTTCCATTCAGATAGTTGATGTGATTGAATATCAAATTGATATAATTAGAATAAAAAGGAAGATTTAAAATACAAATAAAAATAGAAACTTTAATTTTTAAAACTGACAGATTTATGCGATATAGAAAAATTATATTTGAAATTCATAATCATATACTTTTATAAACAACTTGCGAAAGGGTTATATAAAATTATATTTTAATGCTGTATGATCAGAGCTGCCAAGTCTCCGGCTTTTTGGATACCAATATTTTTGTACAGAAAATGTTGTTTTAAGTAATCGAGACATTCTGCGATTTAAAAGAACAACACTTTTTCTAAAATAATACTGGTGTTCAAAAATCCGGAGACTTGGCAAGTCTGTATGATGAAAAAATTATATACAAATATTTTAATAATTAATATATTTTAGGTTTTTACACTCAGAATATGCTTTTATTTCATCACAGGGTGCATTTTGAAGACGCATTTTACATGTGCGCTCCATTATTTACTAGTTTTCGTTTTATCATGCAATCAAAGTTGATTGACTCCACATTTTTGATTTTCTGGCAGCGTATCTCTTTTTTATTTCTGATGAATATATGATTACTATGTCTCAATCGAATGAAAGTTCTGGTTTTCACAAATGTTTTTATAATATTTTTGTGCATATTTAGAAAAAAACAGTTGGACTTTTTTGCACGCATTTTCGATAATATTAAATTCTTTCGAAAGTGAGCTGCCGTGAATCTCATTAAAATATAACCTTATATAACCTAGTATGTCTAGGTGTTTCTTTTATGCTTGGAGAAGAACTGCTACAAGAAGAATTAATTCCAAGTGACGTTTCTTTTTTAAAATTCACAGCAGATGTTTCTGGCAATTTTAAAGTTGGCACAGCACTTTCATTCAATATTCTTTTAGCAGGAGCGTAACCCAAATTCTGCTTTCAAAGTTCTCATGTAATCATTCGTTTGAAAGGGATCCGAACAAATTCGGAAATTTGCAGCATTAACCCTTTGAGGGGCGGTGGTATATATTATATACCACCTAATTTTAATCGATTCGAGCCAGAAACTTTTAATTAAATTTTACTCTTTCAACTTTGACGGGAAACGTTGAAAAATTGCTTTTCCTTATTTTAAACTAAATTCTTACGTAAATTCCGGTGTCAATTCGACGTTACAGGGACAAAATTGCTTGCCCCTGAAAGGGTTAAAGCTATTATCTGCTCTTTTGCATGCAATGATCCATCTTTTCTTTATATCAGGTTTCTTCGGAAATGTATGATATAAAACATTTTGCGTTTTATTCGAACGATTAATACATGTTGCAATAGCACGAGCACTGGGCATTTTCAGGAAAATCAATGCAAAGAATGCGTTTTTTTAAAGAGCTAAAACCAAGAGATGTTGCACTAACAAAAGCTGGGAAATATTTGCCACGTATTTAGCAAAAGCCTCTCTTTCTGAGAAGAAATTAAAGCTTCGTGTGAGGGAAAATTGCCCTGTCTGTCAAAGAAAATGACAATAAATGTTTACTTCACACTCTCGTCTCTTTCAAAGATCGACCCAAGATAACAAGCAATAAAAACTCCATATCTTAGCAAAAAAGATACACGACTATTTCATTTGAAGGAAAAAAAATCCCTCTAAATCGCTTTATTCCTAGAAAAAAATACTTTCGCTAATGAAAAAAATTTTATTTTGAAGAAATATGCTTTCATATGACCAAAGAAACGACTTTTTTAAAGCAGAAATACTATTTTAAATGAAAAAATGCGTTCTTTCCCGTTAAAAGATTCCTTCTTAGC